>OY288267.1:100374202-101574202 GCA_958450335.1 Hibiscus tridactylites | reverse complement strand
GACTTTTAACCACCGTTGTGATCTTACCTTACTCGTTAGTGTACTTGGATGGAGTTTACGGTACAATTACAACCCCTCAACATCCAAGGCGACTTTATTCACGGTGCACCCAATCCTATAGCCGGCTAACTATATCCGATTCAAGTACTTTAAAACCATTACATCACTTGCTAATATACATCATTTACCATCAACAACTCACTATTTTAAAGCATTAATCAAAGCCATTTATCATCATGCATCACTATGCATCAAAACCATATTAACAATATGTCAAACCAATGATCTCTTACCTTGAGCATCCTTCAACACATGGCTTTCAAAACCAGCATTAACCATGCTAAAGTATGCTTTCAAAACAGAATTTAAACATGCAAATTATAACCAACGCATCAAACCACCTCATGGCTCATCCAAGGGAGTTATTCCGAAAACTTACTCTTGAGCTTAGCTAAGTTGTTTAGACCTAAACTAAGCTCCCAAAACCTTCAAACAATCGTTTCAAAGCTGGAAACCAAACTCCACTCACCAATCACGTTTCGCAAGCTTGCCGAAACGCCGATCAAGCCTCCGGATCAACTCCAGCCATCACCTGTTTTAAACACATCAAAGCAGAGGATTAATGCATCATCATGCATTAAAATCTCCAACCATCACACCTAAACTCACTGCTCTAACCAAAACAAACATTTCGGCTACCAAACACAACCGAAAACACCTCCAAACTCTTCCAAAACTTAACCCAGCCAAGATCCATCACTTCTAACCATTTCTAAACATCATTTAACATCCAAATTAAACCTAAACTCGTCCTTATACCTCCATCTATAACAGAACACCATAAACACCTCAAAAACCACTATTTTCATAAGCAAAAACTTAGGAAATACAACCTATTCGGGATTGCATTGATAAAACCTCATTTCCACATCATTAGACATCCAAAATACATTTAAGAATCATCTCAAAACAGAGCCCAAACAATCACATCGAATTTCTTCAAGATTTCTTCCAAATCTTGAGTTTTAAGCCAAAATCAAGTTTCCATCATTAAAACCATTTATAAAACTTAAATTAAGGATTGATAACTTGGGAATTTCAGTAAAGAACTGAGTATTTAGAGGAGAAGAACAACCTTACCTCTAAATGGTGATTTCTCCTTGATTTGAGCCAATTTTCTTGAAAATCCAATTAGGAAATCAAAAGGATTTGATGCAAGATGAATTAGGAACTAATTGATGTTAGAAATCTCATCAATTGAAGTGAAGATCAATGAAAAAGTTGCTGGAGAAAAGTGTTTGGATGATGGAATTTTGAGAGAAAAAGAAATGAGAAAATTTTAGGAAAATGTAGTTATGAAATTCCAAAAAGTAGTTTCTCTTCTCTTTTAATTAATTAAAACATTAATTAATCCACCCAAATTAAGGAAAAATCTGGAGAAATCATTTTTGGGTAAATTAGCTCCTTAAAGATTCAAAGTTTCAATCCTTACAAAACAATCACCACTAAACTTTTCAAAAATCGCATTTTAGTCACTATTCAAAAATGTAATACTTCCAAAACTTATGTTGTAAAATTGATTTCACCACTCTCTTATATATATTAAAAGAGGATTTTTAGATATTTTTCCATATTTTTAAAGCATCCTGAACTAGGCTTTCCCTAAAACCTCCTTTTATATTCGAACCGTTTCACAGACCGGTCCGACCAAACCCTAAAACTTCTAAGCCCAAAATTGGGGTGTTACAAGGTGTGTGTTTTCTAGGATGTTCGCAACTCCTTACCGTATGGATGCACAGTCACTTGGGGGCAAAGGGAAAGTCGACCATCCATGTGCATACTCCACAATATTTACCATTACGGGACTTTTTAGCAGATGGGTCAAAAAAGGAAGAGACATCAAAATAATGTGAATCAGTTTTGCGAGATTTGAAACTAGAGGACATTAATTGGCGAGTTTACTGGTTGGACCACACTTACATTTTATATAGGTGTGGTGTCTTCGATTGGGTCCCTCTTCTTGGGATTTGGGGTGCGACCGGATATGCTCATTTATTAGTATCAAGACAATACGGGTCATTTCAGTTTGTCCTAGTGACAAGAGGATTAGAGTTGTGTGAGTTTGCTTTTGAAGGCGAAAAACTAAGAAGCAGATTCTTGAGTTTTCTAGGGCTTGGGCTCATCCATATAAGGCCAGACTGGCACCTTCGAAGCTTACTCCGGATTATCAAGTTTGGAAAGCTAAGAGGAAAAATTGCAACATCCCACCACCTAGATAAGAAAATGCTCCGACTTTAGAGGAACAATTCAGAGAAATATCGATTGAAACTGAGATTGTTAGGCAGGAATGTGAGGAAGAGAAGAAGGCGCTGAATAAAAGAATTGCTGAGCTGGAAGCCAGAAACGAAGAACTCGACTACAATGCTACGTATTTTGAAAATGAATCAAAGGGGTTCGAGAAGCGGCTGAACATTGTGAGTGCAGATTTTAAAGACCTACAAGGGGACTATAGCGGGCTTCAAGAGAAGATAAGGAATGCCAACTTGCACAAAACTCCACAAGAATGGGAGCAGGAGCTTCGTGATCGGGAGAATGATACGAAACGCTATATGAAGTTATTGAAAGCCAAACAAAAAAGCGAGTGGAAGAACTTACAACTAATTTGCAAGTAGCCCAACAGACAAATATGGCAAACCTTAATGATCTCCTGGCTAGTCGTTCTCAGAATCAAGAATTGCAGGAACATCTAGCATTTCTGCAGGGAATTCTTCAAATCTACCAACAACAAGACTCAGTGATTGAGCTTGAAAAGGCGCGAGCTGAAAATGAGAATTTGAAGTAGTTGGTGACAGCATTAGAGGATTCCCTGCAACAACATAGAGACTTGATAAATGATATTCAAAGGGATTCTAAACTTAGCGAGGAACAGTGGGACCTACGACTTCAATTTGCAAGAGGTGATATCAAGGTGAGAGAAGACTTGATGAAGGAAGCCCTTACTCAGATCCGAAAGGTAGCAAAGCGCATCACCGATTTGGGCAAGGAAGCTGAGTTCCTGAAGTTCTGGATCAACCCCCCGACACACTTTGCAGAAGAATGGATGGAGTTCCTAGGAAAAGTCAAGAAGTTGGGAAATGAAGCTAAACCGTATCGTTGAGTGTGGCGTTAAATGTTTTATTGTTGATTGATGATTTTTAGGATATATTTTGTCATTTCAGTGGATGATTGTTTTTCCCACTTTATTTTCTTTATGTTTTAGTATGTTTCAGATGATGGATTTTTTAGATGTTTAATATAGTATTTTTTTGGCTCGCATGAATATTCTTCTATCTTATTAATTTTCTAACCAACACCTAGTTACATTCATTCTTGCATTCACCATTACACATTACATTTATACAATATGTGTTTCATATGCATTAACATTAAATAAAACACTAATCCATGGGGGTTCAATATCAGTGATACTGGAAATGAAGGACGATCAAATCAATCATCCTCACTACACGCGATTCAAGGCTAGAAAAATGGAAGAGAGACTCTAGAAGCTAGAGAAATTTCAAGAACAAGTCATTCAGGATATAAAGGGCTTGAGGGATGTCATAGGAAAAAGTCAAAAGACTCTTCGAAGCAAATTAGAGGATAAGTTGTCACAGTTGTTATCCAAAGCAACAAGTGTTGAAAAAGGAAAAACTCACAAAGTTCATGATGAAGATTCATCATCTTTACCTTTTGGATCAAAAGAAGCACATCCTCGATTTGTGATATCTACTGGCAGACTAAAATCTAATGTCCATAACCAAGCAAATCTTCATGGTGTTTCTGGTTCAAACGTGTGGACCAGCCCATTCAAGCCAGATGTCCCAAACTTTGATGACCCGGTTGAGTTGGAAAAAATTGAGGAAAGTGCAACCCAAATTTTTTGATATAAACGATGACAAGTTCATGTGCTTGAAGGAAAGAATCAAAGCTATGGAAGGTACTGATGCCTTCATTTGGACTGATGTAATGGAGTTGAGCTTGGTCCCTGATCTGATTTTGCCCCCAAAATTCAAAGTGCCAAAATTCAAGAAATTTTATGGCACGAGCTGTCCTAATGCCCACCTTACCATGTTTTGCCGTAAAATGAAGGGTTACGAGAATGATGATAAGTTGCTAATTCATTGCTTTCAGGACAATTTAGCCGGGTCTGCCATGCGATGGTATAATCAATTGAATAAGGCCCAAGTAAGCACATGGAGAGACTTAGCACGTGCTTTCAAAGAACAATACAAGCATGTCTTGGACATGGTAACTAATCGTTTGACACTCCAAAACATGGAAAAAAGGCACAATGAAACGTTCCGGCAATATGCCCAACGGTGGTGGTACATGGCTGCACAAGTCCAACAACCATTACTTGAGAAAGAGACGACAACCCTCTTAGTTAATTCCTTGGAGTCAACATACTATGAGAACCTTGTTGGTAGCACCACTAGAGACTTTGCTGATTTAATGACAACATGTGAAGCAATTGAGCATGCCATTAAAAGCGAGATACTTAGTAGTCTTGATGCTTCGAAAAAATCGTATACCAAAAAGAAAGAGAATGAAATTAATGTTGTGTGAGACAATGGGCATTCATATCCCAAATATCAATCATCACCACAATTTGTGTATCATACAAGATATTCGAAACCCACTACAACCTCTCCAAGTCAAGAAAAACAACCGCAAGGAGGGTCCAAGCCATCAAGAACTAATACAAAAAGGCAATATGTAACACCCTGGTTTTGGGCCTAGATGGTTTGGACATCGGACCGGACCGGTTGAGAACGGTTCGAATCACGTAAGGTGATTTAAGGAAATCAAGGATCAGGATAGGATAAAATTGCTAAAATCCTCTAAAAATATGTTTAAGAGGTTAGTCAAGTCAATTTTACAAAATGGATTTCGGAAATGGGACATTTTGAGTAGTGACAAAATTGTAAAGTTTCAAAACTGGGAAAAATGTGATTTTTAATGTGGAAGCCAAAATCTTAGAATCTCTAGGGGGCTTTAAGTCAATTTGACCTTTTCTCAATATGACATGTGTTTTAAAAGGCTTTTAATTAAATGGATTTAACTAGATTTATATTAATTAATTAATATAGTTAGTTAAAGTGAGATTTTAAATTACGTAACTACCAACTCTTTCTCATTTTCAGCCAAATACTAATTCTCTCATCTTTTCTCAGAATTCTTTCTTCCAAAAATTCTCTCAACATTTTCTAAACCATTTTCGAGAGATCTTTCCTAATTCTTCAAGGTTTTGCTAAGGAAAACTTGTCATTCATTGAGAGAAGCAAGGATTGGAGGTAAATCCCGTTCCCAACCTCTAATCTAAGTTCTTTATTGAAATTCCCAAGAGATTTGGCTTCTAAATACTATTTTGGTTGAGTTTTGATTATAGTTTTGATTGGAGATCAAAATCTTGTAAAAATATGGTTGAAATCTTAATTTTCGGACTTGATGAGTTAAGCTCTGTTTTGTGTTGATTTTAATTGAGTTTAAAGTTGTTTAATATGTTAAAATGATGTGTTGATAACATAGATCCCGAAATCCTTGAGATCCTTGAGTTTCTTGGTTGTTTTAAGTGAGTTTTTGAGGTGAATTGGTGGAATCTTGATTGCTGGAGGTATAAGGTTGGGTTAGGTTGTTTGTTTGATGTGTTTTGGTGTTTATATTGGGTTGGAAGTGATGTATGTTGGCTGAGCTTGGTTTAGGAAGCAATCGGTTGAGTTTTCAGTTGTTTTGGATAGGTATTTTGGTGTAGTTGGGTGAGCAACGAGTTTGTGAATTGTTGCTAGTGTTGAAATGCATTTAGATCTCTGTTTTGATGATGTGAAAACAGGGGATCTTGATCCGGAAGCAAACGAAGCATTGTTGGAGGCTTCAGAAGGGTGATCTTCACGTTGACGAGCAAGGTTTCGTGTATCGGTGAGTGGAAAAGAGTTTTCCAGCTTTGAAACGTTATGAACGTGGTTTTGGGGGCTTAGTGTAAGTTTGAAACACTTAGCTAAGCTCAAGAGTAAGTGATTCGAAAGTCTCTCAGAAATGTGCTATGTTTTGATGAAAATGCACTTGAGTTAATTGTGGTTTTTGATTACTGTTTTAAAGCATATTTTAAGCATGGTTAATGCTGGATTTTAATGCCATTGTGTTAAGGATACACTAGGTAAGTGATCCTTGGTTTTATGTGGTTATTGCATATGATGTTAAGCATGTTGTGCTTGTGTTAATGGCATTTTGTTTATGCTTGAAAAACAGTGGATTAAGGATGTTAAATGATTATATTGACAAGTGATGGAAATTGTTTTTGGTTGTGTTAATCGGATATAGTTAGCCGTCTATAGGATTAGGTGCACCGTGAATTAAGTCGCCTTGGATGTCGAGGGGTTGTGATTGTGCCGTAATCTCCATCCAAGTACCCTAGCGATTGAGGAATTAGAGTCACCACGATGGAGGTTGGCTCTCGTGGGTAGACTTAGTTAAGCGTCACTACGGTGGAGGAATGCTCCCGTGTGTGGGCTTGGTTAAGGTGATTACAGTGGTTGAGGTAACTCCCATGTGTAAGCCTTGTTTGTGTCCCGACTCTTGCTAGTGGGTTATACAACTACCGATGAGTGATGTTGAGGGGTTATGATTGTGCCATTTATCTCTATCACGGGTGTTTAGGGGTTGTGATTGTGCCATTTATCTCCACCTTGTGTAGTCCGGTAGTGTGTATGAAGCGTGTGGGACAACGCTTGTAATCCTCGTATCCGATTGTGTTACTTGAGATGGTTATGGTATGGTTTGTGGACGGAACACTTGAAAGCCAATACAATGTTGTTGATAAATGATTAAAGAATGAGTTGCTTGTGATTTATGCTAAAGTGCATGTGATGCTTGGTAAAGCATGATCAAAGGTTTACTTGCTGTTTTAAAGTGATGTGAATGAGCATGTGTTTTAAAAAGTGCATTGATGCCTTGTGAGGGCATGCTTTTAGTAAAGGCATGAGTTTGCAAATGATGTTTTGGATTATGAAATGCATTGATGAATGTTTTGTTTTAGCAATCCTCACTAAGCCTTGTGCTTACGCTCTTTTGTTTCATCAATGTAGAAAATTGAGAATTTCCTAGGCAGCCCAAAAGCAAGAGGATTCCAAGGCTTTGATTAAGAGAAGTATGTGGTTTACCCTTAGTGTAATAAGTGGCAATGGGTGTGATTTCTACTTCCTGATTTTGTTGGAGATGTTTGTTGTTTCAAGCATGTTTAGTCTCTGATTGTGAACTTGTATTTGGCCTTTATATGGCTCTATGGTTTATTTGTGGTATTTGACCTTTTCTATAGCTTGATATCTTAAGCATGCTATAATAGCTAATGTCATCATAATATCAAGTGGTTGATGAGTATGATTTGCTGTTTTATGGTGTTTAAAAGTCTATTTGATAGATTATATCTTGTATGCATGTTTTGATCTAGATCGGATGTGTTTTTGCATGTTTAAATGATGTTGGATGTAGTCAATCTGGTACGTGTATCGATACACGGGAAAGCGTATCGATATGCTAAGGCAAAATGATACATTTCTGTACAGGGGTATCGAAACGGATTGCCCGCGTACCGATACTCCTAGGCCAAATTTGAAGGCTGTACCGATACGCGGGGAAGCGTTTCGATATGCTCAACCCTTCTTTAGCTACTGTCTTCCCGCGTATCGATACAGGGCCAAGTCTATCGATACAAATAGTTAAATTTCAGTTAAAAGTATCTTTTAAGGTTTGGAAATGTTGCATTTTGGTCCCTGAATATTGTGAGTGCAATTGAATGAGTTTGGATGATCCGTTTGAGCTGAAATTTGGCATGTTGGCATGTTACATGAATAATTGATGAGTGGTAACTATAAAATCTTGGAAGTCCGTGTATTTTATGGAAATTACAGTTTAGTCCCTAATACTTCAAATGTATGCATTTGAACCCCTAATTGAACCCCGATCGCTGTGTCGTTTTCACCTAACCGTTTTGCTGAACATATATGATAATAATATGCATCTAGAGAAGATAAAAGAAAAAAAGGTCGTGAATTGAGGTTGACTTTAACGAGTTGGCTTCGGTTTTCCCCGTGTAATCTTTTTAGTTCGGGTCGGGCGTCTAGGCCGGGCTAAGGGGGTTACATTTGTTGGTATCAGAGCGAGGTTACGAAAGAATTGGTAATGTTGGTATGTGAAATTGGTATGTATCGATGTATGTTGTTTGAAAAGCATGCAATTGGTTGAATTTTGAAGCTTATACCATGCTTGGTTTACGTGAATTGCATGTGGAGTGGATATGATTGCGTGATGATGATGCAATGTGGTTATGTGCTGAATTTGGATGATGAAAAGCATGATGTGTCATTGTATGCTATGCCATGTTGGGGGAAATCGGGGTGCCCATTGCCTAAATACACTAATCAAGTGTTTTTTGTAAACTTGGATCCTTGCTTGAGGCTGGCCAAAATCATGGTTTGATTTGTTGTTTTTGTTATTATGCCTTGTTAAAATAGCACAATGAGTCCGAGGAGAGAGTTGGGATCGGATACGATCGTACCTGCAGGTGGGCAGGGTAGTCGAGAAAGTGATGTTCCATCTGTCGGGAATGTGCCTGTTGGGTCGTTCTTATCTGGAGTTGAGGCGATAGGGCAACGTGTAGGGGCTGGCCCGGTGATGGAAGTTTTATCATCAATGGTCTAGGAGATGTCTAGAGCATCTCAGGCCGCGGAAAATGAAAGGCCTGCGCACGTACCGTCTGTCGGATAGGCTAGTTTGTCAAAACAGCGTTTGCATGAGTTGGGAGCTGTTGAGTATCATGGGTCGACGCCGGAGGCGTTCGAGGTTTGGTTAGCCAGTACAATCTCAATCTTGGATCAGGAAGGGTGTGACCACGCTTGTAAGTTGGGAAGTGTTGTCACGTTAATGTTGGATGTTGCTAGTATGTGGTGGACATCTGTGTCGGTGGCAATCGAATATCCAGGATGTGGATTGGGAATTCTTTTCAGATGCCTTTATGAAGAGGTATATTGGAGATAAGCTTTTGGGTAGCCAAGAACGCGAGAGTATGGTTTCAGTTTATGTTGATGAGTAGAACTTGGGTCTGGCATCTCATGGTGGTGGTTCTAGCCCTGGTAAGAGAGCTGCTAAATTCGGTTTTGCAGGTAAACGGGCCAAGAAAGGCCGAGATAGGAGGTATCAATCTGTTGTTAGGCGATGTAACATTATACATGGTGCATTGGTTCAAGGGAACAGAACGAGGGCAGAACAGCACACGTGTGGGACGTGTGGTTATCGGGAGCACTTGAGGAGGGGCTGTCCTCGTGTGGATGGAGAGGTACATGCTCATGTTGAAGTGACAGGGAATTCTTGCTGGAACTGTGGTTCAGCAGATCATTTAAGGCGTGAGTGTCCTCTGTTGGCTGGTGGAGGCCAAGGACGTGCACTTGCTGTGGCAGCACCTCAGAAAGGCCGTGAGCGTGGCCGAGATAGGGTTCGGAGGTGGCAAGAAAGGCAGAGAGATGCAGGGTGTTTGATGGTTGAACCTTGTTGGAGTTGTGGGTCTGTTGGACATTTGAGGCGAGATTGTCCAGTGTTAGCTCGGGGTGGTCAAGGTGGGGTGCCTTTTGAAGCTCCCCGTGGTCGCGAGTACAATTACGGTTCTTTTCCACAAGGAGACCAGGGTAGCTCTGTAGAAGAGGGTGTGGGTGTTCGTTGTTTGAAGCACAATGGTGTGATTGCAGGTATCTTTTCTGTGCAATCCGTGTTATTGTTATCTTTGCTTAGTTTTGTTCTGCATCCTCTTGGGTAGTGTTAGGGTCCCATAGTTAGATAAATTATGAATAGTGTTGTTGTTGTTTTTAGAACAACATTGGTGAAGTGGAATAAGTAGTTCAAATAGTTGCTGTAGCGAGTTGTGAGGATGGTGGAGTAGGGAAAGTTTGGAAATAGGACGTGGAATTGTTCCAAGTATGGTTCGAAGACGTTATTAGTAGGTTTGAATAGACATACATGCACAGTTAAAATCATTGGTATACATATATTACATATGTTGGTACATGCATACATTGGTCATGACATTAGAAGTATGCATAGATGTGCATAGGCATTCGTAAGGGCATGTAAGCAATCATGTACATGAATGTTCACACTTACTAATAGCTGATTTGGATCTGATAGTGATGTGTTATGATTAGAGTAGTTTGTGGGTTTAAGGTTTGTTTTGGCGTGGGGTTAGAAAGTGAATAAGTTTACCATTAGGAGTGAGTATGGTCTAGTTTGGGCTAGCCGGAAGAAAAGTTTTTCTAGGTGTTTTAAGGACCTTGGTGGATTGATGGTAGTGAGGGGACCATTTTGGTTAGAATACGGTCGAGGGTGTGTAATGTGTAGTTGAATGCATTTTGAATGTAGCCGTGGAGTGTTGTAGTTGATCTGGGTTGAATGGTTGTTGTAGGTTTCGGTTGGGGTTTTAAAGTGTGCTGCATTCTTACTTGGATAGTCGTAGTAGGATGATTGTTTTAGATGGATAAGGTTTTGACGAAGACCTTGGAGGAGTTGGAAGGAAGTTCTGACAATAGTTTTAATCGAGTTTTAGCTGGGGTTGAGTAGAGAGTTCTTAACTCTTGCATAAGTTGTAGTTTATGCTTTTAGTCAAATGCAAGTGCTTGGGGAATGAGCTTTACGCGTGGTTATATAAGCTCAAAAGCCATGCTGTTTTGGCTGGTTTCTCGTGCGTGGGTGGTCTATTGGCTGAGTGTAAGTAAAGCTTTTTGAGATAGTTGTTGTAAGTGAAGTAATAGTTGGAGACGATGTTGGTCTCGTGATGAGGTATCAGGTTGGAATGTCCAACGTTGTGGCCAATGCTTTGAGTAGAATGGTGGTTGTGGAGTAGAGGGCGATGTTTACTCGTTTGAGCATAACACAAGATGGTGATCTTGTTGCCGAATTGTGGATGAAACCGTCCCTAAACCAGTGGATCAGGGATAAACAGTTGCTTGATGATTCCCTTGTGTCGTGTGTTCAAGATATCATAGATGGAAAGCCTTGAGGTTTGGTGTCAATGATGTTGGTGTTTTGAGCTTTGGGAATTGAATAGTGGTGCCAAATGATGTTGAGTTGAGGTGCTCTAATCTGGATGAACTCTTAGAGGTTATTCCGTAGTGTGCCCTGGTTGTATAAAGGTGTATCGCAATTTGAGAGTTGTCGGTTAAGGTAGAAAAGGATATTAACGAATTTGTAGGCAAATGTTTGGGTTGTTGGTAGGTGGAAGCTAAGTTTTGCTTACCTTTTAGGTGTAGTAACCGTTGGGGTTTCCAGGAAGGGAGTTGAGGGGGATGGATTGTCGTGGATTCTTGGTTGGATTATTGTGGATTTTATCAAGAGGAGTATTGTTGAGTGGATGGATTGTCGTGGATTCCTTGGCAGTGCATACTGCGTATGAGTTGGATAAGTTGGTTGAGTTGTTTGTCGCTAAGATAGTGCGATTACACGTAGTGTTGGAGTATGTTGCTTTGGATAGAGATTCAAGGTTTGCATTGAGGTTTTGGGAATGTTTGCATCAAGTCTTGGGTACACATTTGAATTTCAGTACTTCTTATCATCCACAGACGAATGGGCAGTCGGAACGTGTGATCCAAGTGCTTGAGGACATGTTGACAAGCTGTGTGATAGGTTTTCAGGGTTCTTGGGAGAAGCACTTGCCGTTGGTTAAGTTTGCGTATAATAACAGTTACCAGGCAAGCATTCAAATGGCTCCATATGAGGCTTTGTATGGGAGAAGATGTAGAACCCCTCTCTGTTGGGTAGAAGCTGGACAAAAGTTGTTTTCGATGCCAGCTATGCTAAAGGGAACCACCGAGAAGGTGAAGCTCATTGTGAGCGTTTGAAGGCAGCATCGGATAGGTAAAAGTCTTACGCGGATCTGAAGCGTAAGGAGATTGAGTTCGCGGTTGGCGAACGTGTGTTCTTAAAAGTGTCGCCTTGGAAGAAGGTGATGAGATTTGGGCGTAAGGGTAAACTTAGCCCAAGGTTCATTGGACCTTACGAGATGTTGGAGAGTATTGGTCCTGTGGCATATCGGTTGAGATTGCCTGCGGAGTTGGAGAAGATACATGGTGTGTTTCATGTCTCCATGTTACGGAAGTATAGATCGGATCCTTCGCATGTGATGCCTGTTGAGGAGATAGAGTTGAATCCGGATCTTTCGTATGATGAGGAACCAGTGAAGGTTCTGGATGTGAGTAGCAAAGTTCTTCGTGGCAAGAAGATAGAGCTTGTGAAGGTGTTGTGGCGACACCGAGGAGTTGAGGAAGCCATGTGGGAGAGCAAGGCGGACATGCTGAAACAGTTTCTGCATCTCTTTCCATCAGGTAAGAATTTCGAGGACGAAATTTCCTAAGTGGGGGAGAGTTGTAACGCTCTGGTTCTGGGCCTAGATGGTTTGGACATCAGACCGGACCGGTCGAGAACGGTTCGAATCGCGTAAGGTGATTTAAGGAAATCAAGGATCTAGATAGGATAAAATTGTGATAAAAATTGTTAAAATCCTCTAAAAATATGTTTAAGAGGTTGGTCAAGTCAATTTTACAAAATAGATTTCGGAAATGGGACATTTTGAGTAGTGACCAAATTGTAAAGTTTCAAAACTGGGAAAAATGTGATTTTTAATGTAGAAGCCAAAATCCTAGAATATTTAGGGGGCTTTAAGTCAATTTGACCTTTTCTCAATATGACATGTGTTTTAAAAGGCTTTTAATTAAATGGATTTAATTAGATTTATATTAATTAATTAATATAGTTAGTTAAAGTGAGATTTTCAATTACGTAACTACCAACTCTTTCTCATTTTCAGCCAAATACTAATTCTCTCATCTTTTCTCAGAATTCTATCTTCCAAAAATTCTCTCAACATTTTCTAAACCATTTTCGAGAGATCTTTCCTAATTCTTCAAGGTTTTGCTAAGGAAAACTTATCATTCATTGAGAGAAGCAAGGATTGGAGGTAAATCGCGTTCCCAAACTCTAATCTAAGTTCTTTATTGAAGTTCCCAAGCTATTTGGCTTCAAAATACTATTTTTGGTTGAATTTTCATTATAGTTTTGATTGGAGATCAAAATATTGTAAAAATATGGTTGAAATATTAATTTTCGGACTTGATGAGTTAAGTTCTGTTTTGTGTTGAGTTTAATTGAGTTTAAAGTTGTTTAATATGTTAAAATGATGTGTTGATAACATAGATCCCGAAATCTTTGAGATCCTTGCGTTTCTTGGTTGTTTTAAGTGAGTTTTTGAGGTGAATTGGTGGAGTCTTGATTGCTGGAGGTATAAGGTTGGGTTAGGTTGTTTGTTTGATGTGTTTTGGTGTTTATATTGGGTTGGAAGTGATGTATGTTGGCTGAGATTGGTTTAGGAAGCAATCGATTGAGTTTTTGGTTGTTTTAGATGGGTATTTTGGTGTAGTTGGGTGAGCAACGAGTTTGTGAATTGTTGTTGGTGTTGAAATGCATTTTAATGCATTTAGATATCTGTTTTGATGATGTGAAAACATGAGATCTTGATCCGGAAGCAAATGAAGCATTGTTGGAGGCTTCAGATAGGTGATCTTCGCGTCGGTGAGCAAGGTTTCGTGTATCGGTGAGTGGAAAAGAGTTTTCCAGCTTTGAAACGTTTTGAACGTGGTATTGGGGGCTTAGTGTAAGTTTGAAACACTCAGCTAAGCTCAAGAGTAAGTGATTCGAAAGTCTCTTTGAAATGTGCTACGTTTTGATGAAAATGCACTTGAGTTAATTGTGGGTTTTGATTACCATTTTAAAGCATGTTTTAAGCATGGTTAATGCTGGATTTTAATGCCATTGTGTTAAGGATGCACTAGGTAAGTGATCCTTGTTTTTATGTGGTTATTGCAAATGATGTTAAGCATGTTGTTCTTGTGTTAATGGCATTTTGTTTATGCTTGAAAAACAGTGGATTAAGGATGTTAAATATATTGGCAAGTGATGGAAATGGTTTTTGGTTGTGTTAATCGGATATAGTTAGCCGGCTATAGGATTGGGTGCACCGTGAATTAAGTCGCCTTGGATGTTGAGGGGTTGTGATTGTGCCGTAATCTCCATCCAAGTACCCTAGCGATTGAGGAATTAGAGTCACCACGATGGAGGTTGGCTCTCGTGGGTAGACTTAGTTAAGCGTCACTACGATGGAGGAATGCTCCCGTGTGTGGGCTTGGTTAAGGTGATTACAGTGGTTGAGGTAACTCCCATGTGTAAGCCTTGTTTGTGTCCCGACTCTCGCTAGTGGGTTATACAACTACCGATGAGTGATGTTGAGGGGTTGTGATTGTGCCATTTATCTCCACCTTGTGTAGTCCGGTAGTGTGTATGAAGCGTGTAGGACAACACTTGTAATCCGCGTATCCGATTGTGTTACTTGAGATGGTTGTGGTATGGTTTGTGGATGGAACACTTGAAAGCCAATATAATGTTGTTGATAAATGATTAAAGCATGAGTTGCTTGTGATTTATGCTAAAGTGCATGTGATGCTTGGTAAAGGATGAGCAAAGGTTTACTTGCTGTTTTAATGTGATGTGAATGAGCATGTGTTTTAAAAAGTGCATTGATGCCTTGTGAGGGCATGCTTTTAGTAAAGGCATGAGTTTGCAAATGATGTTTTGGATTATAAAAGGCATTGATGAATGTTTTGTTTTAGCAATCCTCACTAAGCCTTGTGCTTACGCTTTTTTGTTTCATCAATGCAGAAAATTGAGCATTTCCAAGGCAGCCCAAAAGCAAGAGGATTCCAAGGCTTTGATTAAGAGAAGTATGTGGTTTACCCTTAGTGTAATAAGTGGCAATGTGTGGGATTTCTATTTCCTGATTTCGTTGGAGATGTTTGTTGTTTCAAGCATGTTTAGTCTCTGATTGTGGACTTGTATTTGGCCTTTATATGGTTCTATGGTTTGTTTGTTGTATTTGACCTTTTCTATAGCTTGATATCTTAAGCATGCTATAATAGCTAATGTCATCATAATATGAAGTTGTTGATGAGTATGATTTGCTATTTTATGGTGTTTAAAAGTCTATTTGATAGATTATATCTTGTATGCATGTTTTGAGCTAGATCATATGTGTTTTTGCATGTTTAAATGATTTTGGATGAAGTCAATCTGGTACGCGTATCGATACACGGGAAAGCGTATCGATACGCTAAGGCAAAATGATGCATTTCTGTACAGGGGTATCGAAACGGATTGCTCGGGTACCGATACGCCTAGGCCAAATTTGAAGGCCGTACTGATACGCGGGGAAGCGTTTCGATACTCTTAACCCTTCTTTAGCTACTGTCTTCCCGCGTATCGATACAGGGCTAAGTGTATCGATACAGGTAGTTAAATTTCAGTTAAAAGTATCTTTTAAGGTTTGGAAATGTTGCATTTTGGTCCCTGAATATTGTGAGTGCAATTGAATGAGTTTGGATGATCCGTTTGAGCTAAAATTTGGCATGTTGGTATGTTACATGAATAATTGAATATTGGTAACTATAAAATCTTGGAAGTCCCTGTATTTTATGGAAATTATAGTTTAGTCCCTAAAAGTTCAAATGTATGCATTTAAACCCCTAATTGAACTCCGATCGCTGTGCCGTTTTCACCTAACCGTTTCGCTGAACATATAGGATAATAATATGCATATAGAGAAGATAAATGAAAAAAGGTCATGAATCGAGGTTGACTTTAACGAGTTGGCTTCGGTTTTCCCCGTGTAATCTTCTTAGTTCGGGTCAGGCGTCTAGGCCGGGCTAAGGGGGTTACACAATCTTTCACGCCTATCCCAATTTCTTACAGAGAGTTGTATGCTAAATTATTAGAAGAATGATTGATATCCCTTGTCTTTCTCACACCGATGCAACCACCATACCCAAAATAAAATGGTATGATCCTTCTGCACATTGTGAGTTCCATGCTAAAATTCATGGTCATACAATAGAAAATCGTCCAACTCTCAAAAGAAGTGTTCAGAACTTGATTAATCAAAATATCCTTTCAATTCAACACACCAGAGGGGACTAATGTCGCTAATAACCCTCTACCAACATATGAGGAACCAAAGGTTAATGCTGTGATGAAAAATGGTGAGTTTAAGATTAAAACACGCTTATCTGAAGTGCAATCACTGTTAAAGTGAGTTTGGAAGAAAATGAAGGAAAAATGATTGGTAAGTTCTAACCATGGAGCTGTTTTGACTAGTAAGTGTGATTTTTGTGAATTACACGGTGAGTTGGGTCATGAGATTCAACACTGTGATGAGTTCAGAAAGATTGTCCAGAATCTGATGGACAATAAAGAAATAGAGTTCTTCGAAAAAAGTCAAGAAGTTAGGGATATTCTTACAGTAGATGGACAACCATCAAAAAAGAATGGTGAAGCTAGTCGACCTTTTGTGATTAATTGGCCTAGAACGCACGAAGAAGGATCAGAGAAACCTCTGCCTCGATTGGTGATCGAGACTCCTTCTCCTTTCTCATACAAGAGTAATCAACGTGTGCCATGGATTTATGGTGGTAATATGACCATTACGGGGAAAGAGGATTCTGAAATTGCGGCTGCAGGAATTAGTGGAGTTGGGAACTTCACTCAAAGTGGAAGATGTTACTCCCCTGATGTTGCAAAATCGGTGGAGATAGGAAATGCTGAGCAAAAAGACAAGTTCCCACTGATTGGAGAAAAACTAGAAATTAATGAACATGTGAAAGAGGAAGAAGCACGTGAATTCCTAAAGTTCATCAAACATAGTGCATACAGTGATGTTACTCCCCACAGAAATGCTTTGCTAAAAGTGTTGAACCAAACATTTGTCCCGAATGATGTTTCAGTGGATAAGCTGAACAGATTGGTGAACAAATTACATGCCGACAGTTTTATCTCTTTTAGTGAGGACGAAATTCCTCCTAAAGGTATGGGATCCGTCAAAGTATTGCATATAACTACCTATTGCAATGGACATATACTACCTCATGTCTTAGTCGAAAATGGATCTGCTTTGAATGTCATGCCCATGACCACATTGATTAGGCTTCCAGTGGATAAGGCTCACATGTGACCTTGTCATACAACCGCAAGGGAATTTGACGGAACCAGGAGAGAAGTCGTGGGTAAGATTGACATCCCACTTCTGATTGGCCCAGTTACGTATAACATAGAATTTACTTTTATGGACATCACACCTGCTTATAATTGTTTGTTGGGACAACCCTGGATTCACACAGTTGGAGAAGTACCTTCAATGCTTCACCAGAAAGTTAAGTTTGCAATTGACAGATGCCTTGTAAGTGTTAGCGCTGAAAATGACATCATTGCATCTACATCAACTGAGGCTCCATACATTTATGTGGATGAAAATGCAGTCGAGTGTACATTTCGATCACTCGAGTTTGTGAATGCGACTTTTGTCGTCGAAGGAAATAAGATCCCAAAACCCAAACTCTCAAAGAATACTATGATGGGAATAAGGCTCACTATTGGAAAATGAGCCAAATCAGGAAGATGACTTGGGAAATATTTGCAAGGAATGCACACATCGATACAACCATTTTTGAAATATGATCGAAATGGTGTTGGATTCCAGGCAAATCCACGTCAAAAGATGAAGCAAATATTTCAAATGAGAGCACAAAGAAGTGCCAAACAGATTGGCCATAGTATCGAAGGGGAATCGATGGTATTTCCTCGTATTTCTGAAATCTTTGTGTCCAGGGGACACATTCATTTTGAAAAGGAAAAAGAAATCCTAGTAGTACCTCCGGAGAGGTTCGAAGGACTGAGCATAAATGCTATTGGGGAAGAGGAAGAAATTGCAGAAAATCGGTCAAAGAATCGCCCGTGTCCTCCGGGTTGTGTCTTGAATAACTGGACCGTTGTTGAACTCCCCATTGTTTTTAAATCTTTATCAGAGTAATGCTCGAAACTTGCCCCACTACTTGAGCCCGAAAGCGATGGGGATTTATTGTAAGGGCCCCCATTTAGGCATCAGTTTAAAAATTCAATAAATGAATGCATTTTCCCTTTCAATCTGGTCCCATTGTTTGTCCATTCTTTTTTCTTTGTTCACTTGTTTCATTTCATTAAACATTCTACACTTTCCTTTCTTGTGCCTTGTATATATATACATATATATATATATATATATATACATATATATATATATATATATATATATATATATATATATACATATATATATATATATATATATATATATATATATATATATATATTTCCTCTTACACATTTGCAGGCCTTTAGATATTAATTGCACGAATGACATTGCTTCGAGCTCAAAAGTCGACTTCGAACAATGTTGAGTTGATCAAACAATTGCAAATGGCCAAGAGGGTGTGAATTGGCAATTCAAAATTTGGTGGGAAAAATTTGATGAGTGAAAATTTGGACACAAGGCAATTAGAGTTGTTCAAGTTCCTAAATGAACTCTACATCCTCTACCCTAGCTCCCACTAAGGATTTTCAACCAATGCACTAATCGATTCTTCCCCTTTTCTTGGATGAAGAGGAAACCTTACAATTTTGATTAAGCTTTCTACCCAAAGCTTAATCCACTCACTCTTACAAATAAGGGTTTTTGGTAAACTTTTCAAATGCCTCTCTAAGGATAATGTTTACCCAATTACAATCAAACACTCCCCAAACTCACAATAAAATTACAATGAAAATCACAATGGAGTTGGGTACAAATATTTGACTCTAAAGTGAACAAGGTTTGGATTTGAATGCTTTGATGTTGCTTGAAGGCTCAATAGTTGTTGCTGGTGCTTAAAATGCTTCCTCTTATACCATCTTATTTATTTTTAATCGTTTGGGTGGTTGAGATCATCAATTGAGCCGATGGGTCTCTCTCTTCCCTCTATAAATAAAGTTCTGTAATTACCCGTATCGAAACACTCGTACCTGTTTCGAAACATGACTAAAGTAGAAAGAGCCGTTAAGTGCATTAAAGGAGACGTATCGAAACGTTCGAGGCCGTTTCAAAACCGTGTTTCAAAACGGTTGAGTTCGTTAAAATTCCAGTAGCAAATCGTCTTGAGACCTTCCTAGGCCATATCGAAACGAGCTTTGATTTTGAAAAGTTTGCTATCTGACAAGTAATGGTCGAAAACATTAAATGCTTAATTTGAAAATTTTTAACCCCCGTATCGAAACGATAACTGCCGTTTCGAAAATAAGTCAAAGTTTGATTTGCCCAAATGAAGTTCGTATCGAAATGGGTTGAAGTCATTTCGAGACTTTATCAATTTGTAAATTTCCAGTGGCAAAACGTATTGAAACAGGCATAAGCCGTATCGAAACGCCTAAGCGAAATTTATAGTTTTGGCTTGAAAACACTTAGAAAACTTTATGGGGATTACTTTTAAATCTTAAAAACATTTTGGGTTAAATTTTTACTTGTCGATTTGATCTTTTTTAGAACTTAAAAACTTTATTTACTTTGCAAAATAGTCCTTAAAATATTTCTTATATCAAAATCAAGTTAAGTTAAATTAGGGGTTTTACAAACATACTATATTTTTAGGAGGGTATGAGTCCGACGACAACTATGAGGAATGTGAATTGTCTCTTGATCTACTAATTGAGCATAAGAATAAACAAATTCTTCCTCGGGAAGAATCAATGGACACAGTGAACTTGGGAACTGAAGACGACAAGAGAGAGATAAAGATCGGTACTTTCATATCTTCAGATACAAGAGACAAACTCATCTCCCTACTTCAAGAGTTCAAGGATGTGTTCGCTTGGACCTACCAAGATATGCCCAGATTAAACACAGATATTGTAACTCACGAACTTCCGTGGAAGCCAAAATGCAAGCCTGTACAATAGAAGCTTAGAAGAATGAGGCAAAAAATGTTACTTCAGATACGAGAGGAAGTAAAGAAACATTATGATGCTGGATTTTTACAAGTAGCCAAGTATCCAGAATGGGTGGCTAACGTTGTCCCAGTACTAAAGAAAAATGGAAAGGTGCGAATAAGTGTCGACTACCGTGACCTCAATCGTGCTAGCCCCAAGGATAACTTCCCTCTACCACATATAGATATGTTGGTAGATAATACAACAAAAAATAATTTATTCTCATTCGTGGATGGTTTCTCGGGATATAATCAAATCAAAATGTATTCGGGAGACATGGAAAAAACCACATTTGTGACGGAATGGGGCACGTTTTGTAATAAAATGATGCCTTTTGGTCTAAAAAATGTAGGGGCGACGTATCAGAGGGCCATGGTAACATTGTTCCATGACATAATGCACAAAGAAATAGAAGTTTATGTGGATGATATGATCGCCAAGTCTCACACGGAAGAAGAACACATCACAAACCTTAGAAAACTCTTTGATCGTTTGAGGAAATTTCAATTGAAACTGAATCCTGCAAAATGCACATGTGGTGTTGCTTCAGGCAAATTATTGGGTTTTATTGTCAGCAAGCAATTTATTGAGGTAGATCCTAATAAAAACAAGGCTATCCAAGAACTTCCTCCTCCTCGTACCCAAAAAGAAGTTCGAGGTTTCTTAGAAAGACTGAATTATATTTCTCGGTTTATTTCTCAACTGACTGCTAAATGTGATCCCATCTTTCGTCTCCTAAGAAAGCATAATATTGGTGATTGGGATCCAGTATGCCAAGAAGCCTTTGACAAAATTAAGCAATACTTATCAAATCCTTCGGTGTTAGTGCCACCTGTACCTGGAAAACCTTTGATTTTGTATCTAGTCGTATTTGAAAATTTTATAGGATGTGTATTAGATCAACATGACGAAACTGGAAGAAAGGAACAAGCTATCTACTATCTCAACAAAAAATTCACCGATGGCAAATTTTACTTTCTGAATACAATATTGAGTACATAAATCAGAAAGCCATCAAAGGTAGCACTATTGCATATTTCTTAGCAAGTCGTGCTTCTTCTGAATATGAACCTTTAAGTTTTGAATTTCTTGACGAAGACCTAATATGCTTAACTGCTAGTGAAGATGAACCAACTAGTGGAAAACTTTGGAAAATGAATTTTGACGGAGCTTCAAATGCATTTGGGCATGATATTGGGGCAGTTTTAGTATCTTCTAAAGGGAATCATTATCCATTTACTGGTCGACTGAATTTTGAGTGTACAAATAATGTGGCAGAATATGAAGCGTGTATAATGGGGCTTCGTTCGGCAAATCATTGAAAAATTAAAATCCTAAAATCATACGGCGATTCGTCGTTAGTGGTTTATCAAATTCATGGAGACTAGGAAACCAAAGATGCAAAATCAATTGGATACCGGAACCTCGTCCTTGAATTAATAAAAGAGTTCGAGGAGATATCTTTCCATTACCTCCTCTGAGAAGATAATTGTTGGGCTCGATGATCACCTTCAATCGATGCTTGCCAAGTGGTGGAGAAGTTGGATTTTTCGGTGTTTAAGTTGGTGGCAAAAGTTAAGAATTAAACACAAGGATTTAGAGTGGTTGACTTTCTAACCCAAAGCCTACATCCACTACCTTGGAACGCCACCAAGGATTTCCCAAATTCACCAAGAATTTCATCCCCTTTTCTCGGCTTAGGAGGAAATCGTTACAACGATTAAGCTATCTACCCTTAGCTTAATCAAATACTCTCTTACAAGTGAAATTCAAAGCAAACAAGAAATCCCTCTAATAGGTATGTGTTGGCAACTCTAAGCACTCACCCAAAACCTATACACTTGAGCATACATAAACATTTTAGCTCACAAGTGTTTTGTCTATACAAGAGAATGACAATAGCTCTAAAGACAATTTGACATCATAATGTTGTTACAATTGAAACATTAACCATCTCTTGATGCTTGGATGTCCCTTTTATACTCCTAATTAAGTTTGTAGCCGTTGAGGACCGTTGGAGCCTTTATTTCCCACCATAAATGCAGTTCTACAGCTTAACGTATCGATACTCCTCAAACCGTATCGATACGACCCCGATAAGGAAATAGCCGTTGAGACTTCCAGCTGGTGCGAATCGATACACGTGTCAAGCGTATCGGTACGGTCATGTAGTTTAAAAGACCGTTGGGGGTAGTTGGGCATATCGGTACACGATACAACCATATTGGTATGCGAAGTAGCCGTTAACTATTTAAAATATACCGTATTGATACGGTAAGGCATATCGGTACGGGTTTTGGCTACTGGAATTTTACTGTAGCTGAAACCCTAAGGCGTATCGATACAGTACAAGACCGTATTAGTATGGGTACTTGAAAACACTAGTTTGGCTACTTTAAAAGCATTTTAAGTTATTCCAAAGCCTTTTAAAAACCCTTATACATAATTTCAATTTGTTTTGACTAAAAGCATATTTTAAATTATTTTCAATTTAGTCCAAAACATTTTTCAATTATTATATCAAAACATTTAGTTCTACAATCTCCCCCTTTTTGATATAATAAAACCAACTTGAAAAATTGTTTGGGAATCTCCCCCTTAGTATTTTAAAAATTTGAATAAGAAATTTTAAAAATTTGAAATTAAAGTAAGCTCCCCCTTTTAAGCCTTCCTTCTTCAAGTGCTCTCTTTGTGTGCATGGAGCTCCCCCTCAAATTTGGACTTGTTGATCACTCTCCATCACACCTAAACAAGACAATCAAGTAATTTTTGGTATCCAAATTGCTTTGGATCCATAAACGTTAGTAGCACATAATTTTGTCCCCTTAGGAATCTATTTTTCAATTTCATCCTTTTTAGTTGAAGTACTTAGTCCTTTTGGGACCCAAATACTTCTAAAAACTTTACCATTTACAAATCTAGCGGCACTAGATTGTTTAACATAAAAGTTTGATTTTCCAAAAGTATTTTTCTTTTCCAGCTCTTTGAAAATCAAATCTTTCGAGGAAACTTTTGTAAATCAAGAACTTTTTGCTCAAAATCTTTTAATTTTGCCTCAAAAACCAAATTGGTTTTAGAAAGAATTTCATTTTCCTTTTTCAAATTTGAGATTAATTTCTTGTTTTTGGAAAATGATGCCTTGAATCTAAAAACCAATTCATCATAGGCATCTTGTAACTCATCAAATGTATATGAATTTGAACTAGATGAGTAAGAAGTTACCTCCCCCTCATTGAGGGCCATGAAGCATAGGTGGGTACCTCATCATTGGTGGAGTCTTCATCACTCCATGTCGCCACATATGCTTTCTTTGAAGATGATCCCTTTTTGTTGGACTTGTGGGAATCCTTCATCTTCTTCTTCGATTCATGCTTGGATTTAGCCATCTCGCTCTTCATGAATCAGGTGAATTTCTTGAAGAGATGAACCATCTCTTCATCTTCACTTTCCTCCTTGCTCAAATAAACGTGTTGGGATGTGGAGGATTTGAGAGCAACGACACTCGCGTTGATGCCTAGCTCCATGATTTTCTTCTTCCCCATCTTCCTTATCTGTTCCTTCTTCTTCTCCTCTTTTTTTTTCTTCATTATTTCATGAGTGAGAAGAGACCCCATGAGTTCAAATAGCTTCAAGGTCTTGAGATTTTTGGCTTTGATGATAGTGGTCTTCTTTGAGTCCCATGACTCGGGGAGAGAATAGAGAAGCTTTCGGACAAGCTTGTCTTTCGGAATGATTTCTCCATAGCATTTGAGTCCATTTGTGATAATGGAGAATCTATCGAACATCTTTGTGATGTCTTCATCCGGTTCCATTTTGAAGTTCTCATACTCGTGGTTGAGGAGGCCGATCTTGGTCTCCTTTACTACGTTTGTTCCCTCGTATGAGACTTCAAGCTTGTCCCATATTTTATTGGCATCTTTGCAAGAAGGCATCTTCTCATAGATGTTGGGGCTAAATGCACAAAAGAGGATGTGCAAAGCCTTGCAATTAAGCTCCATCTTCTTGCGATCATTCGCACTCCATTCCGCCTTACTTTATTGTGGCACATAAGGACCCTCTTCAACAATATCCCAAAGCTTGTAGTCTTTGGATTTTATGAATAACTTCATTCTAGTCTTCCAATGAGCGTAGTTGGTACCGTCAAAGAAAGGTGGCTTGTCGATGGATTGCGTCATTTGACTGGTTGATTCAATTGTTGTATCGAGCTTCCCAGATCGCGTCAATAGGATGTTAATCCCCTTTGATTGAGCCTTGCTCTGATACCAATTGTTGGGCTCGATGATCACCTTCAATCGATGCTTGCCAAGTGGTAGAGAAGTTGAATTTTTGGGTGTTTGAGTTGGTGGCCAAAATTAAGAATTAAACACAAGAACTTAGAATGGTTCGGCTTTCTAACCCAAAGCCTACATCCACTACCTTGGAACGCCACCAAGGATTTCCCAAATTCACTAAGAATTTCGTCCCCTTTTTTCGGTCTAGGAGAAAACTGTTACAACGATTAAGCTATCTACCCTTAGCTTAATCAAACACTCTCTTACAAGTGAAATTCAAAGAAAACAAGAAACCTCTCTAATAGGTATGTGTTTGCAACTCTAAGCACTCACCCAAAACCTATACACTTGAGCATACATAAACATTTTAGCTCACAAGTGTTTTGTCTATATAAGAGAATGATAATAAAGCTCTAAAGACAATTTGACATCATAATGTTTTTACAATTGAAACATTAACCATCTCTTGATGCTTGGAGACCCCTTTTATACTCCTAATTGAGTTTGTAGCCATTGAGGATCGTTGGGGTTGAATTAGAGCCATTGGAGCCTTTATTTCCTATCATAAATGCAGTTCTGCAACTTAGCGTATCGATACTCCTCAAACCGTATCGATACGGTCTCGATAAGAAAATAACCGTTGAGACTTCCAGCTATTGTGTATCGATACGCGTGGCAAGCGTATCGGTACGGTCCTACAATTTAAAAGATCATTGGGGGTAGTTGGGCGTATCGGTATGCGATACAATTGTATTGGTACGCGAACTAGCCGTTAGCTATTTAAAACATACCGTATCGATACGGCAAGGCGTATCGGTACGGGTTTTGGCTACTGGAATTTTATTGTAGCTGAAACCCTAGGGCGTATCGATATAGTACCAGACTGTATCAGTACGAGTACTTGAAAAACATTGGTTTGGCTACTTTAAAAGCATTTTAAGTTATTCCAAAGCCTTTTAAAAACCCTTAAACATAATTTCAAGTCGTTTCTGACTAAAAGCACATTTTAAATTCTTTTCAATTCAGTCCAAAACATTTTTCAATTATTATATCAAAACATTTAGTTCTACAATAACCAAATGGAAGATGCATTGGCAACTTTGGCTTCCATGTTTAAAGCAAATAGAGAAGATGATATAATGCCCATACAAATGAATATTTATGATTCACCCGCCAGTTGTTATACCATCGAAGATGAGGTAGGTGATCACCCTTGGTATTACGATATTTTACAATTTATCAGGTATCAAAAATATCACGAGGGGGCGACTGATGTTAATAAAAGAACAATTCGGAGAATGACTGCAGGGTACGTCCTTGATGGAGAAATTCTATACAAAAAAGAGAGCAACCAAATGCTGCTCATATGTGTAGAAAATCATAAGGCAAAAAAGATAATTGAGGAAGTTCACGAGGGAATTTTTGGAATTCATGCAAATGGCCTTAGTATGTCTAGGCAGATTATGAGGTTGGGTTATTACTGGGTATCTATGGTAGAAGATTGCATCAATTTCACTCAAAGATGCCATAAATGCCAGATTTATGGAGACAAAATTCATTCAGCATCATCACCTCTTCATGTTATAACGGCTCTGTGGCCATTTGCAGCGTGGGGCATGGATGTGATCAGACCAATTACGCCAAAGGCATCAAATCAAGAGTATGCAAGTTCCTAAAAAAGGAAATCATTTATTGGTATGGTTTACCAGAAAGAATTATCTTTGACAATGCTTTAAATCTGAACAACCAAATGATGAAGGGAGTGTATGAGCAGTTCAAGATAAAGCGTCATAATTTAGCACCCTATCGCCCAAAATTGAATGGGGCCATCGAAGAAGCCAACAAAAATATCAAGCGAATCGTGGAGAAAATGGCGATAACATATAAAGATTGGCATGAGAAACTACCTTTTGCCTTGCTAGCATATCGTACATCTGTGCGAACATCTACGGGGGAAACTCCATATTCTTTAGTTTACGAAATGAAGGCAATATTACTGATTGAGGTTGAGACTCCATCTCTTTGTGTCTTAATGGAACTTGAGTTGGATGAAGCTGAATGGATTCAAGTTAGATATGACCAGTTGAATATGATAGAAGAAAAGAGATTGAAAGCAATTTGTCTTGGAAAGATGTACCAAAAGCGAATGATTCGAGCCCACGATAAGAAAGTCCGACCAAAATTGTTTCGGGAAGGGGATTTGTTTCTGAAAAAGAGGTTGCCTACGCAAAGTGATTTTCGAGGAAAATGGATGCCAAATCGGGAAGGGCCGTTTGTTGTGAAAAAAGCCTTTTCTGGTGAGGCATTAATCCTAACAGAGATGGATGGGAATGAGTTATCCAATCCTATGAATTCTGACTCGGTGAAGAAATATTATGCTTGAATTCATGACATACTAAAAGGTGAAAACCCGAAAGGCCCTATTAGTAAAAGAAAAAAAAGAAAAAAAGAAGAATAAAAAAGGAAAAAAGAGAAATGCCAAAAGGTGAAAACCCGAAAGGGCCCTATTGGTAAACAATGAGATGAAAACCCGTAAAAGGCGTCATGGAACCAATGAGAGATTCAATGCCAGAAGCTCAAAAATGGTCCAAATATGATCAAGGGAAAATCTATGCGTCTTCAGATGTTTGTCCAAGAACTCAAGCTCTACTGGGCAGAGGTCATAATCAGAAAAGATTCTTGAGCGAAGTAGCAATAGAGTCCTCACAATTGATATTTAGAGGCATTTTCTTCATTTTTTTGTTTTTTGTTTTGTTTTTTTTGTTTCCCTTTGACCTTTTTTTGTTTTAAACATTTGATTATCATTTTCAAGGCTTAGACAATTTTCATTCAATAAGAGGAAATTTTCAATTTTCTTGCTACCTTGTGTTTCCTTGTACTTGCCATTTGGACATTTGTGCAATCTTTTGTTAATTGGTAAACTCGTTGCTTTACCTAAGGGGATTACAATATGTTTCGATGTTCGATGCATTACTCAAAAAAGGATTTTAAAACACAATAATGCTAGAAAATTCTCATGAATACCATTCTCTGATAAATGGAAAGGGATGAGTTCAAGAGGCATGATATGAAGCGGAAAGAAAAAGTAAAAAGACTTTGATCTCAACGAAAATAAATCAAGAACCTAAAATACATACAATCTGCATGCATTTAGAATAGTAGATCATTTTGCATGTAAGACAAACACATTAGAAACACGTGCATCTTTTATCATGATAGATTGAAAGGAATGTCGTTAATCGACTTCAAGTTGAAGTGCCACGATTTTCCTTCAAGATGAAGTGTCACGATTCGCCTTCAAGATGAAGTACCACCATAAGCTTCCAGGAAGGAATGCCGTTAATGGCCTCCAAGAGGGAGTTCCATGATTCGCCTTCAAGATGAAGTGCCACCAATTGCCTTCAAGATGAAGTACCACCATATGCTTCCAAGAAGGAATGATGTTAATCGCCTCCAAGAGCGAGTGCCATGATAAACCTTCAAAAGAGAGTGCCACAAATCGCCTCCAAGATGGAGTGCCACCATTTTTTCAGGATGAAGTGTCACGATTCGCCTCCAAGATGGAGTTCCATTGCCGCAAGTTCAAACACTCACTAGAAAAGTTGTTGCACCAGTCTTTGCTCTATTCCTCTCATCCGAGATTTGAGCAAAGAGGGGCAGTTGTAAGCACCAAACTTTATTCTGGCCAAGTATGCGGCCCATGTCCAATAAAATTTTAAAAAATTAGAAAAATACAAAAATGATAAAATTATAGAATACCAAAAGAATAAAAAACCCTAAGCCGGTCAAATGTTTTTCCGCCATCATTAGTAAACCTATCACCAAGAGGACTCTGAGTCACTCCCGTTTCTTGCGCCCTAAAACATAATCGAAGCTTATCCCTACTAACTTTGAGATTTTTGGTGGTGAAAAAGTTGGAAAAAACCTAATCCCAGCCTATAAATACCAACCCAAAAACCTTAGAAGACACAAAGATTAAGGAGAAAAATTAGAGCAAAAAAGATAGTGAGAAAATTTTAGCAAGGCTGAGAAAGTGGGGATAAGGAAATCAAGTTCTTAACTTGATTCACGGTGGCCGGAGTATTATTGGCAAGATCGCAACGGTGGAAGATCCCACAACACTGTCATATTCAACATCTCTCAAAAGCATCCTGATCCAACAACAGATTCAAGTGTTTGAGAAAGGTAAAACTCGAATCTTTTTGTCTATATCTACTTCGATTTATTTGGTTTTTGCTGAAACTAATGTTGGATCTAGTTTAGAGATAAAAAACGATCAATAAAAAGGTGTATTTTTGTTTTTTGCTGTCGCCGGAGCAAGATTGACGACAACGGTGGTGAACAGAAAATGCAGAAAAAAGAGAGTGACAAGCAGTGTCTGAGCTTTGTTTCTTAAAACAAGGTTAAAATAAAATAAAAAATGGTACTGGGATGTCCATTAATTAATGCATAAAAATTGAATTAATATCCTTTAAATTCTAGGACCAAGCAGTCATAAAAAAAGGAATATAAAAACCTTTTTTAATGCACAATGAACATTGGAAACCGACATATTATGGAAAGAAGAACACGCAAACATCTCCTGCACCGATTTCAATTTAGGTTTTAGGGGAAAATTATACTCTAGGTCCTTTCTTTATTTAGACTCTTTTATATTTTAGGTTTTGTAAGTTTATTTTTAGTATGAGCTCTAATATTTAGATTATTTTAATTAGGCTCTTAATTCTCATAATTAGTTAGATGATTAGATAACAAGTTTCATTTTAGCTCAATTTAGTGTGTAATTCACTTATGTTATTTTGGTTATTTTTTTCTTTGAAATGGACAATTAATTATTTAATTGGACTTGAAATTGAGTTAAATGATTGAACAATCTTAAAACCGTGCGAATAATGTGATTCAGTTTGTTTTTGTTTGACCAATAATTCGCCTAATTTGAGATTAAATATGATTTGACTTCAGGTTATTGCTTTCAATTAAAATATTAATTTTCCACTTGTTTTTTATGTCATTTTTTGGCATGTTTATTTTTTTGTTGATTTATTCGATTTATTTGTATATTTTTGTCATTTATAATAGTGCTATTAACCCTATCTTTGAAGCCTTTTAAACAACACAACCCCTTTACGTACCAATTTTGGGCGTTGTGGGGGTGCTATAACCTTCTCCACACGTAACCGACTCCCGAGCTCAACCTGAATTTGGTTCAGACGCATACTAGTTTTACAGGTTTTCGGTTGTACCCACTCCAAAATGACCGATGGCGACTCCAAACCACGGCGAGCCTTTAAAGGCCCAACCAATTTCGGCCCAGACAAAAATGGCATCGACAGTATTGATGGGGGAAGTTTCATGTCAGAAGATTGAATTCAGACTACAATTGTTCCGCATCGCTACAATACCCATTTGCGAATCAAACAATGGAAGATAGAGTGTCTAATCTAGAACAAGGTCAGAAAAATCTCGAGACTCGTTTGGACAGAGCTGAATAGAGGATCAATGATCAAATTGTGTAGTCGCAAGCTATAATTATGGCTCATATAACTGCGTTGCTCGGAAAGAAGGATGGTAAAGAAACTATTTCTGATAATACTACTGAGAAACAAGAAGGGACTACAGCTCATGCTAAAGCTCAGACAGAGGCACCGAACCCAGAAGAGAAAGTCTACATCAGCACTAATGGGGCATCTGCGAGTCAGCCTGTTGGATCGGGGGCAAAATGTGAAAATAGGGTACGTGAGCTAGATAAGATGGATGAAAAGTTTTGTTCTTTGAAAGAAAGACTTCAGGCCATGAAAAAGATGAATGAGCAAAGGAACGATCCTAGTGGTTTGAGCCTTGTGGAGGATCTGATCCTTCCACCAAAGTTTAAAGTACCTAAATATTATAAGTACGATTGGACCACTTGCCCTTCTACACACATTACCATGTTTTGCCGAAAAATGACAGCCTTCTTAAAGAATGAAAAGTTACTCACCCATTGTTTCCAGGACAGCCTCACAGGGTCCGCAATTCGCTTGTATACTGAACTCAACCGAGCTAACATTAAATCATGGAAAGACCTCTCAAAAGCTTTCGTTGACCAGTATAGGCATGTAATAGATCTGATCCCGAACTGGCTCCTGCTACAAAATTTGGAACATAAACCCAATGAGAGTTTCTGCCAATACGCTCAATGATGGCAAAGTATAACAGCTCAAGTTCAACCCCCGATTCAAAAGAGAGAAATTACTCTTATGTTCGTGGATACTTTAAGGGGAGTGTTGTATGATCGCTTGATAAGCCACCCTACTGTGAGTTTTGCAGACATAGTAATGACTGGAGAGCGCACCGATGATGCGATTAAGAAAAGGAAGATAAATGACCCCTACAACACAACTCATTAGAAAGGAGAAGATTCTCATGTTCATATGATTGATTCGTACTCAACCAACAAATCTTAGGGTCGTCCCTATAATCAGTCTCCACGATATACAAAGCCTACGAAGGTACTTCATTCGATCCCTATGACTTACACTTAGTTATTCCTAACACTTGTTGAAAAGAAGCTATTGAGCCCCGTACAGTCCAAGCCAAAGGATCCTGCTTACCCTGAAGGATATGATGTCAATGCCACATGTAACTACCACGTGGGAAGTACAGGCCACACAATGGAGAATTGTCGAGCTTTGAAGAACAAGGTTCAAGGTTTGATTGAAGCTGGTATTTTGAAGTTTTAAGAAATAAAATAATAGATGTAAGTTTTGGGGAGATGCTGATTTCCCAATTTGGATGTTCATTTGATGATTCCTTGCATTTGGAAATTTTCTTTTGAAGTAATGCATCGAATCAACTTTTCTATTTTTTGCCCAGAAATAACAAAGATCCTTTTGTAAGGGCATATGATATGTTTGTGAATTTTCATTCTAATGAAAGTTGCATCTTTGCTTAGCATACAATGGCCTTGAAACCATATATATGTGTATATCTCTTATTATCCTTGTAGGTCACTAGATCTCAATTGTACGATGTGGCATTGATTCTGAGATCGATTAAGTGTTGTGATAACAATGAAGTATGACTTCCTCTCTAATAGACTATGGTCGACAAAGCAAGACTGCTACTCCTTTGATGACATTCGATGATGAAAAGCTCTGAAGTTTAACCATGTAGAAGTTGCTTGAAATTGAAATCCTATGAATGTTCTTTTAGGCACTAATGGATTATAACTAATAACTGAAATACAAGTATATATAGAAGATAAAGAAGAAAGAAAAAGCACTCTTATATTTGAAGCCTGGTAATAGGCATATCCGAAGCCTGGTAATAGGCATGTTTAAATCCTGATAATTGGCATATTCAATAAAAAGTATAACCCGCAGCACACACATGCACTTATAATTCTATTCTTAGAATTATATTTTTGCACTCTAACACTTAAGCAAGTCTATGGAGTAAATAATGAGAATCGAGAAGGAGTAGTCTTTTGCAGCAATGTGGTAATCATGAGGATGAACCGAGGGACTTAAAAGGAATTCCACAACTTCAAAAGTCGATGCAACACTTAGGTCTTCATAGACACAAGCTATGCTTGGAATGATCTCCAGAAGGTTGAATCTGGGATGCTCTTGCACTTGATATTCAGGGCTCATATTCTTTTTTATATTAAGATCTTGGTTTCAAGGTCATGTATATTAATCCAAAAGGCACCTTTCATTAAAATGCCGATTTGCAAACTGACATTTTAAGAGAAAAAGGATTTCTTTGTATTGCTTCAGAGATGAATTTCTAGATGTAAGGTTGTTAATGAAAATGATCAACTGGGCATAGACGATGGGGCATTACATGACATGAGACAATAAATCACCTTTTTGCGGTTAATGGGGCATCACTGTCTGTGAAACAACAAAAAGCTCATGCACATAGGAATACAAATCAGAATAGACCAAAGATGTCACAAGAGTGAAATAATTTGATTATTGAAGAAATCAAAAGACTTTATTGAGTAAAGGGATGATACTGACCGATGTCACTTGACTTGAAGGATTGAACATGGGATGAAAGTATAACTTTAGGGGCAAATCCCGTTCGGGATATGTAACGCCCTGGTTTTGGGCTTAGAAGTTTTGGGCGTTGACCGGTTCGGTCAAAGTGCTGATCGAATATATAAGAGTGAATTTAGGAAAGCCTAGTTCGGGTTGCATTAAAAATATGGAAAATGTCCTAAAATCATCTTTTAATATATATAAGTGAACTGTGAAATCAATTTTGAAAAATGAGGTTTGGAAGGGTGACATTTTGGCTAGTGACCAAAATGTAATTTTTGAAAGTTGCGTGACTGTTTTATGAAGGATTGAAACTTTGAATCTTTAAGGAGCTATTATTCCAAAAAGAGTTTCTCCAGATTTTTCTAAGATATTTTAAGATTTATTCTGATTTTAAAACATAAAGAAAGAGGAGGGAAAAGCCATTTTGGCTATTTTGTAACTAACTTTTCCAATTTTCCTTTTCTCTCATTTTCTCTCAACCCAAACACATTTCTCCAGATTTTCTCATCTGATTTTGTCACTCAAATCACTCATTTCAACTCTCTTTTGATTCCTAATCATCACAACAACAAAACCTCTCAATTTGCTAGTTGATTCTTCAAGCTTTTTGGTTCCAAAAAGGGAGAAACTCAAGTTTGGAGGTAAGAACGTCCTTCTCCTCTAAACTATCAGTTCTTTACTGAAATTCCTAAGTTCTCAATCCTTGATTTGTGATTTATTAAAGGCTTTTCAATTGGAATCTTGATTTTGGCTTAAAATGCAAGATTTGCTTGATTTTGGTGGAATTTTCGTGTGATCTGTTTGGGCAGTGTTTTGAGGTGTCAAATTGATGTTAAATGAATGCTAAATTGATTAGAAGTTGAGGTTTAATTAATGCAATCCCGGATAGGTTGAATTTCCTAAGTTTTGCTTGAGTTTTTGGTTGTTTTTGGAGTGCTTTTGGTGATATGTTATACCTGGAGGTATAAGGACGTGTTTGTGATCATTTTGGATGTTAATTGATGTTTAAAAATGGTTAGAAGTGATGGATCTTGGCTGGGTTAAGTTTTGGAAGTGTTTGGAGGTGATTTCGGTTGTGTTTGGTAGCTGAAATGTTGGATTTGGGATGAGCAGCGAGTTGAGTCTTGTTGCTGGCGTTTTTAATGCATAATGATGCATTAATCCTCTGTTGTTGTGTGCTTGAAACAGGTGAGTTTGATCCGTGAGCTTTAGAGGTGGTGCGGAAGGCTTCAGATGCTTGGAAGGCTTGTTGGTTAGCCTTGTTTTGTGTATCGGTGAGTGAAGTTGGGTTTTCAGCTTTTAAACCAAGGTTTGAAGGTTTTGGGAGCTTAGTTTAAGTCTAAAAAACTTTGCTAAGCTCATGAGTAAGTAAATGGATTTTCGCTCTTGAATTGTGTTGTGATTTGGCTTTTAAGCAATTGTGGAGGATGATTGAAATGCATGTGTTTTGCATGATTTAAAGTCCGTTTTGAAAGCATATTTTAGCATGGTTTAATGCTGGTTTTGAAAGCCATAAGTGAAGGATGCTCAAGGTAAGAGATCCTTGGTTTTATACATTGAAAATGTGGTTTTGATGCATGGTGTTGCATGTTGTTCAATGGCTTTGTGTAATGCTTTAAAACAGTGAATTAATGATGGTAAATGATGGTTTTTGCATTATGGTTATGCATGTGAATCATTGGACTAATGTGGTAAGTTGGTTATATTGGCAAGTGATGTAAGTGGTTCTTGGTTTCTTTGATCGGATATAGTTAGCCGGCTATAGGATTGGGTGCACCGTGAATAAAGTCGCCTTGGAGGTGGAGTGGTTAAGAGTGAACCGGTAAACTCCCTTCAAGTATCCTAACGAGATGGTTAAGGTCATAATGGAGGTGAATGCCCATTCGAGGACCTTGGTTAAGCAAAGGTTATATGGTGGTTAAAAGTCCATATATGGGAACCTTGTGCTTGTTAAGATCACAATGGTGGTGTAAAGTCCATGTGTGGATCTTGTGTAGGGTGTCCCGGATCTCGTTAGTGATGTTATACAACTACCAATCGGTGAATGCAAAGGTTGTATGGTGGTTAAAAGTCCATACATGGGAACCTTGGGAAAAGTTGAGGTTGTATGGTGGTTAAAAGTCCATACATGGGAACCTTGTGAAAGGTTGAGGTTGTGTGGTGTTTGAAAGTCCATACATGGGAACCTCGGGAAAGCTAAGGTTGTATGGTGTTTAAAAGTCCATACATGGGAACCTTAGGATGGTGAGGTCAAATGGTGTTTAAAAGTCCATTTGGAGACCTTGGATTGGTAGTGTGTATGAAGCGTGGGGGACAACGCTTGTGATCCGCGTATCCGATTGGATGTTGAGTTGAAAAGTGGATGTGGTTGATCACTTGGAAGCCAATATAATGTTCTTGATTATAAAGAAGCATGAGATGCTTGAAAAGATGCATGGTTGCATGAAAAGTGTATAATGCTTGTGAATGCATGGTTGCTTGTTAAGTTGAACAAGTGTTGTTTATCATTTGGTAAATGATGCAAGTGTGCATGAAATCTCTTTAATGCATTGGAGTCTTGATAAGACTTGTTTTAAAAGGCATGTGATGATGATGTTGTGGTTCATATATTGCCTTGGTTTAATGCATGTGTTGGATTGATTGAGTAAATGGTTTTAAAGGGTTTCTTGCTTGGAATGGTTTTCAAGTATAATAAAGGTATGTTGTGAAATGGAAGTGTTTTCCAAGGTTTTGAATTTAACTTTGCATATGGTGTTTATGCATGGAATGGTTAAATGGATGATTTTGCGAATTATGCTTTGAAAAGGTTTTCTTAGCTTGCTAAGCTAAGGGTTGGTTTTCATGATTGAGCAATGCATGGTTTAAGCATGTTGTTGAAAAGGGGTTTTCAAACTTTGTTGGGTAAACAAATCGAGTTTCTTTTCAAAGAGGTTTTATGACTCGCTGCATTGATGGTGTTTTGGTTTTGAGCATTCCTCACTAAGCATTATGTGCTTACGCTCCTTTTTGTCCATCAATGCAGATTCTTGAAGTTTGGACAGCGGGAAGCAAGGGATTCAAGGAGGACTCCATTTGAGATGTATGTCTCGGTGAATAGCTATAGTTAATAAAGGCAATGGGGTAGAATCTCTTGGGTTGATGTTTATGTGTTCGTATATGTTCGGACAAGGATGGTTTTACGTTGTTGTTAATGTTGTTGGATCATGTATTTGGCTAATATGAGATTGATTTGGAAGTTTATGCTTGAATGGTTTGCTTGTGTAGGAAGCATGCCTATAGATTTGGGGCTTTTCATATATGTTGTTATTTTGTTGAATTGTTGATGCAAGTATGTCTCTTATATGTTGAATTGCATGTTGGTAAAGTTTGGTAGCATTTGGAGCATGATTGGATGTTCGATTGCATGTTTAAGTATGCATATGGTGGCTTTCTGTGCAGGGTGTTTCGGAACAGTTCATACCGTTTCGGAACGGGTGCCCTAAACCAGCCCAGGCGTCCGAAACGGGAGAGACCGTTCCGAAACGGAAAGGCTACTGCCAGCCCGTGTTTCGGTACGCGTTGCGGAACGGCCCCGCGTTTCGAAACGGGCTCTGCCTGTTTCGGAACATGTGACCGTTGGGGGCTGACATTGGCAGTTAAATGTTTTGAAATGTTTGCATTTTGGTCCTGAAACTTGTTTGTGCAATTGTATGGGTTTGGGATGCCCGTTTGAGCTGAAATTTGGCAGAGAAGCATGAAACATGATTAATTTTAAGTTGGTAACTTAAAATCTGGTTAAGTCCTTAAAGTTTTCAGGATTTACAATTTGGTCCTTAAAGTTGTAAATTGTTCAATTGGGTCCCTGTTTGATCTCTGATGTTTATGATCTTTGAGTATGCTGCTTGTATGATCATATCTAAGGTTAACGTGCATCTAGACAAGATTAACAAGAAAAAAAGGGTCGTTAATCAAGGTTGACTTTCGGGTTGACTTTGGTTTTCCCCGTGTGACCTTCTTAATTCGGGTCAACCGTCTGGGCCGGGTTAAGGGGGTTACAGGATATAAGAATGATAAAGGGTTGTAGTCCCAAGATGAAGCCCACCGACTCATAAAAATGATGACAAAGAATATTGAGCTGGCCAAAAAAGTTTAAACAAGAATTGCATGCATCTTTGCATCCCCGTCAGTATTGAGAATATCATTATATATGAACATATGCATCTTTGCATAATAAATTATGCTCATGCATAATTTTTATCATATTATTTGAAAAGCATTCATACATGAAATCGATAGGCAGTTTTCAAGAAAATGACTTTGGAAATAGCTTCACGCTCCTTTACACCGATTAAGAAGAAACGCGTTTTAGTGTCACCTACGTTGATATGTGTTGCGTGTAAAAGAGTCTATCGCAATGTAGTGCAAGTGTACACGACACAAGTAGTAAAGTGATACGTAAGTATCGAATATCGTCTCCACAGGGACTGGGCTAATAACTTTAACCTTGGATTGCTGCACAAGAGGGAAAAGAAAGAGTTTAATTGTTTGTCACAAAATAATAAAGAAGACTGAAAATAAGAGATGAAAATATTCAGAGTAAAGAGTAGGCCAGTATTGATTTGCTCCGTAGTGCAGGTGTTTGCACTGTCTAGGAATTCTCTATTCTGTCGTAGCGCCTGTCGCGGCATCACCTGCTGCGGCAACGGTCTGTTGTTGTCGCGGCAGCAAACACACAACTCAGTACTTCAAGCTTGGCAAGAATCCCTGATATGCATTGTCCTATCCCTAGGTCCAAGTCTGTCGATGAACACGTCTTTGATGATACCTCCTGACGTGAATCGAAGGATGAACACCGATGTTGTTGAATTCTTCCTTAACCACTTATCCTCGTCCTATCCCTAGGTCCGAGATAGTTCAACCATAAACTGGAGAACCCATACTTATTCCTTTCGTATACTTAACTCTCCCGATATTAAGTAAATGTATAATCTCACAATGCTCTCCCGATACTCTTGGAAGATATTGAAAACTAGAATAAGCAAACTTGAAGTCTATTTTATTGAACAGAAAAAATCCTAAAACAATACAATCCTTGCAACTACTTTACAGAATCAACCCTTAGCCCTATGGGAAGTTTAGAACATGATGTGATGGGAGAAAACGACTAGGGTTTAAGGGAAGACGACGAGAGAATGAGATATCCTTCCCTAGGTCGAATTACATGACTTTATATAGGCCTTAGGTTCAAGTTTTATAATATGGCAAGAATACAAGTTTAATTTAAAGTACAACTCTATTAAAGACTAAATCTTCAAAGTAGATGTCTTTAATTCGTCCTCTTTTCTTGCTTGGCGTTTCTTCCTTGAACTTTGGGCTTGGCCTTCATTCTGATCTAGGGCTAGGAAAAATATAAGAGTACTCCACGACAGACCGACTTAATTTCCTCTTTCTGTCGAGCTCCACTTCACTTCTTCCCTTCACCATTGCTGTCATCATTGGCTGCCACGGCAGCGACCATGGCAGCATCCTTCTTCTCGTCTGCAGTCCCGTGTTCCAGCTCTGCTTCTCCACTGCTCTGCGTCTGCTATAGCAGCTACCTGCAAAAGTAACCAATTTCAGTAGCAACTGTTCCATTTAATATAATTGTGATGTACGAATGAAATCCATCCTAAATGCAATGAATTATGCTTGAATGCAGCAGAAATATGGGTTAAATAGGGGGTAAAATATAGAACTTTTACACACTCAACACACCCCCAAACTCAAGTTTTTGCTTGCCCTCAAGCAAATATTACCTAACTTAATAATAATTTTTTTATTTGGCTTAAATCAGTGAACTCTACATTACCTACCACTTGTATTCTATCAAGAGTAGTACCTTATCGGGCATTTCTGGATTCATTCGGAACCATCCTATAATTCTTGTGAAGTGTGTGTGGGTTTTGTGAACACTTATGCATCTAGACTACCTTAGTATACCGGAATAGTTATGTCTACAAACTTGAGGTTATGCCATTTCAATTTTTTCTGGAGGCAATTCATAGGCTCCTTTAGTTTTTTCTGACTCTTTAATTAACTGCATCTTTTCTAGAGGCAATTCTTAGGCTCCTTTAGTTTTTTCTAACTTAGCTCAAAAAGAAATCTCCTAAAATAAGTGCAAGGTAGTTTTGCAAGCTATTGAGTATGAATATTTTTTCTTTCCTTTTCCTAGAGCCAGTGATAGGCACCTCTAGGGGCAGTTTCAAGCGGGTAAACATTCCTATTCCAGTGTACTAAAGTAATCTAAAAAGCATAAGAGTCACAAAGAGTGTTTTACAGAGTAGAATCATAGCAAGGCTCTAAACAGATCCTAAAATTTCCTAAAGGCACTGTCACGACAGCATATGTCGTGGCAGATAAGTGAAGTTCAAAGACTTAAGCCAAATTTTCATTTTTTAAGCAAAAATAAACTAAACATTAGACACAATTTCTAAACTTAAAGACACTTCAATAATGGAGGGATGCCACCCCCAAACTCAAGGGTTGCATTGCCCTCAATGCATGATGACAAAATGATAAAAAGGAAATAAAAACAACATCACAATTATAACAAAATAGAAGACAACAAAGATAAGATAAAAACTTAAATTTTAAGTGCTGTCGTCGCTGCCGCTGCTGCTGCTGTTGATCTGAATCTGCCGGTTGGCAGTGACTTTACTCGTTGGTGCCGGCAGATGGGTTGGAGAGGCAGAGGTGGTCTTTTTCTTGGCTTCCCTCGGAGGCTGGATGTGGGTCGGTGAGATCTGGGGTGGTTTATCCAGCACCTGAACCTCCTCGAAAGAGCTTCTACTGCTACTACCACTGCTGCTGCTGCTGCCGTCAAATTTCCCTTGGTCGGATGGTCCGACTCCAGTGTTTGGTTTCTGCCGTTTCATCTGGGTGAATTCCTTAGACAAGTTCCTCTTGATAGAGGGCTCATCATCAGATTCTTCCCATATTGAAGAAGAGGAGAAACCAGCCATGAACTTGTCGAGGTCTGACAGGGGCGCTTTTCTCTTTTCTCCCCTGGTGGATGCTGTGGCGGTGTGGCTGCCACCTGCAGCTGTCGTGGCCGGGGTTGGAGTGGTTGCAGCAGACGGTGTTCTCAGTGTGGCAGCAGGGGTAGGGGTATGGGCAGGGGTGGGTGCAGCAAAATAGTGATCGGGGAAAACAGGAAACAGTACATCTAGAAAATTTAAATTGCTTTTAATGAAATGTACCGTTGCTGTTGTGAAGTCCCGAATGAAACTCATCAGGCCCAGCTGTCGTTCCTCCATTTTATACAGGGTAGCCAGGATTTGGGTGGAGGAGTCGGCTGGAGGAGCTGCTGCTGGGGGCTGCCTCGGTTCTGTGGCGGTAGGCTCTGTCGGGGTAGGCTCTGTCGGCTCACCTGCCGCGGCAGATGGGTTGAAACTGGAGATTTGCGTTGCAGCTTTCAGCTCCATCAAGCTGAGGATGTTTCTCTCCGTCCATCCTTTTCCTCGGATTCTCAAATCCTCAGCAACTTCAAGGACATTGTGGCCACGGCAAAGGGATGTTATGAGGTAGGGGAAGACAAGGGGTCCCGATGGCCGGAATGCACAATCAAAAACCCTTCCTGAATGTATCGACCAACATTAATAGGTCTCTCGTTTAGAATTGAATGGACGAGAGCTAACCTTGGTTGATCTACCGTGCTGTTGTGTGAGGAGGGCATAATCTTCTTTCTGACGAAGGTGTTCCATAGTTTCGCCTCCGGAGTGAGTTGAACTCGTTTCACCGTCCTTGGGTGTTTGGGATCGGTATTCCACTGGGTTCCCTCTTCGGTGAGTTCTTCCATGACAACATCATAATCTGCTGCCTCCAGGCTCTCCACGAATCTTTGGTGTCCGTCTTCCCTTCTGCCGACATAGAGTCCATATAGGGTGTTAATGTACTATGGCTCATAGGGGACTTCCTTCCCACGAACGGTCACTGCTGTCGCGTCTCTGCTGTCAATGGCAGTATAAAATTCCCTAACTAGGGTGACGTTCATCTCTTCAGGTTGCTCAACAAACATTTGCCAATGTAGAGCTCTGATCTTACGGGCTATAAATGGTTTGAGCCCAAGATTCTCCGTTCGTTGGCTGTAAATGAACCCTTTCTCCTCCCACATATCTCTGCCCTGGAAGGAGCTGGGAGTGGCTGTTGCTGGGGCAGAGCTTGAGGCCGCACTGCGTCTGGTGTTTCTAGTACTCATGGTTGCAATGGACTGTGGAAAAATGAAAGCAAATGAAAATATGGAGAGGAAGCAAGTAGAGAGGGTAAAAGTGAAGTGAAAAACGAATAGTAAAACGGGGTTTATATAGATGAAGACTTTGCTGCCCGTTGGAGCTGTAACGGCAGGCACAAATAACGGGGATAGCTGTTACGCGGTTTCTGACTCGTCTGTCACGCGTTTCCGTGTCTGCTGCGCGTCTGTTACGCGTTTGCGTGTCTGCCGCGACAGCGTGTTGACAGGCTGGATTTTTTGCGTCTGTCGTGGCAGCTGTAACGACAGACTCTTGTTTTGGGCTTTTTGGGCTGATGGTGAGATGGTGGGCTGAGTTCACTTAGTTCCTAAAAATAAAATAATTCCAATTTCCTAATAAATATATATAATAATTATAATAATAATAATAATAATAATAATAATAATAATAATAATAATAAAATTAAGTTAAATTAGGGATGCCAGGAGGGGCATCTCCTAAAGTAACCACTTCCTGCATTCTTGGGGCTTTAGTCCCCTGATAATGCTTTAATCTCTGTTCGTTGACTTTAAATTGGTGCCCGTCTTTTAAGGATTTGATCGTGATGGCACCATGAGGAAAAACTTGCACCACTTGGAACGGGCCGGACCATCTAGATTTCAACTTTCCTGGGAAGAGTTTCAACCTAGAGTTGAATAACTACACAAGCTGCCTTGGGTAGAACTGTCGTGGCAGTAGTTTCTTGTCATGCCACTTCTTTGTCCTGTCCTTGTAGATCCTTGCGTTGTCATAGGCCATTACTCGAATTTCTTCAATCTCATTCAAGTCGAGTAGCCTTTTCTGTCCTGCCTTTTCCAAGTCCATATTCACTGCCTTGATGGCCCAGTATGCTCTGTGCTCAATCTCAACAGGTAGATGGCATGTTTTCCCGTAAATCAGCCGGTAGGGTGACATTCCCAATGTAGTTTTAAACGATGTTCTATAGGCCCAAAGTGCATCATTGAGGTGTAGAGACCAGTCCTTTCGAGTTGGTTTAACCATCTTTTCAAGAATGTTCTTTACCTCTCTGTTGGATATTTCGGCCTGTCCATTGGTCTGAGGGTGGTAAGCTGTTGCGATCCGATGTTTGACACCATATTTCTTTAAGGCAACAGCTATTACCCTATTATCAAAATGCCTTCCTTTATCACTGATTATCGCCTTACGGATGTCAAATCTGGAAAAAATGTTCTTGTGCAAAAACCTCTGAACAGTCTTGGTATCGTTTTTCTGTGTGGCGATCGCTTCTACCCATTTGGACACATAGTCCACTGCCAGGAGGATATATAAATTCCCACATGATGCTGGGAACGGTCCCATGAAATCAATCCCCCAAACGTCGAAGATTTCAACTTCAAGAATGTTTTGCAGTGGCATCTCATGTCTCCTAGATATGTTTCCGATCCGTTGACATTTATCACAGCTTTTGTAGAATGCTTGGGCATCCTTGAACAGTGAAGGCCAATAAAAACCAGACTGCAAAACCTTGGCAGCAGTTTTGTTACCACCCAAGTGTCCTCCATATGGTGAAGCATGATAGTGGTGAAGCACAGCTTCCTGCTCATCCTGTGGTACACACCTCCTGATAATCTGATCTGCACACATTTTGAAAAGAAGAGGTTCGTCCCAATAATAATGCTTAACATCATTTTGGAACCTCTTCCTAGCTTGATAGTTAAGGTCAGGAGGAAATATTCTGCTAACTAAATAATTAACGAAATCAGCATACCATGGGAGTTCAGAAAACTTACCTGCCGCCATGGCTGTCGCGGCAGTGCTTGTGGCAGCGAACAGCTGCTCGTCAGGGAAGGTCTGCAGTATGTGTGTCTCGTCTGTTGGGAGACTCTTTCCATTCTCTAATCTTGAAAAGTGATCTGCAACTTGGTTCTCTGTCCCCTTTTTATCCTTGATTTCTATGTCGAACTCTTGCAGCAGCAGAATCCAACGAATCAGTCTGGGCTTTGCGTCTTTCTTAGCAAACAGATATTTCAGTGCAGAGTGGTATGTGTGGACCACCACTTTCGTTCCAAGTATGTAGGATCGAAACTTGTCAATTGAAAACACCACAGCCAACAATTCCTTCTCTGTTGTGGTGTAATTCACTTGGGCATCGTTGAGTGTTTTGCTAGCATAGTAAATTACATGGAATAGCTTGTCCTTCCTCTGCCCAAGTGCTGCCCCTACATCATAATCACTGGCATCACACATAATCTCGAATGGCAACTTCCAGTCCGACGGCTGTACAATTGGAGCTGTTACTAGCTTCTCTTTCAGAATTCTGAATGCCTCAGTACATTCATTATTGAAGTTGAAGGGACGGTTCTGCTCTAACAGGTGGCATAACGGCTTGGTGATCTTCGAAAAATTGGCTATAAACCTTCGATAGAAACCAGCATGCCCTAAAAAACTTCGAATTCCCTTGACTGTGGTGGGTGGTGGCAGCTTTTCAATTACCTCAATTTTTGCCCTATCGACCTCTATGCCGCGGCAACTTACTTTGTGGCCTAGGACTATCCCTTCATCCACCATGAAGTGACATTTCTCCCAGTTTAATACCAAGTTCGCTTTCTCGCATCTCTCGAGCACTTTCTGTAGGTTGCCTAAACAGCTTTCAAAATTGTCTCCAAAGACAGAGAAATCGTCCATGAATATTTCCAGGAATCCTCCACCATGTCGGAGAATATTGCCATCATACACCTCTGAAAAGTTGCTGGTGCGTTGCAAAGTCCAAATGGCATCCTCCGAAAAGCGTAAGTACCATACGGGCAAGTGAAGGTCATTTTCTCTTGATCTTTCGGTGCGATGGCTATTTGGTTGTAACCTGAGTAACCATCAAGAAAACAGTAATAACGCTTTCCCGCTAATCTATCAAGCATTTGATCAATAAAAGGCAAGGGAAAGTGGTCCTTCTGGGTAGCTTTGTTAAGCTTCCGGTAGTCCATACAAACCCTCCAACCGGTCACGGTCCTGGTTGGTGTTAACTCGTTTTCTTTGTTGTTCACCACGGTTATTCCTCCTTTGTTAGGAACGCACTGCACCAGACTCACCCACTTACTATCCGAGATGGCATAAATTATCCTAGCATCTAGCCATTTGATAATTTCTTTTCGGACCACTTCTCGCATAGCATCATTCAAACGTCTCTGGGCATCAATGGTCGGCTTGTGATCATCCTCTAAGAGGATTTTATGCATGCATAGTGCCGGACTGATGCCTTGGATATCATCTATCGTCCATCCAATAGCCCTTTTATGCTGCTGCAGCATCTCTATCAGCTGATGTTCTTGTTCCTACATCAGCTTGGAAAAGAATATTACGGGCAGCATATCATTTAATCCAAGAAAAACATATTTGAGCTGCCCTGGCAGGGGCTTAAGATCTAGAACAGGTTGCTCTACAGTTGATGGCTTTTGGATTATATGTTCATTCGAGGTATAGTTTAAGGGCTCGAATAACTTACCTGGACAATTTCCTATCCAGTTTACCTCCTCATTATCTTCAGTATCAGATATGTCAGAGTCTGAGGAGCTGCTGTCGTTGTCGCTGCCGTGACAGTCTTCTAAATGGCTGCTGGGGCAGTGGCCAAATTTAATGTCATGGCAGTCCGACCTGATGCAGGGTTGGTCAAGGATAACTTCAGTGATAGCCTTGCATTCTTCTTCTGCATCAGCGTGCTTTATTGCTTAGAGAACATTCAGCTTGATCTCTTGATTATTCACACTCATAGTGAGTTCTCCCTTCTCTACATCAATGAGTGATCTTCGTGTGGCTAAGAAGGGTCGCCCAGGATGATTGGTGCATTCTCATCTGATTCACAATCTAAAACAAGAAAGTCAGCAGGAAAAATAAATTTATCCACTCTTACCAGAATATCTTCAATTTTCCCTTCCGGTTGCACGTAAGAGCGGTCTGCCAGCTGCATCATAACTGTTGTGGGCCGTGCTCGTCCAATACCTAATTTCTGAAATACATATTTTGGCATTAATTAATACTAGCACCTAGATCACAAAGTGCCTTACCCACAAATTTATCACCGATTATGCACGGTATTATGAAGCTCCCTGGATCCTTCTTTTTTTGGGGTGGATGCTTGTGCAGAATAGTCATGCATCCTTCTGTCAGCTTAACCGTCTCTAATTCCCCAAGTCTGGATTTCTTTGACATAGCATCCTTGAGAAATTTGGCATAACCAGGCATCTCCTTGATAGCATCTAACAGCGGAATATTGATGTGGACCTGCTTAAAAATATCATAGATCTTCTTAAGTTGGGATTCCTGTTTCAACTTCTGTAACTGCTGAGGAAAAGGAGGTGGAGGACGATAATCTTCAATGCGTCTTTCCCATTGCATTCGGATCTGAGGAGGCTTAGGTTCTTCATCCTTCTCCTTTTTCCCTTCTGCTGTCGTGGCAGGTATATCGGTAGCAGGCTGTTTGTCGTCTACCGGGGCAGCGTTCTCGGCAGTCGATTCTAGGGCTGGTTCCTTAACTAGTTCAGCTTCCTTCTCTGGCCCTGGTAATTTCTTCCCACTCCTAGTTGTGATGGCTTTACACTGCTCATGTGTGGGTTGTCTAGCGTTCTCAGTATTGCTTGGGAATCCTCCATTCTGCCTTGGCTTAATATGCTGGGAAACCTGACCCATTGTGTCTCCAGTGATTTCAGAGTAGCTTCATGGTTAGTCATCCGCATCTATGTTTTATCCATGAACGACTCAGTCTTCTTGACGAAGTGATTCATGTTCTCAATGTAAGTTCCTGTCTGAGACATAAACGTAGCCAAGGTCTGCTCCAATATACTAGTTGTGGCTGCTGGTGGCTGTTGCGGCTGCTGTTGCGGTTGCTGCCGAGTTAGAAGTCTAGGTGCCCCCTGATTTTGAGTGTTCTGTACTTGAGGGTTCAGGGCATTGTTTGGGTTGCTCCAAAAGAATTTGGGATCTTTTCTCCAGCTGGGATTGTAATTGTTGGAATTATAGTTCTGCTTGTTATAGTTCCCAAAGTACATCCCTTCTTCTAGCTGTAGTGGGCAGTCCTCCGAACTATGATTCCCACTGCAAGTTCCACATACCTCTTCTGCAGCATAGACAGGTTGAGAGTCCTTTTTCAGCAAGTTTTCTACTGCTTTTGTGAGATATGCAACTTGTGTCTTTAAGGAATTATCGACTCCATAATCCTTCATAGCTAGTACTCGTTTACCTCTCCTTGATGTGGGGAATTACTCCTCATTTTTTGCCAAATTCTTTAATACTACCATGGCATCTTCAGGATCTTTATCTAACAACAACCCATTGGCTGCTGAATCGATTCTCATACGAGTCTATAAGTTGGCAGCATTGTAGAATTTGATTACCTGATTCCAAACAGGGAATCCATGCATCGGGCAATTCCTCAGAAGAGTAGTAAACCTGTCCCATGCCTCGTGCATTGGCTCGTCGTCTTCCTGTTGAAAAGTAGCAATTTCGTTACGTAATCGCTCAGATAAATGGGAAGGGTTAAAACGAGACAAAATTCACGAGTTAAATCTACCCAAGTTCGTATTGAACCCGACGTTAGTTTGTTCCACCAAGTTTTAGCTCTGTCCCTCAATAAATGAGGAAATAACCGAAGCCTCAGTATCTCCGAATTTACTCTTGGTAGTCTAAACGAACCACAGATTTCCTAGAACGTTTTCAGATGTTCCGTAGCATCCTCTGTAGCAGCACCACTAAATTGGCTAGCGGAATTAATCATGCTGAACATGACAGGTTTCAGCTCGAAATTCTCAGCATCTACATCTGGCAGGGTGGTTTCTAATTCCACATGATCATTGATCATGTAGTCTCGGCATGACCGGCGTGCGGCAGCAGCAGGAGGATCGACAGGCTGTCTGTTTCCTCCATCTCTGACAGGATCTTCAGGACCTCGTGGATTCCCTTGGTTGTTCATGGCCTCTAACTGTTCTTCAAGGTATTCGTTTCTGGCTAATACGAGTCGGAGTCAATTCCTAAGATTGTACGAGCGTTCGATTTCAGGATCTATCTTATACTCAGGTTCCTTTCCTCGTCTCGATCTGCGCATAAACAGAAAACCTTGTGAAAAGCACAGGGTGAACAATCCAAGTAAAACAGAAAAATTTAAAAAGTACAGTAAAGTAGGGTAAAGTTATGTTGCTAGTTGCCGGCAACGGTGCCAAAAACTTGTTGCGTGTAAAAGAGTCTATCACAATATATTGCAAGTGTACACGACGCAAGTAGTGAAGTGATACGTAAGTATCAGATATCGTCTCCACACGGACTGAGCTAATAACTTTAACCTTGGATTGCTGCACAAGAGGGAAAAGAAAGAGTTTAATTGTTTGTCACGAAATAATAAAGAAGACTGAAAATAAGAGATGAAAATATTCAGAGTAAAGAGTAGGCTGGTATTGATTTGCTTCGTAGTGCAGGTGTTTGCACTGTCTAGGACTTCTCTGTTCTGTCGTAGCGCCTGTCGCGGCAGCACCTGCTGTGGCAGCGGTCTGTTTTTGTCGCGGCAACAAACAATACAATCCTTGCAACTACTTTACAGAATCAACCCTTAGCCTTAGGGGAAGTTTAGAACATGATGTGGTGGGGGAAAACAACTAGGGTTTAGGGGAAGACGACAAGAGAATGAGATATCCTTCCCTAGGTGGAATTACATGCCTTTATATAGGCCTTGGGTTCAAGTTTTCCAATATGGAAAGATTACAAGTTTAAATTAAATTACAACTCTATTAAAGACTAAATCTTCAAAGTAGATGTCTTTAATTCGTCCTCTCTTCTTGCTTGGAGTTTCTTCCTTGAACTTTGGGCTTGGCCTTCATTCTGATCTAGGGCTAGGAAAAATATAAGAGTGCTCCACGACAGACCGGCTTAATTTTCTCTTTCTGTCGAGCTCCACTTCACTTCTTCTATTCACCATTGCTGTTGTCATTGGCTTCTACGGCAGCGGCCATGGCAGCATCATTCTTCTCGTCTGCAGTCCTGTGTTCCAGCTCTGCTTCTCCACTGCCCTGCGTCTGCTACAGCAGCTACCTGCAAAAGTAACCAATTTCAGTAGCAACTGTGTCATTTAATATAATTGTGGTGTACGAATAAAATCTATCCTAAATGCAATGAATTATGCTTGAATGCAGCAGAAATATGGGTTAAATAGGGGGTAAAATATAGAACTTTTACACACTCAACAATATGATTATCTCAATGTCTTCAAAAAGAAAAATAGAGAGATCCTCCGACAGTTTCAAAGCAAGATATCACTATTTTAGACTTTCGAGCTGTCACCTTTGATGGACACCTTCTTTTGATGTCAAGACGGATAAAAACTGGGTATCATTTTAAGGGATGTCGGTAGCCTATTGGCAAGAATCTATTTCTTAATTCCATCGGGACATCAATAAGACTTTCGGACATGATGTTAAACCTTCTTTTGATGTCAAGACGGATATAAACCGGGGCATCACTTTAAGGGATGTTGGTAGCCTCTTGGTGTGAATCAATTTCTTAAGTCCTTCAGCCCATCAGTAAGACCTTCAGACATGATGTTAAACCTTCTTTTGATGCCAAGAATATTAGAAATCAGGGCATTTTGATAGTCTCAAAACGAGATACCATTTTTCTCAAAAAGTAAAAATTTTAATTTATCCTTCCATAAGGATATTTTTCTCAAAATAATTATCCTTCCACAAGGATATTTTTCTTAAGAAATAAAATTTCTTAATGTGATCCTTCCATAAGGAAAATTTTCTTAAAAATCAAAATTTCTTAATTTATCCTTCCACTGGATATTTTTCTTAAAATCGAGTTTCTTAACTTAATCATTTCATAAGTATATTTTGCTTAATTCAATCCTTACATAATGATGTCTTCTCGAGAATAAGATTTAAGCTTGCAGCTTAAAGAATTCGCCAAGGAAAAGTGAAAGTTTCCAAAATAACTTGTGATTTTAAGATCACATACAGTAAAACAGTGTAAATTTCCAGATTTCAAGATAAAATGTTCTATATAGGGAGATATCTCTGCTTGAAGAACCCACTCATGATGTAAAAGGTTCTATACAGGAAGAACTTGCAACGTTGATAATTAAAGGCGAAAAGTTCTATACAAGGACTTGAAGCCCAAAGACTTTGCCAAAGACTAGTTGAATTTAATACAGAAAGAAATTGTTTCTCCAAGACTCCAGATAGAAGAAGAGTGAACAGTTAGATATAGGAAGAACTTGTGATCTCAAATTTCTAGTTTAAAGATTTTGTCTCTCCAACAAGTTACTCAATTTTAAAGATTGTACTTCCAAAAGCGACCGAATGGACCAACTAAAGCCCAAAGAACAAGTGATGTTTAAAAAAGAGAGACCCTAAACCTGTCTGAACAAAAATGATTATTCTTTTGTCTTTGCTCTATTCCTGTTACACATCAATGAGCAAAAAAAGACAACTGTAATTGTAACACCCCAATTTTGGGCTTAGAAGTTTTGGGTTTGGACCAGGTCGGTCGGGTTGCGGTTCGAATATAAAAGGGTGATTTTAGGAAAGCCTAGTTCGGGTTGCATTAAAAATATGGAAAAATATCTTAAAATCCTCTTTTATTATATGTAAGAGAATGGTGAAATCAATTTTACAAAATGAGGTTTGGAGGTGTGACATTTTGGGTTAGTGACTAAAATGTAATTTTTGAAAACTTGGTGACTGTTTTAAAAGGATTGAAACTTTGAATCTTTAAGGAGCTAATTTACCCAAGAAGAGTTTCTCCAGATTTTTCTTAATATTAATCAATTTAATTAATGATTTTTAATTAAATGTAAAGGAGGGAAAAAGATATTGTGTGATCATAACTAACTTTTCTCCAAATTTTCCATTCTTTTCTCTCAACTTTTCTCTCAACTCAAACACTTTTCTGCAGCACATTTCCCTCTGATTTTGACATCTAAAGATGAGATTTCAACCTTCATTTGATCTCTAATCATTTCTACATCAAAACCTTAGCATTTGCTTATTGAATTTTCAAGAATCTTGGTTCCAAAAAGGGAGAAACTCACATTTAGAGGTATGAACGTCCTTCTCCTCTAAATATTCAGTTCTTTACTGAAATTCCCAAGTTCTCAATCCTTGATTTCTGTTTTATTAAAGGTTTTGTAATTGTGTTCTTGATCTTGGCTTTAAAATGCAAGATTTGGTTTAATTTTGATGAAATTCGTATGAAATGATTGGGTACTGTTTTGAGATGTCTTTTTGATGATTTTTGGATGTATAATTGATGTGAAATTGAGGTTTAATCAATGCAATCCCGAATAGGTTGATTTTCCTAAGTTTTGCTTGAGTTTTTGGTGGTTTTTGGGGTGATCTTCAGGTTCTGCTATAGCTGGAGGTATAAGGACGTGATTAGATCCTTTTTTGGATGTTAATTGAGGTTTAAGAATGATTGGAATTGATGGATCTTGGCTGGGTAGTGTTGTAGAGATGTTTGGATGTGATTTCGGTTGTGTTTGGTAGCTGAAATGTGAGTGTTGATGAGAGCAGCGAGTTTAGTTGTCTTGGGTGAAGATATTAATGCATGATGATGCATTAATCCTCTGCTTTGATGTGTTTAAAACAGGGGAGACATCTTCAGAACCTTGTGGTTTTGATCCGGAAGCTTGATTGGTGTTTCGGCAAGTTGCGAAACGGAATCGGTGAGAGAAGTTTGGTTTTCAGCTTTGAAACCAATGTTTGAAGGTTTTGGGAGCTTAGTTTAAGTCTAAACAACTTAGCTAAGCTTAAGAGTAAGTTTTCGGAAAAACTCTCTTGTTGATGAACCATGAGTTGGTTGAATGCAATGTGATTTGTTTGCATGTTTAAATTCTGTTTTTGAAAGCATATTTTAGCATGTTTATTGCTGGTTTTATAAGCCATGTAATGAAGGATGCTCAAGGTAAGAGATCCTTGTTTTGTACATTGATAAATGTGGTTTTGATGCATAATGATGCATGATGATGAATGGCTTTACTAAATGCTTTAAAACAGTGGATTAATGTTGTTTAAAGATGTATATTGGCAAGTGATGTGTTGGTTTAAAAGTTACTTGAATCAGATATAGTTAGTCGGCTATAGGATTGGGTGCACCGTGAATTAAGTCGCCTTGGATGTCTAGGGGTTGTGATTGTACCGTAGACTCCATCCAAGTACACTAACGAGATGGTTAAGAACACCATGGTGGTTAAAAGTCCATGGGCGGGTCTTGTGCTAAGGTCATAATGGTGGTTAAAATTCCATTTGAGGACCTTGTGTATGGTAAGATCACAATGGTGGTTAAAAGTCCATGTGTGGATCTTGTGTTGTATGTCCCGTGATCTCGTTAGTGATGTTATACAACTACCAATGAGTGATGTGGAGGGGTTGTGATTGTACCATAGTCTCCATCACGGGTGTTGAGGGGTTGTGATTGTACCATTGCTCCACCTTGATATTGGTAGTGTGTATGAAGCGTATGGGACAACGCTTGTAATCCGCGTATCCGATTGTCGTTGTGTTATGAATTGGAAAATGGTTATGATTATCACTTGAAAGCCAATATGACATGTTAATGATTTGAAGCATGAAATGCTTGGCTATATACATAAGTGCATGATCAAATGTTGTTTTGAACTAAAGGTTTTGAAAAGGAGTTTCTATTAATGCATTATTATGACGTTTTAAATGAGCATTCCTCACTAAGCTATGTGCTTACGCTCTCTCTCTTTCTTAAACCAATAATGCAGAGCATTGAAGTGCTTAAAGGGGCAGCAAGGGGTCAAGAATCTAAGTGGAAGCTTAAGCTCATGTATGGTGACTATTTTCATAACTTGCTTAGCTATTGGCATTTGGCAATGGGGAACCTATGTTGTTGTTTTGGGAGATGTTTTAGACTTCCTAAGTTGGTTTTATGCTTTTGACATTGATGGAACATGTAAATGGCCTTTTTGAGGTTGGTTTGGTGTTTTGGTGTTTGAATGGTTTTCAATATAGGATGCATGCCTATAGAGTTGGAATTTTCCTTAATTGATGTCATGTTTGAGAATGGACGGTGCTATTATGTTCCTTAAGTATATAATGACTTGCTGGTATGATTTGAGGGTCTTTGGAATGTGTTTGATTGGTTAAAAGTGTATTAAACCAGAAAAAATCTGCAATCTGGGCAGCACGTTTCGGAACAGGTGCTACCGTTTCGGAACAGAGGGCCTGAAATGGCCTTGGCGTTTCGAAACGGGTAGAGCCGTTCCGGAACAGTTTTGCCACTGCCAAGCCTTGTTCCGCAACAAGTTTTGGAACGGTCCCGCGTTTCGGAATGGTCCTTCCCCGTTCCGGAACACTCGACCGTTGGGCACTGAAACTGATGGTTAAATGTTTTGAAATTTTTGCGTTTTGGTCCTGAACTTGGTTTATGCAATTGAATGAGTTTGAGATGTCCGTTTGAGTTGAAATTTGGCAGAGAAGCATGAAACATGACTAATTTCATAATGGTAACTCAAAAGTTGGTTAAGTCCTTATAATTTTCAGAATTTTCATTTTGGTCCCTAAATTCATAATTTGCGCAATCGAGTCCCTAAATGTTTTCTGATTGTGGTGATCTTTGAGTATGCTGATCTTATGAACATATATAGGGTTAATATGCATTTAGATAAGATTAAAAAGAAGAAAAAAAAGTCGTTAATCAAGGTTGACTTTCGGGTTGACTTTGGTTTTCCCCATGTAAACTTCTTAATTTGGGTCAACCGTCTAGGCCGGGTTAAGGGGGTTACATATGGTGGTATCAGAGCCAGATTCTCGAGTAATTAGGAATGGTTATGTGGGTGATGAGTGTATGAATGCTTTGTATGCTTGATGAGTGAAAGCATGTTGTGTGAATTGTAAGTATGTTACAATTGTGATGTATGCTGTGGTGAAACATGATAGAGGGATCCATTGCCAAATCAAAGCTAATGTAATGATTTGTTTTTAATTGGAAATGAGCTTGAGTACTTGGATTGCTTACCTTGCTGAGCCTGACTTTGTTTATTGCATTGTGATTGCATTGTTAGTGAATGGCACCTCGTAGAGAAACGAGGAGTAATACGCGAGCTATGGCTCAAAATGAGAACGAGGAGAATGCTGAAAATGTGGTGGATTTGCCTCCACCGCCTGGTGGTGGTGGTGCTGGGGGTGAAGGAGCTGGTGTTGCAGCTGGTGCTGGGGTCGCTGGACCTGAAGCTGGTCAGGGGCAAGCTGTTCCTGACATGACAGTGTTGATTCAAGCTATTGTTGGGGCTTTTCGAGCAGCGGTAGCTGGAGCTCAAGGAGCTGGGCATCAGGGAGATGCTAATGTGAGACTACCCTTCGAACGTTTGCGCAGTCAGGGAGGGACTAAGTTCAGGGGTTTGTCTGCTGAAGGTTCTGAGTCTTGGCTGGAGAGTACCAAGAGAATCTTGGGACAAATGAATTGTTCTGATGTGCAGAAACTGGGATGTGTGGTGTCATTGTTGCAAGACGATGCATACACTTGGTGGACAACCACTATCTCCGGAATGGCGGATGCTGATGTAACATGGACGTTCTTTCAGAATATTTTCAAGAGAAGGTACCTGGGTGTGAGGTACTTGGATGAGAAGAAGAGGGAATTCATGTCTCTCACACAAGGGAGCATGTTAGTGGCTGAGTATGAGGTTCAGTTTGTCCGACTCAGTCAGTACGCACCTGAGCTTATCCCTGATGAGCGGGAGAGGTGTGAACGGTTCCGTTATGGTTTGGTGACGGAAGTGAAGACTTATATGCTGGCTGCAGAGTATAATGATTTTGATGTGCTGGTTGGTAGAGCAAAGCATATTGAGATGAATTTGAGTTTATCTTCTAGAAGTGCTGGTTCTAGTGGTTGTAAGCGAGTTGCTGAGTATAGTTCTGGTGGGGGACGAAACAAGAGGGGACATGATCAGAAGTACCAGTCTTCAGCTAAGCAAGGTGGTGGTGCGCCTGCTCAGGGAGACAAGACGAGAGCTGAACCGAACACATGTTGGACATGTGGATCGCGTGGCCATTTGAGGCGTGATTGTCCTCGAGCGGCGAGGGAGGTGCAGGCTCCTGTTGTGGCGGCTGGTAACTCATGCTGGAACTGTGGATCGGCGGATCACATGAGGACGGAGTGTCCTCTGTTGGCCGGTGGTGGCCAGGGACGTGCTCCTGGAGTTGTTGCACCACAGAGAGGTCGTGGGCGTGGCCGTGGTAACTTCCAGCGGAGAGAGGAAGGTGGACAGAATGTGGCTCATGTTGTAGCTGTTCAGCCTGAGGGAGGTGGCCAGGCCAGAGTGTATGCTCAGAGGGAGGGGAGAAATGACACGGATGTGATCGCATGTACTTTCACTTTGCAATCCTTGTCATTACTTTCCTTGATCGATTCTGGATCTACACACTCATACATTTTGCGTGAGCATGCTGAATTGCTTGGTTTGCCTGTTGAGCCTTTGGATGTTGGTATGCGTGTCACTAGTTCTTTTGGTGAGACTGTTGTGACTCGAAAGCTTTATAGAAGATGTCCTCTGGTTGTGCAAGATCATGTTTTTCATGTTGATCTTATGGAATTGCCTTTCTATGGTTTTGATGTAATCCTTGGTATGGATTGGCTTGTTGAGCATCGAGTTGTAGTAGATTGTGAAAATAAGCGAGTTTCGTTGAAGCTTGCGGATGATTATGAGGTAGTTGTGGTTGGTGAGAATGTGAAGTTTCTTGCCAATGTGGTGTCTACATTGGAGGCGAGCCGGATGCTGAGGCAAGGTTGTGAAGCTTATCTCGCTTTTGTGATGAATTCTAGCTCTAAGGAGTTGCGTGTGCAAGATATCAGGACTGTGCGAGAGTTTCCTGGTGTGTTTCCTGAGGAGTTTCCTGGATTGCCTCCTAGTCGCGAAGTGGAGTTTGGGATTGAGTTGTATGAAAACACAACTCCAGTGTCCATTACCCCTTATCGAATGGCACCTAAGGAGTTGAAGGAGCTGAAGACGCAATTGCAAGAGTTGCTTGATCGTGGTTTCATTCGGCCGAGTGTGTCACCTTGGGGTGCACCGGTCTTGTTTGTGAAGAAGAAGGATGGCACTATGAGAATGTGCATTGATTATCGTCAGCTTAACAAGTTGACTATCAAGAATCGGTATCCATTGCCAAGAATTGATGATCTTTGTGATCAATTTCAGGGAGCAGCTGTGTTCTCTAAGATTGACTTAAGGTCAGGGTATTACCAGTTGAAGGTGAAGGATGTAGATGTGCCGAAGACAGCTTTCAGGACGAGGTATGGGCATTATGAGTTTCTTGTGATGTCGTTTGGTTTGAAAAATGCTCCTGCAGCTTTCATGGACATGATGAATCGAGTATTTCATGAATACTTGGATAAATTTGTTGTGGTGTTCATTGATGATATCCTCGTGTACTCGCGTACTGAGGAGGAGCATGAAGGGCATTTGAGAATTGTGTTGCAAGCTTTGTTGGAGAATCAGCTTTATGCCAAGCTGAGCAAGTGTGAGTTCTGGCTTAGAGAAGTGGTGTTTCTTGGTCATGTGGTTTCTACTGAAGGGATTCGTGTTGATCCTCAGAAGATTGAGGCGGTGATGAATTGGAAGCCTCCTAAGTCTGTTCATGAAGTCCGTAGTTTCCTTGGTTTGGCAGGATACTACCGAAGGTTTGTGGATGGGTTTTCAAAGATTGTTGCACCTTTGATGAAGTTGTTGCAAAAGGATGTTAAGTATGAGTGGACGGAAGCGAGACAACAGGCTTTTGAGAAGCTTAAGGCAGCTTTGACGCAAGCTCCTATCTTGGTTCAACCTGAATCAGGGAAAGAGTTTGTGGTGTATAGTGATGCGTCCTATGTCGGTTTGGGATGTGTGCTAATGCAAGAGGGCAAGGTGGTGGCTTATGCATCACGGCAGTTGAAGGTGCATGAGCGCAATTATCCTACGCATGATATTGAGTTAGTTGCGGTGGTTTTTGCTTTGAAAATCTGGAGACATTACCTGTATGGTGAGAAGTGTATTGTGTACACGGATCACAAGAGTTTGAAGTATCTGATGTCTCAGAAGGAGTTGAATCTTAGACAACGACGTTGGGTGGAGTTGCTCAAGGATTATGATTTGACGATCGAGTATCACCCGGGTAAAGCTAATGTTGTAGCGGATGCCTTGAGTAGGAAGGTAGCTGTTGAGTTGAGGGCTATGTTTGCCAGTTTGAGTATTTCGCGTGATGGTGGTCTTGTGGCTGAGTTGCAAGTGAAACCATCTTTGGTTCAGTTGATTAAGGAGAAGCAGTTGTTGGATGATTCCTTGGTGTCGCGTGTTCAGGATATTGCGGAGGATAGACCTTCGGATTTCTGTTTTAATGATGATGGAGTGTTATGTTTTGGGAGTCGGATAGTAGTGCCTAATGATGCTGAGTTGAGGCGTGCTATTCTGACTAAAGGTCATAGTAGTCCTTTTGCTATGCACCCTGGTAGTACTAAGATGTATCGTGATCTTCGTGATGAGTACTACTGGGTGGGTTTAAAGAAAGATGTTGTTGAGTTTGTAAGCAAGTGCATGGTGTGTCAGCGGGTTAAGGCTGAGCATCAGTTTCCTTCAGGGTTGTTGCAACCGTTGAGAATTCCTGAATGGAAGTGGGAAAGGATTACCATGGATTTTGTGTCTGGTTTGCCTTTGTCGCCGTCGAAGAAGAATTCGGTGTGGGTGATTGTGGATCGCCTGACGAAGTGTGCCCATTTCTTGCCTGTGCATACTACGTACACTTTGGATAAGCTTGTGGAGCTGTACATAGCTGAGATTGTGCGGCTGCATGGTCTGCCAAAGTCGATTGTGTCGGATAGGGATCTGAGGTTTACATCGCGTTTCTGGCAGTGTTTGCATCAGGCTTTGGGTACACGGTTGAATTTCAGTACATCTTATCATCCGCAGTCGGATGGACAGTCCGAGCGTGTTATCCAGGTTTTGGAGGATATGTTGAGGTGCTGCGTGATTGAGTTTCAGGGTTCTTGGGAGAAACATTTGCCTTTGGTGGAGTTTTCCTATAATAACAGTTATCAGGCAAGTATTCAAATGGCACCTTATGAAGCTTTGTACGAGAGGAAGTGTAGGACTCCTCTTTGTTGGGCTGAAACAGGCCAGAAGTTGGTTTCGATGCCAGCTTTGTTGAAAGGAACCACCGAGAAGGTGAAGCTCATTTGTGAGCGCTTGAAGGCAGCTTCTGATCGGCAAAAGTCTTACGCGGATATGAAGCGTAAGGAGATTGAGTATGCGGTGGGTGACCGTGTGTTTTTGAAAGTTTCGCCTTGGAAAAAGGTGATGAGGTTTGGCCGAAAGGGTAAGTTGAGCCCTAGGTACATTGGACCATACGAGGTGATTGAGCGTGTGGGTCCTGTTGCGTACAAGTTGAGGTTACCTCAAGAGTTGGAAAAGATTCATGATGTGTTTCATGTTTCTATGCTTCGGAAGTATAGATCGGATCCTTCACATGTGATGCCTGTGGAAGAGGTGGAATTGAATCCGGATTTGACCTATGATGAGGAACCGGTGAAGATTCTGGATTCGGATAGTAAAGTTCTTCGAGGCAAGACCATTGAGTTGGTAAAGGTGTTGTGGAAGCATCGTGGTGTTGAGGAAGCCACGTGGGAGCGGAAGGATGACATGTTGAAGCAGTTTCCGTACCTCTTTCCTTCAGGTAAATTTTGAGGATGAAATTTCTTAAGGGGGGGGAGAGTTGTACACCCCAATTTTGGGCTTAGAAGTTTTGGGTTTGGACCGGGTCGGTCGGGTTGCTGTTCGAATATAAAAGGGTGATTTTAGGAAAGCCTAGTTCGGGTTGCATTAAAAATATGGAAAAATATCTTAAAATCCTCTTTTATTATATGTAAGAGAATGGTGAAATCAATTTTACAAAATGAGGTTTGGAGGTGTGACATTTTGGGTTAGTGACTAAAATGTAATTTTTGAAAACTTGGTGACTGTTTTAAAAGGATTGAAACTTTGAATCTTTAAGGAGCTAATTTACCCAAGAAGAGTTTCTCCAGATTTTTCTTAATATTAATCAATTTAATTAATGATTTTTAATTAAATGTAAAGGAGGGAAAAAGATATTGTGTGATCATAACTAACTTTTCTCCAAATTTTCCATTCTTTTCTCTCAACTTTTCTCTCAACCCAAACACTTTTCTCCAGCACATTTCCCTCTGATTTTGACATCTAAAGATGAGATTTCAACCTTCATTTGATCTCTAATCATTTCTACATCAAAACCTTAGCATTTGCTTATTGAATTTTCAAGAATCTTGGTTCCAAAAAGGAAGAAACTCACATTTAGAGGTATGAACGTCATTCTCCTCTAAATATTCAGTTCTTTACTGAAATTCCCAAGTTCTCAATCCTTGATTTGTGTTTTATTAAAGGTTTTGTAATTGTGTTCTTGATCTTGGCTTTAAAATGCAAGATTTTGTTTAATTTTGATGAAATTCGTATGAAATGATTGGGTACTGTTTTGAGATGTCTTTTTGATGATTTTTGGATGTATAATTGATGTGAAATTGAGGTTTAATCAATGCAATCCCGAATAGGTTGATTTTCCTAAGTTTTGCTTGAGTTTTTGGTGGTTTTTGGGGTGATCTTGATGTTCTGCTATAGCTGGAGGTATAAGGACGTGATTAGATCCTTTTTGGATGTTAATTGAGGTTTAAGAATGATTGGAATTGATGGATCTTGGCTGGGTAGTGTTGTAGAGATGTTTGGATGTGATTTCGGTTGTGTTTGGTAGCCGAAATGTGAGTGTTGATGAGAGCAGCGAGTTTAGTTGTCTTGGGTGAAGATATTAATGTATGATGATGCATTAATCCTCTGCTTTGATGTGTTTAAAACAGGGGAGACATCTTCGGAACCTTGTGGTGTTGATCCGGAAGCTTGATTGGTGTTTCGGCAAGTTGCGAAACGGAATCGGTGAGTGAAGTTTGGTTTTCAGCTTTGAAACCAATGTTTGAAGGTTTTGGGAGCTTAGTTTAAGTCTAAACAACTTAGCTAAGCTCAAGAGTAAGTTTTCGGAAAAACTCTCTTGTTGATGAACCATGAGTTGGTTGTATGCAATGTGATTTGTTTGCATGTTTAAATTCTGTTTTTGAAAGCATATTTTAGCATGTTTATTGCTGGTTTTATAAGCCATGTAATGAAGGATGCTCAAGGTAAGAGATCCTTGTTTTGTACATTGATAAATGTGGTTTTGATGCATAATGATGCATGATGATGAATGGATTTACTAAATGCTTTAAAACAGTGGATTAATGTTGTTTAAAGATGTATATTGGCAAGTGATGTGTTGGTTTAAAAGTTACTTGAATCGGATATAGTTAGCCGGCTATAGGATTGGGTGCACCGTGTATTAAGTCGCCTTGGATGTCGAGGGGTTGTGATTGTACCGTAGACTCCATCCAAGTACACTAACGATATGGTTAAGAACACCATGGTGGTTAAAAGTCCATGGGCGGGTCTTGTGCTAAGGTCATAATGGTGGTTAAAATTCCATTTGAGGACCTTGTGTATGGTAAGATCACAATGGTGGTTAAAAGTCCATGTGTGGATCTTGTGTTGTATGTCCCGTGATCTCGTTAGTGATGTTATACAACTACCAATGAGTGATGTGGAGGGGTTGTGATTGTACCATAGTCTCCATCACGGGTGTTGAGGGGTTCTGATTGTACCATTGCTCCACCTTGATATTGGTAGTGTGTATGAAGCGTATGGGACAACGCTTGTAATCCGCGTATCCGATTGTCGTTGTGTTATGAATTGGAAAATGGTTATGATTATCACTTGAAAGCCAATATGACATGTTAATGATTTGAAGCATGAAATGCTTGGTTATATACATAAGTGCATGATCAAATGTTGTTTTGAACTAAAGGTTTTGAAAAGGAGTTTCTATTAATGCATTATTATGACGTTTTAAATGAGCATTCCTCACTAAGCTATGTGCTTACGCTCTCTCTCTTTCTTAAACCAATAATGCAGAGCATTGAAGTGCTTAAAGGGGCAGCAAGGGGTCAAGAATCTAAGTGGAAGCTTAAGCTCATGTATGGTGACTATTTTTATAACTTGCTTAGCTTTTGGCATTTGGCAATGGGGAACCTATGTTGTTGTTTTGGGAGATGTTTTAGACTTCCTAAGTTGGTTTTATGCTTTTGACATTGATGGAACATGTAAATGGCCTTTTTGAGGTTGGTTTGGTGGTTTGGTGTTTGAATGGTTTTCAATATAGGATGCATGCCTATAGAGTTGGAATTTTCCTTAATTGATGTCATGTTTGAGAATGGACGATGCTATTATGTTCCTTAAGTATATAATGACTTGCTGGTATGATTTCAGGGTCTTTGGAATGTGTTTGATTGGTTAAAAGTGTATTAAACCAGAAAAAAAATCTGCAATCTGGGCAGCACGTTTCGGAACAGGTGCTACCGTTTCGGAACAGAGGGTCTGAAATGGCCTTGGCGTTTCGAAACGGGTAGAGCCGTTCCGGAACAGTTTTGCCACTGCCAAGCCTTGTTCCGCAACAAGTTTCGGAACGGTCCCGCATTTCGGAACGGTCCTTCCCCGTTCCGGAACACTCGACCGTTGGGCACTGAAACTGATGGTTAAATGTTTTGAAATCTTTGCGTTTTGGTCCTGAACTTGGTTTATGCAATTGAATGAGTTTGAGATGTCCGTTTGAGTTGAAATTTGGCAGAGAAGCATGAAACATGACTAATTTCATAATGGTAACTCAAAAGTTAGTTAAGTCCTTATAATTTTCAGAACTTGCATTTTGGTCCCTAAATTCATAATTTGCGCAATCGAGTCCCTAAATGTTTTCTGATTGTGGTGATCTTTGAGTATGCTGATCTTATGAACATATCTAGGGTTAATATGCATTTAGATAAGATTAAAAAGAAAAAAAGGGTCGTTAATCAAGGTTGACTTTCGGGTTGACTTTGGTTTTCCCCGTGTAAACTTCTTAATTTGGGTCAACCGTCTAGGCCGGGTTAAGAGGGTTACAGTAATAACCCATTTTCGTCCTAAGCCCAAAAATAAAATCTAAATAATAATAATAATAATAATAATAATAATAATAATAATAATAATAATAATAATAATAATAAATCTTTTATTATTATTATTATTACCAAACCTTACATGGCCCAAATACCGTAACCCATTACAATTATAAATCCATGCCATAACCCAATAACCGAACTCAATCCGGTTACCCACTCAACCCGACTCGACCCATATAAAAAATAACTGAAATTACCCTAATACCCCTAACCCCAATTATAACCTAAAAACCCTAAAAAATAAAAAAATCCCTAATATCCTAAATGCATATGCCGCTGTCGTCGCCCAAAAGACCCTTCATCTGCCAAGCGCATGCAAACCACGCGCCGGCGTTCTGGCCACAGTGGCTTGCACATGCGCCACGTCGACCCTTCACCGCCCTGCCACGCCTACTCCACCGCCCAAACCTGCATAAAGAAAAAGTAAAAAGGACTGTTATCTGAAAAAACATCATTTAGAGGCAAAATCAACATAAATAGAGGATGCTTTTTATATTTTTATATGTAATAAATATGGGTATAAAACCCTTCACTTGTAATCTATAAGAGGGGTGTAAGGGATGTTTATTTTTTTATCTTGACCATTGGAATCATTGAATTCTGGTTAGCTTTAATTACCGTTATTTTAGTTGTTAATCTTTTTAATGAAGGTTGCGTTTGGGGGGGGGGGGGCTTTGTTGATAGTCAAAACGGGGCCGTTTACTCAAGGTAGGGTTAAAAGGGCTGGGATGAGATTGTAAGGGTTATCGTTTTGCTGACTGAAAACCTTTTCTTTCCCCCTTTCTTCTCCTTATCCTCTGAATCTATTTCTATCCTTCCTTTGCTCTATTAAAAAATTCTTCTTTTACGATTTGATTCGTTACAAAGGTAGCAGAGACCCACGATCCTTGAACCATGATAGAAACATGTCATCAAGCTGCCCACTCGACATTGACAACGTAATCAGCTTCTCCCGACACCTCAACCACGACGGACAAACTGGACTGACACTAGGTGACAACTAAGATCTAGGAGGATGTCCAACATTTAAAAAATTCCATCAGTGACCATTTTCAAGATATGCAATCAGCGATGTTGGCAAACTTGCATAAGATGCTCGAAATCACTTTGGGAAAGAAGATTGATGCTGGAGAAATGTTGGCTCAGCACACCGGTGTGTTGGGTTCGCCTCAAACAGGACAGAAACCCCCACTTATAGAGCTCGCGGCGGTGAGGGTGGAGCACGCCAACTCTAGTAAACAGGACCCAATGTTGATTGCGGACACCGAGGAGGTTCAAGTGGTGTAACCAGAAGGCTCATTTCAAAACCAGGGGTTACTTCAAACTCAAAACTTGGCTTACAAGCTTTTGTGTCCCAAGTTCGATGGTTCAGATTTTAGAGGGTGGTTGGCCAAACTGGAGCAGCACTTTGAAGCTGAGATGGTAACTAAATCTGCAAAAGTTCGCGTAGTGATGTTGCACCTTGAAGGTAAGGCTTTACAGTGGCATCAATTTGTAGCCAAAAATCTCGGAAACTTAAATCAGGCTAGTTGGGTAGACTATTTGAAATTGCTGAAAGAAAGATTTTCCCCTGAAGGTTTTCACGATCCTTTTGCTGAGTTGATGGCCCTTAGGCAAGTAGATTCTGTGGAACAATTCTATGATAATTTTATTCATTTGTTGAATCAAGTGCAGCTACTTGAACAATATGTTTTGAGTATGTTTAAGGAGCATCTGAGAATTGAGATTAGTCTTATGGTTAAACTGTTAAAACCAAAATCTTTAATAGATTAATTTCATCTCGCCAAACATGTGGAGCCTATGGTTTATAATCTGCAGAAAAAAACTAGTGGTGCAACAAATGAGAGGACATGCACCGTTGGCAATCTCAGTGCCTCATAGATTTGAAAGTAATGTTGTTGGAGGATCATCGACTTCAAAATTTGTTGGTTCAACTGCTATTAGCCCCAATACCAACAGAACTGCTAATCAAAGTGGTCAAAAGGGTCCTGGCAAAATGTTATCCCAAAGTGAAATGGAAGACATGAGAAGGAAGGGGTTATGCTTCTGGTGTGCTTCCAAATACACACCAGGACATAAATGTCCTAGAACTCAGCTATACCAGATTATGGTGGAAGAATTACAAGATAATTTTGAGGCTGAAGTTTTCCTAGACTGTGAGGAAACAGGTAAACCAGCACAAGGGGAAGAAAAAATTGAAGGATTTGTCCTCTCTCTGAACGCCATGTGGGGGGGCACTAACTGGGAAACAATGAAATTAGGAGTAACAATTAAGGGAGTGGACTATATTCCCTTTCTGGACTCGGGCAGTTCTCACAACTTTCTCAGTCTACCCTTGGTTAAGAAATTGAATTTGAAAGTAGATAAGCGAGAACAACTACGAGCAACAGTGGCTGATGGAAATTGTATGCCTACACTAGGGAGATGTACAACTCTGTAGTGGAGGGTGCAAGGATTAATGTTTGAGGCTAATTTCCTGGTGGTACCTATGAGAAGTTGTGACATGGTTTTAGGAGTACAATCGTTCTCCCACCTAGGCAACATTCAATGAAACTTTGCAGAATCTAAAATGAAATTTGAACAAGTCGGCAGGGCAGTGGAATTGAAGGGACTGCAGTCAGGCAGCCTACAACTGATGGACAATAAAATTTGTAGTAAATTGTTAGGAGGTAGAAGTAGCCCTTGTACAACAGGTTTGTGGCTAATAAACCAACAACTAGAGGTGAGAGGAACTGAAGATGGGGTGCCAGGAGAGATAGAGAAACTGCTTCAGCAATTTCGGGAGGTATTTAAGGAACCACATGGGTTACCACCTGAAAGGGGTCATACACACAAGATAGAACTGAAAGACGAGCATACAGTGGTTAAAGTCAGACCATATTGGCACCCAACCCATCAAAAGGATGAGATTGAAAAATTGGTGTGGGAGATGTTGGAGCTTGAATCATTAGAGATAGTAACAGTGCCTTCTTCTCTCCTATAATAATGGTCAAGAAAAAAGATGGCAATTGACGTATGTGCATAAACTACAGGAAATTAAACCAGCTAACTATAAAAGACAGTTTTCCCATGCCAGTGATTGAGGAATTGTTGGAATAATTGGGGAAAGCCACTTTCTTTTCTAACTTAGACTTGAGGTTTAGCTACCACCAAATTAGGATGAGGGAAGAAGACATACATAAAATTGCCTTTAGAACTCATGAAGGGAATTATGAGTTTCTAGTGATGTCTTTTTGGCTCACTAATACCCCTGCAACCTTCCAAGGCTTTATGAACAAGGTGTTTAAACAAAAACTAAGGAAGTTTGATCTTGTCTTTTTTGATGACATATTGGTTTACTCAGAAGACTAGCCCTCCTATTTGCAGCATTAGGCAGAAGTTTTGATGATTATGAAGAAACAACATCTTTATGCAAAAAAGTCCAACTGCAATTTTTGTGCTAGAGAGGTGGACTATCTGTGATATGTTATTTCCCAAGGAGTCATATAAATGGATAAAATAAAGGTGGACAACATTCTACAGTGGCCTGCTCCTAGAACCATTAAGGAACTTAGGGGATTTCTACGTACTATAGAAGATTTGTACATGGGTATGGATGTTTGGCCAAGCCTTTGACAGATTTGCTGAAAAAGGGAGCATGGAAGTGGGGAGAGACAGAGGAAGTAGTATTTTTGAAATTGAAACAAGCAATAAGTTCAGCTCCAGTTCTTTCTTTACCTGATTTTAATATGGTATTCACTGTGGAAACTAATGCTTCTGATCAAGTAGTAAGGTATGTTCTAGTACAACAAGGGAGATCGTTAGCATTATTTAGCAAGGGACTGGGGACAAGATATAGAGGGTTGTCAGTCTATGAAAAAGAGATGGTGGTTATATTAATGGCAGTAAAAAAGTGGACAACATATTTAGTGGGGAGACACTTCATCATCAAGACTGATCATCAAAGCTTAAAATTTTTAGTAAAAAATCAAGTCATCATACCCTTCCAACAGAAATGGGTGGTCAAAATGTTGGGCTACGATTATGAAATTCAATACAGGAAAGGGATTGATAACACTGTTGCTGATGCCTTGTCTAGAAAACCTGAAATTGCAAATTTGGGAAACATGGCAGTGAGTAAAGTAAGCACAAATGTGATGAACAGGGTGATTGCTTCTTGGCATAATGATGAGAGGTTGGCTAAAATCATCAAAGAACTGGAGAATGGAAGTAACAGGCATGCCAAGTACAATTGGGTTGGAGGAGTTTTAAAGAGGAAAGAGAAGATGGTGGTAGGTAATGACTCATCACTAAGGAAGGAATTAATCCAATTATTTCATGGGAGTGTGGTGGGTGGTCATTCTGGAGCTAGTGCCACTGCTCCAAGAGTAGTTGTTGTTTTTTATTGAAAATAGATGAGGAAAGAGGTTATGAATTTTGGTAGGGACTGTGTGATCTGCCAGAAAAATAAAAGTGAGCTGCAACACCATAAGAGGATGCTCTAGCCTTTGCCAATTCCTGAAACAATCTGATCATCCATTAGTATATATTTTGTTGAGGGGCTGCCAATCTCAAAGAAGAAGGAATGTATTTTGGTGGTTGTAGATAGGCTGACAAAGTATAGCCACTTCATTGCTTTAGCTCACCCCTTCTCAGCTAAAGATGTGGCACAAATCTTCTTGGAAAATATCTTCAAACTGCATTGGTTACCTAGTGAAATTATTTGTGACACAGATAGGGTATTTATGAGTTTGTTCTGGAAGGAATTACTAAGAAAATTGGGGGTGCAGATTAATTCTTCAACAATATACCACCGTCAGTCAGATGGTCAAACTGAAAGGGTCAACTAATGTTTAGAGACATATCTGAGATGCATGACTGGGAAAAGACCGAGAGAGTGGAAGGATTGGTTGCACCTTGCTAAGTGGTGGTACAACACTAACTTTCATTCAGCCATTCAATCAACTCCCTTACAGGCTCTATATGGGCAACCACTCCCTGTACATTTGCCTTATGTGGCGGGGGAATTTTTGGTGACAGATGTATACAGAAGCCTTCAACAGAGAAAAGCATCAATTAAAATGTTGAAATTTCATCTAAAAAGAGCCCAAGACAGGATGTAAAGTCAAGTAGATAAAGGAAGAAGTGAATGTGAACTACAGGTGAGGGATTGGGTGTTCCTTAAATTGCAGCCGTGTAGGCAACAAACTGTAGTGCATCGAAATTGTCAGAAGTTAACACGTAAGTGGTTTGGACTATTTATGATTATTGCTCGAGTTGGGAAGGCTGCCTATAAGTTGAAGCGGCCAGATAATTTTAGAGTTCACCCTGTGTTTCACGTGTCTCAACTTAAGAAGAGAATATGGTCTGAGCCTATTCAACCTGAGTTGCATGTTGTGGATCCTTATGGTAGTATTAGCAAGGAGTCTGTAAAAATTCTAGATCGAAGGATTGGAAGAAGAGGGAACAAGGAGGTCACTGAAGTTCTGGTAGAGTGGTCTAATTCATTCCCTGAGAATGTCACATGGGAGATCTTCCACACGTTGAAACAACAATTTTCACATTTCAATCCTTGAGGACAAGAATTTTCAGAAGAAGGGAGTATTGTAAGGGATGTTTCTGTTTTGCTTTTGACCGTTGGAATCTTTAAATTCCGGTTAGCTTTAATTACCATTATTTTAGTTGTTAATCCTTTTAATGAAGTGTTGCATTTTAGGGGGCCTTTGTTGAAAGTCAAAATGGGGACGTTTACCCAAGGTAGGGTTAAAAGGGTTGGGATGAGATTGTAGGGTTATCGTTTTGCTGACTAAAAAACCTTGTCTTTCCCCCTTTCTTCTTCTTATCCTCTGAATCTGTTTCTATTCTTCCTTTGCTTTATTAAAAAATTCTTGTTTTACAATTTGATTCGTTACAAGGGGGATCGAAGTAAAATAAAAAAAAGAGAAAAATTTTCAGATAAAAAAGCTTAAAAAATAGGTATACCTCTTATTTTTCGTTCGAATTTAAACGCAGAAAAAAGAATGCGAGAGAATTCGGCTTACCCCGGTTCGATCTCGACTATTGTCGTTGTACATAACCAATTCTGAAACATTGATGCTCTAACCGGATCAAAAGGGGGTTTAATTTTTTTAAGTGTGAAAAAAGGGCTTAATTGTGTTTAAGGGTTTGAGAAAATTTGAAGAAGAGAGGAGAAGAGGGAATGGGATGCGTTCGGTTTATGAAAAAAAGGGAAAGTGAATATGTATGTTATCATTTTAGGTTATTAATTGATTTAAATGGGATAATTACACAACAAGTGCTTCCGCCCTTAGCCAATTTTTACTTCTTCTCTGCCTCTTGGTATAATTACACTTCTTGTCCCTCTTGGTTTCTTTAGATTTTCAATCCGGTCATCTTTTATACCAATCCAGTCCTTTTTTGTTGTCGATTTAGCTTCTTAAGTTTTTTTATTATTTATCTTAGTCCATTATTATTATATGTAGGGGTGTTCAAACGGTCGACCACCGAACTTTTTTCGGTCAGTGAACGGTTAAAGAACTTTTCAAAGTTCGGTTATCGGTTAATTCAGTTCGAAATCGGTTAATTAACCGAATTACCCGAAATATATAAAAAAATCAAATATATTATTCATATTAAGCCCATACCCATTAAAATTCTAAAACCCACTTCTAACCCAAATGAAAAATTTAATGTTTAATCTAAAATTCTATTGTTTTTATCTATGTTTAGATATTGTTTAAATTAAATACAAAATATATTTGTGAACTAAAGAGTATTTTCAAGAATTTTTTATTGTGTAATAATTTTGATTAGGGAATTTTTTTTTATAAATTTCGGTTAATTCGAAAACTGACCGAATTAACCAAAATTTATTCGGTTCAGTTAATTTTTTCGGAAAAAATTTGGTTCGTTTAATGGTTAAAGATTTAAATTTTTTGGTTAATTCGATTTTGGGTAATTCGATTAGACCACCGACCGAATTAACCATTTGAACACCCCTAATTATATGCTTATATATATATATTATGTATGTACATGCATGATGCACTATAATTATTTAGTATTAGCTGTTGTTCACGTATTTTAATTTTACCCTTTTGTATATCATTATATGGTTATATATGTATATGTTTGCGATACATTATTATATAATTGTTGTACATGTATCTTAATATATTTCTTCCTTTATGAAATACCTGATTATTAGATCAACTTAATTGCTTATACATATGTCTTGTTGCATATAGTGTTAGGTCTTATTCTTTCGGTATTCTACTGGGAGTGGCATCCCGGTCTCCAGGTCTTATCTTCTTTGACTGTTGTGAATATCGAGGCAAGTTTTAAACTATCATGCATACATGCATTTTGGGAACTAGAATTTAAATTAACTTGAATTTTTATTTTCCTTAATAAATACGATGTGAATCTTTATGTACCAATTTTGGGAGTTGTGGGGGGCGTTAATCATTCTCTATGCGTAACCAACTCTCGGACTCAAAATTTTCTCTAGTTTCATTTTTTCGGTGTCCGGTCTACCTTTTTGAAATGATCGGCGGCGACTCCAAATTTTCATGAAAAACAAGTTTTACAAAATTTCCCTTTTAAATTAAACCTTTTTATAAAAAGTGGGAAACCACTTTTCGTTTAAAAAAAAAGAGTCGCTACAATTTGTTTACTTGAAATTACAGTGAAATGGCATATTATCCTTGTTCAAGTAGTACATGTTTCTTGTGTCTCTCTATTTTAGGTGATGTGACATCTTGCCATGGTTGGTGTTTGAAGATGAATCAGAGAAAGGAATCAATGCGCTTTTAGCTTGAAGCAATGGGGTTAGATCAAGCCATGTTTTTTCTTTATCCATGGCTGAAAAAAGACATATCAAATTAGTGATTCATAGAACATATTTGTGCTTGGCGCAATTGCTAAGGCATATCCCTTGTGCCTTACTTGGGTTCAAATCTCGCCCAAGCCAGTATCCTTGATTTTAAAAATAAATTTATTTAATCAATGATACATAATTAAATTCCTCCAATAAGGTGCTGACATGTGTCACCACCTAATTAAATGTTTAATTTATTTTATTAAATTAAAATTATGACTAATTGATAGAATGTATAAGTAATGAGGACCAAATGTGTAATTATACAATTTTTTACTAACTGCCACCTCACTCCCTCTGTTAGGTTCTAACCGCAAGTGGTCACATTGAGTCCATTTTAATAGTTCAGTGGTCTAATTGTTGGGTCACGCCGATACACCCCATGGCGCAACGAAAAAAATATCCGGCGATCACCACCAGAGATCTATGTACGAGGAATGAATCGAGGTGAATAAGGGTGAAGAATTGCTTGTTTAAAATTTGGAATTCTGAATTTGGACAAGATGCACATCCAATCACGATTCCACGATGTTGATTCTTAAGCCACAAAGATAATACTCTGACCTCTACGTAGTCTCAATTTTGTTCCAATTGTGAGTTGGTGTGTGGTTCCGAGGTTGATAGCGAGGATGAAGACAATTTAGGGTCGGATGAATTGTAGAGGGATATATTGGGGCGGGTTGACTCTAGGGAGGATGAGTAGCGTAACAAGGACATTGGAGAGCATGTTGTGGCGTAAAAGTCTCATGTGTGGCAGTTATACGCTTTATGGAATGAGCCAAGCTTGTCGGATAAGAGAGTCGCTGAAATCCCGTCTTGTTCAAGAGGTTGTATATCAGATGAAGATATACGAATGGTCTCGAGGGAAGAGCCATCATCTCAGGTTGGAAATAGATGGATTGGATTGTTCGGTGGAATTTGAGTCGTTGTCGGTACAGGCTGGAGAAATTGGGTCATTAGACGTGAGATATGTGGTACATGTTGAGCCTATAATTGAGGAAGTTCAACCTAACGTAAGAGCTATGAAATTGCTGGACTCGGTGGTGCCTGTTGAGCGTGAAATTAAAAATAGCAATGCAGGTGTTGGGAAACAAAAATCTGGGAAGAAACTAAGAAAGTACTTGGGTGGTGAATCAGTGGGTGTGGATCAAGAGGCGTCGCGCCACGAAATGGATGCTACACTTCAGTTCAACAAGTTGATTGGGGTTCAAAAGATTGGGAGGGAAGAAGACATTTTTCGCGATCTTCGTCGTGTTATCTCATGGAGTGGGCCGGAGTTTTGATCATGCATATAGTATTATGGAATATTTGGGACTCAATTATTGCCATTGGGTGGGTGTTACTTTCTCGGCGTAGGCCTTGATGGCTCTCTTGCTGATGTCTTAGCTGATGAGGGTGTGATGCGATCGAGCGTGTTTTCAAGCGAGTTTATGAGTTTTTTTGGGTCTTGTTGTCCCGAGGATAGGTGTGTGTGACTTCGTTCGGGTGTAGGTTGTGATGTGGTGGGCGAAGTGTGCGATGTGGTTGACAGCTTGGTTGCTTCATTGGGTGCGACTTTGTGCGTGCGTAGAGGTTCCTGGTGTTGTAGGTTGCTTTAAGCTTTGTTTTGGGAGTGCTCGTGTTATTTTTGGAAGTGTTGATGTGCCATGGTTAACTGGGGGGGGGGGCTTTAACGTTGTAAGATTGAGTGAGGAAAGACATAGTTACGAAGTAAGTAGGCAAGGGATGGCGACCTTTGCTGATTTTATTGTAGAGGGACTAATTGATGTTTCGTTGATTGGCAAACGTTTCTGGCACAGAGTGAGATGTTGGAGACTAAATTTACGTTGGACTCTCGGATGGATTTTTCAATGTGGGGTTCCCAGTTGTCTCGGCAATTTACTTTCCACAGCAATTGACTTGCCTCAATATTTAACTTGCCATGACATTTGGCGTGCCATAGTTTTGTTTGGTTGTTGGGTGCCTTGGCTGGGTGTCATGGTTGGCAGCTACGACATGGTACTGTTTTGCTGCAACGTGTGGAGTGGGGAGAGGCTGTGGCCGTGGGTGGACTGGTTCGGTTACGAGGGATGTTGGAGTTAGGGGTTGTTGGGTGAGTGAGATTGTTTTTGGCTTTGGGCGTCTGTTGTTGGGATTGGCATTGGGGTGTTTGTTTGCTTTATGGTTCGAACGTTTGTCTGTGTTTTTGTTTCAGGGTGTTGTTTCAGTGTTTTGTTTTCTCATTGTATAACATGGTCATATGGTAATATTTCCCTCCATTTAGGCTTAGGGAGGTTTTTAATGAGGCCTATGACCATGTCTCAGATTGTATGATTTCTCTTAATAAAATCATACTTTCTTGTTGATCAAATATATATATATATATATTGATTTAAATCGAATTATATTATTTATATATTAAAAGAGTCATAATTACAAAATTATTTTTTTCTTTTAATATTTACTCAATAGTTAAATTATATATATACATCAAATATACATTAATTTAACTAAATTTGTGTATAACAAATCTGTACATATATAATTCGTTTAATATATGCTCATTTCAACTGTGGGTGTAACCCTGTAGGTTCATGTAACATTAGTAGTAAATATTAGAACATTTCCTATATAACAAAAAAATGAGTGACATCTAGCGATATGTCATTGTTACCTAAGTTACAAGAAATTATGATTCGACATAACCTCTTCGTGATTAACTATTTTCATGTATTACATCCTTTTGTCCTTATATCTATGTTAGACAAAAGTCATGGAATAGTCACACTTGTATATTCCATCTAATATTTCTTCATATCTTAAGTAAACTATTATAAACGAATAACTATGATATATCATATCAACTTATTCGAGCATGGCCATGCATTTCTAGTCTCACTCAATAAAGTGGCCTACGATATTACTCATATTATGTAGGAGGGACAAATCCTATCTTGATCAACCATATCCCACTACATAGATTATGACATATTCAATATCACTCTTTATATAGTAGTCAGTTACGACACACGTTTGATTGTATCAAACTTTGTCACTCACGATGTTGAAATAATGATGATCTCAAGTCTGAGGATCATACATGTAGTTATCACTATGAGCAATGTTGTGTCTGTCACATAATAATCCAAGAAACATGCTCATAGCGGGTCAGTCCAGTATGTCGTTCTCTAACACATAATTATGTATTGATTTTGGCACCTCCATGTCAATGACAACAACACTTTGTCATCAATTAACTACATATTAGTCTAAATGCATTATTGGTGTCCATTCCCACAATAACACTCGACTAAGGATATTTAAGAACAATCATATTATTTTAAGGACTTTATTATAATTCAGTTTATTTATGCATGTAGAATTGTAACTGAAAATAATAATGACACTAACTCTTTATGAATAAAGAAGGTAAAAACAAATGTCATTTACAATCATCTTATGATTGGTCCTTGGGCATATTCTAACAATCTCCCACTAACATTAAGATCAATCACTCATGTATCTAATACCAAGTGCTTTAGTGTGACAATCATGTTTCTACTGCGTTAGAGGCTTTGTTAGTGGATCGACAATGTTATCATCTATTTTTACTATAAATATTTCCACATCTCTTCGATCTATAATTTCTCGAATGAGATGGTAATGCCTAAATATGTGTTTGGATCATTGGTGAGATCTGGATTCTTTTGCTTGTGCGATGGCTTCGTTGTTATCACAACGTAGATCTGTAGCATTCAAAATGCTCGACACAACCCCTAGTTCAGATATGAAATTCTTGATCATAACACCCTATTTTGCAGCATCATATGTTACAATATACTCGGCTTCTATTGTAGAATCAGCTACTGTATCTTGCTTTGAACCTTTCCAGCTCACAACGCCTCCATTAAGGCAGAACAAAAAACTGAATTGCAATCGTGAATCATCCTTATCGGTTTGAAATCTAACATAAGTATAACCTTTTATACTTAGCTCTTCCACACCTCTATATATAAGGAATGTATCCTTAGTTCTTATTAAGTACTTAAGGATGTTTTTTTAACTGCGACCAGTGATCTTCACCGGGATCTACCTGGTATCGACTTGTCATACTTAAATCATATGATACATTTAAAAGAGTATATAGCATGGCATACGTGATAGATCCAATTGCAGAAGCGTATGGAATCTTACTTATGCGCTCTCTTTCTTGAGGTGTTGAAGGACAGATTTCTTTCAAGAGTGAAATTCCATGTCTCATAAGTATGAACCCCTTTTTGGATTCTTCTATACTGAATCTTTTTAGTATTTCTTCTATGTATATATTTTGGCTAAGTCCTAGGAGTCGTATTGATCTATCTCTATAAATCTTAGATCCTAATATGTATGTTGCCTCACCCAAGTCTTTAATGGAAAAACATTTTCCTAACCAAGTATTTGTAACGCCCCGATTTTTGGCATGTGTTTTAAATGTTTATTAAATAAGTAAAAAGACTTTTAATTAATTAATTAAATGGGAGTTAGTTAATCGGTTAAAAAATTTTTTGACGATCTTTTCATTTCTCAATTTCACTTCAACCAAACACTCTCGATTTTCTCTCAATTTTCCAGAAATTCTTTTCTCTCAAATCCTCTTTTGATTTCCATATTTTCCTTGTTTATTTCTTCCATTTTCCTTCAAGTTTCTTCGAGCTAATCTTGCCAAATTAGAGGAGAGGCAATGATTGGAGGTAAATTTCGTGCTAACCCTCTAATCTAGGTTCTTTGATGAAATTCCAAAGATATTTGACTCTTTATTAGTGATTTTGATTGAGGTTTTGTTGTTAGTTTGATAAACTGTTGAAATCTTGTTAGAAATATGGATTTTTATGTGATTTTTAGAACTTGCTTGATTTGGCTGGTTTGAGGTTGTTTCTAAATGAGTTTTAAAAGGTTTTTGGTGTTGAAGTGGAGTCTTAATCATTGAGATCCTGAAATCCTTGAGTTTCTTGATTTTTGAGGTGTTTTTGGTTGGGTTTTTGGGGTGCTCTTGAGGAATTCGAGTTGCTGGAGGTATAAGGATGGTTTTGGGTTGTTTTTGGATGTTGATTAATGCCTAAAATGTGTTGGATGAGTTGGGTAATGTCTGTGCTGAGGTTAGAGGTCAATCGATTGAGTTTTCGGTTGTTTCGAATGTGTGTTATGATGCTTTAGAGCAGAGCTGTGCGATTTCTTGTAAGTGCTGGTGTTTTGGATGCATTTTAATGCATTGAACCTTTGTTTTGGTATGTTGAAAACATGGGATATTATTCCGGAAGCAAACGAAGTGGTTTTGAGGGCTTCGGACGATCGATAGTTGCGTCGGCAAGCATAGTTTCGCGAGTTGGTGAGTGGTACTTGGTTTTCGAGCGTGGAAACTTTTTAGAAAAGGTTTTGGGAACTTAGTAAGAGCTTGAAACGATTTACTAAGTTCGGAAGTAAGTAAAGTGAATTTCACTCTCAGATTGTGCTAGTTTTGAGCCAATGGTTGCACTTGATTTTAATTGCAACTACCTATTGTTTTAAAACATGGTTTGAATGTATAAAATGTGTATGATGATTCCTTGTGGTTTAAGGATGCACTAGGTAGGTGGTCCTTGTATGCATATGTTGATGCATGAGATTTGAAGCATGGTTTAACGGTTGATTTATAGCTTATCATGAATGCTTTGTAAAAACAGTGAGTTATGCATGAGGTATGGGTTATATTGGCAAGTGATGTTGAATAAAGTGTTTTATAAATGAAATATGATATAGTTAGTCGGCTTATCATGAATGCTTTGTAAAAACAGTGAGTTATGCTTTGTAAAAACAGTAAGTTATGCTTGTGGTTTTCAGCAATCCTCACTATGCTTGTATGCTTATGCTCTCTTTGTTCATCAATGCAGACAATTAAGCTTTTGAAGGTAGCATCTTCAAGGGAATCTTACCAAGACACTTTCTAAAAGTATGTTGTGTTCTTGAACTAGTGTAATAAAGGCAATGGGGGTGTCCAATGCAATGAATATTATTGGTTTGTTAATTTCTGGTTTTGTGCGAGTTTGAGATGCATATTTGGACTTGTAAACGGCCTTTGAGTTTTGATTTATGCTTGTATTTGGATTTTAGACATTTGGTGTTTTTAACTCTTAGGAAGCATGCCTCTAGTCTCATTGCTTTTGAGAATGATGCTATGTTGTTGCCTAAGCTTCGTGTAAGTCGTCTTTGATGTGTATTTGAGTTGCCATCTTGGTTGAGCACGTGTCAGGATGATTTCAGATGGTTTAAATCGAGTTTAAACAAAATTTTGGAAAATTGCAGGCCCAGGTCTTTCGAAACACCCTTACCTATTTCGAAACAGTGGCCTGAAATGACCTTGGTGTTTTGGAACGGTGAGGTCTGTTTCGAAACATTTTGCCTCTGTGAACCATCGTTCCGAAACGAGCCTGAGGGGTTTCGAAATGAACCCGCGTAGCGAAACGATCAGCTTTGTTTCGAAAATGTTGTTCCGATATGGGGCTCTCTGTTCCGAAACATCCGATCGTTAATGCAGTTTTTGAATTGTTCTGAGTTTAGTATTCTTACATTTTGGTCCCCATTTACCTCGTATGAAATTGGATGGGTTCTAGATGTCGTTTCGAGCTGAGATTCCCCCGAGAAGTATGTAATGAACCTAATTAAAGGTTGGTAATCTGAATTTGCTAAAAACCCTTATATTTTATCAAATTTACTAAATGGTCCCTAAACATTAATTTGGTTGAAATCAATGGGGCGATTGTGTTGTTGTTTAATCCGCTGCTCATGTGTGTACACTTAGAAACCTAATTGCATTTAGACAATATAAAAGAAAAAAAAGTATCGTTTATTGAGGTAAACCTTCCTGGTTTACTTCAATATTCCCCGCGTGATCCGTTCGGTTCGGTCTATCGGCCCGGCCGGGTCGAAGGGGCTACAATTTTTACATAATGTAAGCTAGGCATGTCATTTCTTTTGAGAATGATGTTATGTTGTTGCCTAAGCTTCGTGTAAGTCGTCTTTGATGTGTATTTGAGTTGCCATCTTGGTTGAGCATGTGTCGGAATGATTTCGGATGGTTTAAATTGAGTTTAAACAACATTTTGAAACATTGCATGCCCAGGTGTTTCGAAACACCCTTTCCTATTTCGAAACGGTGGCCTGAAATGGGCTTGGTGTTTCGGAACGGTGAGGTCTGTTACGAAACATTTTGCCTCTGTGAACCATCATTCCGAAACGAGTCTGAGGGTTTCGAAACGAACCCGCGTATAGAAACGGTTATCTCTGTTTCGAAATGGCTGTTCCGATACAGGGCTCTCTGTTCCGAAAAATCCGACCGTTAATGTCGTTTTTGAATTGTTCTGAGTTTCTGTTTCATACAATTTGGTCCCCATTTGCCTCGTATGAAATTTGATGGGTTCTAGATGTCGTTTTGAGCTGAGATTTCACCAAGAAGTATGTAATGAACCTAATTAGAGGTTGGTAATCTAAATTTGCTAAAAACCCTTATATTTTATCAAATTTACGAAATGGTCCCTAAATATTAATTTGGTTGAAATCAAAGGGGCGATTGTGTTGTTGTTTAATCCGCTGCTTATGTGTGTACACTTAGAAACCTAATTGCATTTAGACAAGATAAAAAGAAAAAATGATCGTTTATGATGATTGAATATGAATACAAGTGTGATAGATATGCATGTAGTATGCTTTATGCTATGTTGGGGGGAAATTGGAGTGTCCATTGCCTTATTACCTATTGAAATGTTTAAATTTGGTTTTGGAAGTCTTGAGATCCTTGTTAAGAGTTGGCCTGCCCCTTAGCCCGGCCTAGACGCTTAACCCAAACTACGAAGATTACACGGGGAAAACCAAAGTCAACCCGGATGTCAACCTTGATTAACGACCCTTTTTTTCATTTTAATCTTGTCTAAATACATGTTAACCCTAAGTGAGTACTCACAAATCTTGTTTGAGAAAGGCGCAACGATCGGATAGCATTTAGGGACTCAATTGCACTTAATACATGTTTAGGGACCAAAATGTAATTTTTGTAAATTAGAGGGACTTCACAGATTTTGGGTTTAACAATATGAAATTAATCATGTTACATGCTTCTCTTCCAAATTTCAGCATAAAAGGACTTCTCAAACTCAAGCAATTGCAATCACAACATTTAGGACTAAAATGTAAAGCATGCAAACATCATAACAATTCAAATCTGAGTCCAACGGTAACCTGTTTCAAAACGCCTACTCACCGTACCGAAACACTGTATCGGAATGGTGTTGACCGTTTCGGTACGCGGGTAGGTTCCGAGACCAGTTCCGCAACATGACATTCTAGTAGCCAAAATGTATCGAAACAACCCCTTACGTTTTGAAACGCCAAGGCCATTTTAGGCCCCCGTTCCGAAACACCATAGGGTGTTTCGATACAACCTGCCCAGAAACAGCAGCAGATGCTGGTATTTCATTCATTAACACACTCAAGCATGCTTCAAAGACTCCCAAATCATACCAGCAATTCATCATACATATAAGGAACATATTTGGGGCATTCAAACACGAACATAGCATCAAACACATAGGCTCATTAGTCTAGAGGCATGTTTCCTAATCACAAAACCAAAATAGGCAATCCAACCTCAAATCGAACAATTAGGGCCATTTACAACCCAAACAAGTTAAAACAAACATGCCACAACCTTAGGGATTTCAACATAACTCCCAAATACAATTCTTGGTTTCCCATTGCCAATATATAAAAACTAAAGTGTGTGAAAACTTCACCATACATGAGCTTGGACTTCCTTGGATGAACTTAGCTTCCTTGATTCCCAAAAAACGCCTCAATTATCTGCATTATTGGTAAAAGAGAGAGCGTAAGCACAAATGCTTAGTGAGGCAAGCTCTAAAGAAAACCAACACAATAATGCACATCTTCAAAACACTTTCTCAAAAGCTTTTAAACCACATGCTCATTCTATCTCATGCTTGGAAACCTTTCAAAGCAATTTCTCATTGAAAACACATGTACCTTCATTCTATCTCATACATTTAAACCAATGCAAAACTCATGGCAAAGCCAACTCATGCTTGTACTCTAAAGCATTTCATAAACGAACCACATATGCATTTCTCATAGCATAAACCATTTCATCTAAGGTACATGTGAATAAAAAACCATTACATATTTTATATTGGCATTTAACGTCTCTTTATTACTCGGATATGCGGATATCCCACTAGACACTTCCGGTGGCATCTCTCATCACTGTACTCACTCGTCTAGCAACATAGTTTCCGGTGGAATCTCACATCACTGTACTCACATGGCGGAATCTCTCATCGCCACAAAGCTTGGGTATTTCACCAAGTCCTACCCGGTGGAATGCCCATCATCGGTTCTCTCCCTTTGGCTTAACCAAAGAGCACGTACGAATTTTTAGTTTATAGTGCACTCTCATCCTATTGATCGATCAATTATATCCGATAAGTATCTCAACATCTATGCCAATGTATTATGTCAATCATCATCTCACCTACTGTTTTTCATGCATTAAATCTCAAACATTCTCATCTAATTTCAAAATCATAACATTTGCTATGCTTTAGCATAAAAGCTCAAATCCCAACTATGCAACATGTTACTTTATGAAATCATTTCAAGCATCAACACATGCTATAAAATATGTATATGTAACGCCCCAATTTTGGGCTTAGAAGTTTTGGGTTTGGACCGGGCCGGTCGGGTTGCGGTTCGAATATAAAAAGGCGTTTTTAGGAAAGCCTAGTTCGGGTTGCATTAAAAATATGGAAAAATACCTTAAAATCCTCTTTTATTATATATAAGAGAAAGGTGAAATCAATTTTACAAAATGAGATTTGGAAGAGTGACATTTTGGGTTAGTGACCAAAATGTAATTTTTGAAAACTGGGTGGCTGTTTTAAAAAGGATTGAAACTTTGAATCTTTAAGGAGCTATTTACCCAAAAGAGTTTCTCCAGATTTTTCTTAATATTAATCAATTTAATTAATGGTTTTAAAATAAAGGTAAAAGGGAGGGAAAGATATTTTGGCCATAACTAACTTTTCTCTCAAATTTCCATTTTCTTTTCTCTCAACCCAAACACATTTCTCCAGCACATTTCCCTCTGATTTTGACATCCAAATATGAGATTTCAATCCTCTTTTGATCTCTAATCATCTCTTCAACAAAACCTTAGCATTTGCTATTTGGATTTTCAAGAATCTTGGTTCCAAAAAGGGAGAAACTCAAGTTTAGAGGTATGAACGTCCTTCTCCTCTAAATTCTCAGTTCTTTACTGAAATTCCCAAGTTCTCAATCCTTGATTTGTGTTTTATTAAAGTTTTTACAATTGTGTTCTTGATCTTGGCTTTAAAATGCAAGATTTGCTTTAATTTTGATGAATTTCGTGTGATCTGATTGGGCTCTGTTTTGAGATGTCATTTTGATGTAAAATGAATGTATGATTGATGAGAAATTGAGGTTTAATCAATGCAATCCCGGATAGGTTGGTTTTCCTAAGTTTTTACTTGTGAAATGGTGGTTTTTGGGGTGATATTGGTGTTTTGTTAATGCTGGAGGTATAAGGACGTGGTTGGGATCATTTTGGATGTTAATTGATGTTTATAAATGGTTAGAAGTGATAGATCTTGGCTGGGTTAAGTCTTGGAAGTGTTTGGAGGTGATTTCGGTTGTGTTTGGTAGCCGAAATGTTGGATTTGCAAAGAGCAGCGAGTTTAGGTGTGTTGCTGGTGTTTTTAATGCATGATGATGCATTAATCCTCTGTTGTTATGTGCTTGAAACAGGGGAGAATGATCCGTGAGCAATAGAGGTGGCGTTGAAAGTTTCAGATGCTTGGAAGGCTAGCCTTGTTTTGTGTATCGGTGAGTGAAGTTGGGTTTTCGGCTTTAAAACCAAGGTTTGAAGGTTTTGGGAGCTTAGTTTAAGTCTAAACAACTTAGCTAAGCTCAAGAGTAAGTAAATGGAATTTCTCTCTTGGTTTGTGTATGGATTGGTTTTTAAAGCACTTGTGATTGTTGGATGCAATGCATGTGAATTGCATGTTTTAAATTCTGTTTTGAAAGCATATTTTAGCATGGTTTAATGCTGGTTTTGAAAGCCATGTGTGAAGGATGCTCAAGGTACGAGATCCTTGGTTTTGTACATTGGAATTGTGGAATTGTTGCATAGTGTTGCATGTTGTTTAATGGCTTTGTGTAATGCTTCAAAAACAGTAGATTGATGATGGTAATTGGTGGTTTTGGCATTTTGGTTATGCTTGTAAAACAATGGATTAATGTGGTAAAATGGTTGTATTGGCAAGTGATATAAGTGGTTCTTGGTTACTTGAATCGGATATAGTTAGCCGGCTATAGGATTGGGTGCACCGTGAATAAAGTCGCCTTGGATGTGGAGTGGTTGTGAGTGAACCGGTAACTCCATCCAAGTACACTAACGAGATGGTTAAGAACACCATGGTGGTTAAAATTCCATGGGTGGGTCTTGTGTTAAGGTCATATGGTGGTTAAAATTCCATATGAGGACCTTGTGTATGTTAAGGTCATAATGGTGGTTAAAATTCCATTTGAGGACCTTGTGTTTGTTAAGATCACAATGGTGGTGTAAAGTCCATGTGTGGATCTTGTGTTGTATGTCCCGGATCTCGTTAGTGATGTTATACAACTACCAATGAGTGATGTTAAGGTCATATGGTGGTTAAAATTCCATATGAGGACCTTGTGAATATTAAGGTCATATGGTGGTTAAAATTCCATATGAGGACCTTGTGTATGGTAAGGTCAAATGGTGGTTAAAATTCCATTTGGGGACCTTGAGGTTGGTAGTGTGTATGAAGCGTGGGGACAACGCTTGTGATCCGCGTATCCGATTGAGTCTTGCATTATGATGGTTTGTGAATTATCACTTGGAAGCCAATATAATGTTCTTGAATATGATGAAGCATGTGATGCTTGAAATGATGCATGGTTGCATGAGAAGTGTGTGTAATGTTTTATGAACGCATGTTTACTTGTTAGCTTGAACAAGTGTTTATTATCTATTGAGAATGGTGCATGTGTGCATGAAGTCTCTTTAGTGCATTGAAGTCTTGCAAAGACTTGTTTTAAAAGGCATGTAATGCAAATATTGGTTTTGTGGTTCATATGTTGCATTTGTTTAATGAATGAGATAGATTGAATGAATAAGTGGTTTTCAAAGGTTTCTTGCTTGAAATGACTTTCAAAGTATGAGAAAGGTATGATGTGAAGTGGAAGTGTTTTCCAAGGATTTTGTGTTTAACTTTGCATATGGTGATCATGCATGGAAAGGTTAAATTGATGGTTTGTAAGGTCGTGCTTTGAAGAGGATTACTTAGCTTTCCTAAGCTAAGGGTCGGTTTTCATGTTTGAGAAATGCATGATTTAAAGCATGTTGTTAAAGAAAGGGGTTTTCAAACATTGCTTTGGCTTATTGAATTGTGTTGTTTTTAAAAGAGGTTTTATGACTCGCTGCATTGATGGTGTTTTGGTTTGAGCATTCCTCACTAAGCATTATGTGCTTACGCTCCTTTTTGTCCATCAATGCAGATATTTGAAGTTGGAACAGCGAGAAGCAAGGGATTCAAGGAGAGCTCCACTTGAGATGTATGTCTCGGTCAATAGCTATAGATAATAAAGGCAATGGGGGGAAGAATCTCTTATGTTGATGTTTAATGAGATTCTGTATGTTGGACAAGTTTAGTTTATGTTTTGGAACTATGTGGTTTAATGTGTGCAACGTTTGAATCTTCTTATTCATAAGTCGTTATGCTGTGCTTCTTGTTTTAAAAGCATGATTGAGTGATGGATGTGTTAAATGAGTTGGTGCACCTAGGGGTGGTTTTGTATCTAGATTTTGATGCAATTATGTTCCTTGAGTGTTTAATGATTTGCTGGTATGATTTGGTTGCCTTTGGAGCATGTTTGATGGGTCAATTGTATGTTAAACCAACAAAATTTCTACAATCTGGGCAGGTCGTATCGGAACGGGTGCTACCGTTTCGGAACGGGGGGGCCTGAAATGGCCTAGGCGTTTCGAAACGGGAGGAACCGTTCCGGAACGGAAATGCTACTGCCAGGCCCTGTTCCGGAACTGGTTTCGGAACGGTCCCGCGTTTCGGAACGGATTCTTCCTGTTTCGGAACACTCGACCGTTGGGCACTGAAATTGTTGGTTAGATGTTTTGAAACCTTTGCGTTTTGGTCTTGAACCTTGTTTATGCATTTGAATGAGTTTGAGAAGTCCGTTGGTGTTGAAATTTGGCAGGGAAGTATGAAATATGATTAATTTCATATTGGTAACTCTAAAGTTGACTAAGTCCTTGTAATTTTCAGAATTTACAATTTGGTCCCTAAATTCATGTTTTGTGCAATCGAGTCCCTAAATGTTTTCTGATTGCGATGATATTTGAGTATGCTGATTGTATGAACATATCTAGGGTTAATGTGCATTTAGATAAGATTAAAAAGAAAAAAAAGGATCGTTAATCAAGGATGACTTTCGGGTTGACTTTGGTTTTCCCCATGTAAACTTCTTAATTCGGGTCAACCGTCTGGGCCGGGTTAAGGGGGTTACATTAGGTGGTATCAGAGCTGAGTTGCGAAAGCTTGGGGAAATAGTAAATTGTTGTAATATGTGTTTGATGTTTATTCTGATGTGTGGTTGAAAGTCGGTTGAAATACGTGTTTTTGAGCGAGTTGTTGATGTTTTTAGCATGCTTTTTGATTGGGAATCTTCATTGAGCTAATGTGGATTTGTGCTGATGTTATGTTGGTGTTGTGAGCTGATTTTATGAATGATGAAAGTGTGATGGGTATGATATGTTGATATTATGCTATTACGAGTGAATGTTGTTTGGTGAGAGCATGATCGAAATATGTTGATTGATATGCTTGATGTTGTGATATCCATGTTTTTATTGACTGTTATGTCATGTGAAAGGGGAGAATTTGGGATACCCATTGCCTTATTATTATAGCTATTGTGTTATTTTGGAGTGGGAGTTTTGAATCCTTGCTTAAAGCTGGTCTGATCGATTTGTTTGTTTTGTTATGATTGTTTGCTGTAAATAGCATGGTGAAATCGATGAGAGAATGGCAGTTAGGTGAGATGGTTGCTGCTTTAGAGCAGGTTGTTAAGGCGTGGAATTCACCTTTTATTGGAGGTGTTTCGTCTCAGTCTTCAGTGCCTGGAGTTGAGGTAGTAAGGCAGGGGGAAGAAGTTGGTTCTGTGATGAAGAGTTCATCACCTATGGTTCAAGAGGTGTTGGGAACATCTCATGCTGTGGCAAAAGTAAGGCCTGTAGATGTGCCGGTTGTGGGATGTGCGGGTTTGTCGAAACAGCGTTTACATGATTTGGGAGCTGTGGAGTATCATGGTTCGACGCCTGAGACGTTTGAGGCCTGGTTGGCCAGTGTAATTCTGATTTTGGATCAGGAAGGTTGTGATTATGCCTGTAAGCTGGGAAGTGTTGTCTCATTGATGTTGGAGGACGTTTGTGCCTGGTGGACATCTGTGGCGGTGGCATCGCACATCCACGATATAGATTGGGACTTCTTTGTGTCTGCTTTTTATGAAAGGTACCTTGGAGAGAAATTCCCAAGGGTTAAGCAGTGTGAGGGTGTGGTTTCAGTTTATGAAGGTGAGAAGAGTTTAAGCGAGAGAGTTGTGGGTACTGATCTCCGGAGCGGTCAGTGTAAGAGGCTACGTGATAGAAGGTTTTGCTTGAATCGAAGTTTGAATGGTAGTGCAAATCTGGGGCAAGTGCTGCATGATCAAGGAGTGGAAGCTCAGTTACCGGTGTGTGACCGTTGTGGAAGGCGCCATGTTGGAGGTTGTTGGGGCGCAAGAGTTTGTTGGAATTGTGGTTCTAAAGAGCATGTGAAGCGAGATTGTCCTCAAGTGGTGAGATCAGCTTCAGTGGTAGCAGAAGGGTCTCTGAAGGGTCGTGGGTACGGTCGAGACGTGGATTCGAGGGTGGCAGGAAGGGCAGGAAGGTGTGAGGAGTTTGGAGAATGAAATCTGTTGGAATTGTGGGTCTGTTGGACATTTGAGGCGTAATTGTTTGAAGTTGGCTCGAGGTAGCCAGGGTTCTTTACCGCAGGGAGATGGTGATGACCTTAATGCGTTAGCTGGTGCTGCAGCGGTGCGGCTAGAGAATGATGGTTCTGCGGGGAAGAGAGCTTGTCTGTTGAAGCTCCAGGGCAGTGAGGTGTTTTCAGGTAACCTTGTTAAGTAATCTTTGCCCTAGTTATCTTAGTTTGGTTTCAGTTGGTATTTCCTTGCGTAGTGGGTATGGTATCGTTGCTAGCATGTTTGGGGTAGTAGTTGGTGTTGTTTTGGAAACAACTTTAGTGTGAAGAGGGCATTAGTGAGTATCTTGTGGATAATGGGTTGCTAGAATGATGGAGTTGGTCAAGTTAGAAGTGAGGTAAGAGGTTGTTTTTAGGCGGACTCTGAGGATGTTATTGGTGGGTGTGAACCGACATACATGCACAGTTAAAATCATTTGTTATATGCTATATTATATATGTACTGGTCCATGCATACATGTGACATGACATTAGAGGTTTTGCATGCATGTACATCAGGCATTGATAGGGCATATTGGTGGCCATGCATACAAACGTTCACACTCGCTGATAGTTAATCGGGCCCGTTAGTGTTGTGATAGGGTTAGATTGGATGGGGTTTTAAAGGTTGTGTTGGTGCTAGGAGAATGTTAGAAGTGATGGAAGGTATTAAGCGAGTTGTCAGTAATAGTGAGTGCGGTATAGCATGTTGGTAGAAGGGAAGTGTTTGGTGCTTAATGAGTTTAGCGGTATGGTGGTGAGGAGATTACCGTTGTGTTAGAATCAGTCAAAGTGGTTGTGAATAGCTAGTAGAAGTGGTAGTTTCTTGGTGTTAAGTGATGTAGTAAGTTGGTGGATGTGTTCCAAAGTGCTGAGGTAACTTGGCGCGTGTAAACTTCTTAATTCGGGTCAACCGTCTCGGCCGGGTTAAGGGGGTTACTGTATAAAAACAGTAGGAATTTATCAATCTAAAACCATGAGCATGTAAAAGCATTTTAGGGGCAATCACCACATTCAAGAGAGCAATCTAGCCAATACTTACTTTCGGACTTAGGAAGGTGTTTCAAACCTTTCCTAAATCCCCAAACCTTGTTTCTTTGTCCCTCAAGGACTTCTAAAACCATACGCACTCACCGATTACATTTCGCTTGCTCGTCGAAACGCTATCTAAGCTTCCGGATCAACTCCAAAGGTGTCCGAAGATGTCTCCCCTGTTTTAAACACATAAGAGCAGAGGATTAATGCATCATCATGCATTGAAATCATTAGCCACACACCTAAACTCGCTGCTCTACACAAAAACCACATTTCGGCTACCGAACACTACAGAAATCACCTCCAAACTCTTCCAAAACAAAACCCAGCCAAGATCCATCACTTCTAATCATTTCTAAACATCAATTAACATCAAAAACCAACACAACCACGTCCTTATACCTCCAGCTATAACAGAACACCAAAATTACCCAAAAAACCATCATTTTAACAAGCAAAACTTAGGAAAAACAAACCTATTCGGGATTGGATTGATAAAACCTCATTTATAACATCAATTAACATCCAAAATACATTAGAAAACCATCTCAAAACAGAGCCCAATCAATCACCACGAAAATCTTCAAGATCTCTTCCAAAATCTTGAGTTTTAGGCCAATTTATTGTTTCTAACATTAAAACCACTTAAAAATCATTAATAAAGGATTGATAACTTGGGAATTTCGGTAAAGAACTGATCATTAGAGGAGAAGGACGAAGCTTACCTCTAATGGATGATTTCTCCTTGATTTGGGCAAGTTTTCTTGAAAATTCAATGTAGAAATCAAGTGGATTTGATGAGGAATTGATTAGGAATCAAAGAGTGATTGAAATCTCATCAAATGAAGTGGAAATCAAAGTAAATTTTCTGGAGAAAAAGTGTTTGGTTGAAAGGAATTTGAGAGAAAATAAAATGAGGGAAAATTTGTGAAAAGTAGTTATGAAAAGTCAAAGGTGGTTTTCTAGTTTAATCACCTTCATTTTCTTTAATTAAAACATTAATTAAATCACCCAAATTAAAGAAAAATCTGATGAAAACATTTTGGTAAAATTATCTCCTTAAAGATTCAAAGTTTCAATCCTTTACAAAACAGTTACTAGTTAACTTTGCAAAAACTGCGATTTGGTCACTACACCGGAATGTAGTATTTCCAAACCTTATTTTGTAAAATTGATTCCACCATTGTCTTTCTTATATTAAATAAGAATTTTTAGATATTTTTCTATATTTTTAAAACATCCCGAACTAGGTGTTATCTAAAACTTCTTTTTAGATTCGAACCGTTTTCCAGACCGAACCGGTTCAGACTCTAAACATCTAGGCCAAAATTTGGGGTGTTACAACTCTCCCCCTCTTAAGAAATTTCGTCCTCGAAATTTACCAGGAGGAAAAAGGTAAGGAAACCGCTTCTTCATGTCATCCTTTCTTTCCCACATGGCTTCCTCAACACCACGATGCCTCCACAACACCTTAACCAGCTCAATGGTCTTACCCCGGAGTACCTTATTGTCCGAATCCAAAACCTCAACTGGCTCCTCATCATAGGTCAAATCTGGATTCAACTCCACTTCCTCCACGGGCATAACATGCGAAGGATCCGATCTATACCTCCGAAGCATGGATACATGAAACACATTATGTATCTTCTCTAGATCCTGTGGTAGCCTCAGCTTATAAGCAACAGGACCCACACGTTCTATCACCCCGTATGGTCCAATATACCTAGGGCTCAACTTACCCTTCTGGCCAAATCTCATCACCTTCTTCCAAGGTGATACCTTTAAGAACACACGGTCACCCACCACAAACTCTACCTCCTTACGCTTCAAATCCGCGTAAGACTTTTGTCGATCCGGTGCTGCCTTCAACCGCTCACAAATGAGCTTCACCTTCTCGGTGGTTCCTTTCAACAAGGTCGACATCGAAACCAACTTTTGTCCCGTTTCAGCCCAAAAATAGGAGTCATGCACTTCCTCCCATACAAGGCTTCATAAGGTGCAATTTGAATACTTGCCTAGTAGCTATTATTATAAGAAAACTCCACCAAAGGCAAGTGCTTCTCCCAAGAGCCTTGAAACTCAATCACGCAGAACCTCAACATATCCTCAAGCACTTGGATAACACGCTCAGACTGTCCATCCGTCTGCGGATGATAAGAAGTACTGAAATTTAGCCGCGTACCCAATGCGTGATGTAAACACTCCCAAAACCTTGCCGTGAACCTCGGATCTCTATCCGACACTATAGATTTTGGTACACCATGCAGACGTACAATCTCAGCAATGTACAGCTCTGCAAGCTTATCTAATGTATACGTAGTATGCACAGGTAAGAAATGCGCACACTTTGTAAGGCGATCCACAATAACCCACACTGAATTCTTCTTTGATGGCGTCAAAGGCAACCCAGACACAAAGTCCATGGTGATCCTCTTCCATTTCCATTCAGGGATCCTCAACGGTTGTAACAACCCCGAAGGAAACTGATGCTCAACCTTAACCCGCTGACAAACCATGCACTTGCTCACATATTCCGCAACATCTTTCTTCAATCCCACCCAATAGTACTCATCCTTCAAATTACGATACATCTTTGTACTACCTGGGTGCATAGCAAAAGGACTACTATGAGATTCGGTCAGAATAGTACGCCTCAACTCCACATCATTCGGCACTACTATCCGACTTCCAAAGCATAGAACCCCATCGTCATTAAAACAAAAATCTGATGCTCTATCCTCAGCAATATCCTGAACATGTGGCACCAAAGAATCATCCAACAACTTCTTATCCTTTATCAACTGAACCGGAGATGGTTTCACTTGCAATTCAGCAACAAGACCTCAATCTCGCGATATGCTCAAGCTAGCAATCATCGCTCTTAACTCCACTGCCACCTTCCTGCTCAAGGCGTCCGCCACAACATTAGCTTTTCTCGGGTGATACTCGATCGTTAGATCGTAATCCTTAAGCAACTCCACCCATCCCCGTTGCCTAAGATTCAACTCTTTCAGAGACATCAGATACTTCAAACTCTTGTGATCCGTGTACACAGTACACTTCTCACCATAAAGATAATGTCTCCAGATCTTCAAAGCAAAAACCACCGCAGCTAACTCAATATCATGCGTAGGATAATTGCGCTCATGAACCTTCAATTTCCGCGATGCGTAAGCCACCACCTTACCCTCTTGCATTAGCACACACCCCAAACCAACGTAGGATGCATCACTGTACACCACAAACTCTTTTCCTGATTCAGGTTGAACCAAGATAGGAGCTTGCGTCAAAGTTGCCTTAAGCTTCTCAAAAGCTTGTTGTCTCGCTTCCGTCCACTCAAACTTAACATCTTTTTGCAACAACTTCGTTAAAGGAGCAGCAATCTTTGAAAATCCATCCAAAAACCATCGGTAGTATCCTGCTAACCCAAGGAAACTACGAACTTCATGAACAAACTTAGGAGGCTTCCAATTCATCACCGCCTCAACCTTCTGAGAGTCAACACGAATCCCTTCAGCCGAAACCACATGACCAAGGAACACAACTTCCTTTAGCCAAAACTCACACTTCCTCAGCTTAGCATAAAGCTGATTTTCCAAAAGCGCTTGCAAGACAACTCTCAAATGACCTTCATGCTCCTCCTCAGTACGAGAGTACACAAGGATGTCGTCGATGAACACCACAACGAACTTGTCCAAGTATTCATGAAACACCCTATTCATCATGTCCATAAAAGCAGTAGGAGCATTCGTCAAGCCAAACGGCATTACAAGGAACTCATAATGCCCATACCTCGTTCTAAAGGCTATTTTCGGTACATCAACATCTTTCACCTTAAGCTGATAGTACCCTGACCTCAAGTCAATCTTTGAAAACACAACCGCTCCCCGAAACTGATAAAAAATATCATCAATCCTCGGCAAAGGATATCTGTTTTTGATAGTCAACTTTTTCAGCTGACGATAATCGATGCACATTCTCATCGTGCCATCCTTCTTCTTCACAAACAAGACCGGTGCACCCCAATACGACACACTAGGCCGAATGAAACCACGGTCAAGCAACTCCTAAAGTTGCGTCTTCAACTCCTTCAGCTCTTTAGGTGTCATGCGATAGGGAGCAATGGACACCGGAGTTGTGTTCTCATACAACTCAATCCCAAACTCCACCTCTCGACTAGGCGGCAATCCAGGTAACTCCTCCGGAAACACTCCAGGGAACTCACATTCAGTTCTTATATCCTGAACTCACAACTCCTTTGAACTAGGATTCATCACAAAGGCTAGGTAAGCCTCGCAAACTTGTCGTAACATCCGACTTGCTTCCAATGTAGACACCACATTGGCAAGAAACTTCACATTCTCGCCACTACCACCACTTCATAATCATACGCAAGTTTCAATGAAACTCGCTTGCTTTCGAAATCCACCACGACTCTATGTTCAACAAGCCAATCATCGAAGGTAAAATTTTGAAGACCTTGAAGCTTGATGAACTCATGGGGTCACTTCTCACTCACCAAATCACGAAGAAGGATAAAGAAGAGGAGGAGAAGAAGGAAAAGATAAGAAAGATGGGAAAGAAGAAGATCATGGAGCTAGGCATCCATGCGAATGCCATTGCTCTCAAAACCTCCAAGTGCAACCATGTTGATACAAGAGAGGAGGAGGATGAAGAAGAAGAGATAGTTCATCTCTTCAAGAAGTGTGCCCCATTCATAAAGAAAGAATTGAAAGAATTCGATCGTGAATCAATGAAGAAGAAGAGGGCAAGCACTTTAAGCCATAAGAGGAAGGCATATGTGGCTACATGAAGTGATGAAGACTCCACCGACGATGAACAAGCCAACCATTGCCTTATGGCCATCAAAGAAGATTCAAGGGTAACTTCTAATTCATCTACCTCATGTTCATATTCTTTTGATGAATTACTAGATGCCTACGATTATTTGGGTTTAGAATTTAAAAATCACATTTTGAAAAACAAGAAAATTGTTTCAAATTTGAAAATTCAAAATGATTTGATTTCTAAAACCAAAATTGAACTTGAAGCAAAACTCAATGAGTTTGAACAAAAATATGTTGATTTACAAAATTTGCTTCAAAAAGTTCAAGAAGAAAAAGATTTGATTTCCAAAGAGCTTGAAAAGAAAAACAATTTTGGAAAATTTTATTTTTATGTAAGATAATTTAGTGCCCCTAGATTTTTGAATGGAAAATATTTTAGAAATGTTTGGGTTCCAAAAGAACTAATCACTTCAACTAAAAAGGATGAAATTGAAAAATGGATTCCTAAGGGGACTAAACTATGTGCCACTAATGTATATGGATCCAAAGCAATTTGGATACCAAAAGTTACTTGATTGTCTTATGTTAGGTGTGATGGAGATGAATGAACACGTCCAAACATTGAGGGGGAACTCCATGCACTCAAGGAATAACACTTGAAGAAGGAAGGCTTCATATCCTCCCTTGAGTTCAAGTGTGGTAAAATCTAGTTGTTTTAGTTGTTTAATTTAATTTATTTTTTTAATTTCAACTAGATTATCATATATGTTGGACTAACATTCTTTGATGATGCTATGAGTAAGAGGGAGTCATTTGAAAACCAAAATTCTTTTTATGTCAATTTTTTAACCTCCCAAGTTATTTTGAACTTAAAGTAATCTAAATTATTTTTAATATAACAAAAAGAGGGAGAGTTTGGTTTGAAAAAAATGCATTTTAAAATGAATAAAGTGGAGCTTTAATTACTTGTCAATTTTGAAATCTCTTATTCAATATTTTAAACTTGAATGGGGAGAATCCCAAACAATTTTTCAAGTTGGTTTTATTATATCAAAAAGAGGGAGATTGAAGAATTAATGTTTTGATATAATAATTGAAAAATAGTTTTGGACTAAATTGAAAAGATTTCAAAAGTTCCTTTAAGTCCAAACAACTTGAAATTAAGTTTGTGGATGTTTTAAATGGTTTTGGCAAGGTTTAAAACGTTTTTCAGTAACCAAACTAGACTTTCTAAGGTAATTGTTTTGAAATAAGGGGTCCTGTATCGAAACATTTTTAAACTGCCAAAACTCATACCGAAACAGGGCTTGCCCGTTTCGATACGGAGAGGGTTTCGCTTCGAAACACCACTTTGGTGTTTCGATACGCCCAACGGTCAAAACCTCCCCAACGACTATTTTCCCAACAGCTTTTTAAATTGCAGCTCAACTGTCACCCGTTCCGAAATGGGGTTGCTACCATTTCTATACGGATCAAGATCGTTTCGAAACGGCCATAGGCGTTTTGAAACAGCTTGCTGCATCAGACTTCAACGAGTAGTTCTGAAGAAGGGCATTCCGAATTAGGGTCGATTGTTTCGAAACGGACGTCTGCAGAACATCATTTATGGTGGGAAATAAAATCTCCAACGGCTTCAAAACAACCCCAACGGTCCTCAACGGCTACAAACTCAATTAGGAGTATAAAAGGGACCACCAAGCATCAAGAGAAGACTAATGCTTCAATTGTCAACAACACTATGATCAAGAAATTGTCTTAGAGCTTAAATTGTCCTTTTCTTGTATAGACAACACTATTGAGCTAAACATTGTTAAATTTGCTCAAGTATTTAGGTTTTGGGTGAGAGTTTTATAGTGCAAACAAATACCTATTAGAAGGATTTCAAGTTTTTTTAAGAATTTCTCTTTTAAAGAGGGTTTACTCAAGCTTTGGGTTAGAAAGCTTTGAGTGTGTAAAGGTTTCCTCCTTAGCCTAGAAAATGGAAAGAAATTCAAAGAGTGAATTTGTTGAAATCTTTAGTGGGGGAGCTAAGGTAGTGGATGTAGACCTTGGTTGGAAGGTTGAACCACTATAATTCCTTATGTCATTTGCCTATTTTTCACCTCCCACTAAAACACCCAAAAAATCCAACTTCTCCACACTTGGCGAGCTAGAACAGTTGAAAGAAATCGAGCACATAAAAACCCAACAATATCCAATACCCTAAAAGTAGGCATTGATAAATTAATATCAATAACATAAATATTTGAGGCGGGCATTCCGCTTTCATTTTACTTCTTGACTTTTTCAAGATAAATGAGGCAGTCCTTCTTCCCATGACATGTATTATTACAATGAAAACATTTTTCTTTCAATGACATGTCAAGGAAGTTCACATCGTTCAACTTGTCCTTCTCAAGAACCGATTACAATGACAATGAATTTGTATAATAAGTCTACAACAGTAAAATATGAATTTTGAGTACGTTTACCATGTTTGCTTATAAAAGGACTTTATACTCCTATTATTTTTATTAAAATTAATAACCCATAAATATTAATGTTGAAAATACTATCTGTAATGTTTTTCTAGTGGGCAAGGATCCAAATTTCACATTCTCTTAAGCCAACTTTGGCTTTTCTCTTAAGATTATGGTCTTTTTGTTAGGAAACGCTGGTATACCCCATGAACAGCGGAAAAATTATCCGTCTATTACCTCCAGCGATCCATGTACGCGGAACAAATTTGGGGTGAAAAGGATGAAACGTTACCTTAATAAATCTGGAAATCCTCGGAGAGTATAAGAGAATCCAAATCGAATATGAGTCGTCACAATCGCGTTCCGACCTCTACGCAGTCCACCCGAATGAAACAAACACTATTTTCTCTTCTCTATATGTTAGAGAGGTTTTTCGAAAAGCGTGTCTATGGCTGCTAGACCTCATGCCTTTATATAGCATTTAAAAACCTAATTTTAATTAAATTTGGATTCTTTAAATATACATTATATTTATTTGAATATAATTAAATATGTAGAATCTGATTCTACTTCTATCAGGTTTCTTTAGAGATATATATTTTAGGGTAAAGTTCACAAACGATCACTGAACTTAAAAAAAAAACAAAATGATAATCAAACTTTCAAATGTTACAAAATGACAATTAAACTTTGTGTTTTGTAACAAAATGGTAACTGGGGCGTTAAACCCTGTTAACTCGTAACGGTAAACTCTTAGTACCTGCCACATCCTCTTACCCATATCCACATCATCCTCTCCCTTTTCCACTTAAGATTAATAAAATAATAAAATAATAACTTTGACTTTGACTTTACTGTTTATCTTCTTCCTAAAACAAGAACCCCTTCAATGCTCATCTTTTTCATTAATAGCATCAGAACCCCAACTATTAATTGCCTAATTCATCTACCGCAAAGCAATCAACATGGAAGCCAAGTTAAAGCACATAACAAGCTTGGTAGTTGCTTTTGCCTATTTGGCAATGTAAAACTAATGAATTGATTTTGATATAACAAAAGATTTAAGGACTAAATTGAAAAGGAGAAAATGAATTTTTAAGTCCTCAAAACTTCCCTAAGTGTTTAAGAAAAATGTCCAAGTCAAGACCTAAGCTTACTCAAAATTTTCTAAGTGTTTACCAAGTCAAAACAGTGATTTTTGAGTCACCATTTTGGAACGGCCATCAGGAGTTTCAGAACGTTTTGAAACTGTTAACCTCTGTTTCGGAACTAGCTTTCTCGTTCCGATACGGGTGAATCGAAATAGGTCTTTGGGTTTTGAAACGAATGAAGAACAACGGAACGGTTTGAACCGTTTCTATACGGCAGTATCGAAACGACCTCAAACATTTCGAAACGAATTTCAAACTTGGTTTCAAAATATGACTATTGCAATTTCATAACAAATTTTTAAGAAACAGTTAAAGCGTATCAAAACGCTTTTGAGTCGTTTCGATACAGGTTTTGGTAGTGGCAAAATGTTTCGAAACGAGCTTCAGCGCATTTCAAAACAGGCTCTTAGCATATCGAAATGATCGTATCCGTTTTTGTATGGCCTATTAATTACACCCAATTGGCTATTTCTATTTTGGTCTGTTTCGAAATAGGGTCGGGCGTTTCAGAACGAGTAGTTGCAGACATCATTTATGGTGGGAAGATAACATCCCAGTGGCTATAATAATGAAGGCAACAACCCCAACGGCTAGAATTCAACGAGAAGGTATAAAAGGGACTTCTAAAAGCACCAACAACAACTATTGATCCTAAGTGAAACATTCAATCATTAAATTCAAGCTCTTGTGCTAAAATCCCATAATTTCTTTTAAATCCAAATTTTAGAACTTTGTATTTTCAATCTTATTTGTTCAATTGGGTTGAGTGCTTGTAGAAAGGGCTACATTTGTATTGAGAGATACTAGCTATTAGCCTTAAACTTCTTTGTAATCTTTGAGTGAGGATTGGGTCAATTTTTGGGTAGAAAAATTGACCATTTTGTAAAGGTTTCCTTCTAAGCCTAAAAATGGGAAGATCAACTAGTGGAGTTGTTGGAAAATCCTTAGTGAAGCTAAGGTAGTGGATGTAGAGTTCAATTGGAACTTGAACCACTCTAAATCCCTTGTTTAGCAAATTTTTATTTTCCACTCCACCACCAAAATTTCAAAAAATCCAATTCACCCCCTATTGGCTTAAATCGATTCTACGGTCCACTCAACAATTGGTATCAGAGCTTACCTCTTTGAAGGATTAACAACCATAAGAGGAGTTCCTAGAAGAGTGTGATCTATTCCAAAGACAAGCCATGGCATCTACTTCAACCTCCAACCTTTATGAGTCACAATCAACCACTAAACCATCATTTTTCAATGGAGACAACTACCCATATTGGAAGAATCGGATGCGTCTCTTAATCAAGTCAACGGATTACATGGTTTGGGATGCAGTGGAAGAAGGTCCCTACATTCCAGTTAAAAGAACCGATGAAGGAAGACTAGTTCCGAAAGTAAAGTCAGAGATGACCAAGGAAGATAGATGAAAGATGCAAGTCAACGATAAAGCTCTACATATCATATTTTGTGCACTTGGTCCAGATATCTACTCGAAGGTTTCATCTATCGTAAGCGCGAAAGAACTATTGGACACTTTGGAGATGACTTATGAAGGCACTAGGGATGTAAAATAGACAAAGATTGGGTTGCTATATTTGAGCTTTGAGAATTTTAAGATGGACCCCGATGAAAGTGTCTCAAAGATGTTTGATCGGTTTTCAATCATCGTCAACGGCCTTAAAGGATTTAGTGCAGTAATTCTCGAAGATAAGCTAGCGAGGAAGCTTCTATACTCTCTCTTGGAGTCTTGGGATGGAAAGAGGACGGCCATCGTTGAAGCAAATAATTTGAATACTTTGAAGCTTGATGAGCTTGTTGGGTCTCTTTTTACACACGAGATCATGAAGCAAGGAAGAGAGGAAGAGAAGAAGAAGAAAAAGAGAAGGATAGCGAAGCATGAGGTAGAAAAGAAGAAGAAGCTAGGAGTTGCTCTCAAAGCCTCTCTACAAGAGGAGAGCTCTTCTAGTGAGAAAGAAGATTTTGAAGAATTGGCTATGATAGAAAAATGATTCTCACAGTTCATGAAGTCCAAATGAGGGAGAAAATTTCAAAGAAAGATGGACTTCAAGAACAAAGGAAAAGAATAAGAAAGGGCTCCGATCATTTTCTTTGAGTGCAAGAAGTCGGGTCACATACGTTCCGATTGCCCTCAACTCAAGAAAAGGGTTTTCAGAAGAAGAAGAAGCTCAAAGCCAAGCTTGCTACTTGGAGTGATGAGGAGTCATCTAAGGATGAGGAACATGAAGTGGCCAACCTTTGCCTCATGGCTCTTGAGGAGGTTTCTATGGTAATCTCTAACTCATCTTGTGTTGATTTTACTTTTGATGAATTGCATGATGCATATGATGAGTTGCAAGAGGTAAATGATGAGTTAGTTGAAACTTATAAGGAGTCAATTTTGTGGAACAAGAAAAATGTTTCCGATTTAAAAACTCAAAATGAATTTCTTTCAAAAACTAACTCAGAATTGGAAACGAAGGTTTTGTACTTAGTAAATCTTTCTAATGATCTTAAAAAGAAAAACCTTGATCTTGAAAAACTTCTTTCCAATTTTCAAGATTATCACACAAAGGAAGTGGATAATCTTAAATCATCTATTACTATTGGGAAAAACCATTTTGAAAAGGGAAATTATTCTAAATCCCAATATGTAAAAAGAAAAACATTTTTTCGTAAACAAAGAAAATTTTCTAAGCAATCTAGAGGTCAAAGGATTAGGAGTGTTTGGGTTCCTAAGGAACTCATTATTTCAAACAACATGAATGCTATTGCTTCTTGGATTCCTAAGGGAACCAAGGTTTTGAGGGCTAACACACATGGACCCAAAATGATTTGGGTACCAAAAGTCAAAGCCTAATTTCTTTGTTTGTAGGGGGAGCATTGCTACAAGGCCAAAGCACAAAGTCAAAATTCGTGGTACCTTGATAGTGGATGCTCGAGGCACATGGCTGGAGAAAAGATTCGATTGATGGAATTAAAGCCAAAAAGTGGAGGAGTAGTAACATTTGGTGAAAACTCCAAAGGCCACATTGAATGTATTGGCTCCATAGGTAATCACTCTTCCATACTCGTTGAAAATGTGTTGTATGTCAATGGTCTAAAACATAATTTGTTGAGCATAAGTAAACTTTTTGATAAAGGATTTAATGTCATGTTTGATAAAAATGGGTGTAGAATAGTTGACATTAAATCTAATAAAACTATGCTCATTGGTAATTGCTTTACCTTACCGCAAGTAGACCGGATATATTGTTTAGTGTTTGCTTGCATGCTAGGTTTCAAGCTAATCCTAGAGAGTCTCACCATAGCCGTTAAAAGGATCTTTAGGTACCTTAGAGATACTCCTTGTTTAGGTCTTTGATACCTTAGAGACTCAACCTTTAACCTTCATGCATAATCGGATGCGGATTACGGGGTTTGCAAAATAGATAGGAAAAGTACTTCCGGAACTTTCCAATTTCTAGGTAGTATGCTCAAATCTTGGTTCTATAAGAAACAAAATAGTGTAGCGTTATCTACCACCGAAGCTGAGTAAATATCCTTAGGGAGTTGTTGTGCTCAAGTCCTTTGGATGAAACAACAACTCTTAGACTATGGTATTAAGGTAGACACCATACCCCTTAGGTGTGATAACACTAGTGCTATATGCCTAACCAAAAATCCCATCCAACACTCTAGAACCAAACACATAGAAATAAGGCATCATTTCATTAGAGATCAAGTCCTTAAGGAAGATGTTGTTTTAGAGTTCGTAGACACCTTAATTCAATTAGCAGACATCTTTACCATAGCCGTTAAAAGGATCTTTAGGTACCTTAGAGATACTCCTTGTTTAGGTCTTTGATACCTTAGAGACTCAACCTTTAACCTTCATGCATAATCGGATGCGGATTACGGGGTTTGCAAAATAGATAGGAAAAGTACTTCCGGAACTTTCCAATTTCTAGGTAGTATGCTCAAATCTTGGTTCTATAAGAAACAAAATAGTGTAGCGTTATCTACCACCGAAGCTGAGTAAATATCCTTAGGGAGTTGTTGTGCTCAAGTCCTTTGGATGAAACAACAACTCTTAGACTATGGTATTAAGGTAGACACCATACCCCTTAGGTGTGATAACACTAGTGCTATATGCCTAACCAAAAATCCCATCCAACACTCTAGAACCAAACACATAGAAATAAGGCATCATTTCATTAGAGATCAAGTCCTTAAGGAAGATGTTGTTTTAGAGTTCGTAGACACCTTAAATCAATTAGCAGACATCTTTACCAAACCTCTAGATAAGGAGCGTTTTTGGTCCCTTAGGAGAGAGTTAGGTCTAACTAGCCTATCTTGACCTTTTAGGACCTTTTGTGCTTAAATTGCTTGATTTCTTGCAAAATGACATGCTTATGTGTTTTTGATCCTAATTTCATCCATGCTTATAGTTAGGGGGAGTATGTTTATGTTTTTAACATGTTTCTCTTGCTCATACATATCATTTATGCATCTAGGACATATGAGGATTCAATTTTTCTACAATTTAGAGCCTCATCTGCACCTCCAGGCCTAGGCGTATCAAAACGGGTCAATATGTTTCGATACGGGTGCCTTAAATGAATGCAATGTGACCAGGGTGCTTCAAAACGCCCTAAAGGGTTTCGAAACATTTTGCCTCTGCCAAGAAATGTATCGAAACGACCCAAATATGTTTCGATACGGGATGTCTCGTGGGATTCGATACGGTCAAATCCGTATCTGAACAGTCAATATGGTTCGAAACGTCAGTCAACGTTTCAGTACGATTGTTTCAAAATGGTCGTGCATGTTTCGAAAGGCGTATCCGGAAAGGCTTTTTAAGGGCTTTAATTGCTCAAATTTAGTTTTTATTTAAACTCCCAAAACCCCTAAATATCCTAACCCTATTTTCTCTATATAAACCGTCCAAATCTTATTGTTTTTCATCAAATCTTGAGGGCTTTTACTCACAAACTAAAGTCCAAGCAAGCTTCAACAACTTGGTGCAATTTCATCCATCCATTCTTCCAAAAATCTCTTTTTTGAGGTATTTTCTAGCTTTTTCTTTTCCCTTTGATTTTATTCGAATCTTAGGTTAGAAAATCTTATTTTTGTATTGAATATATGTTTTACAACTTGGGTTTTTCAAAACATGAATTTTTTAAAAAAATTGTAAATTTTTTATTCGAATATAATTGCTTTTACTTGTATTTTTTCTGTTTTCCAAAACTTGTTTCTCTTTTAAAATTTCTTTGTTATATATATATATACATTTTAAAGTGTTTTTCTTTAAAACCTTAATGGGATTTTCATTGGATTGAATTAAGGATTTAAATGCATACATTTAAATTTTTTGTATTGCTTACTTTGTGTTTTTAGGAATTTCAAATGTAAAACATTAGCAAGAAAAAAAAAGACACAAACGAGTGAAGGTTCTAACCAAGCAAACATTCGTCCAAATCTTACCCTCCTTTTTCAAAAGATTCTAAGGAATCAAGAAGCTAAGGACCTATTCAAAATCATTATTGATTTAGCCGTTCGCCGACAGCGAGTTGTGGATGTCGGGTTCCTTGACTCCGAGCGCTTTGAATTCTGTTATCTACCTCTCTTGCAAGAATGGAATTTCTTAGCCTTTTTGAGCATTCCGGATACTGTCCACAAGCACATGGTCTTGCTATTCTACTCCAATGCCGTTCTCATTTACAATGAAGATCATACCAAGGTCATTGGGATTGAGTCGTACCTTTTGGGCAAAAAGTTCACTATTGATATATCCGTTTTAGAAAACACTCTTGGGATCAAATATGAAGGTATTGAGGATGAGAACCACTTTGGTGCTCACACCGGATCCGTTCTCACATTGGATGCTCATGACCGAATCCTCCATTTGATGATCTCTTGGTTCTTTCACCCTTCAGGAGATAAATTTTCCCACATTCGTCAAGTTGATTACTTTTGGTTAGAGTGTTTTCGCCAAGCACAACGACCGAACCCTACAAGAAAAAGATTGATGAATCTTCTTATGGGGTAGCCTTGCACCACCGATGCACTTACATCCTTCACTTATGGGGTTGTGTTGAGCTATGTCTTTGGTAGCCTCGGTTTTGATTGTTCTTATGATTCTCCGGAACCCCGCAAGAAAAAGATTGATGAATCTTCTTTTATCAAGTCCGGATTTCGCTATACTCTTGGCCAATGGGTTCGCTTTGATAGGAGAGCTCCACCACCTCAAGTTGAGCTTCCACCTCAAGATCCGGATCCTAAAAACGATGCTCTTATGACCTTTTTTACCGAGTGGTTCAACTCAATAGACACGAACATGGCTTTTTGTTTTGATGCTCTCAACACTCACATTCAATCTTTGGAGGAACGTGTCTCCTCTCTTGAGAATCAACAAACATCGATGGATCTATCTTTCTCCACATTCTATGGTGATTGGAGGAACTATCGTTGTGCTCAAGCTAAGGACAATGGTGATTCACTTGATGATGGTGTCGACGATGATGACGAGGCTTAGGATTTATATTGCATATCATATTAGTCTATCATATTAGGATTAAGTTTGCACCTATTTTATCTTTTTATGCTTTAAAGATGCATGCTTTGATTTTTTTTGGGATTGAGCTTGAACTCTAATGCTCCAAGTATTTATGTTTTTGATGTTGTTTCTTGAACCTTATTGTTATCTATGATAATTATGTTGTTTGGTTTATTGCTTATAACTTTGTTTCTTCTCTTGATTAGCCTTGATTATCTATTTTTTTTATCTAACAAAAAGGGGGAGAAGTAATCTAAGAGCCTAAATATTTTTAAAGTTGGTTTTGAGTTTCAAACACTTGAATTTTTTCAAAACTTTAAAACACATCTTACATTGAGGGGGAGTTAGAATTTTTTCAAGATTTTTTTGTTATATCAAAAAGGGGGAGATTGTAAAACTAATGAATTGATTTTGATATAACAAAGAATTTAAGGACTAAATTGAAAAAGAAAAAATTAATTTTTTAAGTCCTCAAAACTTCCCTAAGTGTTTAAGGAAAATGTTCAAGTCAAGACCTAAGCTTACTCAAATTTTTCTAAGTGTTTACCAAGTTAAAATAGTGATTTTTGAGTCACTGTTCCGGAACGGCCATCAGGAGTTTAGGAACGTTTTGAAACTGTTAACCTCTATTTCGGAACTAGCTTTCCCGTTTCGATACGGGTGTATCGAAACAAGTCTTAGTGTTTCGAAACAGATGAAGAGCAATGGAACGGTTTGAACCATTTTGATATGGCAGTATCGAAACGACCTCAAACGTTTCGAAACGAATTTCAAACTTGGTTTCAAAATAAGACCGTTGCAATTTCATAACTAATTTTTAAGAGACAGTTAAAGCGTATCGAAACGCTTTTGAGCCGTTTCGATATAGGTTTTGACAGTGGCAAAATGTTTCGAAACGAGCTGAAGCCCGTTTCGGAATGGGCTCTTAGCGTATTGAAACGATCGTGTCTGTTTCGGTACGGCCTATTAATTACACCACAACGACTATTTATGTTGTGGTCTGTTTCGAAACAGGGTCGGGCGTTTCGAAACGGGTAGTTGCATACTGCATTTATGGTGGGAAGATAACATCCCAACGACTATAATAATAAAGGCAACAACCCCAATGGTTAGAATTCAATGAGAAGGTATAAAAGGGACTTCTAAAAGCACCAACAACAACTATTGATCCTAATTGAAACATCCAAACATCAAATTCAAGCTCTTCTGCTAAAATCCCATATTTTCTTGTAAACACCAATTGTAGAACTTTGTATTTCTAATCTTATTTGTTCAATTGGGTTGAGTGCTTGTAAAAAGGGCTACATCTGTATTGAGAGATACTAGGTATTAGCCTTAAACTTCTTTGTAATCATTGAGTGAGGATTGGGTCAATTTTTTGGTAGAAAAATTGACCATTTTGTAAAGCTTTCCTCATATGCCTAAAAAAGGGGATGATCAACTAGTGGAGTTGTTGGAAAATCCTTAGTCAAGCTAAGGTAGTGGATGTAGAGTTTGATTGGAACTTGAACCAATCTAAATCCCTTGTCTAGCAAATTTTTATTTTCCAATCCACCACCAAAATTTCTAAAAATCCAATTCACCCCCTCTTAGATTAAATCGATTCTACAATCCACTCAACATGCAACCATTTCAAGCAAACATTATAACCAATTATATACCGTAACAATGTTGGTACATCCCAACTGCTGCCACTATAATTCCATTAACAACATCAAAATCTAACTTATTACTGTAAACATCAAGAATATTAAAAATTTTCTCATTACATTTCCTTCAACTCTGAACTATTGACCCAGTGCTTAACTCATTTCCCATAATCCAACAATAAAAGGACTCATCCAATGGCAGAAAACTCACAAGAATGAAGAACCTAACATTTTCCAACTCATAATATAACAAAATTATTTCTTACCATCTTGTGACATGGGGGATAATAAGATGCACTAGCCACTAAGGTTAACGAACCAATCTAGAGCTTTTTTCAACAAAATCGCCACCGCGTGAAGCTTGCTAGCAATGATGGTAGGCCCATTATAAGTCACCAAATTAGCTTTTCCGATCACCATCACATTCCCAAACTCCTTAATCATCTTCTCTGATTTCATATACTTGGCCAAATCGAACCGCTCCAAATCCGAAGCGTCCATATAGTAATTCTTGGGATGATAAACCGCCTGCAACAACCGCTTGATATGTGGCCCATCCCCTTTTGTGTCCAATATCAAGTAAGCAAATCTGGGTAAGTTGCCGTTATCAAATTCGGGGGAGGTGAGTTTGTGGGGGTGAAATGAGAAATGGGATTCAGAAGAAGTGTGTTTAGTTTGGGTAAAGGTGAATATAAAAAGAAGAGTGAGGGAAATGATTGAGATTATAAGTAGGGGCAGCAAAAGCCATGATCGATCTGCAGGGTAAGACAAGTGAGGCCTTTTTATTAATTGAATATTTTAGGACATGTGAGCTGAAATAATATGATGGGTTTTGAGAGGTTTAAGAAAGTCAGAAGGTGTTGAATTTTTTGTCGGCTCCAACGGTCTATTTTTACAGAAAAAAGAGTATTTATATAGTGCTGCGCTTGGAGAGTTATCAACGAAAGAGATGAGCAGTGAAGGGTTTTTGTTTAAGGAAGAGGATGAACAGTAAAGTCAAAGTAAAAGTTTTTTTTATTATTTTATTAATCTGAAGTGAAAAGGGGAGGATGACGTGGATATGGGTAAGAGGACGTTGCATGTACAATGAATTTGTCGTTAAGAGGTAACAAGGTTTAACGTTAAGTTACTATTTTGTTATAAAATAAAAAGTTTAATTGTCATTTTGTAATATTTGAAAGTTTGGTTACCGTTTTGTTTTTTTTAATAAAGTTGAGTGACCATTTGTGAACTTTACCTTATATTTTAATAATATCCGATAATTACATTAATTATCTAGTATTAAAATATATAAACGAAATTATCTATAATTACAATAATCATGATAATTTCGGTTCTTACTTATTTCGTGCACAACAAGTTTGTACACATGCTATCTAGTCGACATTTGTTCGTTTCAATCATAGGGGTGTGACCCTTGTAGGTTCATGTAACATTAGTAGTAATATCTCGAATAATTCTAATATTACAATCAATGAATGACATCTAGGAATACATCATTGTTACCTAAGTTACAAGAAGTGGTGGTTCGAGTTAACCTTCTTTCGTGATTAACTTCTTTTATGTATTACATCCTTTTGTCCTCATATCTAGATCAGACAGAAGTCATGGATTAGTAACACTTGCATAGCCCATCTAATATTTCTTGATATATTGAGTAGACTATTATAAACGAATAACTATGATATCCCATATCAATTTATTCGAGCATGGCCATGCATTTTCTACTCACTCAATCGAGTGTCCTATAATATTACTCCTATTATGTAGGATGGATAAATCCTATCTCGATCAACCATATTCCACTACATAGATTGTGACATATCCAATATTAGTCTTTATAGTGTAGTCATTTACGACACACGTTTGACCGTATCAAAATATGTCACTCACGATGTTGGAATAATGATGGTCTCAAGTCAGAGGATCATACATGTAGTTATCACCATGAACAATGTTGTGACTGTCACATAATAATCCAAGAAACATACTCATAGCGGGTCAATCCAGTATGTCGTTCTCTAACACATAATTATGTATTGATTTTGATATCTCCATGTCAATGGCAACACTTTGTCATCAATCAACTACATATTAGTCTTGATATATTATTGTTGTCCATGCCCACAATAATACTTAACTAAGGACGTTGAAGAATAATTATATTATTCTAAGGACTTTATTATAATTCAGTTTATTTATAGATGCACATAATAAGACTGAAATAATAATAATGGCTTTACATTAATAAACAAGATAAAATAAGTATTTCTTTTACAACCATCTCATGATTGGCCTGTGGGCATACTCCAACACTATCTAGGTAAGCAACACTTGCTAATTACATCTCATGTAACTCTTTCATTTCGTGAACAACTCTTGTTCAAAATCATCTTATGATTATCCAAATAACTAACCTTTAAGTTTCTAATCCTATTAGAGTAACCTAGTTAAGTCTTTAACCAATGTTACAACTAACGAATATCACTTATTCTTCACGTTTTGCCAAGATAGATACAAATATCTCGCATTAGCAGAACCTACATTGTATCGATCTAGACTTTAACGAGGGTTAACATTATAAGCAATAAAAGACATAATATTTCATTGAGGGTTTTTTAAATATTATCTCACCATTTAACATTTGATCTTATCAATTAATTAGCGTGCATCTCATACATTCATTTTATCACATACATGAAAAGCTGTAAATATGAATGCAATAGTTATAGCCCATATCTTAAGGTGGCTCATCCCAAGCCAATGAGAGAACCAAATTATTCCAAGGATAAAAATGCTTCAAACGAATATTTCTGTTAGCCCACACTTCTGTTCCTCTAGTCCATGCTTCTTCGTATAAATTATAATTTCACAAACTCGTTTTACATACGAGGGAGTAAGATGAGAAGAGAATTGCAATAGAAGTAGTGAAATGCATGACACACATGCCGTATTTATAAAACTTTATAAATAAAACTAAATGGGCTATTGGACTATAACCATACATTCCAAACATCGTGCATATCAAACATAATAACGACGTGGTTTGTTATTGATGTCTTACCAGATTGTTCCTATGTAGGGGTAAAGCCCTTTGTAGGGTTTCGACGGCCCTACAGTCGTCAATGGGGTTGCCGCTAACCAGTTAGCGACGAAGTAATTTTTAAATATTAGCATCTTAATTGCTATGTAAAAACCTCATGATTTAATAACTTTTATCAATATTATCTTGTTCTTCCAAGATTTTAAAATTCACGAAATTTTTACTGAAACAACTCTTGTTACATTCCGCAAGAAATCTATAGACTAACAATTTGTGTAATATATAACTATTATCCGCGTATGTTAACACTTAACATCTAAAACCCTAAAACTCAATATTTAATATTTTAACAATTAACATATAATATTTCAAACCCTATCGACAAAGATCTTGATGATTAACTCTTAATCATCGATCTTAGGAAGATCTTTTAACTGGATTAACAAATTATTCGTGATTGGATAGATTTGCTCGTACAAATACCATATATTCGCGAAATAAATAGAAAAATAACATGTATCCCATAAAATTACATCGCCCAAGTAATTAAAACCCGAATCTGTATCGTACAAGTGGCACTGATACCACTATTGGGTCACGTCGGTACACCCCATGGCGCAATGGAAAAATTATCTGGCGATCACCAACAGAGATCCATGTACGAGGAATGATTCGAGGTGAATAAGGGTGAAGAATTACCTATTTAAAATCTGGAATTCTAAATTTGGAGAAGATGCACATCCAATCACGATTCAACGATATCGAGCCTTAAGCCGCAACGATAAAGCTCTGAAATCTACGTAGTTCACCCAGTTGAAACATGCATATAAAACTCTCTAAACTATTTAGAAGAGAATGAGCATAAAAAACTCTCTAAATTATTTAGAAGGTTTTCCCCCAAAAGTATTAATGACTAATAGATCTCTCATGCCTTTATATAGCTTTTGTAATCCCAATTTAACTTAAATTAGGATTTCAATATATATATATATATATATATATATATATATATTAAATATATAATCTCAATTCAACTTATTTAGGATTTCAATATATATATTAAATATATATAATCCCAATTTAACTTGATTAGGATTTCAATATATATTAAATATATATAATCTCAATTCAACTTTAATTAGAATTTCAATATATATATATATTAAATATATATAATCTTAATTCAACTTAACAAGGATTTCAATATATATATTGATTTAAATCGAATTATATTATTTATATATTAAAAGAGTCATAATAACAATAATTATTTTTTCCTTTAATACTTACTCAATAGTTAAATTAAATATATATATATATATATCAAATATATATTAATTTAACTAAATTCGTGTACAATTTTTTTACACATATAATTCATATAATATATGCTCATTTCAACTGTGGGTGTGACCCTGTAGGTTCATGTAACCTTAGTAGTAAATATTAGAACATTTCTAATATTACAAACAATGAGTGACATCTAGCAATATGTCATTGTTACCTAAGTTAAAAGAAATCATTATTCGACATAACATCTCCGCGATTAACTCTTTTCATGTATTACATCATTTTGTCCTTGTATCTAGATTGGGCACAAGTCATGGAATAGTCACACTTGTCCATCTAATATTTTTTGATATCTTGAGTAGACTATTATAAACGAATAACTATGATATCTCATATCAACTTATTCGAGCATGACCATCCATTTTATTAAGTGGATCGATCGAATGAAAAATGCCAAGATGGGGGTGAATTGGAATTTTAAAATTTGTGCGGTGAAATTCAAAAATTGAAAAACCAAGACAAGACAAGAGGATTTATAGTGGTTCAAGCTTAGAACAAGCTCTACATCCACTACCTTAGTCACCACTAAGGATTTTCAACCAATTTCACTATGAAATCTTCCCTTTTTCTAGGCTTAGAAGGAAACCTTTTACAAAGATCAATCTTTCTATCCAAAGATTGATCTTGAGACCCTCACAAGAACAAAGAATTACAAGGCAATATATTATATCTCTCAATAGACAAATATGCCCAAAATACACTCAACCACACACCCAATTTGAGAATGAAAGGTTTACAATAAAGGATTACAAATTGTGGTACAAGATATGAAATTTGAGCACAAGGGTTTGGATTGATTGCTTGGATGTTGCTTTGATGATCAATAGTTGTTGTTGGTGCTTAAAATGATTTCTTTTATACATTCTCATTGATTTCTAGTCGTTTGGGTGGTTGACTAAATGATTTCTTTTATACATTCTCATTGTTGTTGGTGCTTAAAATGATTTCTTTTATACATTCTCATTGATTTCTTTTATACATTCATCTTCCCACCATAATTGCAGTTCTGCAACTGCCCGTATCAAAACGGTACCTATCTATTTCGAAACACGACTAAAAAAGAAAGAGTCATTATGTGCACTAAATAGGTCGTATGGAAATGTTCGAAGCCGTTTCGAAATGATAGGGGTCGTTTCGAAACTAATATCGAAACGGTTGAGCTCAAAAAATTCTAGTAGCAAAACGTTTTGAGACCAAGCTAGGCTGTATCGAAACGTGTACTTAACTTTGAAAATTTTGGTTTCTGACAAGCAATGGTCAAAAACATTAAATGCCTAATTCAAAATATTCTAACCCCCATATCGAAACGATTAACTGTCGTTTCGAAACAAAGTCAAGGTATAACTTACTTAGATGAAGGTTGTATCGAAACATGTTGAAGTCGTTTCGAGACCTATTCAATATGAAAATTCCAGTAGCAAAAAATTTTGAAACAAACCTATGTCGTATCGAAACGCTTGGGCAAAATTTACAGATTTAACTTGAAAATACCTAGAAAAATTTATGGGGATTATTTTTAAACCTTAAAACACTTTGGGCTAAATTTTTACTTGTCAAATTTTGAGCTTTTTGAGAACTTCAAAAATTTATTTACTTTGGAAAATAGTCCTTAAAGTATTAGTTATATCAAAATCAAGTTAAGTTAAATTAAGGGTTTTACACATTTCTAGTCTCACTCAATCAAGTGGCCTACGATATTACTCTTATTATGTAGGAGGGACAAATCCTATCTTGATCAACCATATCCCACTACATAGATTGTGGCATATACATATCCCATTGCATTTTTAGTCAGTTATGACACACGTTTGACTGTATCAAAATATGTCACTCATGATGTTGAAACAATGTTGATCTCAAGTCTGAGGGTCATACATGTAGTTATCACCATGAGCAATGTTGTGTCTGTCACATAATAATCCAAGAAACATGCTCATAGCGGGTGTTGCATGTAAATAAGACTATCACAATTGAGTGCAAGTATACACGACACAAGTAATATAGTTATACGAAGTATTAGATATCGTCTGCACAAGGACTGGAAATACTTCTATCTTTAAAAGCCTGTACAAGAAATGAGATAAATTTAATAAAGAGTTTTGAATAATCTTAAAGATAAACCAAAATAGATGAGGGAATCAGATTGAGAAAGTAGGCTGATATTGATTTGCTCAGTAGTGCAGGTGTTGCACTGTTCAGAGGACTTCTGTTGTGAATGTCGTCGCGCCTGTCGCGGCAGAGGTCTGTTGATGTCGCGACAACGAACAATAATTCTGTTACTTCAAGTTTAGCAAGAACCCATGTTGTGACTTGTCCTATCCCTAGGTCCAAGTTTTGTCGATGAACACGTCTTGGATGATACCTCCCGGCGTGAATCGAAGGATAAACACCGATGTTTTTGAATTCTTCTTTAGCCACTTAACCTTGTACCTATCCCTAGGCCAAGATAGTTTAACCATAAACTAGAAAACTCGTATTTACTCCTTTCGTATACTTAACTCTCCTGATATTAAGTTAATAGATAACTTTACAATGCTCACCCGATACTCTTATGAGATATGAAAACCAGAGTAAATAAACTTGAAGTTTTATTGAATTGAACATAAAATCCTAAGAAACAGATTAACCCTTACAACTACTTTACAAGATCAACCCTTACCCCGGGAAAAGTTTAGAACATGATGGAGAGGGTTCGTGATGGAAGACGGCTAGGAAGTAGGTTATCCTTCTCTAGGTCGAATTACAAGCATATATATAGGCCTTGGGTGCAAGTTATCTTAATGGCCAAGAATACTAGTTCGAATTAAAGTACAATTAATTTAAAGACTAAATCTCTGAGTAGACTTCCTTTAATTCGCCCTATCTTCTTGCTTTGACTTTTCTCCTCAAACTTTGGGCAAGACCTTCTTTATGCTACTAGACTCCAAAAATTATGCAAGTGGTTTAAAAAAGTTAGGCTTGAAATCCTTTATTAATCGAGCTCCACTTTTCATTTTTCCATCTCTTCTTCTTCACTGTTGCCACCTCTGTCACGACAGATGTCACGAAAGTGAGTTATAGGGCAGTTTGCTTCAACCCTTTGCTCCAGCTCTGCAGTTATCTTCTGTTCCTCTTCTGCCCTGGATGCTGCCACGACATATACCTGCATGAATTGATTGAAATCAGCAGCATCTATGCAAAATTGTCCATTTGTGATGTTTATGCAAAATCTACCTAAAATGCAACTAAACATGCTTGAGTGCATCAATAATATGGGTAAATGAGGGTTAAAATATAGAACATTTATACACTCAACACACCCCCAAACTCAAGTTATTGTTTGTCCTCAAGCAAATGCAATCTAACTAAGAATGAAACTTTTTTGGCATTGGCTTAACTTGATGAACATCCAATACCTACATCACCTCCACCATCAAAATCAATATCTTTTCAAATGTTTATAGATTTATCCGGAGCAAAACTATAATTCTTGTGTGAGTGTGTGCAGGTTTTGTGAACAAATATGAGCTTAGACTCTTTAGCAACCAGAATAGTTACTTAACTTACTTGAGTTTTACTTCAAAATTAATCCTTAACTAGATTCAATTTCGATCACCTCTAGTCTGTTTCTAAAGTTTTTCTATTTCTACTAGAGCCAGTTTTGGGCACCTCTAGTTTAATTTCCTAGAGCCAGTGTTAGGCACCTCTAGGAGTACTTCTAGTTATTTTCCTAGAGCAAGTGTTAGGCACCTCTAGGAGTAACTGAGTCTAAGTTTTCTTTCTAACTCAAGTGGCTAAGCTTCCAATTCTATGTCCGCTAACAGAGTTTTAACAGCATATAAGTCACAAAGGTGTTTTTAAGAGTTCGGAACTATAGTAAGGCTCTAAATACTTCCTAAAACATTCTAAAGCTACTGTCACGATAGTGAGTACCGCGACAGATAACAGAAGTTCAAAAACTTCTGCGAAATATTTTTTTTCGACACAAAAATAAATCGTTATGAAACACAAAATGTGATAAGTTCATTAATAAAAGGAGGACTGCCTACCCCCAAACTCAAGGGTTGCATTCTCCTCAATGCGTGACAAACAGAAATATAAAAAACATCACAAATATCAAATAAAGGCACAGACGACAGAAAGAGTAAAAAAACTTAAGTTGAAGTGTTGTCGTCACTACTGATGTCTATTCGGAGCTGTCGGCGGCCAGTTGCTTTTGTGGCAGAGGCTGACTTTGTGGTTGGAGAGGAGGAGGCTACCTTCTTTTTTGCCTCTCAAGGTGGCTAGATTCTGGTAGGTGAAACTTTTGGAGCTTTGTCCAGAATCTCAAGCTCACTGTTGCTTTTGCTGCTACTTCTGCTGCCGTCTCCACTGTCGCAGAAGGGTCCCTCTACATCGATATCAAGCTTCTTATTCTTCATCGGAGGGAAGTCCTTGGCTATTTCGCGGACGAGGGAATGTTCGGTGTCTGAGTCATCTTGCCAGACTATGAGAAGGAGAAACCTTCGAAATATTTCGGATCGATTTCTGGCAGTGGTTCCTTTCTCTTGGCTCCTCGAGGAGTAACCTGAGGGGATGCAGACCTTCTATCGCCAGGTCCTACCGTGGAAGTTGGCAAGGCAGAAGCAGCTGTCGGAGTGGCCGTCTTGGAAGAGGTGACATGTGATGGGGCAGAGAGAATGTTTTCTGGAGAAGGAGGGAACTGCACGTTGGGATAATTAAGTTCAACTTTAATGAAATTTACCGTAGTAGTGTGGAAGTCCCTCATATACTCCATGTAGCCTCTCTTTCGTGCCTCCATTCTTTGCAGCAGGTGAATGATTTTGCTAGAGGAGGTGCCTTCTACTATGGGCTCTATTGTGGCAGAAGGGTCGATGTATGCCATTGGTGTGGCTGACTTTAGCTCCATCATGCTGTATAGATTATGTTGTGTCCACCCCTTGCTTTGGATCTTTACATCCTCATCAATTTCAGGGATGTTGTTGGCTCGACAAAGGGCTGCGATTAAGTAAGGGAAGAAGAGGGGGCCCTTATCCTTCAGTGCACACTTGTGAATTCCATTGAGGATGTATTTCCCCACATTGATCTGCCGTTCGTTGATGATGGAGTGAACGAGGGCAAGCCTTTGTTTGTCCACTGTCGTGTTGTGAGATGTGGGCATGAGGCACTTCTTCACGAAGTGGTTCCATAGCTTGGCATCAGGCATGAGTTGAGTTCTTCGAACCGTCCACCGGTGTTTTGGGTCGTCGTTCCAGCTGGTGCCTTCTTCAGTGAGGTCTGCCATGATGCCGTCATAGTCTGCTGGTGACAGATTGCTGATGAACCTTTTATGCTCGTCCTCCTTCCTACCCACATACATGTCATACAGAGAATTGATGTAGGCTGGTTCTAATTCGATTTCCTTACCCCTGATGGTGATTTTAGAGGTGTCCTTAGAGGTGACGGCAGCATAGAATTCTTGGACGAGTATGACATTCATCTCCTCGGGTTGTTCAGCAAACATATGCCATTTTAGGCCGATGATTCTTTTGGCAATGAATCCTTCTAGACCCAGATTGCCATGCAACCTTCTGTCATCATTACAGTTTCAAACTCCCCAAGTCTGGATCTCTTAGACATTGCATCTTTAAGGAACTTTGCATAACCAGGCATCTTCTTGATGGCTTCCAACAACGGAATATTGTTATGTGCTTGCTTAAAAACATCATAGATCTTCTTAAGCTGGTACTCATGTTTCTGTTTTTTCAACTGCTATGGAAAAGGGGGTGGAGGACGGCAATCTTCGAGACGTCCTCCACATGGAATTCGAATTTGAGGAGGCTCACATTCTTCAATTTCTTTTGTCGTCTCCTCCAATTCTTCTGCTTTCGTGGCAGAGGTGGCGATAGCAGGTTGCTTCAAGTCTGCTTGGGCAGTGTCGTCGGCAGGTGTCTGTAGGGTCGGTTCCTTACTAGGTGTGTCTTTAATTTTCAGCTCTTGTAGCTGTTTCCCACTTCTCGTTGTTATAGCTTTACATTGCTCGCGTGTGGGTTTTCTAGTGACATCAGTATCACTAGGGAATCCTCCATTCTGTCTGGTATTGATGAACTGAGCTACCTGACCCATCTGTGTTTCTATAGACTTCAAAGTGACCTCATGGTTTGTCATTCGCATCTCTGTTTTATCCGTAAATGTTTCATTCTTCTTGACAAAGTTATCCATGTTGGCCATATATGCTCCAGTTTGAGACATGAAAGCTGTTAGGGTCTATTCTAATGTACTTGTGGATGATGCCGCTGCTGTTGTGGTTGTTGTTGTGGCTGTTGTCGTGACAATATTCTGGGGGCTCCTTGGTTCTGATTATTCTGGACAGGAGGATTCATGCATTTTCTGGGTTACTCCAGGAAAATTTAGGGTTCTTCCTCCAATTCGGGTTGTAATTGTTGGAGTCGTAGCCTCTACTCTTATTGAAATTTCCAACATGCATTCTCGTTTCCAGTTGTAGGGGACACTCCTCTGTACTGTGGTTTCCACTACAATTTTCACACATCTCCTCGGTAGAAAACACCGCCTTAGATTCGTTCTTCCGCTGTAGGTTTTCCACTACCTTGTTGATGTATGCTAATTGGGTTCTCACCGAGTTGTGAGATTCGTGTTCCTTTACAGATACACCTCGTCTTCCTCCTCTTCGTTCCGTGGGGAATTGTTCGTCATTCTTTGCCAACCTTTTCAACACAAGCATTGCATCTTCTGTCTCTTTATCCAGTAACAAACCATTGGCTGCCGAATCTATTCTCATTCGAGTGTGTACATCGGAAGCATTGTAGAATTTAACGACCTGGTTCCATATAGGGAATACGTGCATCAGACAGTTTCGTAAGAGAGTTGTAAAACGATCCCACGCCTCGTGCATTGGTTCGTCATCTTCCTGTTGAAAAGTAGCAATTTCATTACACAATCTTTCAATTAAAAGAGAAGGATTAAAACGAGAGAGGAATTCACGACAAAGATCTGCCCAAGTTCTTATTGAACCCGGCGTTAACTTATTCCACCAGGTTTTTGATCTATCCCTCAATGAATGGGGAAATAGTCGGAGTCTCAACACTTTCGGGCTTATTCCTGGTTGTCTGAATGATCCACAAATCTCCTGAAAGGTTTTCAAATGTTCATGTGCATCCTCTGTAGCAGAACAACCAAATTGTCCGGCTGAATTTATCGTGTTGAACATCACATGTTTAAGTTCAAAGTGTTCAGCTTCCACATCTGGTAGTGTAGTCTGCAGTTCAACTTGATCATTATCCATATATTCTCGGCAAGTCTGTCATGCTACCGGGGCAGCAGGTGGTTGCCGGTTGTCTTGGGGATAAGCAGGAGGATTAACATCAACCCTGAGGTTGTCGTTATTATTTGCCCCATTGCCTTGTCCTTCGTTCTCCATTGTTTCACGTATTTCCTCGAGATAGCGGTTTCTTTCTATCAAGTGTCGAGCTTGGTTCCTGAGATGGTACATCCGATCGATTTCCGAATCTAGTTCGTATTCAGGATCTTTATCACGTCTCGATCTGCGCATAAGCAAGAGAAGAAACCTTGTTAAAAGCACATGGGAATATAACAACTAGAAATAGAAAAGAAATAAAAATAAAAACAAAAAGTGTAGTAATTAAAGGTAAAGGTGTGTTGCCAGTCCCTGACAACGGCGCCAAAAACTTGTTGCGTGTAAATAAGACTATCGCAATTAAGTGCAAGTATACACGACGCAAGTAATATAGTAATACGAAGTATCGGATATCGTCTCCACAGGGACTAGAAATACTTCTATCTCTAAAAGCCTGCACAAGAAACGAGATAAATTTAATAAAGAGTTTTGAATAATCTTGAAGATAAACTAAAATAGATGAGGGAATCAGATTGAGAAAGTAGGCTGGTATTGATTTGCTTAGTAGTGCAGGTGTTGCACTGTTCAGAGGACTTCTGTTGTGTATGTCATCGCGCCTGTCGCGGCAGCACCTGTCGCGGCAGAGCTCTGTTGATGTCGCGGCAGTGAACAACAACTCTGTTACTTCAAGTTTGGCAAGAACCCTTGTTGTTACTTTTCCTATTCCTAGGTCCAAGTTCTATCGTTGAACACGTCTTGGATGATACCTCCCAGCGTGAATCGAAGGATGAACACCGATGTTTGTGAATTCTTCTTTAGCCACTTAACCTTGTACTTATCCCTAGGCCAAGATAGTTTAACCATAAACTGGAAAACTCGTATTTACTCCTTTCGTATACTTAACTCTCCCGATATTAAGTAAAAAGATAACCTCACAATGCTTTCCCGATACTCTTATGAGATATGAAAACCAGAGTAAATAAACTTGAAGTTTTATTGAATTGAACAGAAAATCCTATGAAACAGTTTAACCCTTACAACTACTTTACGAGATCAACCCTTAGCCCCGAGAAAAGTTTAGAACATGATGGAGAAAGGAAAAGCTAGGATTTGTGATGGAAGACGGCTAGGAACTAGGTTATCCTTCTCTAGATCGAATTACAAGCATATATATATAAGCCTTGGGTGTAAGTTTTCTTAATGGCCAAGAATACTAGTTCGAATTAAAGTACAATTCATTTGAAGACTAAATCTCTGAGTAGACTTCCTTTAATTCGCCCTATCTTCTTGCTTTGACTTTTCTCCTCAAACTTTGGGCAAGACCTTCTTTATGCTTCTGGACTCCAAAAATTATACAAGTGGTCTACAAAACATAGGCTTGAAATCCTTTTATCAGTCAAGCTCTACTTTGCATTTTTCCATCTCTTCTTCCTCACTGTCGCCACCTCTGTCACGGCAGATGTCACGACATCAAGTTATAGGGTAGTTTGCTTCAACCCTTTGCTCCAGCTCTGTAGTTATCTTCAGTTCCTCTGCTGCCCTGGATGCTGCCACGACAGGTACCTGCAAGAATTGATCGAAATCAGCAGCATCTATGCAAAATTGTCCATTTGTGATGTTTATGCAAAATCTACCTAAAATGCAATTAAACATGCTTGAGTGCATCAATAATATGGGTAAATGAGAGTTAAAATATAGAACATTTATGCACTCAATAGCGGGTCAGCCCAGTATGTCGTTCTCTAACACATACCCATGTATTGATTTTAACATATCCATGTCAATGACAACACTTTTTTCATCAATCAACTACATATTAGTCTTAATGCGTTATTTTTGTCCATTCTCACAATAATACTCGACTAAGGACATTTAAGAATAACCATATTATTTTAAGGATTTTAATATAATTTAGTTTATTTATGCACATAGAATTGTAACTGAAAAATAATAATGGCAATGCCTCTTTATGAATAAACAAGGTAAAAACAAATGTCATTTACAATCATCTTATGATTGGTGTTTGGGTATATTCAAGCACTAATTGCTTCAATAAAAGTATGGTGGTCCAATCATGACCAAACCCATAGTATTGTGGTCATTTACGTAGTTATCCTTAAAAAAGTATTAAACTCTTTACTTTTACACATCTATATATAGATCTCTCCCGTTAATATATATAAACATTTATCTTTAAAACTTTAATTTAATTTCACGAGACCTTCCACGAGAGAAGCAAAAGAAAAGAATGGTAACAATTACCGGCAACCAAACCGAGGCAAGGATTCAAGCCACCAAATCGGCCTTGGCTGGTTTCCTTTTTTCTTCCCAGTTTGAAATATTCCTTGGAGGACTGGATTTGTTATTCCTTCGAGCTTGCTTCTTTAGATGTATCTTGGTCACCCCTCTTGAGCCTCAGAGTGGTAGGAGGTCGGGGTTTTCGACTAATGGCTAGAGTTCTCGAGGACTTAAAGGCCAACCCGATTGACGTACCTGGGGTTGGAGCCTATCGGTGCCCCTTTTTCAGTTGTTCTTCTTGTTTGTTGCCTACGAGTATCGCCCCTTCCATCCCTATTCCCGCTTTCCTCTATGAGGAAACGTGGTTTGAAGGCCTTTCATGCCATTTCCGTCTCATATTCATTTTCCAGGCTCTTGGAGATCACGTTGGTTCCATTGGTATATGTCGACAAGTTCGTCATTCTAACATGCCCTTAGTGGGAAAGACGTCGGGCACTTTCATCCTCCCTTTGGCATTTTCTGGTGACTTCAGTCAGATGCTTCTCTCACAACTGGGATGCACTACTTCACTGAAGGTTTTTTCAATTTATTTTGTCTTGGACCTCTGTTGTGTCCTCTTTGTTCTTACCCGAGCTTTTCTCGGTGCTTGCTTGCTCTTGGCCTTGTTTTGGCCATGACTTGTTTCAAACTTTGAATGATGAATGAAATTTCCTTCTTTAGATCGATTTTTTAGTTGCCCAATAACTGAGCTAAATAATTTAAGCTATCAACGAACTGATGGCATTAGAGGTGATAATGAGCCTGACCGACTCGCAAGCTACTCGAGCTCGGTTCGGTCAAAGCTCGACTCGAGCTCATGCTCGGTTCGAGACCAAAACAAGCCGAGCCGACCCAAACTCGACTCGAAAATCTCAAGAACAAGTTCGAAATAATTATATATATATATATTACTATTACTATGGTTACTTGTAGAATTCAAAAATAAATATTTTCTTTTTGCAAATAGGTTTTCACATGCTATTTTTCAAATCTCCAATAATATATTTAAAAGCAATTTGAGGAAAGCAACGAGCCAAGCGCAAACTTTCTATTTCGAGCTCGAGCCAAACCCACTAATACTATTTCCGGGCCGAGTCTGTCCAGGCTCGGGTTCAGCTCGTTATCACCCCTAGTACCACAAATACTCAACCTAGCATAAAGATGACTAAAATTTTGAATATAGAGACATCTAGCAGCAGAAAACCAATTCACATCCAAGTATAAATCTGTTGTAATCAAATTGACAATAAAATGATGAAAGGAAAAGCATTATTTTTAGACCCAAAAGCAACACTAAACTAGGCTATGTAGAATAAAACCAAAGGGCGTATCAGAGCATAGAATTTGCTGAAAAATTTTGCCTATCAAATACTTGATTCTAGTGGAATTATTATCTAGTAAGAAACAAGATCAGGACTAAAAACTATTGACTAATCCATGAAACTTGACAAACAATTTGCTAACAACCCAACCCCAAGGGTGGAGAGAAAACTCTAACCCTATATTGAAAATTGATTAGAGTTAATAACAAGATTTCATACTATTGTTAAATGCTCTTTTCACAAATTGAAATAACGATATTGCCCTTTTGATCATCTTCATTGCAGATTGGATCACCGTTTTCATTCTGTTAAAAAAAACAAATAAGGGGACTAAAAATGAAGTAGCCTATTTAAAACATTACATTGATAATATATATATATATATATATATATATATATATATATATATATATATATATATATATATATATATATATATATATATATATATATATATATATAAATTTATCTGCAATCCAGAATATCAAAATATCTACAATATAACCCTTTGTGTCATTTCAATGGGTGTAGCATGTAAGTTCATGTTATTTAGACTTAAGTGTAATTCTCAGTGAAAACTGTAGGGTACATGTATACTCAAATTTTCTTAATTTTCCATGTGAGTGCATGATTTTTGACAGGTTATAAATCTTTATACCCATGTCCATCAGAGCAACATAGTAGACTACCATGATAAATCCATGTCTACTTTTGTGCTCAATTACTCTTTTTACTCTTCAATCTATGTACAATATTGAGAATACAATATACACACAATTTAGTCACAAGCAAAAATATAGTTGATTTAGAAATTCAACAGAGATAAAAAGATTACCCACCATCTAAAATCTCATTAATATTTATTTACAATAAAGGTCTAGAAATTAAAAGCGTACCTTTTTTATTTAGAGTTTGAACTTGCATAAATTGATGGAATTTACGCATCAACGTCTCTTCTTCTACCTACAACAACATTACAACAAAAAGAGGAAAAGATCATTTTTTCGGGTAAATTATTTTTCTGTTATGAGCAAGAAAAAGAAGGAAAAAGGGGAAGAAGAAACTAACTTGAAGCTGATGCGATTCATGAGAAATTAATGAATGGGATTCTAAAGCAGCTCATTCTATTTCAATTAGGGTAAAGTTCACAAATAGTCACTGAACTTTGTTAAATTATTCAATTTGGTAACCAAACTTTCAATTACTTCAATGTTACCATTAAACTTTTAGTTTTGCTTCAATTTGGTCACTGAGCGGTTAACCAAAATTTAAAATATGACATGACAGTTAACAAATTTTGTATAATAACACAGTTAGTCCTCATTGATTGCTTATTCAATTAATTTAGCCCAAGTTTGAAAAAAATTAATAAATTTAACCCTCATTTTTATACATTATTTCAATTTGGCCATGTTTTTAATTAAAATTAATTTAACCTTAAACTCAAAACCTCAAACCCTTGAATCCTAAACCAAAAACTTAAAATCTAAAACCCTAAAGCACATTGATGCAACATAGATTTTTGAAATCAATCGCATAATTTTCACTGATATTTTCTCTAAATTAATAGTAAGAATTTGTTATAGGCATCTTGCTTACCCTCGTCGGTTCCAAACCGCGAATAAAAGTTGCATTTTAGCTTTGGATGTTAAGTGATCTTACCACTCGAGAGTTTTCTTGTACTAAGACCGCCATTGTCGACTTTGCTAACATTTGGCAAAAGATAAAATATTTAGTGGAAATTTCAAGAGAATATTGTCAAAGGTTAGTCTTATGCGCACAAGTATACACGGCCAACAAGTAATACAACAATACGCTGAGTATCAAATCCACATGGTTTGACGAAGAACTTATTTGCTCAACGTTTGCTTGTTTGAAAGAATTTCAAGTGTTTGAAATGTTTTGGATTTTCGATTAAAAAGATAGCAAAAATATTGTAGTGAAAATGAAAGCAGTCTGGCAACGAAGTGCTGAATTTAATGATGAACGTTGGCAAGGGATGCCTAGGTTTCACACTACTTGTGCCAACCGTTAATAATGTCCCACCTTGGTTTATTGTCGAGCAGATTTAAGGTAGTATTGCCTCTATCGATGGCAATACCATAACTTAACCACGATAAAACCCCTATATGTCTATAGTGAAGTTTTTCATTAATTAATTTGAATAAGTGTCAATATTTACTCCTAAAGGGTAGACTCACTTCCGAAGTAAGTTCATCTACTTGAACATCTTCTGTCGAAGCTTCTCGCCTTAGTATCTAGAAACTTGTACCCCCTTAGCCCGACCTGAACTAAGAAGATTACACGGGGAAAACTGAAGTCAACTTGCAAAAGTCAACCACGATTAACGACCCTTATTTTTTTTATTTTATTTTTTCTAGTTGCACATTATTACCCTATATGTTTAGCAAAGCGATTAGGCGAAAACGACACAGTGATCGGAATTCAATTAGGGGTTCAATTTCATTTATTTGACTTTTAAGGACTAATGTGTAAATTCCAAAATTAATCATATAACATGCCAGCGTGTCAAATCTCATCTCAAACGGACAATCCAAACTCAACCAATTGAATAAACATCATTCAGGGACTAAATTGTAAGTAACAAGAACTTAACACAATTCGAATTTAGCATCCAACGGTCGAGTGTTTCGGAACTGCAAACCCTATATCAGAACGACAGTTTCGAAACAAGAGAGGCTGTTTCGATATGCAGGGGCGTTCCAAAACCTCAAGGAACCCATTTCGATACGTTGGTTCACAGTGGCGAAATGTTCCAGAACGTGTCTTCTTGTTCTGAAACAACTTGGTCATTACAGGCCTCCGTTCCGAAACGGACAAGGGCGTTCCGAAACATCTGGGCTTGCAACTTCCCAAATTTTTGGTTTTTATCAAGTTTTCACCTCCGACACTTGTTCCAACACACATACATCATGGATAAACATCAAAGACCACCCATACGAAACACAAGTTATATCATAGCATCAATTATGCAAGTTATAAGACTATAGGCATGCTTCCTAGTTTTCAAAATAGCAAAAAGGCTAAAAACCACACTCATGCTCAAACCAGCACTCAAAGGCCATTTAAAATTCCAAATAAGAAAACTAAACATGCTCAAGGTGTTTAACATCACCAAATATGACTAAGAGTAGAAATCCCTCCCATTGCCTCTTATTACACTAAGGTAAAAAAAAACCACATACATTATTTAGTCAAAAATGCTTGGATTCCTCTTGCTTTCTTGCTGCCTTAATTGCTTAATTCTCTTCATTGATGAAACAAATGAGCGTAAGCATAAAGCTTAGTGAGGATCGCAAAAACCAAACATTCATCAATGCGTTTTATAAAGTCGAGATGACATCATTTGCAAACTCATGCCTTCATTTAAAACATGCTCTCTAAAGCATCAATGCACTTTTAAACCACATGCTCATAGCATCGTTAAAACCATAACAAAATCCTTTGCTCATGCTTAAACCAAACATTACATGCATTCTAGCATAATCTCCAAGCATTTCATGCTTAATCATTATTCATCAACATTATATTGGCTCGCAAGTGATCAATCTCAAACCATATCAAAACGAACACAAATGACACAATCAGATACGCGGATTACAAGCGTTTTCTCACACGCTTCAAACACACTACCAGACTACATAAGGCTCACACACGAGATTAGACCATCAACCGTTGTGACACCTGTGGTGGAGTTTAACGGTACAATCATAACCCTTCAACACCACTCATCGGTAGTTGTATAATTCCACTAACGAGAGTACGAGACTCAAACAAAAGATCCACCCACGGGATTAAATCGTCAACCGTTGTGATCTTAACCTCAATCGTTAGGGTACTGGGAAGGAGTATACGATACAGTCTCAACCCCTCGAAATCCAAGGCGACTTTATTCACGGTGCACCCAATCCTATAGCCGACTAACTATATTCGATTAAAGTAACCACAAACCACTTCCATCACTTGCCAATATAATCATTTAACAACATTATTCCATTGTTTTACAAGCATAAATCACAATGCCATTTTCACAAGCATAAACATGCTTAAACTCAAATGCATACATTTCATAAATCCAAGGATCACCTACCAAGTGCATCCTTAAAAATATGGCATTAAACACCATCATTATCAATGCTCAAAACATGCTTTAAAACAGTAAATAAAATCACATTTAATTCAAGTGCATTTTGCAACAAGAATATAGCACATTCGGAGAGAGACTTTCGAATCACTTACTCTTGAGATTAGCTAAGTGTTTCAAACTTACACTAAGCTCCCAAGACCACGCTCTAAGTGTCACAAAGCTGGAAAATCCATTTCCACTCACCGATACGCAAAATCTTGCTCGCCAACGCGAAATTACCCTTCTGAAGCCTCTAAAAATGCTTCGTTTGCTTCCGGATCAAGATCCCTTGTTTTTAGATCAAAAAAATAGAGATCCAAATGCATTAAAATGCAATTCAACACCGGCAACTAAACACAAACTCGTTACTCTCCAAAACTTCACCAATTTACCCATCTGAAACAATCGAAACTCAATCGATTGCTTCCTAAACCATGCCCGGCCAACATACATCACTTTCAACCATTATAAAACATCAAAACACATCTAAAGACAACCTAAATCCATCCTTATACCTCCAGCAAGCATAACTTCATCATTTCACCTAAAAAACCCAACTAAATCCATCAAGAAACTCAAGGATCTCAAGGATTTCGGAATCTATATTATAAAAACCCTTTCTCAACATTATAATCAACTCAAAACTCAATTAAAAGCAATCCAAAGCAGAGCTCATCAATACTTATCCGAAAAATCAAGATTTAAAACATAATTTTGCAAGATTTTGATCTCAAATCAAAACTATAATAAAAACTCAGCCAAAAACAACATTTAGAAGCCTAAGATCTAGGGAATTTCAATAAAGAACCTAGATTGAAGGTTGAGAACGTGATTTACCTCCAATCCTTGCCTTCTTCAATGATAGACAAGTTTTTCCTTAACAAATCTTGAAGAATTTGAAGAGAACTCTTGGAATTTGTTTAGAAATCAAAGGGAGGGTGTTTGGGAGAAAAAAATTTGGAGAAAAGAATTGGGAAAATGGTTTTGCTGAAATGAAAGTTAGTTACGTGAAATGAATTCTCAATTTCCCAATTAACATGTTTTAATTAAATAAAATCATTTCTATTTTAATTATCTAAAACCCTTTTAAAACACATGTCAATTTAAGGAAGGTGTAATTGCACCATAGCTCCCAAACGATTCTAATATTTTGACTCCTTTTTGAAATTTTGCAATTTTCCACAGTTTTGAAACTTTACATTTTGGTCACTACCCAAAATGTACCACTTTGGAAGCTCTTTTTGTAAAATTGATTTGACCAATCTCATAAACATGATTTTAGAAGATTTTAGCCATTTTTACCATATTTTTATCCTTTCCCGGTCCTTAATTTCCCGAAACCTCAAAATACGATTCGAACCGTTTCCGACCGGTCCGATCCGATGTCAAAAACATCTAGGCCCAAAACCAGGGCGTTACAACTCCCCCCCACTTAGGAAATTTCGTCCTTGAAATTTTACCTAAAGGAAAAAGGTGCGAAAACTGTTTCAGCATGTGCGCCTTGCTTTCCCAAGTGGCCTCCTCAACCCCTCGGTGTCGCCACAACACCTTCACAAGCTCTATTGTTTTGTCACGAAGAACTTTGCTGCTCACATCCAGAATCCTCACCGGTTCCTCATCATAAGACAGATCTAGATTCAACTCTGCCTCCTCAACAGGCACTACATGCGAAGGATCCGATCTATACCCCCGCAACATCGAGACATGAAACACATCCTGAATCTTTTCCAGCTCAGGAGGCAACCTCAACTGATATGCCACATGACCAATACGATCCACAATCTCATACGGTCCAATAAGCCTCAGGCTAAGCTTACCCTTACGCCCAAACCTCATCACCTTCTTCCAAGGCGATACCTTCAAGAAAACACGTTCACCAACCGCGAACTCGAACTCCTTATGCTTCAGATCTGCGTAAGACTTTTGCCGATCCGATGCTGCCTTCAAACGCTCACAAATGAGCTTCACCTTCTCAGTGGTTCCTTTTAACATACCTGACATCGAAATCAACTTTTGCCCAGCTTCTTCCCAACAAAAAGGGATTCTACACTTTCTCCCATACAAAGCCGCGTACGGAGCCATTTGAATACTTGCCTAATAACTATTGTTATACGCAAACTCAACCGATGACAAGTGCTTCTCCCAAGAACCCTGAAACTCAATAATGCATTATCACAACATGTCCTCAAGTACTAAAATTCAACCATGTACCCAAGACTTGATGCAAACATTCCCAAAACAGTGATGTAAACCTTGGATCCCTATCTAACACTATAGGTTTTGGCACCCCATGCAACCTCACAATCTCATCAATATATAGCTCTGCCAACTTAACCAAGGTATACGTAGTATGCACAGGCAAGAAATGTGCGCACTTCGTAAGGCGGTCAACAATCACCCAAACTGAATTCTTCTTCGATGGTGACAAAGGCAAACCAGACACAAAATCCATGGTAATCCTTTCCCACTTCCATTCCGGGATTCTCAAGGGTTGCAACAACCCCAAAGGTACCTGATGTTCAGCCTTCACTAGCTGACACACCATGCACTTACTAACGAACTCAGCAACATCCTTTTTCCACCCTACCCAGTAGTACTCATCTTTCAAATCACGATACATCTTTGTACTACCAGGATGCATAGCAAAAGGGCTATTATGAGGTTCAGTCAGAATAGTGTGCCTCAACTCAACATCATTTGATACTACTATCCGACACCCAAAACACAAAACACCATCATCATTAAAACTAAAATTCGAAGGCTTACCCTCCGCAATATCCTAAACATGAGGAACAAGAGAATCATCAAGCAATTGCTTATCCTTGATCAACTAGATCAAAGATGGTTTCACTTGCAATTCAGCAATAAGACTACCATCTTGTGATATGCTCAAGCGAGCAAACATCGCCCTCAACTCCACAACTACTTTTCTGCTCAGAGCATCGGCCACACCATTAGCCTTTTCCGAGTGATACTCAATCGACATATGATAATTCTTGAGCAACTCCACCCATCGAGGTTGCCTAAGATTCAACTCCTTATGAGACATAAGATACTTTAAGCTCTTATGATCCGTGAACACCACACACTTCTCGCTATACAGATAATGCCTTCAAATCTTTAAGGCAAACACAACAGCCGTAAGCTCAAGATCGTGAGTAGGGTAGTTACGCTCATGCACCTTCAACTGCCTAGATGCATAGGCTACTACCTTACCCCTCTGCATCAACACACAGTCCAAACCAACAATGGACGCATCACTATAGACCACAAACTCCTTACCAGATTCAGGTTGAATTAGGACCGGAGCTTGAGTCAAAGCTTCCTTCAGCTTCTCAAAAGCTTGCTGCATCACATCCGTCCACTCAAAGCGAACATTTTTATGCAACAACTTGGTCAAAGGTGCAGTAATCTTCGAGAAACCCTCGACAAACCTACGGTAATATCCAGCCAAACCAAGAAAACATCGCACCTCCGTCACTGACTTAGGCACCTTTTAGCCCATCACTGCCTCAACCTTATGTGGATCAACACGTATACCCTCAACCAATACAACATGCCCAAGGAAGACCACTTCCTTCAGCCAAAACTCACACTTACTTAGCTTGGCATACAACTGATTCTCCAACAACGCTTGCAAAACTATTCCTAGATGTCTATCATGATCCTCCTCGGTACGTGAGTACACAAGGATATCATCGATGAACACCACCACAAACTGATCCAAGAACTCATGGAACACACGATTCATCATGTCCGTGAAAGCAACAGGTGCGTTGGTCAAACCAAACGGCATCACTAAGAACTTGTAATGCTCGTACCTAGTCCGAAAAGCCATCTTAGGTATGTCCACATTCTTTACCTTCAACTGGTAAAACCCTCACCTTAAGTCACAGAAGCTCCTTGAAACTGATCAAAGAGATCATCAATCCTTGGCAAGGGGTACTTATTCATAATCGTCAACTTGTTCAGTTGCCAATAATCTATGCACATCCGTATAGTCCCATCTTTCTTCTTTACAAAGAACACCGGCGCACCCCAAGGTGAAATACTCGGCCGGATGAACCCTTGATCAAGGAACTAATGAAGTTGTGTCTTTAGCTCCTCCAGCTCTTTCGGTGTCATGCGATAAGGAGCAACGGACACCGGAGTCGTATTCTCATACAACTCGATACCAAACTCAACCTCTATGTTTGGCGGCAACCTAGGAAATTCTTCTGGAAAGACACCCGGAAAATCCCAAACGGTTCTGATGTCCTGCACACGTACATCCTTTGTACCAGGATTCATCACATACCCAAGATAAGCATCACAACCCATCCTTAGCATACAACTTGCTTCCATAGCCGAAACAACATTAGACAAGAATTTCACATTCTCGCCTACTAGCACCACTTCATAATCATCAGCAAGCTTTAAAGTGACTCGCTTAACATCAAAGTTTACTGCCGCTCTATGCTCGGACAACCAATCCATACTAAGGATCACATCAAAACCATAAAAGGGTAACTCCATCAAATCCACAAGAAAAACATGACCCTGAGCAGATAAGGGACACCTCCGATACAACTTTCTAGTGACTACAGTCTCACCAAAAGAACTAGTCACTTGCATTCCTACTTCAAGCAACTCAATATGTATATCAAGCAAATGTGCATGCTCACTCAAGATATATGAATGTGTGGATCCAGAATCAATCAAAGCCAACGATGATAAAGACTGTAGAACAAAGATATCTGCGATGACATTGGTATCATTGTGCTCCTCGCGCTGAGCATAGACCCTCGCAGGACCGCCTCCCTCAGGCCGAACTGCTACAACATGAGCAATGCCTCGCTGCCCCTCATCTCTCCTCTGGAAATTCCCTTGGCCGCGCCCACGACCTCTATGAGGTGAAGCCACAACCGGTGCACGTCCCTGGCCTCCACCAACCAACAGAGGACATTCACGCCTCATATGGTCTGCTGAACCACAGTTCCAGCAGGAATTCCTTGTTACCTCAACAAGAGCTTGTGCCTCCCTAGCCGCACGAGGACAATCTCACCGCAGATGACCTCGAGAACCACCAGTCCAGCACGTGTTTTGTTCCGCCCTCATCTGGTCTCCCTGAGTCGGTGTACCATGTCCAACATTACCTCGCCTAGTAGTAGGCTGATATCTCTTATCTCGACCGCTCTTGTTTCGTCCACCACCAGAACTAGACTCAGCTGCTCTCTTTCCAGAGCTAGAACCACCTTAACGAGATGATAGACCCAAATTCTGCTCGATGTCCTTAGCTCGACATACAAGCACATAAAAATCTGTATAATCCGCAGCCAACATATAAGTCTTTACTTCCTGCACCAGCCCATACCGGAAGCGATCGCAACGATGCCTCTCACTTGGCATCAACTCAGGGGCGTATTGGCTCAGACGTACGAACTGGACCTCATACTTTGCCACGGAAAGGTTTCCCTAAACAAGCGACATAAACTAGCGCTTCTTTTCATCCAAGTATCTCACTCCCAGACACTTCCTCTTAAAGGCACCTCTGAAAAACTCCCAATTTACCTCAGTGGGTTCCACTCCAGCCGTGATGGTCGTCCACCAACTATAAGCATCACCTTGGAGCAAGGAAAAAGTGTATCCAATCTTGCGCACCTTATTACATCCCATCTGATTCATGATACGGATCGTACTAGAAAACCAGGCCTCTGACGCCTCAGGAGTCATTCCATGGAACTCAACAGCTCCTAAACTCTTCCGCCTTTCCAAAGGCAAACCTACCTGCTCAGCTGCAGGGGCCTGAACATGCGCTACCACTACCACAGATTGATATGCTCTGGTGATTGCCTGAACCAACGACGTTAGATCACCCAATCCTAGACCAGCTTGTTCTTGTTGTTCCGGCTCTCCACCCCAAGGTGGTGGCGGAGGAGGTAAGTTTCCACCAGGAGGGACATCAGCCCCTTGGTTACCCCAGTCGCCTTGCTCAGTCATAGACACTACCATGTTCGACCTAAGCTCTCTCCTTGGACCCATAATGCTATTTTTAACAAGGCATAACAACAAAACAAATAAAACCATAATTCAGGCCAACCTCAAGCAAGGATCTAAGTTCACAAAAACATTTAACTAGTGTAATAAGGCAATGGGCACCCCGGTTTCCCTCAAGCATAACATAGCATATCATATACATCATGCTTTATATCACCCAAATCAGCACATATTCGTATCACATCATCATCATACAATCATATCTAGCTTACATATGATTCACAACAATCAAACATGGCATATACACCAACATTTCATAAAAACATGCTTTTTCAAACAACATACATAAAAACATACCAATTTCACTAACCACCATCCCCAATTATTTCGGAACCTGTCTCTGATACCAACAAATGTAACCCCCTTAGCCCGGCCTAGACGTCCGACCCGAACTAAGAAGATTACACGGGGAAAACCGAAGTCAACTTGCAAAAGTCAACCCCGATTAATGACCCTTATTTTTTATTTTATCGTTTCTAGATACACATTATTACCCTATATGTTTAGCAAAGCGATTAGGCGAAAACGACACAACGGTCGGAATTCAATTAGGGGTTCAATTGCATTTATTTGACTTTTAGGGACTAATGTGTAAATTCCAGGAATTACAAGGACTATCCAAACTCAACCAATTGAAAAAACATCATCCAGGGACCAAATTGTAAGTAACAGAAACTTAACACAATTCAAATTCAGAATCCAACGGTCGAGTGTTTCAGAATTGCAAACCCTGTATCGGAACGACCATTTCAAAACAAGAGAGGTTTCAAAACAAGATACGCGGGGGCGTTCTAAAACCTCAAGGAACTCGTTTCGATACGTTCGTTCATAGTGGAAAAACGTTCCAAAACGTGCCTTCTTGTACCAAGACACCTTGGTCATTACAGGCCTCCATTCTGAAACGGATAAGGGCGTTCCGAAACGTCTGGGCTTGTAACTTACCAAATTGCTGGTTTTTATCAAGTTTTCATCTCTGAAACCCTTCCGACACTTGTTCCAACACATATACATCATGGATAAACATCAAAGACCACCCATACAAAACACAAGCTATATCATAGCATCAATTATGCAAGTTATAGGACTATAGGCATGCTTCCTAGTTGTCAAAATAGCAAAAAGGCTAAAAACCACATTCACGCTCAAACCAACACTCAAAGGCCATTTAAAAATCCGAATCACAAAACTAAACATGCTCAAGGTGTTTAACATCACAAAATATAACTAAGAGTATAAATCCCTCTCATTGCCTCGTATTACACTAAGGTAAAAAAACCACATACATTGTTTAGTCAAAAATGCTTGGATTCCTCTTGCTTTCTTGCTGCCTTAATTGCTTAATTCTCTGCATTGATGAAACAAATGAGCGTAAGCCTAAAGCTTAGTGAGGATCGCTAAAACCAAACATTCATCAATGCGTTTTATAAAGTCAAGATAACATCATTTGCAATCTCATGCCTTCCTTTAAAACATGCTCTCTAAAGCGTCAATGCACTTTTAAACGACATGCTCATAGCATCGTTAAAACCATAACAAAATCCTTTGCTCATGCTTAAACCAAGCATTACATGCATTCTAGCATAATTTCCAAGCATTTCGAGGTTAATCATTATTTATCAACATTATATTGGCCCGCAAGTGTTCAATCTCAAACCATATCAAAACCAACACAAATGACACAATCGGATACGCGGATTACAAGCGTTATCCCACACGCTTTATACACACTACCGGACTACACAAGGCTCACACACGGGATTAGACCATCAACTGTTGTGACACTCGTGGTGGAGTTTAACGGTACAATCACAACCCCTCAACACCACTCATCGGTAGTTGTATAATTCCACTAACGAGAGTACAGGACTCAAACACAAGATCCACCCACGAGTTTAAACCATCCACCGTTGTGATCTTAACCTCAATCATTAGGGTACTTGGATGGAGTATATGATACAGTCACAACCCCTTGACATCCAAGGTGATTTTATTCACGGTGCACCCAATCCTATAGCCGGCTAACTATATCCGATTAAAGTAACCACAAACCATTTGCATCACTTGCCAATATAATCATTTAACATCATTATTCCACTATTTTACAAGCATAAATCACAATGCCATTTTCACAAGCATAATCATGCTTAAACTCAAATGCATACATTTTTTAAATCAAAGGATCGCCTACCAAGTGCACCCTTAACAAAATGGCATTAAACACCAGCATTATAAATGCTCAAAACATGCTTTAAAACAGTAAATAAAATCACATTTAATTCAAGTGCATTTTCCAACTAGAACATAGCACATTCCGAGAGAGACTTTCGAATCACTTACTCTTGAGCTTAGTTAAGTGTTTCAAACTTACACTAAGCTCCCAAGACCACGCTCTAAGCATTACAAAGCTGGAAAATCCATTTCCACTCATTGATACACGAAATCTTGCTCGCCAACGCGAAAATCACCCATTTGAAGCCTCCAAAAATGCTTCGTTTGCTTTCGGATCAAGATCCCCTATTTTTAGATCACCAAAACAGAGATCCAAATGCATTAAAATGCATTTCAACACCGGCAACTAAACACAAACTCGTTGGTCACCAAAACTTCACCAATTTACCCATCTGAAACAACCGAAAACTCAATTGATTGCTTCCAAAACCATGCCCAGCCAACATACATCACTTTCAACCATTATTAAACATCAAAACACATCTAAAGACAACCTAAACCCATCCTTATACCTCCGACAAGCATAACTTCATCATTTCACCTCAAAAACCCAACTAAAACCATCAAGAAACTCAAGGATCTCAAGGATTTCGGGATCTATATTATCAAAACCCTTTCACAATATTATAATCAACTCAAAACTCAATTAAAACCAATCCAATACAGAGCTAATCAATACTTATCCGAAAATCAAGATTTAAAACATAATTTTGCAAGATTTTGATCTCAAATCAAAACTATAATAAAAACTCAGCCAAAAATAACATCTAGAAGCCAAAGATCTTGGGAATTTCAATAAAGAACCAAGATTGAAGGTTGAGAATGGGATTTAGCTCCAATCCTTGCCTTCCTCAATGATTGACAAGTTTTTACTTAACAAATCTTGAAGAATTTGAATAGAACTCTTGGAATTTGTTTCGAAATAAAAGGGAGAGTGTTTGGGAGAAAAGAAATCTCGAGAAAAGACTTGGGAAAATGGTTTTGCTGAAATGAAAGTTAGTTACGTGAAATGAATTCTCAATTTCCCAATTAACCCATTTTAATTAAATAAAATCATTTCTATTTTAATTATCTAAAACCCTTTTAAAACACATGTCAATTTAAGGAAGGTGTAATTGCACCATAGCTCCCTAAAGATTCTAAGATTTTGACTCCTTTTTCAAATTTTTCAATTTTCCACAGTTTTGAAACTTTACATTTTGGTCACTACCCAAAATGTACCACTTCCGAAGCTCTTTTGGTAAAATTGATTTGACCAATCTCTTAAACATGATTTAAGCCATTTTTACCATATTTTTATCCTTTCCGATCCTTTATTTCCCTAAACCTCCTAATACAATTCAAACCGTTTCCGACCGGTTTGATCCGATGTCAAAAACATCTAGGCCCAAAACCAGGGCGTTAAAAAACTGATCATTGCCACACAATGCCAATTGTCATATGGAACATAGAAAATAATGCCAAGGCATTCTAATTATTAAAAATCAAATATAAAATATGTTTTCATCGCAAACACCCCCCAACCAACTGAAAAAGTCATGGTTCATAGTTAGGGGAACCAACCAAAAAACATCATTGTTTAACATCACCATTTTGAAATAAAACGAATAAAACTAAGAGAATGGGCAGGAAGAAGATTCGTCGATGCAGCTCTTTGAATGCTCCAAAGCTCTCGGTCTTAGTTGTTCGAACTATGTTTCCTCTCGGTTCACCACAGTGCAGCCTCTTTTCAATCCAATCTCTCTCAAGTGGTTGCTTGATCTCCTTTAAATAATCTTGCATGGAAACCATAGGATAAGCCTTTGAGTTTGGAATTTAAATGCGCAAGGGATAAGAGATGTGATAATCTTATCCAGATTTTGAATCCCAGGGCTGAAGAGTACAAATTCCAACGAAAGCTTTGACCGGTCATCAAACGTCAATTCTTTGCCATCCGAGCTTGGCATTGTTTGGTCCATCTATGCCAACCGTTGCCCATCAAATCTCTGCTTCTTTGCTTGTGTTCTCTGTCAGCACTTCTCTGCCATGTCTGTCTGTATGTGTCCTGCATCAAAACCAGCAAAATAACCCTTCACACTGGCAATGGAATAACTCTTTAACTCCTTATGCAAATGCATGATTTTAACATCTAAATGTAACTAAATGTACTTAAAGGGCAAGCAAAGACATTGTAAAATAAGCATAAAACATTGCTTTTGAGGAGTTAACACACCCATAAACCTAGCTCATTGCTTGTTTTCAAGTAATGCAACTAATAATATATAAAAAAAGGAAGTACCTAGGCTAAATTGACAAGATTTCCAATGTTTGCCAGCTAGCAAGTATGACCTGTAACACCCCCTTCCTGGCCTGGTCGAGAACTGGGTCAGTAAGCGCTACCGATGAACAGTACAGTGATCAGTGCGATAAAGTTTCAATTTATAATCAATACATGAACAATGTTATACTATAAAACATTACCAAATATACATCTTAGTCCAATTTATCCATTATGAAACAATAATTAATCATTTAGGAGCAATTCTTAACTATTACAAGTTTTAGGGACTAAACTATAAATCTGATAAATTAGGGGTCCTTCGATGAATTGATTATACCACAAAAAAATTCAATACTTTAACAACAAGTATGTAAATTTTAATACTATTTGGAGTTCATTTACTCGTCCAATTGAATCGTCCTAATTTTCTGTGACCAATCTGTGAACATTGTAAACTTTCAGATTATGCCTTTTAACCAACTTAACTAACCCTGTATCGAAAAGACTTGATGATGTTTCGATTGGGTGCACGATGGTCAACCTTGGTTGACTTTTCTCATTACCCGTATCGATACAGTTATGCCTTGTTTCGGTACGGGATGACTTTCATTGACTTTGACTTTGACCCGTTCCGAGACAAGCTAGGCCCGTATCGAAACAAAGAATTCCAGTGACAAAACGTTCTGATACAGCTCCAAACCATATCGATACGTCTTGTTCCTTAGGTTCAATTATGCTTAACCGTATTGATACACGATTACCCCGTATCGACACGGCCTGGCCTGTAATGACAAATTTTTGCTAGTTTTTAATTGAATTGACCTACCAAACGATGTTCTAATGCAATGACACTTTACACATATTATTTCAATGCTATAAACTACTAGCATGCCAAATTTTATGATCACATGAATATGTTTACTAGATTTTCACCTATGTGAGCCATATATGCCATTTTTACCAACTCTTAGTCATACCAAAAGTCATTTTAGGGCCTTTAATAACATTGCAACATATACACATTACAAGCATACCAAAATGCGCAAAAAAGACTAGTTCAACTACTTTGCCACCTTCCTAGGAGTTCATAAGGTCCAAATACATTACTTTTGGCTTTTAGTGACTTGTCTTGCTGCGACTTATCCGATCTTCCGCAATGGCCGATTCCTTAATCTGAAATGCATGAGATGAGACACATTAAACATACATTGCCTAGTGATGTAGTCATGTACAGTGTAAATATCAATGAATGATGCATATACATAATCTCATGCTTATCAATATCAATATCAATATCATGTTTCAATATGTCATGTTTAACACATCAAATTCTTTATTAACCCTTGGATTGAATCAAGATAGTGGATACGTGAATTCCTATGCCTCGCCAAATCAATAAATGGTTTAGTCCCTCCGCCTTGCCAATATGACCAATACCAAAACACATTCTTCCGCCTCGCCAAATAAACATAGGTCATAGCCTTAGGACCGTAGTCCACCCGTATACTGAGCTCATGAATTCTATGGCATGCCAATTGTATCCAATGTCTGTCCAAATCCAAGGTTTCAATGACAATGACAATGTTTATATTCAATATTCAATGATGATCCAATGACTTTAATGTTATTATTATTAGTAACCATGTTTTCAATGTCAATATTTCTTGATAATGTCAACGTCCGATGGTTCATTTACAATGTTTCAATAACAATAACTATATCGATAACAATGCACGATGATGATTCCAATAACTATGTCTGATATTTATTACCAAACTTATTGATGCTTACCAATGGATCTGTTTAACAATCCGATGCAACTTCCTTAAAAGACATATTAGCTATTTGATTGAAATCAACAATAATGAATTATGGAAGGCTCCTTGCCTAATCCTGAGACTCCGACTACACTCACCTTGATATTCGATGCCCTTAAGGCTCTCGGATGACAACACCCTTATTTCTAGCTTTCAATGGAGATGGTGAAACCTCTCTCTCCACTTATTGAGCTAGAAAATCAATAGGGAGATCATTAGGATCGATAGTATGATATCAAAATCAATATAATGATATCAAAATCGATATCCGGATTCAATATAAACAACAACGATGGTTTATCCTTGGATGCTCAAAAACCATAGCTAGTTTCACATTGATGATGATGAAAATGCCCTTAAGCTTCATAAGAAGGAAAGCTCTCAGATCATCCCATGTAGATAAGATTTTAATTCAGGAGGGGCTAATCGCAAGATTAGTCCCTCAACTCCTACTACCCTATGCTTGCCCTCAAACTTGCAATTTCCTCAATTTAGACACGAATTAGGTTTCAATGTTATTCGATAGGGTCCAACGACAATAATTTAACTTAATTAGATTCCAATATAAAGTATTTAACAAGCTAGTACAATATTTAGACTTTACTGGTGTGAGATTTCCGATCACCGAAACCCAATTCCAGCTAGACTGAATTTTTGGGTGTTACATGACCCTAGGTTTGTCGTCGGATAATCAATGTATCAATGCCAAGCCGATAAGCAAATTCAAGTGCAACAATATAGCTCTAGTCTAAGGTCATCAAGTGTGCATGAAGTGCTGGGAATATACATCAAATTTACTCAACTCCCTTAGTCATCTTTACTACCCAAACTCAGAATTATTATAATTTTATTTTTTCTCGCCAAGGGTTTTTTTTTCTGGGAATATTTTCAGGCTTGCTTTGTAATACTGTTTAGCGTGAGAAATAAAAGGGATTATACCACGAACCCCACATTAACCCAGACATTACTAGGGTTTACCCTTCAACTCATACCCTAACGTTTTTGACTTAAGAACTAATGGTGTGTTTGGTTCACGGAATGTAAGATTACTTATGGGAATAGGATTCCTGGACTATAGCATTTCATGCATATTACTGGAATGTTACATTACATCGTTTGGTTTATTTGGTAGGAATGTAAGATTGAGGTATTTGGTTGGAGGTATATAAGAATATCTGGAAGTGAAGTTTACTAAATTGACCATGTATTATATTTTCTTTTTAACATGTTTACTTTCAATATTAAATTAAAAACATGTGAAAAAAATTAATAGAATTATTTTTGTTACACTATCTAAAATTTGCAAAAACTATATATTTATCATATTATTAATATAATTATTGTATTAACTTTTTTTAAAAATATAATTTGTATTTACATACCCACGTTAATGTAACACCCCCTCACCCGGTTTAGTCGTAAATCGGCTAAGGAATGTTACTTGAGCATAGAAAAACACGAATAATCAAAACCTTTTTTGCCTAACTTACCCTATGTGATAAGCTAGACTTCTAATCATATTATCACAACCAATGTTTTCATTAACAAAAGCATATATGTTCTATATCACATAACTTACATCATATGATCACTTGATAACATAAGGCACAAGAATTTAAAGCATGAAAACATCCAAGATCATTTCCTTATCCACTTTAACATTTGAAACACCCTAAAAGCCTCAAGATGAATTCTTATTATCATTCAGATCTTACATCTATACTATTCAATGTATCAAAGTATTAGTTCAAACTTTATAGGTGCAATACATTAACATAGATCAACTAAGGTTGCATGCTACAATCAATGACAATTCAAGTAGATTAAGGGCATGTAGACACAACTCGATTCATTACACTAATTCGAATTGTATAATCATATGCAACAAGGTACTTAGCACACTACCATAGACCTATTTCATGAATTAGGACATATCTCAAACTTATTCTCTTCGATTCGAATGGATCAAGGAATCATAAGCTCAAACATAATCAATATACATGTTAAAATGACTTACTTCACCTATCAAACAATCAAACATACTAACATGATTCAATGGCATAGTTCTTTATCACATCTCAATCCATCTATTTCAAGACAACATCCACACATTAATCAAGCTATCAAACAAAGGTATATCATCAAGGCACTTAACCATAAGCATATCATACCAACATATGTTGTCTAACTCAACTATGCTACCAACCAAACCATGTTATCAAGTTATACAAACAAGGGTATCTCAAATATATACATAGCCAAACATAAACTCAAAATGCATGAACAAGTAACTTATATCCAGGACTATGGCCACCAACTAAGAGTCTACAAAGAAACATATTCATACTTGGTGCTTAAACTTGTCTTGCCTTGCCTCAATTCGAGCTAGTTTGCAATCTACGAACCAATGGTTTGGGAAGAATGAAACGAGAGTGATAAGTACGGTTAAGTACTTAGTGAAGTAGAAACCTAAAATAGGCTAGCATATTCATTTAACATGTGTATTTTAGATCAAGGAAGGCCTAGCTCGGTTCACAAGAATCATGCTTGTACAAGGCTTGTATTCAATTGATCATATTTAGACATATATTCATATCATGTTATTCTAACCTTTAAACATGGCAAATCAAGGTCACATGAGTACATATATTGATATGATTTTTCAACCAATCAACTACATGTTATCAACAAGAAGTCAAATGTATAACAAACAATCAAGTTTCATGGAATATGATATCATGTAAGCAAGCATAAAAAGATCAATTTCATTTCATGTAAACACAATTCATATCAGCAAGCTTTCTTATTCAATTTCATGTTTAAGCCTTGGTTTATAGTCTAGTCTAGGTAATCGAGTCGCCAACCAACTGTCGCCAAAACAAATATCTGGTCATATCCCTCATACTTTCACCAAAGACCACAACACACAACCCTCCTATGGCATGCCATCCTACCTATGACTCACTAGTTACCAAGGCATTATTTAATCGTGTGATCAAGAATCAAGGATCATATAGCAAGCTAGACAAGAATCATGGCATATTCAAGTGATCAATAATCATGTATCAAGATCAAGAGCCCTTAGGCTAATGAACCATAGTTCAATTACAAGAGAGATCATTTCATGTGATGTTTCATCAATGAACAAATCAAGACAATCAAGGCAACAAGCAAGTTCATGTTCAAACTCATTATAGGACAAGTAACACATCAATTCAATTATTTTATCAAGTATACTTTAAAGTCAATTTCATGGCATCATTCAAGAACATTATAAACAAAAATAACTTGGTTAGGACCTAAGTCCTAACCCTAATGATAGCTACACTAACAACTCCATGCTAGTCTTGTTCTTTGATAGCAATGCTCTTGTTCTTCCTATTTTGTTGCCCAACCCTTGATTCATCCAAAATCTCTTCGAGTTCTTGATCTTGTTATTCACATACAAACATATGTGAAACATATTAGATGTCAATTCAAACAGATAAGCTCATTTACACAAATGCCAACATTAACATTCAAAACCGTTTTTCTTATTAGCAGATTGAGTACTTGTTACTAATCTGAGCATATCTTTTTACACATATATCCAAATTTCTATTATGTTAACACTCTAGAGAGCTTATTTAAACAGCTTTACAACCATGTATGATATATATTTTTATCATTTCTTTATCAATATAGTTTATTATTTTGGTTCCAAATTTTTCTATAGAGATCAAATTTTTGTGCCGTTTGTTTCTAGTTAAACTAGACATACCCAAGTATTTTCTATCAAAATTTTAGGTATAAATTCCATGTATTTTATTTTTGGTGAATTTTTAAAGGTCACTATCCAGAACATGGAAGTGCTGGGCAGATTACACTAATTCTATCTTAAGCTCCTTATAACTTATTTTCTTGGCTTCACCACCTAATCTTATTTTTATCAGCTACTTCTACATTTTCTCATAACCATATTTAACACTTTTAATCATAAATCTCATGATTTATTATGGGTCAATTTAGGCATTATCTTTTCAACTTCTCCAAAACAGTCCTTTAACCATTTTTTATCTTTGCATGTGACCGGTTTTGATTCTTATCATATAAACTAACTAAATTTTCAGAATTGAAACCATCATTTACTACAAGGAAATATAACATTTCAGGTTATGCATACAATTCAACAAAATAATTGGATGAACTAGTTGAGTAGAACACTTACTTAGCTTTCTAATTTGATTTATATGGCAAGATGATCAATATGCAAACAAGTTTTTCAAGCTTTCCTTCAGTTTTCTCCAGCAAAAACTTTCCCTCTAAGCTCTCTCTCACAATCGGCTGAAGAGAAGAAAAGTGAAGAGGAAGAGACAACTCTCTAAAGTTAATGGAATTGAGAGATGACCAATCTTCCACTTTTAGTTAAACTATCACTTATTTACACTTAAGGGTGGATTGAGGAAGTCAAGTTTTTAGCATGCAAGTCCACCTTTTTGTCACATAATTCAATTTAGTTCCCTCCCCTTTAATCCTTTAATTTGTTTTCTTCTTTTTAATAAGTCCTTATTAACCGAATATGACTAATAAAAAGGAAATTTGTTTTAATTTAATTTAATTTGACCTCTTGAACACTTAATTTAAATAACTTTTAAGGTATATTTGAGGGTGTTACAATTAACCTCTATGAAAATATTTTTGTAAATTTTCAAATGCTAAACTTTTAATATGTTCAAATTTTTAATTTTTTAATATTTGTGATGGATTGTCAAGTAAATTAAAGTAAATAATAAAATAAATTTAAAAGTTGTATAATATTGAAAATAATTTATATCATAAGTTTAACCTACTAAAATGTTTTATAAGATGATAAACATCTTATAAATTAAGGAATTTATATCATAAGTTTGACCTACTAAAAGTTTAACTTATTAATTTTCAAGCAATATGCAATCCCAACATATAACCTATAAACATCATAAATATAATATTAATAAAAATAAATTAAATATTAAAATAATATTTAAATATGTGTAACACTATTTAAATGTTAAATTAACATTGAATAAAGATATTTAATTATTTTCCACCACCCATGTTTAATCATCTAATTAAATTCAATAAAGGATTCAAGTGAACAAAATTCATTAATATGTGGGCTATGGTCCAAATGGGTGGGAATTGACAAATACATAAGAAATTCAAGGAAATCACATTCCCACCATTTAATGAAAAAAAACACTAATTTTGGGAATACAATATTACCCCTTGGAGGGAATGCTCCCCAACCAAACGTGGGTATGTGATTCCGGAAAAGATCATTCCCCTAGGTAATGATCTTTTCTGCGAACTAAACGCCCCATAAGAGGGAGCAAACCATGAAGCCCCAGATTACTTATTATCTCTAAGGCAGAGGAGAGTTCTACATCTTTTTTTCTCGCCTTGGAAAAACATTGTTGCCTTATTTATTCTTTTACGTTGAGATTGTTGTTTGTTATTTTATTCTGAGTTTAGTTTCAATAGAACCTAAGTTTGTTTTGCAGACTAGATACATACCTCGTGTATAGTGAAAGTAAAGTTCCCTAAGCTAGAGTTCAATTGCCAAGCGACTTGGCAATGCTAACATTTTGGCATACAAGTTCTAAAATTCTAGTTTCTTCATCGTACAAATAATCTAGAACAAATTTAACTAAGTAGCAATGTTTGCAAAAATTATAAGAACAAGTTTTTAAATCGAGGGAAATTTTTTTAGTGGTTTGGTATGTAACTTTTAAACCCATGTGGAAAACTATTCTATATGGCAAATTGAAATTTAAACACGAATGTTATGGCATACTAATGTGAGGATAGATACCCGCATACCAATGGTTTGCATTGTCATCAATGCATGAAAACAACACATATATACAAATGAAAACAGTAAAATGCATGAACATATGAATACAATAAAATGAAAATGTAAAGGAGTTTTAAGGGGAAGCAGACTCCCCTTTGGAGGTTTCTTGGCGTGTGACGCGAGTATTTCTCTTAACAAAGCTCCCATGATCATGAGCCATATGTTTCTTTCTCTTAAGGATGGGATTTAATGCTGCTGTGGAAGCTATAATGTCACGGAGAACTTCCTTGACAATCTTAACTGGCTCTGAGGTGGCAGAAGCGTCAGTGGTAGTAGATGAGGCAAGTGCGGTGGGCGTTGTGGCAGCAGCTTTGGCTTGGCTTTGGATTCCTTCTTCTTCAGATTCTGGTGGAGTATCTGTTCTGGCAGATACCCGCATACCAATGGTTTGCATTGTCATCAATGCATGAAAACAACACATATATACAAATGAAAACAGTAAAATGCATGAACATATGAATACAATAAAATGAAAATGTAAAGGAGTTTTAAGGGGAAGCAGACTCCCCTTTGGAGGTTTCTTGGCGTGTGACGCGAGTATTTCTCTTAACAAAGCTCCCATGATCATGAGCCATATGTTTCTTTCTCTTAAGGATGGGATTTAATGCTGCTGTGGAAGCTATAATGTCACGGAGAACTTCCTTGACAATCTTAACTGGCTCTGAGGTGGCAGAAGCGTCAGTGGTAGTAGATGAGGCAAGTGCGGTGGGAGTTGTGGCAGCAGCTTTGGCTTGGCTTTGGATTCCTTCTTCTTCAGATTCTGGTGGAGTATCTGTTCTGGCAGATTCAACTTGTATTGGCAAGACTAGAATGGTGGTATCAGATTGGATCGAGGTATGGACAGAGTGGGGACTGGCTGGCATATAATCTCTCGCAAGGAGGTCAATAGGAAACTCGGGGAATGCTGTCAATGTATGAGCATATATGTCCTCAAGTGTTTTCTTCATGGTATTGTCTCTGGCATGAAAATACTACCAAAGCATCGAGTTCTGTTCCTCAACTCTCTTCAATTTCTGAAGGATGATCTCCTAGCGTTGATATATCTGGGAAAGTAGTGTCGTTGAACCCGCTAGCATCAGAGTCACAGGTTCCTTTTTTGGCACCTTGGCCCTTGGCATAGACTCAACAGCCTTTTGCTTTCCCTTCTTCTTTGACTTCGTTGCAGTCAATTGCCTCCACAGGATAGGAGTTATGGTAGTCCCCTTACTCCTTTGGATGCTATTTGAATCTAACTGTGGCACGTCATGCTACATGCAAATGGTAGAGATTAGAGATGGAAAAAGTAAACTTCCACTGGTCTTACCAGCACAATTGAAGGTCTCATCGATGATGAGTTGTCGGACATTGATTTTGCGGGCAGTTATGATCGAATGCAGTAGTGCATTCTCTCCTCCGAAACCATCTCGTTGTGGGTGGTCGACATAAGATTTGCCTTCAATAAGTGATTCCACCCCGCGACTGAGATTTTAACGCCAATCCTTTCACTGTTCGGTGGCCTTTTGCTGATACGTTCCATGTGGTGCCGGCCTCGCAAAGTTCCTTCAACATCGTCTTCCTCATGGCAATGTCCAAGGATTCTGTAAAATTGGTGTGTTCATCCTCTGTACTATCCAGAGAAAACATATCATTTAGATAGCCTTCATCAAAACGTACACACTTACCTCGCACCAGAAAAAAGGGCGAATCTTTGGTTTTCAAGTGGTTGGTATAATTTTTCCCATTTATGTGTCTTCACCACCGAGATAGATTTTGGGAAATATCCCAAGGTTGCTTCATTTTTGAACTTAAATCCCTTTTCGTAGCAGAAGGTTCTTGAGGTGAAGTTTTCTTCGTGTTTCTTGCGATTCTCCTCATAGAAAGATATCTTGAAGGGCGTGGATGAAGAAGCCAAGAGAATAAGTTGAAGAATTGGAAGGGATTTTCGAGAGGAGAAGAGTGATTCTTGTTTTTTTGATAAATAAACTAGAGGGAAAGTGAAATGTTTCAATCCTTGGATCGGTTAGGGTTTTTAACTAGATGAAAGGGTGAAAGGTTGAGTTTTTAGTTGGGTGTTTAATGTGGCTGGTTCGGATAATGACAAGCTTTTTTTTGTTTAGAGAAAAGATAAAGGATGATGTGATAAGGGTTTAAGTGATAAGATGGAGCGAGAAAAGATGAAGTGATAAGATTAAAATTTGAATTTCAACTTATCTCTTTGGGTGGCTAGGGTAAATTTTAAAGCGGAAATTTTCACTTTCTCTTGGGTCGAACTCTATCAAGCCTTGGGCGGCTAGGGTAAATTCTTTTCTCCAAATTTTCAATCACCCCATGCCAAGCCCTTGCCTTGGCATTCTACGTGGCACACGAAACCTGCACTTACTCAAAGAAAAAATTTCAACACAGCAAAGGAAAAATCAAAATTAAAAGAAAGAAAGAAAAATAAATGAAAAAAACTGAAAAATAAAAACATCTAACCTTCTCTATACAACATCAAACCATGATGATGACATTCACAAAACTTCTGCCAAGAGGACAACCGCTTAGGCATCCTTTTGACTACCATCCAAATAGTGTTTCAATCTTTGGATGTTTACCTTGAAAATTGTTCCCGTCTTCAAATCCTTGATATCTACTACTCCATGAGCATATGACTTCACAACTATAAAGGGTCCCGACCATCTAGACTTGAATTTTCCTGGAAACAACTTTAACCTTGAGTTAAATAACAAAACACTTTGACCTACCTCAAATTGCCTTAGCACGATCCTATTGTCATGCCATCTTTTTGTTCTTTTCTTATAGAGTCTGGCATTATCGTAAGAATGTGTTATGAATTCCTCTAACTCATTCATGTCCAATAAGCGTTTTGTACCAACAGCTTTCCACTCCATATTGAGCTTTTTGTTTTCCCAATAAGCTCTATGTTCTTGAAGGCTGTTCTGTAGGCCCATAAGAAATCCTCTAGTCTCAAGGACCAATCCTTCTTCGATGGATTCACAGTCTTCTCTAGAATGTTCTTGATCTCTTTGTTTGAGATCTCCACTTGGCCATTTATCTGAGGATGGTAAGCTCTTGCAATGCGTTTCTGGATTCTGTACCTGCACAAAACTCTAGAAATTAAATACCACTTAAAATGTGTACCTTCATCAAGAATGATTGCTCTAGGGGCACTGTCATATCTTGAAAACCAACCTAGTTGGAATTAGACTCTAGTGATCGAAAATTATGTACAATATCATGTAACTTTCAACTCTTTGTACCCACTTTTGGATCAATGAAAGCTATGGGACCTCTTTATAAGAAACTGAAAATAAATGTCTGATTTGGGGTTTAAGTGTATCGATATAGTTTAACCTGTATCGATACGGTCTTGCTAAGGCGTTTCGATACAGCCAAGCCAGTTTCGATACAAGCTTAATGGTATTACGTAACTTACTTTTTTAGCCTATCCGTATCGATACAACTAAAAGGGTGTATCAATATGCGTCCCCTGTTTTGAATCTGTTTGAAGTCCAAATTGAAGGGAATTGAAGCAAGGTGCTGATTCACCTCCTTGCTTGCCTCTTACCACGTGGAAGTCATCAGAAAAGATGACTCATGCTACAATATTCATAATAAAAATATGATTAACTTGGGGTTAAGCAAACCCACACCTTGAGGAAACATTTCTATTGGTTAAAGATTAGGTGGTCAATGATTGAGGAAATTGAAAAAGAGTTTTAAAATAAAGGAAGGAAACCCTCATCTCCCACTTAGGAACTACCAGTAATCAAACTCACTCTTGTATCCCTTTAAGCTTACTCCACCATTGTTGTCTTCAACCTCCAAGCTAAGCAAACACCTCGATTTGTTCTTCATCCTTTGCTCGATTTCTATACTTTGTTTGAAAGACCTCAACTTGGTAAGCAAGACCCCTAAAACAATTTGTCGATTCTATGATTCCATAAGGTTTAATTTCGAAACTAGGTTTTCAATACTTTGATGGAAGCCCATGAATTAGAGTGTTAATTTCATTATTCCAATGTTGTTTATAAGTTTGGGTAAGCTTGAAATACATGTATGAGTCCTTCGAATAAATTCTAATGCAATCCCTAATATTTGTGCTATCTCAAATAGTGGAGAAGAACCCATTGCCATCTCCGAAAGAAGCTAACCATAACGGAATTGTAATCCGAGAGCCTTGTAATCATGGTGAGTGTATTGTGTCAAGGGATAGGCACGGTGCCATCCCGTTGCATTATTTTATGATTTTGATATGCATATGATTATGAGCTCATGTAGAGCAACTATGTGGAATTCGGTTTGCAAATCCGGTAAGTTATTCATGCTCTTTTGACACGTGAAATTATTATTATGTGGACTAATCTAAAGATGATATAGGATATGGAGCTAGGGCTCATTTGATATGTGCTATGAAAAAGACATGAAATATGCGATTTTTGTTAATTAAGTGGCATTGGATACAATGGCATGCCATATGATTATGAGCTCAGTGTGACCCGGAGTTCTGAGGTTATAACCTACACGTGTTGTACAGGGATATGACTAGATTTTCGAGGTTGCGGCCTATATGTGGTGTACAAGGTAATGTTATGGTTTGATATGATAGGAGATTCGTTCTACTAGTGTATATGAGATTCAAGTATTCAATGGTCTTTAATGGATAATCTATATGTTATGGTCTTCAATATGGAAAATGACAATATACAAAAATATATGGAATATGTATGAAAATGAACTTGGAACTATGTTTATGCATGTCACTTGAATATCATGACATGTGTAATGTGCTATTTGTCATATTTGTTTTGACTACCTCATTGGGCTTTGAAAGCCTAACATATGTGTCTCATACATTTCAGGACTTTAAAGGAATCTCTGCCCCGATCGTGTGCTCCCGTTGCAAGTCACTTCTCCATTTCATCGTATGTTATCTTTTGTTTTAAACTCCTAACAAATTGGCATATGATCCCAACATGTTTTGTATAAGCATTATGATGTGGTGTAATAGCCTAGGGGAATGTTGTTTGGTAACATGCTTAAAAGGGTTAGTTTGGTAAGTTTATATTGGCTAAAATGTGCTTAAAATGAGCCTAAGGTGAAAACTTAGCAAACGAGCTCCGAATGCTTTAAAATTTGACATACAAATAGAATTACGGATTTTAGACTTACTGGTAAAATTTGGTAAGTGTTTGGACAATGTTTGGGTGGTTAAAATGACTAAAAACCAGCTAAAATCTGTCATTACAGGTCAGACGTATCGAAACGGGTCATAGCGTTTCGATACGGCCTAAACACAAATTGGCTTAATGGAACAGGGAGTTGCGATACACATTAGGGGTGTACCAAAACAAAAATTGAAACTAAGGTCCCAAATTTTAATTGGTTCGATACGACCCTTAGAATGTATGGAAACGGTCAATCTTTGACCAAAGTGTTTCAGTACAGGATTAGATGTATCAAAATGGTCTATTAGGAAAAGTCAAACTTTGGACAACTTGTTTTGATACGGGTGATGGTGTATAGAAACAGAACTTGGCACAATTAAATATAGGTTTAAACTGTGAGAACCTGTATCGATACAGACTGGGTGTATCGATACAGGACTTAATGAATGGTAAAATTAGTTAAGTTACAGACTTATGAAGTTCCTAAAATAAACTTTAAAATTCGAGTAGACTAATTTGCCCACCAAATGACCCCTATTATTAGTAATAATAAAGGTTGCGGATTAATAATTGGTAAGTTTAATTCCTTAAGTTTGAAAAAGTTTAAAATTGACCCTGAACCTCCAATATGTTCTTCGGTAACATTTCCCGACTCAGTTTCCTACCAGACCGAGAAGAGAGTTTTACAATTTTGGTATCAGAGCCTAGGTTTAGTCAATTTTAGGACTAAACTGGCTTCCATCATGAGTCTGTATTTGCATATGCCACTTAGGAGTTGAATGTATATGTATCTGTGACTTGCAACTTACACAATTTAATCTTTCTGTCTGATTAGATATGAAAATGTCAAATCCTACTGATAGGGGAGTCAAGAACGAGCCTGATCATGATTCCTCCTCCACTCAAGGGGACAATCTGAGGGCTGGAGAAAGGCCTGAACAAGTGGGACAAACTAACCCACCTCATCCTCCACCTCGAATGCAGTCCGTTCAGCAGGAATGTGTAATGTCCATGGTTGATATGATCAAGCAAGTGGTGGTGTCTCTTTAACAAGAACCACTGCCTCTCCCTACTGAAGCAAGCCAATATGTTTCTTTAGAACTTGTTGATAAGCTCAAACAATATCTCGTTTATACATTCTTTGGCCAAGATTTAGACAATTCGTAAATCGCTTAGTACTGGTTGGAGAACACGATGAAAGTGTTAAACGAGCAAATGAAGTGTCCTAAGGAGCACAAGTTGGAGTTTGCTTTGGCCTTGATCACTGAAGAGGCCCGGAGCTGGTGGGATACGGTGACCCTCACTGTTCCTGAACATCGTGTCACGTCGAACTTCTTTCTCATGGAGTTCCGCAAAAAATATGTTAGTGATCATTACAATGTAGAGAAGCGTAAGAAGTTCCTCCATCTGAAGCAGGGAGGAAAACCAGTGGAGCAATATGTTCAAGAATTCTACAAGTATGCAAGATATGGTGTAGAGATTATTTATACGGAGAAAGAGATATGTATGATGTTTGTTGATGGCCTCTATGATGAGCTACGACCTCTTTTCCCTATTCTAGAGTTAGAAGACTTCAAGGCTCTCGTTAACCAAGCCATTGCTGTTGAGGCTTCCTAGAAGGCTTCTGAAAGAAGAAGGGGAAACCAAGCTCGATCTGATAAGAGATTCCATGATGACTCGAAGCCACCTACGTCACAAAAGAAGATTAGATATTGGCACCAAAGATCTTCTACTTACTAGCAAATGCCCCGATCAAGCTATGTGTCTCAGTCCTAGCTTGCAGGGACATCTGTTACTCGTACAACCTCAGTTGACAACACATGTGGCTCCGTGAAGGGTTCTAAGATTCCTCAGTGCAACTTCTATTAGAAGAGACATCATGGCCAGTGTCACAGGCAGTCAGGCTCCAATTACCTTTACGGAGAAGCTGGCCACTTTATTCGATAGTGCCCTCAGAATTTTCAAGTTGCTGCACTTGTAGCCTCTCAAAACAACCCTGTTAAGGGAAGGGGAACAAAGCAAACGCCTTCTAGATCCAAGGGTAGACCTCGCAACAACAATACTCCTCTAGTAGGTATGATAGAATTATGCTTCGACCTTGTTTATACTTTGATGGATCTAGGCTCCACTCATTCATTCAACAGTGAACCATTGATTGAAAAGTACACTTTAGAATGTAAGCCTATTGTTTCTGAGATATCTATTTCAAATCCTTTAGGGGATAGTGTGACTATCCGAAAAATTTGCGAAGCTTGCCCTCTAAGGATCCAAGGGATTCCGTTTCCGGCCAACTTGTTGGCTCTGCCTTTTCATGAGTTTGATCTCATCCTAGGCTTTGATTGGCTAGTTGAACACCAAGCCTAGTTGGATTCCTTAAAGAATAAATTGTATCTTCATGGACTCGGTAAGGAGAGCATAACATTGATGAAGTTCGAACCTGAGCCTAAAAAGAGTCTCATGTTTTCCATGGAATCTAAGAAAGATTTGAAGATCAAAGATGTACTTGTGGTGAAAGAATTCTCCGATGTGTTTCCTGATGAACTTCCAGGGCTCCCTCCCATCCATAAAGTAGAATTAGGGATATACGTGCAACTTGGAACTACTATGATCTCCACCACTCTGTATAGGATGGCTCTGGTGGAGTTAAAGGAATTAAAGGCTCAAATTCAAGATCTCCAGGATAAGGTATTCATTCGACCGAGTTCCTCCCCCTGGGGAGCACCGGTCCTATTTGTTAAAAAGAAGTATGGATCGATGCATCTATGCATTGACTATCGTCAATTGAATAAAGTAATGAAAATAAATAAATACCCACTTCTGAGGATCGATGATCTCTTTGATCAATTGAAGGATGCTTCCATCTATTCCAAGATATATCTTTGCTCTGGATACTATCAAATTTTGGTGAAAGAGTCTGATGTCCCAAAGACTGCCTTTCGAACTAGATATGGTCACTATGAATTTTTGATAATGCCTTTTGGGCTCACGAATGCACATGCAGCTTTCATCGACCTGATGCATTGTGTATTCAGACCCTATCTTGATAAGTTTGTGGTTGTTTTCTGTTTGCACGTGTGGTGTACAATAATTGATACTCAAATATGGTGCAAGTATACACGTCAAAGAAGTAATATAGTGCTAAGTGAGTATCATCTTCACAAGGATTAGAGGTGTTTCGAGTTGAGTTTAAGCACACAAGTCACGTAATGTAAATAGAGAATGTTGTGGCAAATTAAGACAAAAAGATAAATGTTGTAGCAAATAAAGATAAAAGATAGCATGTTGCAGTAGACTTAACATGTCCTCTTACGCATGCGAAACTCACTTGGGAATGATTGGCTCGGTTGTCTACTTAACCTATGCCTTAGCTCTCAACTAGGGCGCACCTCTCTAGCTTACTCTATGCTCGGCAAGATTTACTAAGGTTGCTCCTCAACTATCTCTAGAAAGGAAACTGGGAGTAGGAAATACTACAGCAATACCTCTTAGCGTAAACTCTAACACTCCCCCTACCCATGAAGTTCTATCCCTTTTAGACGTTGAAACCCATCACTTATCTCTAAGGTGGATTAGAGATGTACCTCTCAACATCAAACTCCATTGTCTATGAAGGTCAAAGATAGCTCTCTCGACCACTAACTTCAACTCACGTCTAAGGAAATGGCAACTCTCGAAGGCTCTTACAACCCTAAATGTTTCACAACATAGACAAAGCATAGATAGAAAAGCAAGAGATAAATAAACATGCATTAAAGAAACTAAAACATAGATCATCCAAACAGCCCAAGCCACCTAAAATCAGTCCATGACTACGTAATAAACATCCAAAGTATCTTCGTTTGTACAACCTATTTCCGAGATATAAAAGAAAATGTTAAAGCAACAGAAAGGGAACAAGAATCTCTCGATCCGTGATGGACTGCAACACCACGAACCTCCCTAGGCTTGCTGCCTTTCTCAAGGTCAGCAAGGTCAAACCCTTGGAGCTTCATCGGTGGAGGACACCAAGTGGAGGAAGAAGAAGAAAGGAAAAGAGCCGCTTTTGCTTTCTCTCCCTAGCCTTTTGTCACCTTTTTCACACTCTCTCCATAATGAGGGTCTCATGTCCTTTATATAGTTGGGGCTCCTAGGGTTTTGTGCCCTAATATTCTTTGATATCCTGGGAATATTCCTTATGCATGTTGGGTACAATCAGACAAAAAGGGGCTCGCACATGTAGGCTCTCAAACTGTGCGCGTTACTTTGTCCTTTTGTGCGCCCAGAATTGTTGTCCAAATTGTTGTAGCATTTTTCTTCCTTGTCTAGCTTCAACCTGCATAACACAACACTAGCACATACCCTTCAAGAAGCATCTACTCTTGCGAAATTAATCCAAACCACCAACAAGCAAAGATGTATGCAACTATATGCTCTAAATGCACCTATATGCTATGAAATGACCTTGAGAACAACCAAATACCTAAGTAAAAAGGTGTAAATTATAAGTATTTTGGCAAGTTATCACACCCTCAAACTTAAGCTATTGCTTGTTCTCAAGCAATGAATAAAGAGAAACAGAGAAAATGATGTGGCAAAAATTTAGCTCAAGGTAGATGCTATGGCAAAATTTCAGCCCTCAGAAAAGGAAGGCTTTAATACTTAAGACATATATGAGATTTTAAGAATGATTCTCTAGGGTAAGATCCTTTGTTAGTGTGTGCGTGATTGCATACAACTTAGGCTTAATAGAGCTAGAAAGATTTCTTAATAGAACTCAAGTTCGTCCAATTGTTTGAACTATTTTAGCACAATATTTTACTCCCATAAGTGAACTGTTTTTTAGAGCGGTGTCAGTTCATCACATCTACCATCCCTCACTTTATATGAGCAGGGGGCAAACCTCTCATCCCCGAGCTAGTAGGTAGAGTCATCTCGTGACAACTTTCATTCACTCATTTGATGTTGCTGCCATTTATTTAAGCTTGATTTCCAGGCAATGCAACACAAAATGGAGTGTCCCTCTAAAATATGACGTAGCATTTATTCACAGTTTGATATATTCAATAATCACAAGGGATATTAACTAAGCCTTTATCGCTTCATTTTTCTTTATATGTGATCATTAAATTCAATTTCACAAGGATAAGCACAAGTTCTAAAAAAATTCTCTAACAATCTTAAACCTAAGGACCATACAATCGTGTAACAATACAAAGATCAAGCATCAAACCCTAGAGTTAATTCTACCATTCTCAATAGTCATACATGTCAATCCATAGCCATAAAAAATTGTTCATCATCGGGCATCATGAATTTATTCATATAACTATCGTAGAACTAAACAAAATGCCATAGAATAATTTATGTTTCTTCCTATTGATGCAATGCAAATGACTAACAAAAGGGCACTCCCACCCCCAAACAAAAAGAGTGCAGTGTCCTCAATGCAATAAAAATAAAATGAAATGCAACTAATCCAAATGCAATGCAAGATGAAAAAGTACCTTACTTCTTGGTGGTGGATTTCGTGGCTTTGTGCTTGATGCTGGAGGACTTGAATGAGGCGATATGAGGGTCAACCTCGTCTTGCTCTGGTGGATGTGTCTGTTCTGGCTCGGCTGGAGTTCCTTGATTGGTGAAGCTTGATTCGGATTCGTTCTCCTCAGCCGGTGTGCTCCAAACTCTGTCGGCGGTACGTTTGCTTCGCGTCCTCATAGACGGGGCAGTGCTTGAGGTCTGTGCAGGTGATCGTGCTAGGATAGAGTGTGTGGGCTCGCCATCTTCTGATTCAGCTGTCACAGGGTTGACATGATCAATGGACGACTCCTTTACTGGGGCAGCTTTGGTAGGCTTTGTTGTTCTTTTTCTCTTCTTAGGCAGTGGGCCTTCTGTAGCATCTGTTTCCTAGTTCTGTGAGTAAGGCTGGGTCTGAGTAGGGCTCTTGCTGTAGACTGGTGCCTTTTGGGTAGTGGGGGGAGGTTCCTTCGTATGTGCCTTCAAAGATTCTGGAAAGGCTGGGAAGTCGATGTTGGTGTGCGATAGGATTTCCTTGAAATAGTTGTTCATGACAACATCTCACTTCTTAACATACCCATAGAAAACAGTCTGTGTAACCCCTTTAGCCCAACCAATATACATCACTTTCAACCATTTATAAACATTATAACACATCTAAAAACAACCTAAACCCATCCTTATACCTCCAGCAAGCATAACTTCATCATTTCACCTCAAAACCCAACTAAAACCATCAAGAAATTCAAGGATCTCAAGGATTTCGGGATCTATATTATCAAAACACTTTTTCAACATAATAATCAACTCAAAACTCAATTAAAGCCAACCTAAAACAGAGCTCATCAATACCAATCCGAAAATCAAGATTTAAATCATAATTTTGCAAGATTTTGATCTTAAATCAAAACTATTATCAAATCTTAGCCAAAAACAACATTTAGAAGTCAAAGATCTTGGGAATTTCAATAAAGAACCTAGATTAAAGGTTGAGAACAGGATTTACCTCCATTCCTTGCCTTCCTTAATGATTGACAAGTTTTTCCTTCACAAAGCTTGAAGAATTTGAAGAGGAGTTCTTGAAAATGGTTTAGAAATCAAAGGGAGAGTGTTTGGGAGAAAAGAAATCTGGAGAAAAGATTTGAGAAATTGGTTTTGCTGAAATGAGAGGTAGTTACGTGAAATGAAATCTAAATTTCCTATTTTATCATTTTAATTAAATAAAAATCCCTTTTATTTTAATCATCCAAAATTATTTTAAAAAACTTGTCAATTTAAGGAAGGTGTAATTGCACCATAGCTCCCTAAAGGTTCTAAGAGTTTGACTCCTTTTGAAATTTTGTAATTTCCCACAGTTTTGAAACTTTACATTTTGGTCACTACCCAAAATGTACCACTTCCAAATCTCTTTTTGTAAAATTAATTTGACCAACCCCTTAAACATGATTTTAGAGGATTTTAGCAATTTTTACAATATTTTCAACCTCTCCGACCCTTGATTTCCCTAAACCTCCTAACATGATTCGAACCATTACCGACCGATCCGATTCGATGTCTAAAACATCTAGGCCCAAAACCAGGGCGTTAAAGTCTAGTCCCCGCGCATCTTGTCCATGTCCTCTCGGAGACGATTGGTGGAGGCAACCAATGCAGCAATTCTTGTTGCAGCAAGTGTTTTCACTCCTCCAGCCAGTGTCTCTACTGGAGCATCCTCATCGAATCCTTTAATAGAGAAGACCATTTCAGGTGTAATAGGACCTTTCCCTGAGTTCTTTGCATTAACAATGGGGTCTTCAAATACTTCTTTTTCTCGACATATGGTTGTGATGAGGTTTGGAAAGATGAGAGGACTAGATTTCCTCTTCAAGCATGCATATACCTCATCCATAATAATTTTCCCCACATCAATGGACCGGTAATTGAGAATAGAATGAAGGAGGAGGAGCCTTGGAATGTTTACCGTTGTCGTGTGTGAAATTGGCATGAGTCTATTCTTGACAAAATGAATCCAAAGCTTTACCTCTAGCTTTTGTCATACACGCTCAACTGCCTTGTTTGATGCGTCTAGGTTGGTGTCTTCAAAGCGTAGGTCTTCCAACACTTCCTTAACAGTTTGCGGGTTAGCATTTTCAGCGAAAGGCGTGTGGTGGTCTTCTGAGTTTTTCAGGCCAAAGAACTTGTTGATCATGGCTGTAGTGAATTTGATTTTGTCTCCACGCACGTACACGCCGAATTGTGTAGGGCTGGTGAGATGGGCATAGAACTCCTGGACGATCGGTATGCAAAGGTTCTTAGTGTGGGGAACGAAAGTAGCCCATTGTGGTTGGCGACGATATCCAAGACAACCTTATCGAACCATGGTTCCCCTTCAGTGGGAAACTTGAACCCTTGTTCTGGTAGCAACTTCCGGTCTTGCAGACTTTGGAATCTCTCCTTTGCCTTGTCGTCTAAAAACTTCTTTATGAGCATGGGCTTGGGTTGGCTGATGCCAGACACACCTTCGGCTCATTTGTAATGCACCATTGTTAAGCAAAAAGAGGGTGAATATGGGAAGATGGAAGAAAAAGGTTTGGTTAGGGTTTTTGTGGTTTTTGCGGGTTGGAGAAGATGAAGGTGAGGGGTCTTTTTGGTTTCCTTGTGTCGATGTGATGAGCAAGGGAGTTAGTGGGAAGTGATGATGAGAGCGATGGGAGTTAAGGGGAGGTAACTGACACGATGGGAAAAAGAGAGAGTGTTGGGGGTGTTTAGGCGGCTTGTATGTATGATAAGGACAAAGGGTATTAATTGAAAAGGTGAAAAGGAAGAAAGATAAAATACCTAGATAATAATTTCTAGGGTTTTCTTTAAATGAAAAGGTGAAAGGGTTAATCACTTCCCCCTCTTTTTGCTCTTTTTGAGTCGGCTTCCTCTCATGTTGGAAAAGCTTAATTTTCCATTCCTTATATCCTTATAAAAACAAAAGTCTGATACGTCATTGCACCCTGACCTACCACTTCCGTCCCTGGTGTGCTCAGATGAAAACAAACAAACCTAACCTTAAAGCAAAATAAAATAAAAGGACAAATGGGATTAAAGCCTAGAGTACGAAATAAAAATAAAGATTAAACTACATTGTTTATGAACATAAAACATAAAAATGTTGTAGCAAAAAAAAATAAAAAGGAAGGGGGGTTCATACTCTTAGGCATCATGAAGGATGAATGAAGACTTATCGTGCATGGCTGGGGCTCCATTGTAAAGCTTCAGACACTTTCCATTGACCTTGAATATTGTATCATCATCAAGCTTCTTAATGTCTACTGCACCATCGGCATAAACCTTGTGAACTATGAAAGGACTTGATCATCGTGACTTCAGCTTGCCTGGAAAAAGCTTAAGTTTTGAGTTATAAAGGAGCACTTGTTGCCCTTCTGAGAAATGCCACGGCAAAAGATGTTTTTCATGCCACTTCTTTGTTTTCTCCTTGTATAAGTGTGCATTCTCATAGGCTTGTGATCTGAATTCTTCCATTTCATTCAACTCTAAAAGCCTTCTTTCTCCCGCCAGTTGTGCATCCATGTTAAGCTTCTTAATGGCCCAATAGGCCTTGTGCTCGAGTTCAACGGGTAGATAAGAAGTTTTCCCATTTAGACCTGCTCGTCCGAAACCTCTACAAAAAAGGACCGCAAAACAAGTTTTAATCAAATTTTAGGAGTTCAAATAATTTATTAGGATCTTTTCAACACAATTATATTGCAAAAGCTCAATTTTTGTATTTTTTACTCAGTTAAAATTCCAACGGGTCCATTGTAAGGCCCATTTAGACCTGCTCGTCCGAAACGTATCAAAAAGGACTGCAAAAAAAAGTTTTAATCAAATTATAGGAGTTTATGTAATTGACTAGGAGCTTTTCAACACAATTATATTGCAAAACCTCAATTTTATACTTTTTACCTAGTTAAAATTTCTACGGGTCCATTGAAAGGCCCATTAGACCCGCTCGTCCGGAACATCTACAAAAAGGACCGCAAAAATGTTTTATTCAAATATTAGGAGTTCAAATAATTAATTAGGAGCTTTTCAACACATTTATATTGCAAAACCTCAATTTCTGTACTTTTTACTCAGTTAAAATTCTAACGGGTCCATTGAAAGGCCCATTTAGACCTGCTCGTCCGAAACCTCGACTAAAAGGACTGCAAAATAGTTTTAATCAAATTTTAGGAGTTGAAATAATTGATTAGGAACTTTTCAACACAATTATATTGAAAAACCTCAATTTTATAGTTTTTACTCAGTTAAAATTCCAACGGGCCCATTGAAAGGCCCATTTAGACCTGCTCGTCCGAAACCTCTACAAAAAGGACTACAAAATAGTTTTAATCAAATTTTATGTAACCCCCTTAACCCGGCCCAGACGGTTGAACCGAATTAAGAAGTTTACACGGGGAAAACCAAAGTCAACCCGAAAGTCAACCTTGATTAACGACCCTTTTTTTTCTTTTTAATCTTGTCTAGATGCACATTAATCCTAGATATGTTCACAAGATCAGCATACTCAAAAATCAAAACAATCAGAGAACGTTCAGGGACTCAATTGCATAAATCATGAATTTAAGGACCAAATTGCAAATTCTGAAAATTATAGGGACTTAACCCAATTTAAAGTTACCAGTATGAAATTAGTCATCTTTCATGCTTCTCTGCCAAATTTCAGCTCAAGCGGACATCTCAAACTCATTCAATTGCATAAATAAGGTTCAGGACCAAAACGCAAAGATTTCAAAACATATAACCGTCAATTTCAGTGCCCAACGGTCGAGTGTTCCGAAACGGGGATGATCCGTTCCGAAATGCGGGACCGTTCCGAAACGAGTATCGGAACAGGGCTTGGCAGTAGCATTTCCGTTCCGGAACGGTTCCTCCCGTTTCGAAACGCCTAGGCCATTTCAGTCCCTCCGTTCCGAAACGGTAGCACCTGTTCCGAAACAGGCTGCCCAGATTGCAGAAATTTTGCTGGTTTATCACACAATTGACCCATCAAACATGCTCCAAAGGCAACCAAATTATACCAGCAAGTCATTACATGCATAAGGAACATAATTGCATCAACCATACACAAACATGGCATCAATATAAGAAAAACCCAATTCTATCCTATAAAGCAAACCATGCAATCCTCAAATCACCAAAACAAATACCAAGAGGCCAATTACATGTTCCAACATTAACAACAACATAAACCAACTTAGGGAGTCCAAGACATCTCCCAAAACAACAATATAGGTTCCCCATTGCCAAATGCCCAAAAGCTAATAGTGTTAGAAAACATTCACCATACATGAGCTTAAACCTTCACTTGGATGCTTGGCTTCCTTGCTGCCCCTAATGCACTTCAATGCTCTGCATTATTGGTTTAAGAAAAGAGAGAGCGTAAGCAAATAGCTTAGTGAGGAATGCTCATTTAAAACAACTCAATAATGCACCTATAAAACACCTTTATAAGCCTTAGTTCAAAACATCATTTGTACATGCACATAAGCATTTTAAACAAGCATTTCATGCTTCAAGTTTATAACATGTCATATTGGCCACAAGTGATACAATCGATACAAGATCCACACATGGACTTTTAACCACCATTGTGATCTTACAATTCACAAGGACCACACATGGACTTTTAACCACCATTGTGTCCTTAGCACAAGAATCATCCATGGACTTTTAACCACCATGATGTTCTTACATTTCACAAGGACCACACAAGGACTTTTAACCACCTTTGTGTCCTTAACAAGAATCACCCATGGACTTTTAACCACCATGGTGTTCTTAAATACACAAGGCTCACACAAGGACTTTTAACCACCTTTGTGACCTTAACCAAGAACCAACCATGGACTTTTAACCACCATGTTGTTCTTAAAATACACAAGGCTCACACGAGGACTTTTAACCACCTTTGTGACCTTAACAAGAATCAACCATGGACTTTTAACCACCATGTTGTTCTTAACACAAGAACCACCTATGGACTTTTAACCACCATAGTGTTCTTAGCCATTCTCAAATCATCACTTGCCAATATGCATCATTAACAACAATATTCCACTGTTTTAAAGCATTTAACAAAGCCATAATCATCATGCATCATTAAGCATCAAAACCACATTAAACAATGTTCAAAAACAAGGATCTCTTACCCTGAGCATCCTTCAACACATGGCTTATAAAATCATCAAATAATCATGCTAAAATATGCTTTCAAAACAGAATTTAAAACATGCAAACAAATCACATTGCATTCAACCAACTCATGGTTCATCATCAAGAGAGTTTTTCCGAAAACTTACTCTTGAGCTTAGCTAAGTTGCTTAGACTTAAACTAAGCTCCCAAACCTTCAAAACATTGGTTTCAAAGCTGAAAACCAAAATCCACTCACCGATTCCGTTTCGCTACTTGCCGAAAAACCAATCAAGCTTCCGGATCACCACCACAAGGATCCAAAGATGACTCCCCTATTTTAAACACATCAAAGCAGAGGATTAATGCATCATCATGCATTAATATCTTCAATGAAAGCACCTAAACTCGCTGCTCTCATCCATACTCTCATTTCGGCTACCAAACACAACCGAAATCACCTCCAAACAACTCCACAACACTACCCAGCCAAGATCCATCAATTCTAAACATCCTTAAACATCAATTAACATCCAAAAAGGATCTAACCACGTCCTTATACCTCCAGCTATAACAGATCATCAAGATCACTCGAAAAACAACCAAAAACTCAAGCAAAACTTAGGAAAATCAACCTATTCGGGATTGCATTGATTAAACCTCAATTTCTCATCAATTATACATTTATTTTCCATCAAAATGACATCTCAAAACAATGCCCAATCAGATCATACGAATTTCATCAAAATTAAAGCAAATCTTGCATTTTAAAGCCAAGATCAAGAACACAATTGTAAATCCTTTTATAAAACACAAATCAAGGATTGAGAACTTGGGAATTTCAGTAAAGAACTGAGAATTTAGAGGAGAAGGACGTTCATACCTCTAAACTTGAGTTTCTCCCTTTTTGGAACCAAGATTCTTGAAAATCCAATAAGCAAATGCTAAGGTTTTGCTGTAGAAATGATTAGAGATCAAAAGAGGATTGAAATCTCATATTTGGATGTCAAAATCAGAGGGAAAAGTGCTGGAGAAATGTGTTTGGGTTGAGAGAAAAGTTGAGAGAAAAGGAAAATGGAAATTTGGGAAAAGTTAGTTAAATGCCAAAAATATCTTTCCCTCCCTTTTACCTTTATTTTAAACCATTAATTAATTGATAAATATTCAGAAAAATCTGGAGAAACTCGTTTTTGGGTAAATAGCTCCTTAAAGATTCAAAGTTTCAATCCTTTTTAAAATAGTCACCCAGTTTTCAAAAATTACATTTTGGTCACTAACCAAAATGTCACACTTCCAAACCTCATTTTGTAAAATTGATTCCACCATTCTCTTATATATAATAAAAGAGGATTTTAAGACATTTTTCCATATTTTTAATGCAACCCGAACTAGGCTTTCCTAAATTCACCCTTTTATATTCGAACCGCAATCCAACCGGCCCGGTCCAAACCCAAAACTTCTAAGCCCAAAATTGGGGCGTTACAACTCTCCCCCCCTTAAGAAATTTCGTCCTCAAAATTTACCTGAAGGAAAGAGGTACGGAAACTGCTTCAGCATGTCATCCTTCTGTTCCCACGTGGCTTCTTCAACACCACGATGTTTCCACAACACCTTTACCAACTCAATGGTCTTGCCTCGAAGAACCTTGCTATCCGAATCCAGAATCTTCACCGGTTCCTCATCATAGGTCAAATCCGGATTCAATTCCACTTCTTCCACAGGCATCACATATGAAGGATCCGATCTATACTTCCGAAGCATAGAAACATGAAACACATCATGAATCTTTTCCAACTCTTGAGGTAACCTCAACTTGTACGCAACAGGACCCACACGCTCTATCACCTCGTATGGTCCAATGTACCTAGGGCTCAACTTACCCTTCCGGCCAAACCTCATCACCTTTTTCCAAGGCGAAACTTTCAAAAACACGCGGTCACCCACCGCATACTCAATCTCCTTACGCTTCAAATCCGCGTAAGACTTTTGCCGATCAAAGCTGCCTTCAATCGCTCACAAATGAGCTTCACCTTCTCGGTGGTTCCTTTCAACAAAGCTGGCATCGAAACCAACTTCTGACCCGTTTCAGCCCAACAAAGAGGAGTCCTACACTTCCTCCCGTACAAAGTTTCATAAGGTGCCATTTGAATACTTGCCTGATAACTATTATTATAGGCAAACTCCACCAAAGGCAAATGTTTCTCCCAAGAGCCCTGAAACTCAATCACGCAGCACCTCAACATATCCTCCAAAACCTGGATAACACGCTCGGACTGACCATCCGACTGAGGATGATAAGATGTACTGAAATTCAATCGTGTACCCAAAGCCTGATGCAAACACTGCCAAAAACACGATGTAAACCTCGGATCCCTATCCGACACAATTGACTTAGGCACACCGTGCAGCCGCACAATCTCAGCAATGTACAGCTCCGCAAGCTTATCCAAAGAGTACGTAGTATGCACAGGTAAGAAATGCGCACACTTCGTCAGGCGATCCACAATCACCCACACCGAATTCTTCTTCGATGGTGACAAAGGCAAACCAGATACAAAATCCATGGTAATCCTTTCCCACTTCCACTCAGGAATTCTCAACGGTTGCAACAACCCTGAAGGAAACTGATGCTCAGCCTTAACCCGCTGACACACCATGCACTTACCCACAAACTCAGCAACATCCTTCTTCAGACCCACCCAATGGTACTCATCATGAAGATCATGATACATCTTAGTACTACCAGGGTGCATAGCAAAAGGACTACTATGACCTTCAGTCAGAATAGCACGCCTCAACTCAGCATCATTGGACACTACTATCCGACTCCCAAAACACAACACTCCATCATCATTAAAACAGAAATCCGAAGGCCTGCCCTCCGCAATATCCTGAACATGAGGTACCAAGGAATCATCCAACAACTGTTTTTCCTTAATCAACTGAACCAAAGATGGTTTCACTTGCAACTCAGCCACAAGACCACCATCGCGCGAAATACTCAAACTGGCAAACATACCCCTCAGCTCAACAGCTACCTTTCTACTCAAGGCATCCGCTACAACATTAGCTTTTCCAGGGTGATACTCAATCGTCAAATCATAATCCTTGAGCAACTCCACCCAACGCCGCTGCCTAAGGTTCAACTCCTTCTGAGACATCAGATACTTCAAACTCTTGTGATCCGTGTACACAGTACACTTCTCACCATACAGATAATGTCTCTAGATCTTCAAAGCAAAAACCACCGCAGCCAACTCAATGTCATGCGTAGGATAATTACGCTCATGCACTTTCAACTGCCGCGATGCATAAGCCACCACCTTACCCTCTTGCATCAACACACATCCCAAACCAACATAGGACGCATCGCTATAGACCACAAACTCTTTCCCTGATTCAGGTTGAACCAAGATAGGAGCTTGCGTCAAAGCTGCCTTAAGCTTCTCAAAAGCCTGCTGTCTCGCTTCTGTCCACTCATACTTAACATCCTTTTGCAACAACTTCGTCAAAGGTGCAGCAATCTTTGAAAAACCATCCACGAACCTCCGGTAGTAACCTGCCAAACCAAGGAAACTACGGACCTCATGAACAGACTTAGGAACCTTCCAATTCATCACCGCCTCAATCTTCTGAGGATCAACACGAATCCCCTCAGCAGAAACCACATGACCAAGAAACACCACTTCTCTAAGCCAGAACTCACACTTGCTCAGCTTGGCATAAAGCTGATTCTCCAACAAAGCTTGCAACACAATCCTCAAATGCCCTTCATGCTCCTCCTCAGTACGCGAGTACACGAGGATATCATCAATGAACACCACAACAAACTTATCCAAGTATTCATGAAATACTCGGTTCATCATGTCCATGAAAGCTGCAGGAGCATTTGTCAAACCAAACGGCATCACAAGGAACTCATAATGCCCATACCTCGTCCTGAAAGCTGTCTTAGGCACATCCACATCCTTTACCTTCAACTGGTAATACCCTGACCTCAAGTCAATCTTAGAGAACACAGCTGCTCCCCGAAATTGATCAAAAAGATCATCAATTCTCGGCAAAGGATACCGATTCTTGATAGTCAACTTGTTCAGCTGACGGTAATCAATGCACATCCTCATAGTGCCATCCTTCTTCTTCACAAACAAGACCGGTGCACCCCAAGGTGACACACTCGACCGAATGAACCCTCGATCAAGCAACTCTTGCAATTGCGTCTTCAGCTCCTTCAACTCTTTAGGTGCCATTCTATAAGGGGTAATGGACACAGGAGTTGTGTTCTCATACAGATCAATCCCAAACTCCACTCCACGATTAGGAGGTAATTCATGCAACTCCTCAGGAAACACACCAGGAAACTCTCGCACAGTCTTGATATCTTGCACACGCAACTCCTTAGAGCTAGGATTCATCACAAAAGCTAGATAAGCTTCACAACCTTGCCTCAGCATCCGGCTCGCCTCCAATGTAGACACCACATTGGCAAGAAACTTCACATTCTCACCAACCACAACAACCTCATAATCATCCGCAAGCTTCAACGAAACTCGCTTATTCTCACAATCTACTACAGCTCGATGCTCAACAAGCCAATCCATACCAAGGATTACATCAAAACCATAGAAAGGTAACTCCATAAGATCAACAGGAAAAACATGATCTTGAACAACCAAAGGACATCTTCTATAAAGCTTCCGAGTCACAACAGTCTCACCAAAAGAACTAGTGACACGCATACCAACATCCAAAGACTCAACAGGCAAACCAAGGTATTCAGCATGCTCACGCAATATGTATGAGTGCGTAGATCCAGAATCAATCAAGGAAAGTAATGACAAGGATTGCAAAGTAAAAGTACCTGCGATCACATCCGTGTCATTCCTCCCCTCTCTCTGAGCATACACCCTCGCCTGGCCGCCACCCTTAGGCTGAACAGCTACAACATGGGCTACATTCCGACCGCCTTCCTCTCTACGTTGGAAGTTACCACGGTCGCGCCCACGACCTCTCTGTGGTGCAACAACAACAGGAGCACGTCCTTGACCACCACCAGCCAACATAGGACACTCCCTCTTCATGTGATCCGTAGATCCACAGTTCCAGCATGAATTACCAGCCGCCACAACAGGAGCTTGCACCTCCCTCACAGCTCGAGGACAATCACGCTTCATATGGCCACGCGATCCACATGTCCAACATGCGCTCGGATCAACTCTAGCTTTGCCTCCCTAAGCAGGCGCACCACCACCTCACTTAGCTGAAGACTGATACTTCTGATCACGTCCCCTCTTGTTCCGTCCACCACCGGAACTATACTCAGCAGCTCGCTTACCAGCACCAGGACCAGCACTTCTAGAAGATAAACCCAAGTTCATCTCAATGTCCTTTGCTCGGCCAACCAGCACATCAAAATCATTATACTCAGCAGCCAGCATATACGTCTTTACTTCCGTCACCAAACCATAATGGAACCTTTCACACCTCTCCCGCTCATCCGGAACAAGCTCAGGTGCGTACTGACTGAGTCGAACAAACTGAACCTCATACTCAGCCACAGACATGCTCCCTTGGGTAAGAGACATGAATTCCCTTTTCTTTTCATCCAAGTACCTCACACCCAGGTACCTTCTCTTGAAAACATTCTGAAAGAACGTCCAAGTTACATCAGCTTCCGCCATCCCAGAGATAGTGGTTGTCCACCAAGTGTAAGCATCATCTTGCAACAATGATACCACACAGCCAAGCTTCTGCACCTCAGTGCAACTCATTTGCCCCAAGATTCTCTTGGTACTTTCTAACCAAGACTCCGAACCTTCAGCAGACAAACCCCTGAACTCAGTCCCTCCCAGACTGGGCAAACGTTCCAAAGGTAGTCTAACTCCAGCATCTCCCTGATGCCCAGCTCCTTGAGCTCCAGCTACCGCTGCTCGTAAAGCACCAGCAATAGCTTGAACCAACATTGTCATGTCAGGAATAGCTTGCCCCTGAACAGCTTCAGGTCCAGCGACCCCAGCACTAGCTGCAACACCAGCTCCTTCACCCTCAGCACCACCACCATCAGGCGGAGGAGGCAAATCCATAGCATTTTCAGCATTCTCTTCATTTTCATTCTGAGCCATAGCTCGCGTATTAACCCTCAACTCCCTACGAGGTGCCATTCACTAACAATGCAATCACAATGCAATAAAACAAAGTCAGGCTCAGCAAGGTAAGCAATCCAAGTACTCAAGCTCATTTCCACTTAAAAACAAATCATTACATTAGCTTTGATTTGGCAATGGGTCCCCCTAACATGCTTTTACCACAGCATACACCACAATTGTAACATGCTTACATTTCACACATCATGCTTTCACTCAACAAGCATACAAAGCATTCAAGCACTTAACACCCATTCATCAGTTCCCAATTACTCGAGAACTCGGCTCTGATACCACCAAATGTAACCCCCTTAACCCGGCCCAGACGGTTGAACCGAATTAAGAAGTTTACACGGGGAAAACCAAAGTCAACCCGAAAGTCAACCTTGATTAACGACCCTTTTTTTCTTTTTAATCTTGTCTAGATGCACATTAATCCTAGATATGTTCACAAGATCAGCATACTCAAAAATCAAAACAATCAGAGAACGTTCAGGGACTCAATTGCATAAATCATGAATTTAAGAACCAAACTGCAAATTCTGAAAATTATAGGGACTTAACCCAATTTAAAGTTACCAGTATGAAATTAGTCATCTTTCATGCTTCTCTGCCAAATTTCAGCTCAAGCGGACATCTCAAACTCATTCAATTGCATAAACAAGGTTCAGGACCAAAACGCAAAGATTTCAAAACATATAACCGTCAATTTCAGTGCCCAACGGTCGAGTGTTCCGAAACGGGGATGATCTGTTCCGAAACGCGGGACCGTTCCGAAACGAGTATCGGAACAGGGCTTGGCAGTAGCATTTCCGTTCCGGAACGGTTCCTCCCGTTTCGAAACGCCTAGGCCATTTCAGTCCCTCCGTTCCGAAACGGTAGCACCTGTTCCGAAACAGGCTGCCCAGATTGTAGAAATTTTGCTGGTTTATCACACAATTGACCCATCAAACATGCTCCAAAGGCAACCAAATTATACCAGCAAGTCATTACATGCATAAGGAACATAATTGCATCAACCATACACAAACATGGCATCAATATAAGAAAAACCCAATTCTATCCTATAAAGCAAACCATGCAATCCTCAAATCACCAAAACAAATACCAAGAGGCCAATTACATGTTCCAACATTAACAACAACATAAACCAACTTAGGGAGTCCAAGACATCTCCCAAAACAACAATATAGGTTCCCCATTGCCAAATGCCCAAAAGCTAATAGTGTTAGAAAACATTCACCATACATGAGCTTAAACCTTCACTTGGATGATTGGCTTCCTTGCTACCCCTAATGCACTTCAATGCTCTGCATTATTGGTTTAAGAAAAGAGAGAGCGTAAGCAAATAGCTTAGTGAGGAATGCTCATTTAAAACAACTCAATAATGCACCTATAAAACACCTTTATAAGCCTTAGTTCAAAACATCATTTGTACATGCACATAAGCATTTTAAACAAGCATTTCATGCTTCAAGTTTATAACATGTCATATTGGCCACAAGTGATACAATCGATACAAGATCCACACATGGACTTTTAACCACCATTGTGATCTTACAATTCACAAGGACCACACATGGACTTTTAACCACCATTGTGTCCTTAGCACAAGAATCATCCATGGACTTTTAACCACCATGATGTTCTTACATTTCACAAGGACCACACAAGGACTTTTAACCACCTTTGTGTCCTTAACAAGAATCACCCATGGACTTTTAACCACCATGGTGTTCTTAAATACACAAGGCTCACACAAGGACTTTTAACCACCTTTGTGACCTTAACCAAGAACCAACCATGGACTTTTAACCACCATGTTGTTCTTAAAATACACAAGGCTCACACGAGGACTTTTAACCACCTTTGTGACCTTAACAAGAATCAACCATGGACTTTTAACCACCATGTTGTTCTTAACACAAGAACCACCTATGGACTTTTAACCACCATAGTGTTCTTAGCCATTCTCAAATCATCACTTGCCAATATGCATCATTAATAACAATATTCCACTGTTTTAAAGCATTTAACAAAGCCATAATCATCATGCATCATTAAGCGTCAAAACCACATTAAACAATGTTCAAAAACAAGGATCTCTTACCCTGAGCATCCTTCAACACATGGCTTATAAAATCAGCATTAAATCATGCTAAAATATGCTTTCAAAACAGAATTTAAAACATGCAAACAAATCACATTGCATTCAACCAACTCATGGTTCATCATCAAGAGAGTTTTTCCGAAAACTTACTCTTGAGCTTAGCTAAGTTGCTTAGACTTAAACTAAGCTCCCAAACCTTCAAAACATTGGTTTCAAAGCTGAAAACCAAAATCCACTCACCGATTCCGTTTCGCTACTTGCCGAAACACCAATCAAGCTTCCGGATCACCACCACAAGGATCCAAAGATGACTCCCCTGTTTTAAACACATCAAAGCAGAGGATTAATGCATCATCATGCATTAATATCTTCAATGAAAGCACCTAAACTCGCTGCTCTCATCCATACTCTCATTTCGGCTACCAAACACAACCGAAATCACCTCCAAACAACTCCACAACACTACCCAGCCAAGATCCATCAATTCTAAACATCCTTAAACATCAATTAACATCCAAAAAGGATCTAACCACGTCCTTATACCTCCAGCTATAACAGATCATCAAGATCACTCCAAAAACAACCAAAAACTCAAGCAAAACTTAGGAAAATCAACCTATTCGGGATTGCATTGATTAAACCTCAATTTCTCATCAATTATACATTCATTTTCCATCAAAATGACATCTCAAAATAATGCCCAATCAGATCATACGAATTTCATCAAAATTAAAGCAAATCTTGCATTTTAAAGCCAAGATCAAGAACACAATTGTAAATCCTTTTATAAAACACAAATCAAGGATTGAGAACTTGGGAATTTCAGTAAAGAACTGAGAATTTAGAGGAGAAGGACGTTCATACCTCTAAACTTGAGTTTCTCCCTTTTTGGAACCAAGATTCTTGAAAATCCAATAAGCAAATGCTAAGGTTTTGTTGTAGAAATGATTAGAGATCAAAAGAGGATTGAAATCTCATATTTGGATGTCAAAATCAGAGGGAAAAGTGCTGGAGAAATGTGTTTGGGTTGAGAGAAAAGTTGAGAGAAAAGGAAAATGGAAATTTGAGAAAAGTTAGTTAAATGCCAAAAATATATTTCCCTCCCTTTTACCTTTATTTTAAACCATTAATTAATTGATAAATATTCAGAAAAATCTGGAGAAACTCCTTTTGGGTAAATAGCTCCTTAAAGATTCAAAGTTTCAATCGTTTTTAAAACAGTCACCCAGTTTTCAAAAATTACATTTTGGTCACTAACAAAAATGTCACACTTCCAAACCTCATTTTATAAAATTGATTCCACCATTCTCTTATATATATTAAAAGAGGATTTTAAGACATTTTTCCATATTTTTAATGCAACCCGAACTAGGCTTTCCTAAATTCACCCTTTTATATTCGAACCGCAACCCAACCGGCCCGGTCCAAACCCAAAACTTCTAAGCCCAAAATTGGGGCATTACATTTTAGGAGTTCAAATAATTGATTAGGAACTTTTCAACACAATTATATTGAAAAACCTCAATTTTATAGTTTTTACTCAGTTAAAATTCCAATGGGCCCATTGAAAGGCCCATTTAGACCTGCTCGTCCGAAACCTCTACAAAAAGGACTGCAAAATAGTTTTAATCAAATTTTAGGATTTCAAATAAATGATTAGGAGCTTTTCAACACAATTATATTGCAAAAGCTCAATTTTTGTACTTTTTACTCAGTTAAAATTCCAACGGGTCCATTGTAAGGCGCATTTAGACCTGCTCGTCCGAAACGTATCAAAAAGGACTGCAAAAAAAGTTTTAATAAAATTGTAGGAGTTTATGTAATTGATTAGGAGCTTTTCAACACAATTATATTTCAAAACCTCAATTTTATACTTTTTACTCAGTTAAAATTTCAACGGGTTCATTGAAAGGCCCATTTAGACCCGCTCGTCCGAAACCTCTACAAAAAGGACCGCAAAAATGTTTTATTCAAATATTAGGAGTTCAAATAATTGATTAGGAGATTTTCAACACATTTATAATGCAAAACCTCAATTTCTGTACTTTTTACTCATTTAAAATTCTAACGGGTCCATTGAAAGGCCTATTTAGACCTGCTCGTCCGAAACCTCGACGAAAAGGACTGCAAAATAGTTTTAATCAAATTTTAGGAGTTCAAATAATTGATTAGGAACTTTTCAACACAATTATATTGAAAAACCTCAATTTTATACTTTTTACTCAGTTAAAATTCAAACGGGCCCATTGAAAAGACCATTTAGACCTGCTCGTCTGAAACCTCTACAAAAAGGTTCGCAAAAAAGTATTATTCAAATATTAGGAGTTCAAATAATTGATTAGGAGCTTTTAAACACAATTATATTGCAAAACCTCAATTTCTGTACTTTTTACTCAGTTAAAATTCCAACGGGTCCATTGAATGGCCCATTTAGACCTGCTCGTTCAATACCTCTACAAAAAGGACGGCAAAAATGTTTTATTCAAATATTAGGAGTTCAAATAATTGATTAGGATCTTTTCAACACAATTATATTGCAAAACCTCAATTTCTGTACTTTTTACTCAGTTAAAATTCTAACGGGTCCATTGAAAGGCCCATTTAGACCTGCTCGTCCGAAACCTCAACAAAAAAGACTGCAAAATAGTTTTAATCAAATTTTAGGAGTTCAAATAATTTATTAGGTACTTTTCAACACAATTATATTGAAAAACCTCAATTTTATACTTTTTACACAGTTAAAATTCAAACGGGCCCATTGAAAGGCCCATTTAGACCTGCTCGTCCGAAACCTCTACAAAAAGGACCGCAAAAATGTTTTATTCAAATATTAGGAGCTCAAATAATTGATTAGGAGCTTTTCAACACAATTATATTGCGAAACCTCAATTTCTGTACTTTTTACTCAGTTAAAATACCAACGGGTCCATTGAAAGGCCCATTTCGACCCGCTCGTCCGAAACCTCTACAAAAAGGACTGTAAAATAAGTTTTAATCAAATTTTAGGAGTTCAAATAATTGATTAGGAGCTTTTAAACACAATTATATTGCAAAAGCTCAATTTCTGTACTTTTTACTCAGTTAAAATTCCAACGGGTCCATTGTAAGGCCTATTTTGACCTGCTCGTCCGAAACGTATCAAAAAGGACTGCAAAAAAAGTTTTAATCAAATTTTAGGAGTTGATGTAATTGATTAGGAGCTTTTCAACACAATTATATTGCAAAACCTCAATTTTATACTTTTTACTCAGTTAAAATTTCAACGGGTCCATTGAAAGGCCCATTTACACCTGCTCGTCTGAAACCTCTACAAAAAGGACCGCAAAAATGTTTTATTCAAATATTAGGAGTTCAAATAATTGATTAGGAGCTTTTCAACACAATTCTAATGCGAAACCTCAATTTCTGTACTTTTTACTCAGTTAAAATACCAACGGGTCCATTGAAAGGCCCATTTCGACCCGCTCGTCCGAAACCTCTACAAAAGGACTGCAAAATAAGTTTTAATCAAATTTTAGGAGTTCATGTAATTGATTAGGAGCTTTTCAACACAATTATATTGCAAAACCTCAATTTTATACTTTTTACTCAGTTAAAATTTCAACGGGTCCATTGAAAGGCCCATTTAGACCCGCTCATCTGAAACCTCTACAAAAAGGACCGCAAAAATGTTTTATTAAAATATTAGGAGTTCAAATAATTGATTAGGAGCTTTTCAACATATTTATATTGCAAAACCTCAATTTCTGTACTTTTTACTCAGTTAAAATTCTAACGGGTCCATTGAAAGGCCCATTTATACCTGCTCGTCCGAAACCTCGACAAAAGGACTGCAAAATAGTTTTAATCAAATTTTAGGAGTTTATGTAATTGATTAGGAACTTTTCAACACAATTATATTGAAAAACCTCAATTTTATACTTTTTACTCAGTTAAAATTCAAACGGGCCCATTGAAAGGCCCATTTAGACTTGCTCGTCCGAAACCTCTACAAAAAGGTTCGCAAAAATGTTTTATTCAAATATTAGGAGTTCAAATAATTGATTAGGAGCTTTTCAACATAATTATATTGCAAAACCTCAATTTCTGTACTTTTTACTCAGTTAAAATTCCAACGGGTCCATTGAATGGCCCATTTAGACCTGCTCGTTCAATACCTCTACAAAAAGGACGGCAAAAATGTTTTATTCAAATATTAGGAGTTCAAATAATTGATTAGGAGCTTTTCGACACAATTATATTGCAAAACCTCAATTTCTGTACTTTTTACTCAGTTAAAATTCAAACGGGCCCATTGAAAGGCCCATTTCTACCCGCTGGTCCGAAACCTCTACAAAAAGGTTCGCAAAAATGTTTTATTCAAATATTAGGAGTTCAAATAATTGATTAGGACCTTTTCAACACAATTATATTGCAAAGCCTCAATTTTTGTACTTTTTACTCAATTTAATTCCAACGGGTCCATTGAAAGGCCCATTTAGACCTGCTCGTCCGAAACCTCTACAAAAAAGGACCGCAAAACAAGTTTTAATCAAATTTTAGGAGTTCAAATAATTGATTAGGAGCTTTTCAACACAATTATATTGCAGAAGCTCAATTTCTGTACTTTTTACTCAGTTAAAATTCCAACGGGTCCATTGTAAGGCCTATTTTGACCTGCTCGTCCGAAACGTATCAAAAAGGACTGCAAAAAAGGTTTTAATCAAAATTTAGGAGTTTATGTAATTGATTAGGAGCTTTTCAACACAATTATATTGCAAAACCTCAATTTTATACTTTTTACTCAGTTAAAATTTCAATGGGTCCATTGAAAGGGCCATTTAGACCCGCTCGTCCGAAACCTCTACAAAAAGAACCGCAAAAATATTTTATAAAAATATTAGGAGTTCAAATAATTGATTAGGAGCTTTTCAACACAATTATATTGCAAAACCTCAATTTCTGTACTTTTTACTCAGATAAAATTCTAACGGGTCCATTGAGAGGCCCATTTAGACCTGTTCGTCCGAAACCTCTACAAAAAAGGACCGCAAAACAAGTTTTAATCAAATTTTAGAAGTTCAAATAATTGATTAGGAGCTTTTAAACACAATTATATTGCAAAAGCTCAATTTCTGTACTTTTTAATCAGTTAAAATTCCAACGGGTCCATTGTAAGGCCCAATTAGACCTGCTCGTCCGAAACGTATCAAAAAGGACTGCAAAAAAAGTTTTAATCAAATTTTAGGAGTTGATGTAATTGATTAGGAGCTTTTCAACACAATTATATTGCAAAACCTCAATTTTATACTTTTTACTCAGTTAAAATTTCAACGGGTCCATTGAAAGGCCCATTTACACCCGCTCGTTTGAAACCTCTACAAAAAGGACCGCAAAAATGTTTTATTCAAATATTAGGAGTTCAAATAATTGATTAGGAGCTTTTCAACACAATTCTAATGCGAAACCTCAATTTCTGCACTTTTTACTCAGTTAAAATACCAACGGGTCCATTGAAAGGCCCATTTCGACCCGCTCGTCTGAAACCTCTACAAAAGGACTGCAAAATAAGTTTTAATCAAATTTTAGGAGTTCATGTAATTGATTAGGAGCTTTTCAACACAATAATATTGCAAAACCTCAATTTTATACTTTTTACTCAGTTAAAATTTCAACGGGTCCATTGAAAGGCCCATTTAGACCCGCTCGTCTGAAACCTCTACAAAAAGGACCGCAAAAATGTTTTATTAAAATAATAGGAGTTCAAATAATTGATTAGGAGCTTTTCAACATATTTATATTGCAAAACCTCAATTTCTTTACTTTTTACTCAGTTAAAATTCTAACGGGTCCATTGAAAGGCCCATTTATACCTGCTCGTCCGAAACCTCGACAAAAAGGACTGCAAAATAGTTTTAATCAAATTTTAGGAGTTCAAATAATTGATTAGGAACTTTTCAACACAATTATATTGAAAAACCTCAATTTTATACTTTTTACTCAGTTAAAATTCAAACGGGCCCATTGAAGGATCATTTAGACTTGCTCGTCCGAAACCTCTACAAAAAGGTTCGCAAAAATGTTTTATTCAAATATTAGGAGTTCAAATAATTGATTAGGAGCTTTTCAACATAATTATATTGCAAAACCTCAATTTCTGTACTTTTTACTCAGTTAAAATTCCAACGGGTCAATTGAATGGCCCATTTAGACCTGCTCGTCCGAAACCTCTACAAAAAGGACCGCAAAAATTGTTTTATTCAAATATTAGGAGTTCAAATAATTGATTAGGAGCTTTTCAACACAATTCTAATGCGAAACCTCAATTTCTGTACTTTTTACTCAGTTAAAATACCAACGGGTCCATTGAAAGGCCCATTTCGACCCGCTCGTCCGAAACCTCTACAAAAGGACTACAAAATAAGTTTTAATCAAATTTTAGGAGTTCATGTAATTGATTAGGAGATTTTCAACACAATTATATTGCAAAACCTCAATTATATACTTTTTACTCAGTTAAAATTTCAACGGGTCCATTGATAGGCCCATTTAGACCCGCTCGTCTGAAACCTCTACAAAAAGGACCGCAAAATGTTTTATTCAAATATTAGGAGTTCAAATAATTGATTAGGAGCTTTTCAACACATTTATATTGAAAAACCTCAATTTCTGTACTTTTTACTTAGTTAAAATTCTAACGGGTCCATTGAAAGGCCCATTTAGACATGCTAGTCCGAAACCTCTACAAAAAAGGACCGCAAAACAAGTTTTAATCAAAATTTAGGAGTTCAAATAATTGATTAGGAGATTTTAAACACAATTATATTGCAAAAGCTCAATTTCGATACTTTTTACTCAGTTAAAATTCCAACGGGTCCATTGTAAGGCCCATTTAGACCTGCTCGTCCAAAACGTATAAAAAAGGACTGCCAAAAAAGATTTAATCAAATTTTAGGAGTTTATGTAATTGATTAGGAGCTTTTCAACACATTTATATTGCAAAACCTCAATTTTTGTACTTTTTACTCAGTTAAAATTCTAACATGTCCATTGAAAGGCCCATTTAGACCTTCTCGTCCGAAACCTCGACAAAAAGGACTGCAAAATAGTTTTAATCAAATTTTAGGAGTTCAAATAATTGATTAGGAACTTTTCAACACAATTATATTGAAAAACCTCAATTTTATACTTTTTACTCAGTTAAAATTCAAACGGGCCCATTGAAAGGCCCATTTAGACCTGCTCGTCCGAAACCTCTACAAAAAGGTTCGAAAAAATGTTTTATTCAAATATTAGCAGTTAAAATAATTGATTAGGAGCTTTTCAACACAATTATATTGCAAAACCTCAATTTCTGTACTTTTTACTAAGTTAAAATTCCAACGGGTCCATTGAATGGCCCATTTAGACCTGCTCGTCCGAAACTTCTACAAAAAGGACCGCAAAAAATGTTTTATTCAAATATTAGGAGTTAAAATAATTGATTAGGAGCTTTTCAACACAATTATATTGCAAAACCTCAATTTCTGTACTTTTTACTCAGTTAAAATATCAACGGGTCCATTGAAAGGCCCATTTCGACCCGCTCGTCCGAAACCTCTAAAAAAGGACTGTAAAATATGTTTTAATCAAATTTTAGGAGTTCATGTAATTGATTAGGAGCTTTTCAACACAATTATATTGCAAAACCTCAATTTCTGTACTTTTTACTAAGTTAAAATTCCAACGGGTCCATTGAATGGCCCATTTAGACATGCTCGTCCGAAACCTCGACAAAAAGGACCGCAAAACAATGTTTTATTCAAATATTAGGAGTTAAAATAATTGATTAGGAGCTTTTCAACACAATTATATTGCAAAACCTCAATTTCTGTACTTTTTACTCAGTTAAAATTCCAACAGGTCCATTGTAAGGCCCATTTAGACCTGCTCGTCCGAAACGTATAAAAAAGGACTGCAAAAAAAGTTTTAATCAAATTTTAGGAGCTTATGTAATTGATTAGGAGCTTTTCAACACAATTATATTGCAAAACCTAAATTTTATACTTTTTACTCAGTTAAAATTCAAACGGGCCCATTGAAAGGCCCATTTCGACCCGCTCGTCCGAAACCTCTACCAAAAGGTTCAAAAAATGTTTTATTCAAATATTAGGAGTTGAAATAATTGATTAGGAGCTTTTCAACACATTTATATTGCAAAACCTCAATTTTTGTACTTTTTACGCAATTTAATTCCAATGGGTCCATTGAAAGGCCCATTCAGACCTGCTCGTCCGAAACCTCTACAAAAAAAGGACCGCAAAAAGAGTTTTAATCAAATTTTAGGAGTTCAAATAATTGATTAGGAGATTTTCAACACAATTATATTGCAAAAGCTCAATTTTTGTACTTTTTACTCAGTTAAAATTCCAACGGATCCATTGTAAGGCCTATTTAGACCTGCTCATCCGAAACGTATCAAAAAGGACTGCAAAAACAGTTTTAATCAAATTTTAGGAGTTCAAATAATTGATTAGGAACTTTTCAACACAATTATATTGAAAAACCTCAATTTTATACTTTTTACTCAGTTAAAATTCAAACGGGCCCATTGAAAAGCCCATTTAGACCTGCTCGTCCGAAACCTCTACAAAAAGGTTCGCAAAAATGTTTTATTCAAATATTAGGAGTTCAAATAATTGATTAGGAGCTTTTCAACACAATTATATTGCAAAACCTCAATTTCTATACTTTTTTACTCAGTTAAAATTCCAACGGGTCCATTGAATGGCCCACTTAGACCTGCTCGTAAGAAACCTCTACAAAAAGGACCGCAAAAAATGTTTTATTCAAATATTAGGAGTTCAAATAATTGATTAGGAGCTTTTCAACACAATTATAATGCGAAACCTCAATTTCTGTACTTTTTACTCAGTTAAAATACCAACGGGTCCATTGAAAGGCCCATTTCGACCCGCTCGTCCGAAACCTCTACAAAAATGACTGCAAAATAAGTTTTAATCAAATTATAGGAGTTCATGTAATTGATTAGGAGCTTTTCAACACAATTATATTGCAAAACCTCAATTTTTGTACTTTTTACTCAATTTAAGTCCAACGGGTCCATTGAAAGACCCATTTAGACCTGCTCGTCCGTAACCTCTACAAAAAACTACCGCAAAACAAGTTTTAATCAAATTTTAGGAGTTCAAATAATTGATTAGGAGATTTTCAACACAATTATATTGCAAAAGCTCTGTTTCTGTACTTTTTACTCAGTTAAAATTCCAACACGTCCATTGTAAGGCCCATTTAGACCTGCTCGTCCGAAACGTATCAAAAAGGACTGCAAAAAAAGTTTTAATCAAATTTTAGGAGCTTATGTAATTGATTAGGAGCTTTTCAACACAATTATATTGCAAAACCTCAATTTTATACTTTTTACTCAGTTAAAATTTCAACGGGTCCATTGAAAGGCCCATTTAGTCTCGCTCGTCCGAAACCTCTACAAAAAGGACCGCAAAAATGTTTTATTCAAATATTAGGAGTTCAAATAATTGATTAGGAGCTTTTCAACACATTTATATTGCAAAACCTCAATTTCTGTACTTTTTATTCAGTTAAAATTCTAACGGGTCCATTGAAAGGCCCATTTAGACCTGCTCGTCCGAAACCTCTACAAAAAAAGGACCGCAAAACAAGTTTTAATCAAATTTTAGGAGTTCAAATAATTGATTAGGAGCTTTTAAACACAATTATATTGCAAAAGCTCAATTTCGATACTTTTTACTCAATTAAAATTCCAACGGGTCCATTGTAAGGCCCATTTAGACCTGCTCGTCTGAAACCTCTACAAAAAGGACTGAAAAACATGTTTTATTCAAACATTAGGAGTTCAAATAATTGATTAGGAGCTTTTCAACACAATTATAATGCGAAACCTCAATTTCTGTACTTTTTACTCAGTTAAAATACCAACGGGTCCATTGAAAGGCCCATCTCGACCCGCTCGTCCGAAACCTCTACAAAAATGACTGCAAAATAAGTTTTAATCAAATTTTAGGAGTTCATGTAATTGATTAGGAGCTTTTCAACACAATTATATTGCAAAACCTCAATTTTTGTACTTTTTACTCAGATAAAATTCCAACGGGTCCATTGGAAGGCCCATTTAGACCTGCTCGTCCGAAACCTCTACAAAAAAGGACCGCAAAACAAGTTTTAATCAAATTTTAGGAGTTAAAATAATTGATCAGGAGCTTTTCAACACAATTATATAGCAAAAGCTCAATTTCTGTACTTTTTACTCAGTTAAAATTCCAACAGGTCCATTGTAAGGCCCATTTAGACCTGCTCGTCCGAAACGTATCAAAAAGGACTGCAAAAAAAGTTTTAATCAAATTTTAGGAGCTTATGTAATTGATTAGGAGCTTTTCAACACAATTATATTGCAAAACCTCAATTTTATACTTTTTACTCAGTTAAAATTTCAACGGGTCCATTGAAAGGCCCATTTAGTCCCGCTCGTCCGAAACCTCTACAAAAAGGACCGCAAAAATGTTTTATTCAAATATTAGGAGTTCAAATAATTTATTAGGAGCTTTTCAACACATTTATATTGCAAAACCTCAATTTCTGTACTTTTTATTCAGTTAAAATTCAAACGGGTCCATTGAAAGGCCCATTTAGACCTGCTCGTCCGAAACCTCTACAAAAAAAAGACCGCAAAACAAGTTTTAATCAAATTTTAGGAGTTCAAATAATTGATTAGGAGCTTTTAAACACAATTATATTGCAAAAGCTCAATTTCGATACTTTTTACTCTATTTAAATTCCAACGGGTCCATTGTAAGGCCCATTTAGACCTGCTCGTCCGAAACCTCTACAAAAAGGACCGAAAAACATGTTTTATTCAAACATTAGGAGTTCAAATAATTGATTAGGAGCTTTTCAACACAATTATAATGCGAAACCTCAATTTCTGTACTTTTTACACAGTTAAAATACCAACAGGTCCATTGAAAGGCCCATTTCGACCCGCTCGTCCGAAACCTCTACAAAAATGACTGCAAAATAAGTTTTAATCAAAATTTAGGAGTTCATGTAATTTATTAGGAGCTTTTCAACACAATTATATTGCAAAACCTCAATTTTTGTACTTTTTACTCAGATAAAATTCCAACGGGTCCATTGAAAGGCCCATTTAGATCTGCTCGTCCGAAACCTCTACAAAAAAGGACCGCAAAACAAGTTTTAATCTAATTTTAGGAGTTCAAATAATTTATTAGGAGATTTTCAACACAATTATATTGCAAAAGCTCAATTTCTGTACTTTTTACTCAGTTAAAATTCCAACGGGTCCATTGTAAGGCCCATTTAGACCTGCTCGTCCGAAACGTATGAAAAAGGACTGCATAAAAAGTTTTAATCAAATTTTAGGAGTTTATGTAATTGATTAGGAGCTTTTCAACACAATTATATTGAAAAACCTCAATTTTATACTTTTTACTCAGTTAAAATTTCAACGGGTCCATTGAAAGGCCCATATAGACCCGCTCGTTCGAAACCTCTACAAAAAGGACCGCAAAAATGTTTTATTCAAATATTAGGAGTTCAAATAATTGATTAGGAGCTTTTCAACAGATTTATATTGCAAAACCTCAATTTCTGTACTTTTTACTTAGTTAAAATTCTAACGGGTCCATTGAAAGGCCCATTTAGACCTGCTCGTCCGAAACCTCGACAAAAAGGACTACAAAATAGTTTTAATCAAATTTTAGGAGTTCAATTAATTGATTAGGAACTTTTCAACACAATTATATTGAAAAACCTCAATTTTATACTTTTTATTCAGTTAAAATTCAAACGGGCCTATTGAAAGGCCCATTTAGACCTGCTCGTCCGAAACCTCTACAAAAAGGTTCGCAAAAATGTTTTATTCAAATATTAGGAGTTCAAATAATTGATTAGGAGCTTTTCAACACAATTATATTGCAAAACCTCAATTTTTGTACTTTTTACTCAGTTAGAATTCCAACGGGTCCATTGAATGGCCCATTTAGACCTGGTCGTCCGAAACCTCTACAAAAAGGACCGCAAAAAATGTTTTATTCAAATATTAGGAGTTCAAATAATTGATTAGGAGCTTTTCAACACAATTATAATGCGAAACCTCAATTTTTGTACTTTTTACTCAGTTAAAATACCAACGGGTCCATTGAAAGACCCATTTCGACCCGCTCGTCCGAAACCTCTACAAAAAGGACTGCAAAATAAGTTTTGATCAAATTTTAGGAGTTCATGTAATTGATTAGGAGCTTTTCAACACAATTATATTGCAAAACCTCAATTTTTGTACTTTTTACTCAATTTAATTCCAACGGGTCCATTGAAAGGTCCATTTAGACCTGCTCGTCCGAAACATCTACAAAAAAGGACCGCAAAACAAGTTTTAATCAAATTTTAGGAGTTCAAATAATTGATTAGGAGCTTTTCAACACAATTATATTGCAAAAGCTCAATTTTTGTACTTTTTACTCAGTTAAAATTCCAGCGGGTCCATTGTAAGGCCCATTTAGACCTGCTCGTCCGAAACGTATCAAAAAGGACTGCAAAAAAAGTTTTTGTAACCCTCTCGTCCCGGTCTGGCCGGATGACCGGTCCGAGTGAGCCACACGGGGAAAACCGAAGCGAAACCCGTTAAGGTTCCCCCTCGGTTAGCAAGTCTATATTTTTTTCATTTTAATCTTGTCTAGAGGAGTATTAAATCCTAAGTGATCAAACAGCGGAACAACATACACAAGACAATCAAGCGAACCCAAAACAACATTTAACAGCCCAATCTTAAACTTAAACTGCATGTGGTATCGATACTCCTAAGGAGTGTATCGATATGCCTTGGCTAGGTCAACTGGTCAGAGTCAACCCGTGGAGACCGTATCGATACGCCCAAAGAGTGTATCGATACTCTCCCCAACGGTCAACTTCTTGCGGTCAACGCTAAGATGACTGTATCGATACGCTAGAGGCCCGTTTCGATACCAAAATCGACAGTGGCTCCAGTGACCAAAAAGGTATCGATACGCCCCCTCGCGTATCGAAACGCGAGGCTTGAAACAAGAAGGCCGTATCGATACGGGTCCAATCGTATTGATACCCCTGCTACGAACTTACCAGTTTTAGCTGATTTAAGGCACAAGGGTGCTCCTAAATCCCCCTAAAACCTCAACCAACACACTAGCATCATTCCTAAGGCAAACCAACATAACAAACATGCTTGAAAACTTAAAGCCAAGAGGCACAATTCAACACAAGGAGGTGCACAAACCATTTAAGCAACTTAAGCATTCAAGCATAAAACAAGGCATCCATACATGGCATTCCAACAAAGGCAATTTAGCATTTAAGGTCATCCATGAAAGCTCAAAGGCCCGAATGGCACAAGATAACACATAGGAGGTTTGCACCCACAACAAGGCAACCTAAACATCTAAAGACATGCCACCACACACAAGCATACATCATAACATATCATGCTTTACAATCCAAAGCCAAAACAAATCATCAACATACATGAGTCATACATAGATCATACAAAAACCCTTGCCACATTGCTAACTAATACAAAATTAATCACCGTACTTGAGCCACAAACTTGGAAAGCCCTTCTTGCCTTGCTCCGAGCTAACACCACGCTAATGATTTGCATTGTTGAACATTGAGAGCGTAAGCTATAAGCTTAGTGAGGGTGCTCTAAGACGAAAAACATCAACAATGCAGGGTTCAAGCATGTAAATCCTAATCTCACATACATCAAACATTGGCATATAATCAAGTAGACCTAGCTAGTCTTTCGAGTGGCATAATATGGCATCTTACATCATACTAAGCACCAAGCATCAATATCAACGATCATATATCAACATCATATATCACCATTATATGAACAAGTTTAATTTGCCACTTTCAATTACCCGGATGTACGGATTTAAACCTCAACAACACTTTACCTCGGTGGGATTACACTCATCACCGGACCTTGCATGTGCGGGATTCAACTCATCGCCACATGCCCTACGGATGGGATTCCACTCATCATCCCGTAGAAATAAATAAAAGCTTCCGGTGGAATATTACATCATCGTACTCCTCCTTGATGACTTAACGCCATCAAGGCCACGTACGTTTTGACTCAATTCGTGTGCACACTAATCCTAATGATCGATCATTTACAACCGACAATTTATTTAGTGCCAATTTTCATTATCACGTCACATATCATCAACCACAACACATGCTCATCACATATATACATTTCATGATATACATACATCAATTTAACCACAATTCACAAGAGCATAGATAGGCAAATACGCAATAGCACTTAATGAAATCAATGGCTAGAATTAACAACTTGAAATAAAGAAATGGCCTACCAAGCACACTTCACACACACACACTACACATACTCGAACCAAACTTTAAAACAAGTTTGAAACCACTCACCGCCCTTCCTTAGCAACCAAGCGAAACTCCTACGAACCCGGATTCAGTCCCAAAGCTCCTTCGACGACTCCTCTTGCTTCTAGTCAACCAAAAACGCAACCAACAACCACAATCAATGCTAACATTCGATCAATACCCAACTTTAGAGCTTAAACTAACTTCATCCACATTTTCCAATCAAATAAATCCCCAAATGTATCAAATTCGTACTCCCTCAAACCTTGGCTGAAAACTCCACTTTCAAACATCCAAAAGACTCTCAAATGATCCCAAAACACCCTCCTAACATATATAAACCAACAGCCCTTCAATTTCAACCTTAAACCTCCCAAAAACCCAAGTTTTGACATCCCAAAAATGGCTCCAAGAACCCATTTCGGGTTTTCAATAAAATCCACTCATTTTGACATATAATATATATCTTGATGTGATTAAAACAAAACTTAACTCATTATTTCAAAACAAGGTGAAAATCACCATAAAAACCCAAACTTTAAATCAAACCCTAAATTTCAAAATCTCATATTTTTTAAATCTACAACCATAGATAGATAAAGGATGAAGAGGAGAGTGAGAAAATGATTTTACCTTTCAAAAACACCTTGAAATGAAGTTGAAAGCCAATGGAATAGTGTTTTTAGTTTGAGAGGGTTTTGAAAAGGGTTGGGGGTGTTCTAACGTTAGAAAGGGTTTGGGGAGAAGATGACAACTTAAATTTTAAAGTTGTCTTGCTTTTTAAAAACTTTTGGGTTAAATTACAACATTGGTCCCTCCCCTGTTTACTAAAGCTCAATTAGATCCAAATTAAGGTTGAATTGGTTTTAATTAAATTTTACCGATTCGAACCGTAACCCCACTAACTCCTAACCCCAAAACACGAACATTACAACTCTCTCCCACTTAAGGAATTTCGTCCCCGAAATTACCTGACTGAAAGAGATACGGAAACTGCTTTTCCATATCCTCCTTCCTCTCCCAAGTGGCCTCGTCCACACCTCGACGTTGCCACCGCACCTTTACTAACTCAATCGATCTACCCCTCAACACCTTACTGTCAGAAGCTAAGATCTCAACGGGCTCTTCTTCATAAGTCAAATCCGGATTCAATTCAATCTCTTCTACGGGCATAACATGTGATGGATCGGACCTATACTTACGAAGCATCGAAACATTGAACACATCGTGTATCTTCTCTAGCTCGGATGGAAAACGCAACTGATAAGCAACCGGACCAACCCTCTTCACAATCTCATACGGTCCTATGTACCTCGGACTCAACTTCCCCTTTCGGCCAAATCTCATCACGTTCTTCCACGGAGACACTTTCAAGAACACTTTCTCACCCACTGAGAACTCAACCTCCTTCCTCTTCAAATCGGCATAGGACTTCTGCCTATCCGATGCAGCCTTCAAACGATCACAAATCAATTTTACCTTGTCAGTTGTCCCCTTGAGCAAATCCGGCATAGGTAACAATTTCTGTCCTACCTCGGCCCAACACACTGGAGTTCTACACTTTCGGACATACAAGGCCTCATACGGAGCCATCTGAATGCTCGACTGAAAGCTATTATTGTACGTAAACTCTACTAGAGGCAAATGCTTCTCCCAAGTACCCTGAAAGTCAATGATACAACATCGCAACATATCCTCTAAGATCTGAATAACTCTCTCTGACTGACCATCTGACTGAGGATGATAAGACGTGCTGAAGTTCAAACGGGTACCCAAAGCCGTATGCAGACACTCCTAAAATCTAGAAGTAAACCGCGGATCTCTATCTGATACAATGGACTTCGGCACAACATGCAGTCTAACAATCTCACCAATATACAAATCGGCCAATCTATCTAAAGTGTAAGTAGTGTTGACTGCCAAGAAGTGAGCACACTTCGTAAAACGATCCACTATCACCCAAACTGAGTTCTTCTTCGTAGGAGTCAAAGGCAAACCCGAAACAAAATCCATGGTGATGTTCTCCCATTTCCATTCCGGAATTCTCAACGGCTGTAACAAACCTGAGGGAACCTGATGTTCCGCCTTCACTCTCTGACACACTAAGCACTTACTCACAAAGTCGGCTACATCTCTCTTCAAGCCAGCCCAAAAGTACCCATTCTTCAAGTCACGGTACATCTTCGTACTTCCAAGATGCATAGCAAACGGACTACTGTGGGCTTCGGTCAAGATCGTACGTCTCAAGTCACTGTCCTCTGGCACAACTATTCTATCTTTGAAACACAAAACCCCATCAGTACCGAAACTGTAGTCTGAAGATCTACCCTCGGCTATATCTTGCACGTGAGGTGCCAAAGATCTATCCAAGAGCTGCTTCTCTCGAATCAACTGACCTAGAGTAGGTCTAACCTGAAGCTCAGCTACCAAGCCACCATCTCCGGACAAACTCAATCTAGCAAACATGGCTCTAAAGTCCACGGCCATCTTCCTACTCAATGCATCAGCCACTACATTGGCCTCACCCAGATGGTACTCAATAGTAAGATCATAGTCTTTTAGCAACTCTAACCACATACGCTGTCTGAGATTCAAATCTCGCTGAGTCATAATGTATTTCAAACTCTTGTGATCGGTGTACACTGTGCATCTCTCACCGTACAAATAGTGCCTCCAAATATTCAGAGCAAATACAACTGCAGCTAACTCTATGTCATGGGTTGGATAGTTGCGCTCATGGGTCTTCAACTGTCTTGAGGCCTAAGCCACTACTCACTTGTCTGGCATAAGAACACATCCTAGCCACTACTCTGGCTAACTCTATGTCATGGGTCGGATAGTTGCGCTAGTATTTTTTACTCAATTTAATTCCAACGGGTACATTGAAAAGCCCATTTAGACCTGCTCGTCCGAAACCTCTACAAAAAAGGACCGCAAAACAAGTTTTAATCAAATTTTAGGAGTTCAAATAATTGATTAGGAGCTTTTCAACACAATTATATTGCAAAAGCTCAATTTCTGTACTTTTTACTCAGTTAAAATTCCAACGGGTCCATTGTAAGGCCCATTTAGACCTGCTCGTCCGAAACGTATCAAAAAGGACTGCAAAAAAAGTTTTAATCAAATTTTAGGAGTTTATGTAATTGATTAGGAGCTTTTCAACACAATTATATTGCAAAACCTCAATTTTATACTTTTTACTCAGTTAAAATTTCAACGGGTCCATTGAAAGGCCCATTTAGACCCGCTCGTCTCAAACCTCTACAAAAAGGACCGCAAAAATGTTTTATTCAAATATTAGGAGTTCAAATAATTGATTAGGAGCTTTTCAACACATTTATATTGCAAAACCTCAATTTCTGTACTTTTTACTCAGTTAAAATTCTAACGGGTCCATTGAAAGGCCCATTTAGACCTGCTCGTCCGAAACCTCGACAAAAAGGACTGCAAAATAGTTTTAATCAAATTTTAGGAGTTCAAATAATTGATTAGGAACTTTTCAACACAATAATATTGAAAAACCTCAATTTTACACTTTTTACTTAGTTAAAATTCAAACGGGCCCATTGAAAGGCCCATTTAGACCTGCTCGTCCGAAACCTCTACAAAAAGGTTCGCAAAAATACTTTATTCAAATATTATGAGTTCAAATAATTGATTAGGAGCTTTTCAACACAATTATATTGCAAAACCTCAATTTCTGTACTTTTTACTCAGTTAAAATTCCAACGGGTCCATTGAAAGGCCCATTTAGACCTGCTCGTCCGAAACCTCTACAAAAAGGACCGCAAAAATGTTTTATTCAAATATTAGGAGTTCAACTAATTGATTAGGAGCTTTTCAACACAATTATATTGCGAAACCTCAATTTATGTACTTTTTACTCAGTTAAAATACCAACGGGTCCATTGAACGGCCCATTTCGACCCGCTCGTCCGAAACCTCTACAAAAAGGACTGCAAAATAAGTTTTAATCAAATTTTAGGAGTTCATGTAATTGATTAGGAGCTTTTCAACACAATTATATTGCAAAACCTCAATTTTTGTACTTTTTACTCAATTTAATTCCAACGGGTCCAATGAAAGGCCCATTTAGACCTGCTCGTCCAAAACCTCTACAAAAAAGGATCGCAAAACAAGTTTTAATCAAATTTTAGGAGTTCAAATAATTGATTAGAAGCTTTTCAACACAATTATATTGCAAAAGCTCAATTTCTGTACTTTTTACTCAGTTAAAATTCCAACGGGTCCATTGTAAGGCGCATTTAGACCTGCTCGTCCGAAACGTATCAAAAAGGACTGGAAAAAAGTTTTAATCAAATTTTAGGAGTTTATGTATTTGATTAGGAGCTTTTCAACACAATTATATTTCAAAACCTCAATTTTATACTTTTTACTCAGTTAAAATTTCAACGGGTCCATTGAAAGGCCCATTTAGACCCGCTCGTCCGATACCTCTACAAAAAGGACCGCAAAAATGTTTTATTCAAATATTAGGAGTTCAAATAATTGATTAGGAGCTTTTCAACACATTTATATTGCAAAACCTCAATTTATGTACTTTTTACCCAGTTAAAATTCTAACGGGTCCATTGAAAAGGCCCATATAGACTTGCTCGTCCGAAACCCCTACAAAAAAGGACCGCAAAACATGTTTTAATCAAATTTTAGGAGTTCAAATAATTGATTAGGAGCTTTTAAACACAATTATATTGCAAAAGCTCAATTTTCTGTACTTTTTACTTAGTTAAAATTCCAACGGGTCCATTGTAAGGCCCATTTAGACCTGCTCATCCGAAACATATCAAAAAGGACTGCAAAAAAAGTTTTAATCAAATTTTAGGAGTTTATGTAATTGATTATGAGCTTTTCAACAAAATTATATTGCAAAACCTTAGATTTATACTTTTTACTCAGTTAAAATTTCAACGGTCCATTGAATGGCCCATTTAGACCCGCTCGTCCGAAATATTAGGAGTTCAAATATTTGATTAAGAGCTTTTCAGAACATTTATATTGCAAAACCTCAATTTCTGTACTTTTTACTCAGTTAAAATTCTAACGGGTCTATTGAAAGGCCCATTTAGACCTGCTCGTTCGAAACCTCGACAAAAAGGACTGTAAAATAGTTTTAATCAAATTTTAGGAGCTCAAATAATTGATTAGGAACTTTTCAACACAATTATATTGAAAAACCTCAATTTTATACTTTTTACTTAGTTAAAATTCAAACGGGCCATTGAAAGGCCCATTTAGACCCGCTCTTCCGAAACCTCTACAAAAAGGTTCGCAAAAATGTTTTATTCAAATATTAGGAGTTCAAATAATTGATTAGGAGCTTTTCAACACAATTATATTGCAAAACCTCAATTTCTGTACTTTTTACTCAGTTAAAATTCCAACGGGTCCATAGTAAGGCCCATTTAGACCTGCTCGTCCGAAACGTATCAAAAAGGACTGTAAAAAAGTTATAATCAAATTTTAGGAGTTGATGTAATTGATTAGGAGCTTTTCAACACAATTATATTGCGAAACCTCAATTTTACACTTTTTACTCAGTTAAAATTTCAACGGGTCCATTGTAAGGCCCATTTAGACCTGCTCGTCCGAAACGTATCAAAAAGGACTGCAAAAAACGTTTTAATCAAATTTTAGGAGTTTATGTAATTGATTAGAAGCTTTTCAACACAATTATATTGCAAAACCTCAATTTCATACTTTTTACTCAGTTAAAATTTCAACGGGTGCATTGAAAGGCCCATTTAGACCCGCTCGTCTGAAACCTCTACAAAAAGGACCGCAAAAATGTTTTATTCAAATATTAGGAGTTCATATAATTGATTAGGAGATTTTCAAAACATTTATATTGCAAAACCTCAATTTCTGTACTTTTTACTGAGTTAAAATTCTAACGTGTCCATTGAAAGGCCCATTTAGACCTGCTCGCCCGAAACCTCAACAAAAAGGACTGCAAAATAGTTTTAATCAAATTTTAGGAGTTCAAATAATTTATTAGGAACTTTTCAACACAATTATATTGAAAACCTCAATTTTATACTTTTAACTCAGTTAAAATTCAAACGGGCCCATTGAAAGGCCCATTTAGACCTGCTCTTCCGAAACCTCTACAAAAAGGTTCGCAAAAATATTTTATTCAAATATTAGGAGTCCAAATAATTGATTAGGAGCTTTTCAACACATTTATATTGCAAAACCTCAATTTCTGTACTTTTTACTCAGATAAAATTCCAACGGGTCCATTGAAATGCCCATTTAGACCTGCTCGTCCGAAACCTCTACAAAAAAGGACCGCAAAACAAGTTTTAATCAAATTTTAGGAGTTCAAATAATTTATTAGAAACTTTTCAACACAATTATACTGAAAAACCATTGAAAGGCCCATTTAGACCTGCTCGTCTGAAACCTCTACAAAAAGGTTTGCAAAAATGTTTTATTCAAATATTAGGAGTTCAAATAATTGATTAGGAGCTTTTTAACACAATTATATTGCAAAACCTCAATTTCTGTACTTTTTACTCAGTTAAAATTCCAACGGGTCCATTGAAAGGCCCATTTAGACCTGCTTGTCCGAAACGTCTACAAAAAGGACAGCAAAAATGTTTTATTCAAATATTAGGAGTTCAAATAATTGATTAGCAGCTTTTCAACACAATTATATTGTGAAACCACAATTTCTGTACTTTTTACTCAGTTAAAATACCAACAGGTCCATTGAAAGGCCCATTTAGACCTGCTCGTCCGAAACCTCTACAAAAAAGGACCGCAAAACAAGTTTTAATCAAATTTTAGGAGTTCAAATAATTGATTAGGAGCTTTTCAACACAATTGTATTGCAAAAGCACAATTTCTGTACTTTTTACTCAGTTAAAATTCCAACGGGTCCATTGTAAGGCCCATTTAGACATGCTCGTCCGAAACGTATCAAAAAGGACTGCAAAAAAAGTTTTAATCAAATTTTAGGAGTTTATGTAATTGATTAGGAGCTTTTCAACACAATTATATTGCAAAACCTCAATTTTATACTTTTTACTCAGTTAAAATTTCAACGGGTCCATTGAAAGGCCAATTTAGACCCGCTCTTCCGAAACCTCTACAAAAAGGACCGCAAAAATGTTTTATTCAAATATTAGGAGTTCAAATATTTGATTAAGAGCTTTTCAACACATTTATATTGCAAAACCTCAATTTCTGTACTTTTTACTCAGTTAAAGTTCTAACGGGTCCATTGAAAGGCCCATTTAGACCTGCTCGTCCGAAACCTCGACAAAAAGGACTGCAAAATAGTTTTAATCAAATTTTAGGAGTTCAAATAATTGATTAGGAACTTGTCAACACAATTATTTTGAAAAACCTCAATTTTATACTTTTTACTCAGTTAAAATTCAAACGGGCCTATTGAAAGGCCCATTTAGACCTACTCATCCGAAACCTCTACAAAAAGGTTCGCAAAAATGTTTTATTCAAATATTAGGAGTTCAAATAATTTATTAGGAGCTTTTCAACACAATTATATTGCAAAACCTCAATTTTTGTACTTTTTACTCAGTTAAAATTCCAACGGGTCCATTGAAAGGCCCATTTAGACCTGCTCGTCCGAAACCTCTACAAAAAGGACCGCAAAAAATGTTTTATTCAAATATTAGGAATTCAAATAATTGATTAGGAGCTTTTCAACACAATTATAATGCGAAACCTCAATTTCTGTACTTTTTACTCAGTTAAAATACCAACGGGTCCATTGAAAGGCCCATTTCGACCCGCTCGTCCGAAACCTCTAAAAAAAGGACTGCAAAATAAGTTTTAATCAAATTTTAGGAGTTCATGTAATTGATTAGGAGCTTTTCAACACAATTATATTGCAAAACCTCAATTTTTGTACTTTTTACTCAATTTAATTCCAACGTGTCCATTGAATGGCCCATTTAGACCTGCTCGTCCGAAACCTCTACAAAAAAGGACCGCAAAACAAGTTTTAATCAAATTTTAGGAGTTCAAATAATTGATTAGGAGCTTTTCAACACAATTATATTGCAAAAGCTAATTTTCTGTACTTTTTACTCAGTTAAAATTCCAACGGGTCCATTGTAAGGCCCATTTAGACCTGCTCGTCCGAAACGTATCAAAAAGGACTGCAAAAAAGGTTTTAATCAAATTTTAGGAGTTTATGTAATTGATTAGGAGCTTTTCAACACAATTATATTGCAAAACCTCAATTTTATACTTTTTACTCAGTTAAAATTTCAACGGGTCCATTGAAAGGCCCATTTAGACCCGCTCGTCCGAAACCTGTACAAAAAGGACCGCAAAAATGTTTTATTCAAATATCAGAGTTCAAATAATTGATTAGGAGCTTTTCAACACATTTATACTGCAAAACCTCAATTTATGTACTTTTTACTCAGTTAAAATCCTAACGGGTCCATTGAAAGGCCCATTTAGACCTGCTCGTCCGAAACCTCGACAAAAACGACTGCAAAATAGTTTTAATTAAATTTTAGGAGTTCAAATAATTTATTAGGAGTTTTTCAACACAATTATATCGCAAAACTATATTTTATACTTTTTACTCAGTTAAAATTCAAACGGGCCCATTAAAAGGCCCATTTAGACCTGCTCGTACGAAACCTTTACAAAAAGGTTCGCAAAAATGTTTTATTCAAATATTAGGGGTTAAAATAATTGATTAGGATCTTTTCAACAAAATTATATTTCAAAACCTCAATTTCTGTACTTTTTACTCAGTTAAAATTCCAACGGGTCCATTGAAAGGCCCATTTAGACCTGCTCGTCCGAAACCTCTACAAAAAGGTCCGCAAAAATGTTTTATTCAAATATTAGGAGTTCAAATAATTGATTAGTAGGTTTTCAACACAATTATATTGCGGAACCTCAATTTATGTACTTTTTACTCAGTTAAAATAACAATGGGTCCATTGAAAGGCCCATTTCGACCCGCTCGTCCGAAACCTCTACAAAAAGGACTGTAAAATAAGTTTTTATCAAATTTTAGGAGTTCATGTAATTGATTAGGAGCTTTTCAACACAATTATATTGCAAAACCTCAATTTTTGTACTTTTTACTTAGTTTAATTCCAAGGGGTCCATTGAAAGGCCCATTTAGACCCGCTCGTCCGAAACCTCTACAAAAAAGGACCGCAAAACAAGTTTTAATCAAATTTTAGGAGTTCAAATAATTGATTAGGAGCTTTTCAACACAATTATATTGCAAAAGCTAAATTTCTGTACTTTTTACTCAGTTAAAATTCCAATGGGTCAACTGTAAGGCCCATTTAGACATGCTCGTCCAAAACGTATCAAAAAGGACTACAAAAAAGGTTTTAATCAAATTTTAGGAGTTTGTGTAATTGATTAGGAGCTTTTCAACATAATTATATTGCAAAACCTCAATTTTATACTTTTTACTCAGTTAAAATTTCAACGGGCCCATTGAAAGGCCCATTTAGACTCGCTCGTCCGAAACCTCTACAAATAGGACAACAAAAATGTTTTATTCAAATATTAGGAGTTCAAATAATTGATTAGGAGCTTTTCAAAACATTTATATTGCAAAACCTCAATTTCTGTACTTTTTACTTAGTTAAAATTCTAACGGGTCCATTGAAAGGCCCATTTAGACTTGCTCGTCCGAAACCTCGACAAAAACGACTGCAAAATAGTTTTAATCAAATTTTAGGAGTTCAAATAATTTATTAGGAACTTTTCAACACAATTATATTGAAAACCTCAATTTTATACTTTTTACACATTTAAAATTCAAACGGGCCCATTGAAATGCCCATTTAGACCTATTCGTCCGAAACCTCTACAAAAAGGTTCACAAAAATGTTTATTCAAATATTAGGAGTTCAAATAATTGATTAGGAGCTTTTCAACAAAATTATATTGCAAAACCTCAATTTTTGTACTTTTTACTTAGTTTAATTCCAAGGGGTCCATTGAAAGGCCCATTTAGACCCGCTCGTCCAAAACATCTACAAAAAGGACCGCAAAACAAGTTTTAATCAAATTTTAGGAGTTCAAATAATTGATTAGGAGCTTTTCAACACATTTATATTGCAAAAGCTAAATTTCTGTACTTTTTACTAAGTTAAAATTCCAACGGGTCCATTGTAAGGCCCATTTAGACCTGCTTGTCCAAAACGTATCAAAAAGGACTGCAAAAAAGGTTTTAATCAAATTTTAGGAGTTTATGTAATTGATTAGGAGCTTTTCAACACAATTATATTGCAAAACCTCAATTTTATACTTTTTACTCAGTTAAAATTTCAATGGGTCCATTGAAAGGCCCATTTAGACCCACTCGTCTGAAACCTCTACAAAAACGACCGCAAAAATGTTTTATTCAAATATTAGAAGTTCAAATAATTTATTAGGAGCTTTTCAACACATTTATATTGCAAAACCTCAATTTCTGTATTTTTTACTTAGTTAAAATTCTAACGGGTCCATTGAAAGGCCCATTTAGACCTGCTCGTCCGAAACCTCGACAAAAAGGACTGCAAAATAGTTTTAATCAAAATTTAGGAGTTCAAATAATTTATTAGGAACTTTTCGACACAATTATATTGAAAACCTCAATTTTATACTTTTTACTCAGTTAAAATTCAAACGGGCCCATTGAAAGGCCCATTTAGACCTGCTTGTCCGAAACCTCTACAAAAAGGTTCGCAAAAATGTTTTATTCAAATATTAGGAGTTCAAATAATTGATTAGGATCTTTTCAACACAATTATATTGCAAAACCTCAATTTCTGTACTTTTTACCCAGTTAAAATTCCAACGGGTCCATTGAAAGGCCCATTTAGACCTGCTCGTCCGAAACCTCTACAAAAAGGACCGCAAAAATGTTTAATTAAAATATTAGGAGTTCAAATAATTGTTTAGGAGCTTTTCAACACAATTATATTGCGAAACCTCAATTTCTGTACTTTTTACTCAGTTAAAATACCAACGGGTCCATTGAAAGGCCCATTTCGACCCGCTCGTCCGAAACCTCTACAAAAAGGACTGCAAAATAAGTTTTAATCAAATTTTAGGAGTTCATGTAATTGATTAGGAGCTTTTCAACACAATTATATTGCAAAACCTCAATTTTTGTACTTTTTACTCAATCTAATTCCAACGGGTCCATTGAATGGCCCATTTAGACTTGCTCGTCCGAAACCTCTACAAAAAAGGACCGCAAAACAAGTTTTAATCAAATTTTAGGAGTTCAAATAATTGATTAGGAGCTTTTCAACAAAATTATATTGCAAAAGCTAATTTTCTGTACTTTTTACTCAGTTAAAATTCCAATGGGTCCATTGTAAGGCCCATTTAGACCTGCTCGTCCGAAACGTATCAAAAAGGACTGCAAAAAAGGTTTTAATCAAATTTTAGGAGTTCATGTAATTGATTAGGAGCTTTTCAACACAATTATATTGCAAAACCTCAATTTTTGTACTTTTTACTTAGTTTAATTCCAACGGGTCCATTGAAAGGCCCATTTAGACCCGCTCGTCCGAAACCTCTACAAAAAAGGACGGCAAAACAAGTTTTAATCAAATTTTAGGAGTTCAAATAATTGATTAGGAGCTTTTCAACAAAATTATATTGAAAAAGCAAATTTTCTGTACTTTTTACTCAGTTAAAATTCCAACGGGTCCATTGTAAGGCCCATTTAGACCTGCTCGTCCGAAACGTATCAAAAAGGACTGCAAAAAAGGTTTTAATCAAATTTTAGGAGTTTATGTAATTGATTAGGAGCTTTACAACACAATTATATTGCAAAACCTCAACTTTATACTTTTTACTCAGTTAAAATTTCAACGGGTCCATTGAAAGGCCCATTTAGACTTGCTCGTCCGAAATCTCGACAAAAACGACTGCAAAATAGTTTTAATCAAATTTTAGGAGTTCAAATAATTTATTAGGAACTTTTCAACACAATTATATTGAAAACCTCAATTTTATACTTTTTACTCAGTTAAAATTCAAACGGGCCCATTGAAAGGCCCATTTAGACCTGCTCATCCGAAACCTCTACAAAAAGGTTCGCAAAAATGTTTTATTCAAATATTAGGAGTTCAAATAATTGATTAGGAGGTTTTCAACACATTTATATTGCAAAACCTCAATTTCTGTACTTTTTACTTAGTTAAAATTCTAACGGGTCCATTGAAAGGCCAATTTAGACCTGCTCGTCCGAAACCTCGACAAAAAGGACTGCAGAATAGTTTTAATCAAATTTTAGGAGTTCAAATAATTTACTAGGAACTTTTCGACACAATTATATTGAAAACCTCAATTTTATACTTTTTACTCAGTTAAAATTCAAACAGGCCCATTGAAAGGCCCATTTAGACCTGCTCGTCCGAAACCTCTACAAAAAGGTTCGCAAAAATGTTTTATTCAAATATTAGGAGTTCAAATAATTGATTAGGAGCTTTTCAACACAATTATATTGCAAAACCTCAATTTCTGTACTTTTTACCCATTAAAATACCAACGGGTCCATTGAAAGGCCCATTTCGACCCGCTCGTCCGAAACCTCTACAAAAAGGACTGCAAAATAAGTTTTAATCAAATTTTTGGAGTTCATGTAATTGATTAGGAGATTTTCAACACAATTATATTGCAAAACATCAATTTTTGTAATTTTTACTCAATTTAATTCCAACGGGTCCATTGAATGTCCATTTAGACCTGCTCGTCCGAAACCTCTACAAAAAAGGACCGCAAAACAAGTTTTAATCAAATTTTAGGAGTTCAAATAATTGATTAGGAGCTTTTCAACACAATTATATTGCAAAAGCTCAATTACTGTACTTTTTACTCAGTTAAAATTCCAACGGGTCCATTGTAAGGCCCATTTAGACCTGCTCGTCCGAAACGTATCAAAAAGGATTGCAAAAAAGGTTTTAATCAAATTTTAGGAGTTTATGTAATTGATTAGGAGCTTTTCAACACAATTATATTGCAAAACCTCAATTTTATACTTTTTACTCAGTTAAAATTTCAACGGGTCCATTGAAAGGCCCATTTAGACCCGCTCGTCTGAAACCCCTACAAAAGGACCGCAAAAATGTTTTATTCAAATATTAGGAGTTCAAATAATTTATTTGGAGCTTTTCAACACATTTATATTGCAAAACCTCAATTTTATACTTTTTACTCAGTTAAAATTTCAACGGCTCCATTGAAAGGCCCATTTAGACCCGCTCGTCCAAAACCTGTACAAAAAGGACCGCAAAAATGTTTTATTCAAATATCAGAGTTCAAATAATTGATTAGGAGCTTTTCAACACATTTATACTGCAAAACCTCAATTTATGTACTTTTTACTCAGTTAAAATACCAACGGGTCCATTGAAAGGCCCATTTAGACCCGCTCGTCCGAAACCTCTACAAAAAGGACTGCAAAATAAGTTTTAATCAAAATTTAGGAGTTCATGTAATTGATTAGGAGCTTTTCAACACAATTATATTGCAAAACCTCAATTTTTGTACTTTTTACTCAATTTAATTACAACAGGTCAATTGAAAGGCCCATTTAGACCTGCTCATCCGAAACCTCGACAAAAAGGAATGCAAAATAGTTTTAATCAAATTTTAGGAGTTCAAATAATTTATTAGGAACTTTTCAACACAATTATATTGCAAAACCTCAATTTCTGTACTTTTTACCTAGTTAAAATTCAAACGGGTCCATTGAAAGGCCCATTTAGACCTGCTCGTCCGAAACCTCTACAAAAAGGACCACAAAAATGTTTTATTCAAATATTAGGTGTTCAAATAATTGATTAGGAGCTTTTCAACACAATTATATTGCGAAACCTCAATTTCTGTACTTTTTACTCAGTTAAAATACCAACGGGTCCACTGAAAGGCCCATTTCGACCCGCTTGTCCGAAACCTCTACAAAAAGGACCGCAAAAATGTTTTATTCAAATATTAGAAGTTCAAATAATTTATTAGGAGCTTTTCAACACATTTATATTGCAAAACCTCAATTTTTGTACTTTTTACTTAGTTAAAATTCTAACGGTCCATTGAAAGGCCCATTTAGACCTGCTCCTCCGAAACCTCGACAAAAAGGACTGTAAAATAGTTTTAATCAAATTTTAGGAGTTCAAATAATTTATCAGGAACTTTTCAACACAATTATATTGAAAACCTCAATTTTATACTTTTTACTCAGTTAAAATTCAAACGGGTCCATTGTCAGGCCCATTTAGACCTGCTCGTCCGAAACATATCAAAAATGACTGCAAAAAAGGTTTTAATCAAATTTTAGGAGTTTATGTAATTGATTAGGAGCTTTTCAACACAATTATATTGCAAAACCTCAATTTTATACTTTTTACTCAGTTAAAATTTCAACGGGTCCATTGAAAGGCCCATTTAGACCCGCTCGTCCGAAACCTCTACAAAAAGGACCGCAAAAATGTTTTATTCAAATATTAGAAGTTCAAATAATTTATTAGGAGCTTTTCAACACATTTATATTGCAAAACCTCAATTTCTGTACTTTTTACTTAGTTAAAATTCTAACGGGTCCATTGAAAGGCCCATTTAGACCTGCTCGTCCGATACCTCGACAAAAAGGACTGCAAAATAGTTTTAATCAAATTTTAGGAGTTCAAATAATTTATTAGGAACTTTTCAACACAATTATATTGAAAACCTCAATTTTATACTTTTTACTTAGTTAAAATTCAAACGGGCCCATTGAAAGGCCCATTTAGACCTGCTCATCCGAAACCTCTACAAAAAGGTTCGCAAAAATGTTTTATTCAAATATTAGGAGTTCAAATAATTGATTAGGAGCTTTTCAACACAACTATATTGCAAAACCTCAATTTCTGTACTTTTTACTCAGTCAAAATTCCAACGGGTCCATTGAAAGGCCCATTTCGACCCGCTCGTCCGAAACCTCTAAAAAAAGGACTGCAAAATAAGTTTTAATCAAATTATAGGAGTTCATGTAATTTATTAGGAGCTTTTCAACACAATTATATTGCAAAACCTCCATTTTTGTACTTTTTACTCAATTTAATTCCAATGGGTCCATTGAAAGGCCCATTTAGACCTACTCGTTCGAAACCTCTACAAAAAAGGACCGCAAAACAAGTTTTAATCAAATTTTAGGAGTTCAAATAATTGATTAGGAGCTTTTCAACACAATTATATTGCAAAAGCTAAATTTCTGTACTTTTTACTCAGTTAAAATTCCAACGGGTCCATTGTAAGGCCCATTTAGACCTGCTCGTCCGAAACGTATTAAAAAGGATTGCAAAAAAGGTTTTAGTCAAATTTTAGGAGTTTATGTAATTGATTAGGAGCTTTTCAACACAATTATATTGCAAAACTCAATTTTATACTTTTTACTCAGTTAAAATTTCAACGGGTCCATTGAAAGGCCCATTTAGACATGCTCGTCCGAAACCTCTACAAAAAGGTTCGCAAAAATGTTTTATTCAAATATTAGGAGTTAAAATAATTGGTTAGGAGCTTTTCAACACAATTATATTGCAAAACCTCAATTTCTGTACTTTTTACTCAGTTAAAATTCCAACGGGTCCATTGAAAGGCCCATTTAGACCTGCTCGTCCGAAACCTCTACAAAAAGGACCACAAAAATGTTTTATTCAAATATTAGGTGTTCAAATAATTGATTAGGAGCTTTTCAACACAATTATATTGCGAAACCTCAATTTCTGTACTTTTTACTCAGTTAAAATACCAACGGGTCCACTGAAAGGCCCATTTCGACCCGCTCGTCCGAAACCTCTACAAAAAGGACCGCAAAAATGTTTTATTCAAATATTAGAAGTTCAAATAATTTATTAAGAGCTTTTCAACACATTTATATTGCAAAACCTCAATTTCTGTACTTTTTACTTAGTTAAAATTCTAACGGTCCATTGAAAGGCCCATTTAGACCTGCTCGTTCGAAACCTCGACAAAAAGGACTGCAAAATAGTTTTAATCAAATTTTAGGAGTTCAAATAATTTATCAGGAACTTTTCAACACAATTATATTGAAAACCTCAATTTTATACTGTTTACTCAGTTAAAATTCAAACGGGTCTATTGTAAGGCCCATTTAGACCTGCTCGTCCGAAACGTATCAAAAAGGACTGCAAAAAAGGTTTTAATCAAATTTTAGGAGTTTATGTAATTGAGTAGGAGCTTTTCAACACAATTATATTGCAAAACCTCAATTTTATACTTTTTACTCAGTTAAAATTTCCACGGGTCCATTGAAAGGCACATTTAGACCCGCTCGTCCGAAACCTCTACAAAAAGGACCGCAAAAATGTTTTATTCAAATATTAGAAGTTCAAATAATTTATTAGGAGCTTTTCAACACATTTATATTGCAAAACCTCAATTTCTGTACTTTTTACTTAGTTAAAATTCTAATGGGTCCATTGAAAGGCCCAATTAGACCTGCTCGTCCGAAACCTCGACAAAAAGGACTGCAAAATAGTTTTAATCAAATTTTAGGAGTACAAATAATTTATTAGAATCTTTTCAACACAATTATATTGATAACCTCAATTTTATACTTTTTACTCAGTTAAAATTCAAACGGGCCCATTGAAAGGCCCATTTAGACCTTCTCGTCCGAAACCTCTACAAAAAGGTTCGCAAAAATGTTTTATTGAAATATTAGGAGTTCAAATAATTGATTAGGAGCTTTTCAACACAATTATATTGCAAAACCTCAATTTCTGTACTTTTTACTCAGTTAAAATTCCAACGGGTCCATTGAAAGGCCCATTTAGACCTGCTCGTCCGAAACCTCTACAAAAAGGACCGCAAAAATGTTTAATTCAAATATTAGGAGTTCAAATAATTGATTAGGAGCTTTTCAACACAATTATATTGCGAAACCTCAATTTCTATACTTTCTACTCAGTTAAAATACCAACGGGTCCATTGAAAGGCCCATTTCGACCCGCTCGTCCGAAACCTCTACAAAAAGGATTGCAAAATAAGTTTTAATCAAATTTTAGGAGTTCATGTAATTGATTAGGAGCTTTTCAACACAATTATATTGCAAAACCTCAATTTTTGTACTTTTTACTCAATTTAATTCCAACGGGTCCATTGAAAGGCCCATTTAGACCTGCTCGTGTGAAACCTCTACAAAAAAGGACCGCAAAACAAGTTTTAATCAAATTTTAGGAGTTCAAATAATTGATTAGGAGCTTCTCAACACAATTATATTGAAAACCTCAATTTTATACTTTTTACTCAGTTAAAATTCAAATGGGCCCATTGAAAGGCCCATTTAGACCTGCTCGTCCGAAACCTCTACAAAAAGGTTCGCAAAAATGTTTTATTCAAATATTAGGAGTTCAAATAATTGATTAGGAGCTTTTCAACACAATTATATTGCAAAACCTCAATTTCTGTACTTTTTACTCAGTTAAAATTCCAACGGGTCCATTGAAAGGCCCATTTAGACCTGCTCGTCCGAAACCTCTACAAAAAGGACCGCAAAAATGTTTAATTCAAATATTAGAAGTTCAAAAAATTGATTAGAAGCTTTTCAACACAATTATATTGCGAAACCTCAATTTCTGTACTTTTTACTCAGTTAAAATACCAACGGGTCCATTAAAAGGCCCATTTCGACCCGCTCGTCCGAAACCTCTACAAAAAGGACTGCAAAATAAGTTTTAATCAAATTTTAGGAGTTCATGTAATTGATTAGGAGCTTTTCAACACAATTATATTGCAAAACCTCAATTTTTGTACTTTTTACTCAATTTAATTACAACGGGACCATTGAAAGGCCCATTTAGACCTGCTCGTCTGAAACCTCGACAAAAAGGAATGCAAAATAGTTTTAATCAAATTTTAGGAGTTCAAATAATTGATTAGGAACTTTTCAACACAATTATATTGAAAAACCTCAATTTTATACTTTTTACTCAGATAAAATTCCAACGGGCCCATTGAAAGGCCAATTTAGACCTGCTCGTCCGAAACCTCTACAAAAAGGACCGCAAAAATGTTTTATTCAAATATTAGGAGTTCAAATAATTGATTCGGAGCTTTTCAACACAATTATATTGCAAAACCTAATTTTCTGTACTTTTTACTCAGTTAAAATTCCAACGGGTCCATTGAAAGGCCTATTTCGACCCGCTCGTCCGAAACCTCTACAAAAAGGACTGCAAAATAAGTTTTAATCAAATTTTAGGAGTTTATGTAATTTATTAGGAGCTTTTCAACACAATTATATTGCAAAACCTCAATTTTATAATTTTTACTCAGTTAAAATTCCAACGGGCCCATTGAAAGGCCCGTTTAGACCAGCTCCTCTGAAACCTCTACAAAAAGGACCGCAAAAATGTTTTATTCAAATATTAGGAGTTCAAATAACTGATTAGAAGCTTTTCAACACAATTGTATTGCAAAAGCTCAATTTTTGTACTTTTTACTCAATTTAATTCCAACGGGTCCATTGAAAGGCCCATTTAGACATGCTCGTCCGAAACCTCGACCAAAAGGACTGCAAAATAGTTTTAATCAAATTTTAGGAGTTCAAATAATTTATTAGGAACTTTTCAACACAATTATATTAAAAACCTCAATTTTATACTTTTTACTCAGTTAAAATTCAAACGGGTCCATTGTAAGGCCCATTTAGACCTGCTCGTCCGAAACATATCAAAAAGGACTATAAAAAAGGTTTTAATCAAATTTTAGGAGTTTATGTAATTGATTAGGAGCTTTTCAACACAAATATATTGCAAAACCTCAATTTTATACTTTTTACTCAGTTAAAATTTCAACGGGTCCATTGAAACGCCCATTTAGACCCGCTCGTCCGAAACCTCTACAAAAAGGACCGCAAAAATGTTTTATTCAAATATTAGAAGTTCAAATAATTTATTAGGAGCTTTTCAACACATTTATATTGCAAAACCTCAATTTCTGTACTTTTTACTTAGTTAAAATTCTAACGGGTCCATTGAAAGGCCCATTTAGACCTGCTCGTCCGAAACCTCGCCAAAAAGGACTGCAAAATAGTTTTAATCAAATTTTAGGAGTTCAAATAATTTATTAGGAACTTTTCAACACAATTATATTGAAAACCTCAATTTTATACTTTTTACTCAGTTAAAATTCAAACGGGCCCATTGAAAGGCCCATTTAGACCTGCTCGTCTGAAACCTCTACAAAAAGGTTCGCAAAAATGTTTTATTCAAATATTAGGAGTTCAAATAATTGATTAGGAGCTTTTCAACACAATTATATTGCAAAACCTCAATTTCTGTACTTTTTACTCAGCCAAATTCCAACGGGTCCATTGAAAGGCCCATTTTGACCCGCTCGTCCGAAACCTCTAAAAAAAGGACTGCAAAATAAGTTTTAATCAAATTATAGGAGTTCATGTAATTTATTAGGAGCTTTTCAACACAATTATATTGCAAAACCTCCATTTTTGTACTTTTTACTCAATTTAATTCCAACGGGTCCATTGAAAGGCCCATTTAGACATGCTCGTTCGAAACCTCTAAAAAAAGGACCGCAAAACAAGTTTTAAGCAAATTTTAGGAGTTCAAATAATTGATTAGGAGCTTTTCAACACAATTATATTGCAAAAGCTAAATTTCTGTACTTTTTACTCAGTTAAAATTCCAACGGGTCCATTGTAAGGCCCATTTTGACCTGCTCGTCCGAAACGTATCAAAAAGGATTGCAAAAAGGCTTTTAATCAAATTTTATGAGTTTATGTAATTGATTAGGAGCTTTTCATCACAATTATATTGCAAAACCTCAATTTTATACTTTTTACTCAGTTAAAATTTCAACGGGTCCATTGAAAGGCCCATTTAGACCTGCTCGTCCGAAACCTCTACAAAAAGGTTCGCAAAAATGTTTTATTCAAATATTAGGAGTTAAAATAATTGATTAGGAGCTTTTCAACACAATTATATTGCAAAACCTCAATTTCTGTACTTTTTACTCAGTTAAAATTCCAACGGGTCCATTGAAAGGCCCATTTAGACCTGCTCGTCCGAAACCTCTACAAAAAGGACCACAAAAATGTTTTATTCAAATATTAGGTGTTCAAATAATTGATTAGGAGCTTTTCAACACAATTATATTGCGAAACCTCAATTTCTGTACTTTTTACTCAGTTAAAATACCAACGGGTCCACTGAAAGGCCCATTTCGACCCGCTCGTCCGAAACCTCTACAAAAAGGACCGCAAAGATGTTTTATTCAAATATTAGGAGTTCAAATAATTTATTAGGAGCTTTTCAACACATTTATATTGCAAAACCTCAATTTCTTTACTTTTTACTTAGTTAAAATTCTAACGGTCCATTGAAAGGCCCATTTAGACCTGCTCGTCCGAAACCTCGACAAAAAGGACTGCAAAATAGTTTTAATCAAATTTTAGGAGTTCAAATAATTTATCAGGATCTTTTCAACACAATTATATTGAAAACCTCAATTTTATACTTTTTACTCAGTTAAAATTCAAACGGGTCCATTGTAAGGCCCATTTAGACCTGCTCGTCCGAAACGTATCAAAAAGGACTGCAAAAAAGGTTTTAATCAAATTTTAGGAGTTTATGTAATTGATTAGGAGCTTTTCAACACAATTATATTGCAAAACCTCAATTTTATACTTTTTACTCAGTTAAAATTTCAACGGGTCCATTGAAAGGCACATTTAGACCCGCTCGTCCGAAACCTCTACAAAAAGGACCGCAAAAATGTTTTATTCAAATATTAGAAGTTCAAATAATTTATTAGGAGCTTTTCAACACATTTATATTGCAAAACCTCAATTTCTGTACTTTTTACTTAGTTAAAATTCTAACGGGTCCATTGAAAGGCCCATTTAGACCTGCTCGTCTGAAACCTCGACAAAAAGGACTGCAAAATAGTTTTAATCAAATTTTAGGAGTACAAATAATTTATTAGGATCTTTTCAACACAATTATATTGAAAACCTCAATTTTATACTTTTTACTCAGTTAAAATTCAAACGGGCCCATTGAAAGGCCCATTTAGACCTGCTCGTCCGAAACCTCTACAAAAAGGTTCGCAAAAATGTTTTATTCAAATATTAGGAGTTCAAATAATTGATTAGGAGCTTTTCAACACAATTATATTGCAAAACCTCAATTTCTGTACTTTTTACTCAGTTAAAATTCCAACGGGTCCATTGAAAGGCCCATTTGGACATGCTCGTCCGAAACCTTTACAAAAAGGACCGCAAAAATGTTTAATTCAAATATTAGGAGTTCAAATAATTGATTAGGAGCTTTTCAGCACAATTATATTGCGAAACCTCAATTTCTATACTTTCTACTCAGTTAAAATACCAACGGGTCCATTGAAAGGCCCATTTCGACCCGCTCGTCCGAAACCTCTACAAAAAGGATTGCAAAATAAGTTTTAATCAAATTTTAGGAGTTCATGTAATTGATTAGGAGCTTTTCAACACAATTATATTGCAAAACCTCAATTTTTGTACTTTTTACTCAATTTAATTCCAACGGGTCCATTGAAAGGCCCATTTAAACCTGCTCGTCTGAAACCTCTACAAAAAAGGACCGCAAAACAAGTTTTAATCAAATTTTAGGAGTTCAAATAATTGATTAGGAGCTTTTCAACACAATTATATTGCAAAAGCTGAATTTCTGTACTTTTTACTCAGTTAAAATGCTAACGGGTCCATTGTAAGGCCCATTTAGACCTGCTCGTCCGAAACGTATCAAAAAGGACTGCAAAAAAGGTCTTAATCAAATTTTAGGAGTTTATGTAATTGATTAGGAGCTTTTCAACACAATTATATTGCAAAACCTCAATTTTAAACTTTTTATTCAGTTAAAATTTCAACGGGTCCATTGAAAGGCCCATTTAGACTCGCTCGTCCGAAAGCTCTACAAAAAGGACCGCAAAAATGTTTTATTCAAATATTAGGAGTTCAAATAATTGATTAGGAGCTTTTCAAAAAATTTATACTGCAAAACCTCAATTTCTGTACTTTTTACTCAGTTAAAATTCTAACGGGTCAACTGAAAGGCCCATTTAGACATGCTCGTCCGAAACCTCGACAATAAGGACTGCAAAATAGTTTTAATCAAATTTTAGGAGTTCAAATAATTTATTAGGAACTTTTCAAAACAATTATATTGAAAAACCTCAATTTTATACTTTTTACTCAGTTAAAATTCAAACGGGCCCATTGAAAGGCCCATTTAGACCTGCTCGTCCGAAACCTCTACAAAAAGGTTCGAAAAAATGTTTTATTCAAATATTAGGAGTTAAAATAATTTATTAGGAGCTTTTCAACACAATTATATTGCAAAACCTCAATTTCTGTACTTTTTACTCAGTTAAAATTCCAACGGGTCCATTGAAAAGCCCATTTAGACCCGCTCGTCCGAAACCTCTACAAAAAGGACCGCAAAAATGTTTTAGTCAAATATTAGGAGTTGAAATAATTGATTAGGAGCTTTTCAACACAATTATATTGCGAAACCTCAATTTCTGTACTTTTTACTCAGTTAAAATACCAACGGGTCCATTGAAAGGCCGATTTCGACCCGCTCATCCGAAACCTCTACAAAAAGGAATGCAAAATAAGTTTTCATCAAATTTAAGGAGTTCATGTAATTGATTAGGAGCTTTTCAACACAATTATATTGCAAAACCTCATTTTTTTTACTTTTTACTCAATTTAATTCCAACGAGTCCATTGAAAGGCCAATTTAGACCTGCTCGTCCGAAACCTCTACAAAAAAGGACCGCAAAACAAGTTTTAATCAAATTTTAGGAGTTCAAATAATTGATTAGGAGCTTTTCAACACAATTATATTGCAAAAGCTAAATTTCTGTACTTTTTACTCAGTTAAAATTCCAACGGGTCCATTGTAAGGCCCATTTAGACCTGCTCGTCCGAAACGTATCAAAAAGGACTGCAAAAAAGGTTTTAATCAAATTTTAGGAGTTTATGTAATTGATTAGGAGCTTTTCAACACAATTATATTGCAAAACCTCAAATTTTTTTACTCAGTTAAAATTTCAACGGGTCCATTGAAAGGCCCATTTAGACCTGCTCGTCCGAAACCTCTACAAAAAGGACCGCAAAAATGTTTTATTCAAATATTAGGATTTCAAATAATTGATTAGGAGATTTTCAAAACAATTATATTGCGAAACCTCAATTTCTGTACTTTTTACTCAGTTAAAATACCAACGGGTCCATTAAAAGGCCCATTTCGACCCGCTCGTCCGAAACCTCTACAAAAAGCACTACAAAATAAGTTTTAATCAAATTTTAGGAGTTCATGTAATTGATTAGGAGCTTTTCAACACAATTATATTGCAAAACCTCAATTTTGTACTTTTTACTTAGTTTAATTCCAACGGGTCCATTGAAAGGCCCATTTAGACCCGCTCGTCCGAAACCTCTACAAAAAAGGACCGCAAAACAAGTTTTAATCAAATTTTAGAAGTTCAAATAATTGATTAGAAGCTTTTCAACCCAATTACATTGCAAAAGCTAAATTTCTGTACTTTTTACTCAGTTAAAATTCCAACGGGTCCATTGTAAGGCCCATTTAGACCTGCTCGTCCAAAACGTATCAAAAAGGACTGCAAAAAAGGTTTTAATCAAATTTTAGGAGTTTATGTAATTGATTAGGAGCTTTTCAACACAATTATATTGCAAAACCTCAATTTTATACTTTTTACTCAGTTAAAATTTCAACGGGTCCATTGAAAGGCCCATTTAGACCTGCTCGTCCGAAACCTCTACAAAAAGGTTCGCAAAAATGTTTTATTCAAATATTAGGAGTTAAAATAATTGATTAGGAGCTTTTCAACACAATTACATTGCAAAACCTCAATTTCTATACTTTTTACTCAGTTAAAATTCCAACGGATCCATTGAAAGACCCATTTAGACCTGCTCGTCCGAAACCTCTACAAAAAGGACCGCAAATATGTTTTATTCAAATATTAGGAGTTCAAATAGTTGATTAGGAGCTTTTCAACACAATTATAATGCGAAACCTCAATTTCTGTACTTTTTACTCAGGTAAAATACCAACGGGTTCATTGAAAGGCCAATTTCGACTCGCTCGTCCGAAACCTCTACAAAAAGGACTGCAAATAAGTTTTAATCAAATTTTAGGAGTTCATGTAATTGATTAGGAGCTTTTCAACTCAATTATATTGTAAAACCTCAATTTTTGTACTTTTTACTTAATTTAATTCCAACGGGTCCATTGAAAGGCCCATTTAGAACTGCTCGTCCAAAACCTCTACAAAAAAGGACCGCAAAACAAGTTTTAATCAAATTTTAGGTGTTCAAATAATTGATTAGGAGCTTTTCAACACAATTATATTGAAAAAGCTCAATTTCTGTACTTTTTACTCAGTTAAAATTCCAACGTGTCCATTGTAAGGCCCATTTAGACCTGCTCGTCCGAAACCTCGACAAAAAGGACTGCAAAATAGTTTTGATCAAATTTTAGGAGTTCAAATAATTTATTAGGAACTTTTCAAAACAATTATATTGAAAAACCTCAATTTTATACTTTTTACTCAGTTAAAATTCAAACGGGCCCATTGAAAGGCCCTTTTAGACCTGCTCGTCCGAAACCTCTACAAAAAGGTTCGCAAAAATGATTTTTTCAAATATTAGGAGTTAAAATAATTGATTAGGAGCTTTTCAACACAATTATATTGCAAAACCTCAATTTCTGTACTTTTTACTTAGTTAAAATTCCAACGGGTCCATTGAAAGGCCCATTTAGACCTGCTCGTCCGAAACCTCTACAAAAAGGACCGCAAAACAAGTTTTAATCAAATTTTAGGAGTTCAAATAATTTATTAGGAGCTTTTCAACACATATATATTGCAAAAACTCAATTTCTGTACTTTTTACTCAGTTAAAATTGCAACGGGTCCATTGTAAGGCCCATTTCGACCCGCTCGTTCGAAACCTCTACATTAAGGATTGCAAAAAAAGTTTTAATCAAATTTTAGGAGTTTATGTAATAGATTAGGAGCTTTTAAACACAATTATATTGCAAAACCTCAATTTCTATACTTTTTACTCAGTTAAAATTCTAACGGGTGCATTGAAAGGCCCATTTAGACCTGCTCGTCCGAAACCTCTACAAAAAGGACCGCAAAAATGTTTTATTCAAATATTAGGAGTTCAAATAATTGATTAGGAGCTTTTCAACACAATTATATTGCAAAACCTAAATTTCTGTACTTTTTACTCAGTTAAAATTCCAACGGGTCCATTGAAAGGCCTATTTCGACCCGCTCGTCCGAAACCTCTACAAAAAGGACTGCAAAATAAGTTTTAATCAAATTTTAGGAGTTTATGTAATTGATTAGGAGCTTTTCAACACAATTATATTGCAAAACCTCAATTTTATACTTTTTACTCAGTAAAAATTCCAACGAGCCCATTGAAAGGCCCGTTTAGACCAACTCCTCTAAAACCTCTACAAAAAGGACCGCAAAAATGTTTTATTCAAAAATTAGGAGTTCAAATAACTGATTAGGAGCTTTTCAACACAATTGTATTGCAAAAGCTCAATTTTTGTACTTTTTACTCAATTTAATTCCAACGGGTCCATTGAAAGGACCATTTAGACCTGCTCGTCCGAAACCTCGACAAAAAGGACTGCAAAATAGTTTTATTCAAATTTTAGGAGTTCAAATAATTTATTATGAACTTTTCAACACAATTATATTGCAAAACCTTAATTTTATACTTTTTACTCAGTTAAAATTCAAACAGGCCCATTGAAAGGCCCATTTAGACCTGCTCGTCCGAAACCTCTACAAAAAGGTTCGCAAAAATGTTTTATTCAAATATTAGGAGTTCAAATAATTGATTAGGAGCTTTTCAACACAATTATATTGCAAAACCTCAATTTCTGTACTTTTTACTCAGTTAAAATTCCAACGGGTCCATTGAAAGGCCCATTTAGACCTGCTCGTCCGAAACCTCTACAAAAAGGACCGCAAAAAATGTATTATTCAAATATTAGGAGTTCAAATAATTGATTAGGTTCTTTTCAGCACAGTTATAATGTGTAACCTCAATTTCTGTACTTTTTACTCAGTTAAAATACCAACGGGTCCATTGAAAGGCCCATTTCGACCCGCTCGTCCGAAACGTCTACAAAAAGGACTGCAAAATAAGTTTTAATCAAATTTTAGGAGTTCATGTAATTGATTAGGAGCTTTTCAACAGAATTATATTCCAAAACCTCAATTTTTGTACTTTTTACTCAATTTAATTTCAACGGGTCCATTGAAAGGCCCATTTAGACCTGCTCGTCCGAAACCTCTACAAAAAGGACAGCAAAACAAGTTTTAATCAAATTTTAGGAGTTCAAATAATTGATTAGGAGCTTTTCAACACATATATATTTCAAAAACTCAATTTCTGTACTTTTTACTCAGTTAAAATTCCAACGGGTCCATTGTAAGGCCCATTTCGACCCGCTCGTACGAAACCTCTACATTAAGGACTACAAATAAAGTTTTAATCAAATTTTAGGAGTTTATGTAATAGATTAGGAGCTTTTCAACACAATTATATTGCAAAACCTCAATTTCTATACTTTTTACTCAATTAAAATTCTAACGGGTGCATTGAAAGGCCCATTTAGACCCGCTCGTCCGAAACCTCGACAAAAGGACCGCAAAATAGTTTTAATCAAATTTTAGGAGTTCAAATAATTGATTAGGAACTTTTCAACACAATTATATTGAAAAACCTCAATTTTATACTTTTTACTCAGATAAAATTCCAACGGGCCCATTGAAAGGCCAATTTAGACCTGCTCGTCCGAAACCTCTACAAAAAGGACCGCAAAAATGTTTTATTCAAATATTAGGAGTTCAAATAATTGATTCGGAGCTTTTCAACACAATTATATTGCAAAACCTAATTTTCTGTACTTTTTACTCAGTTAAAATTCCAACGGGTCCATTGAAAGGCCTATTTCGACCCGCTCGTCCGAAACCTCTACAAAAAGGACTGCAAAATAAGTTTTAATCAAATTTTAGGAGTTTATGTAATTTATTAGGAGCTTTTCAACACAATTATATTGCAAAACCTCAATTTTATAATTTTTACTCAGTTAAAATTCCAACGGGCCCATTGAAAGGCCCGTTTAGACCAGCTCCTCTGAAACCTCTACAAAAAGGACCGCAAAAATGTTTTATTCAAATATTAGGAGTTCAAATAACTGATTAGAAGCTTTTCAACACAATTGTATTGCAAAAGCTCAATTTTTGTACTTTTTACTCAATTTAATTCCAACGGGTCCATTGAAAGGCCCATTTAGACATGCTCGTCCGAAACCTCGACCAAAAGGACTGCAAAATAGTTTTATTCAAATTTTAAGAGTTCAAATAATTTGTTAGGAACTTTTCAACACAATTATATTGCAAAACCTTAATTTTATACTTTTTACTCAGTTAAAATTCAAACGGGCCCATTGAAAGGCCCATTTAGACCTGCTCGTCCGAAACCTCTACAAAAAGGTTCGCAAAAATGTTTTATTCAAATATTAGGAGTTCAAATAATTGATTAGGAGCTTTTCAAAATAATTATTTTGCAAAACCTCAATTTCTGTACTTTTTACTCAGTTAAAATTCCAACGGGTCCATTGAAAGGCCCATTTAGACCTGCTCGTCCGAAACCTCTACAAAAAGGACCACAAAAAATGTATTATTCAAATATTAGGAGTTCAAATAATTGATTAGGTTCTTTTCAACACAATTATAATGCGAAACCACAATTTCTGTACTTTTTACTCAGTTAAAATACCAACGGGTCCATTGAAAGGCCCATTTCGACCCGCTCGTCCGAAACCTCTACAAAAAGGACTGAAAAATAAGTTTTAATCAAATTTTAGGAGTTCATGTAATTGATTAGGAGCTTTTCAACACAATTATATTGCAAAACCTCAATTTTTGTACTTTTTACTCAATTTAATTTCAACGGGTCCATTGAAAGGCCCATTTAGACCTGCTCGTCCGAAACCTCTACAAAAAGGACAGCAAAACAAGTTTTAATCAAATTTTAGGAGTTCAAATAATTGATTAGGAGCTTTTCAACACAATTATATTGCAAAAGCTCAATTTCTGTACTTTTTACTCAGTTAAAATTCCAAAGGGTCCATTGTAAGGCCCATTTAGACCTCCTCGTCCGATACGTATCAAAAAGGACTGCAAAAAAATTATTAATCAAATTATAGGAGTTCAAATTGATGATTAGGAACTTTTCAACACAATTATATTGAAAAACCTCAATTTTATACTTTTTACTCAGTTAAAATTCAAACGGGCCCATTGAAAGGCCCATTTAGACCTGCTCGTCTGAAACCTCTACAAAAAGGTTCGCAAAAATGTTTTATTCAAATATTAGGAGTTCAAATAATTGATTTGGAGCTTTTCAACACAATTATATTGCAAAACCTCAATTTCTGTACTTTTTACTCAGTTAAAATTCCAACGGGTCCATTGAAAGTGTAACACCCAGGTTTAGGGGTTAGGTGAAAATAATATTTTAATATTATTTTGGGCTCGGTTTTATAATTAAAATGATCATTTAAAATTTCGGGTTTCAAAATAAACGATTTGAATGAGACCAAATTGATTTAGACTCAAAATTGAAGAGCTATTTTAAAAATAAGGGAATAGCCATTCATTAATGGCCTTTGTGTAATTTACCCCTTTTTTAATTTAATTCCCCCTTTATACCATAAAACCCCATTTTCCCTATTCATCCACTTCTTCACCAACGGGAAAGGGGAGAGTCCTCCACCAAGTTACTATTCCATCCCATTTCTCACCCATTCCAACTCCGTTTTGCAAGGTAATGACATTTTTGACTTCCCCTCATCTTCCTCTCCATAAAAGTACTTTTTATTTTCATTTCCATGAAGGTTTTAGAAAATGTCATTTTGGAAAGTTTGGATTAAAGATGAAAGCTTTATGTTATAAAACTAAATGTTTTGATTTAATATGTTTAGTTATGATGTATGGAGGTCAAATGGTATATCATATGTGAATTTCAAGTGATTTTGGGAAATTTTCGGAATTGGGTTTCAAGGGGGGTTTTTGGAGGGTTTTAAAGTGGTTTTTGGGGTGGTTTAATGTTGGTTTTTGAGGGCTGGTGTTGGTATGATATATGAGGGTCACTTTTGGTGTGTTTGATGGTTGTTTGGATGTTTGAAATGGAAGATTTCAGTGGGTTTTAGGGGCTGCTCGGAAATTCTGTTTTGGGATTGATTTTGAGTGTTGGATGCTTGATAATGTTAATCCGAGTTAGTTCCGATGATGAGTTATTGATTGCGAATGTTTTGTTTGTGTTTGAGATTGATTAGAATCGAGTTTGGGCATCGGTGAAGCATCGGAAGTGAACCCGGGAAATTGAAGACGGTTGCTTGCTTGGTCTTTGAGCTTGGAAGCTTAGGTGAGTGGTTAATTGTTTTAAATGGTTTTAAAATAGTTGGTTCGAGTATATGGACTAGGTTGGGCTTGGTAGACCCACCTAGAGTTAGGATTAGGGTGGTAGCCTAATCCTAAACTTGATTTAGAGCCTTTGGATGAACTCATGTATGTGGTTGTGTATGTCTCGTATGAAATGTGATATGAATGTTTATGTATATTGTATTATACATGTGGGATGAGATATGACTTGTGATGCTTGAGACATGCATGATGATGGTTGTTGGTGAGTACGTGCTAAGCACGGAATTGATTGAGATGAGTAACGTGAAATGAGTAAATGTTGGCACTAGTATACTTGAATACAAATGATCGATCATTAGGATGTTAGTGTGTACACATGAGTCAAAAGTCGCGCGTTGCCTTGGTGGTGTTGAGTCACCAAGGAGGAGTACGGGTTCGCCCGGAAATTGTATTTAAATATAGTCGGTGATGAGTGGAATCCCATCGACGGGGCGTGAGGATGAGTGGAATCCCCTCCGCGAGACCGGTGATGAGTGCAATCCCACCGTGAGGTAATGTGGTTGTTGGATGTGAGTTCCAACGTGTCTATACGCGTATTCAGGTCATAGCTAGGTGCCAATGTTGTTTGATATGTGTATCAATGTGTTGAGGTTCATGATTCTTCGATGGGATGCTTGAATGTGATTACGTGTATTGTGGAGTGGAGCTTATGATCATGGCATTTATATTGTATATTGCTCATGCATCTTTAACTTATGACTCTTGTGGATCCTTGGTATATTTGTGTAATGCCTTGGCTAGATCGTGCTCGGACCCTGCAATGTTGAGGTTTGTTTTTAGAGCTTACCCTCACTAAGCATCATTGCTTACGCTCTCTTTGTTCAACATTGCAGATCCTTAGTTCGTGGGTTGCTTGAGCAAGTGGAGAGCCTCCAAGTGTGGTTGTTAATCTTGAGTACTTCAAGTATGAGTTTTTAATGTTGAACATGTAATAGTTTGAGCAATGGGACATGTGTTGTGTTGATTGGATGAGTGATGGTTGTTTAGGAGCTTATTTAGACTCCTTGTTATCTTGCTTTTGTACGACTTGTGATGCCATGTTTGAATTGTATCCCATGCCTAAATTGCTTAGTACGAATGTTGACTATGTGCCTTTGAAGTTGCTTATGTGTTGAATGTTGAAGTATAAACTTTGAGTGCTTGAATGCCATCTTGGGTCTAAATCATGATTTCCTTGATGTTTGTACATGTTGGATGCTTGTATGGCTATATAGTGGTATGTAAATGTTGTGTGAATGTTTGGTTGGGGCTAAGGAAGTCTTAAATTGCATCTAGGTTCGAGTCTTGTTCGTTTTGGTTGAGTTTGGTGGAATTGCAGTGCAGGGCGTATTGATACGCCTCAGGCCGTATCGATACGGACTTGCCCAAAAGCCAGAAATTTTGCCTGGCGTACCGATACCCTAAGGGTATCGATACCCTCCGAACTCACTGTAATTTGAAGAGTTGAGTGAGAGTAGAGCGTACCGATACGGGGATCCCGAGTATCGGTACGAGTCTACTCTGTTGACCAAGAAGGGTTGACCGAGAAGGGCGCATCGATACGCTCAAGGGCTGTATCGATACGGACTTCTCGAGGTTGACTTCTTGGGTTGACCTGGTCAGGGCGTATCGATACCCCTAGCTAGAGTACCGATACGGTCTGCCCTGTAAGTTTAAAAATGGACTGTTATGCATGGCTGTGGTTCAAATGTGTTTTTCCCTTTGATTGGTTTCCGCTGTTGTAAATCACTTAGGACTTAAAGTTCATCTAGGCAAGACTAAAATGAAAAAAAATATAGGGTTGCTAACCGAGGGGGAATCCTTTGGGTTTCGCTTCGGTTTTCCCCGTGTGGCCCACTCGGACCGGTCATTCGGCCAGACCGGGACGAGGGGGTTACACTTGTTGGTATCAGAGCCTAAGGTTACCAAGACCTTAGGCAGGTAAGTGAGGTAAGTTCAAGTTTTTGATTGATATGCACGGTGTTTGCTTGCCTTGAAAGAATGGTTGCTTGTTTGACAAGTATGATTGACTGTTTATTCAAAATTATGTGTGTGTGAGTCCCATTGCTACTATTACATTGGAAAAATGATTTTTAAGTGAGGGAACGTACTTGAACACTTGGAAGCCTTGCCTTGCTAACCCAGCTTGTATGTTTTGTTGTTGTGGTTGTAGTTGATATCTGTGAGAGCGATGTCTAGACCGAGAGGTAGGCCGAGAGTGGTCCATCAAGAACCACGGGTTGCGGCTCCTGTTGAGCCGGCAGTTGGTGTGGAGGCTCACATAGAAGGGCCGGTGGCCGCGGGAGTTGGCGCTCCACCACCACCTCCACCACCACCACCTCCTCCACCTGGAGTTGGGGGCGAGGATGGAGCCGGAGTAGATGGACCTCAAGGTGGCCAAGGTCCAGCTGGAATTGATATGACTCCGCTAGTGCAAGCGATAGTGGGAGCATTTCAGGCCGCAGTTGCGGGAGCTCAGACTGCAGCTCAGCCTAGGTGTGATGATGCTAGTCTACCTTTGGAGAGGCTCCGTAGCTTAGGGGCCGAGGAGTTTAGGGATCTACTCCGGAGAGATCGGAGTTATGGTTGGAGAAGACAGTTCGTATCTTGGCTCAGATGGGTTGTGCGGGCGCACGTAGATTGGGTTATGTGATCTCGTTGCTTTAGGGTGATGCCTACACCTGGTGGGTCACCATTAATACTGGGGTTCCAGAGGCAGAGATAGATTGGGATTTCTTTGAGTCCGCTTTCAGGAAGAGGTACTTGGGACCGAGGTACCTAGATGAGAAGAAGCGAGAGTTCATGGCTCTTACTCAGGGAGAGGCTTCTGTGACTGATTATGATGTCCGCTTTGTTCGCTTGAGTCAGTATGCCCCAGAGTTGGTTCCTACTGAAGTGGAACACTGTAACCGATTCCGCTACGGATTGAATGAAGAGGTCAAGAGGTACACGTTGGCTTCTGATTACTCAGACTTTGATGTATTGGTCGCGAGGGCCAAGGATTTAGAGCACAGTTTGGGTTCGGCCAAACGATCTGGTGGTTCCAGTTCTGGTAAGAGGCATAACCACTTTGATGGTAGAGACGCCAAAAGGCACAGAGGTGGCGGACATTAGTTTGATCATAGACGTGGCGGTGGCCACCATGGTAGGGGCCATCAGGGCCATAGAGGAGGAGGGCGTTTGCCCGAGTGTACCCGTTGTGGGAGACAGCACGCTGGTGAGTGTTGGGGTAACTTCCATGTTTGTTGGAACTGTAGTTCGAGGGACCACTTTAGGAGGGATTGTCCGCATCAGGCGGCTCAGGCACCGAACATTGCTCAGGCTCCTGCGAGAGCGAATGATTTTCAGAGAGGCCGTGGGCGCGGTCGTGGCTACTTCCAGCCTAGGGCTGATGCACCTAGGGTAGATGCTCAAAGGAATCTTGCTCATGTTGTGGCTGTGTAGCCAGAGGCGGGAGGACCAGCGAGGGTCTATGCTCAGAGAGAGGCCGAGAACGACACAGATGTGATAGCAGGTAATTTCGAGTTACAGTCTATGTCCTTGCTTTCTTTGGTTGATTCGGGTTCTACGCATTCCTACATTTTGAGTGAACATGCACAGAAGTTAGATATCCCTGTTGAGATCTTATATGTAGGTATGCATGTTACTAGTTCTTTTGGTGAGACAGTTGTGGTTAGACGTATGTATAGGAGGTGTCCACTGAAGATTCAGGGTCATGTGTTCTCAGTTGATATGATGGAACTTCCTTTCTATGGTTTTGATATTATTCTGGGTATGGACTGGTTGGTTGAGCATCGGGCTAGTGTGGATTTTGAGACAAAGAGAATTTCTTTGAAGCTTTCTGATGACTACGAGGTAGTAGTAGTAGGTGAGAACATTAAGTTCTTGTCTAATGTGGTGTAAGCTTTAGAGGCTCATAGGTTGATGGACTCTGGATGTGGGGCTTATTTAGCTTATGTTATGAATCCGGATATGAGTGAAGCTAGACCGAAAGATATCAGAACAATGTGTGACTTTCCATATGTGTTTCCTGAAGAGTTGCCGGGTTTGCCTCCGGACAGAGATGTTGAGTTTGTGATTGAGACAGTTTCAGGGTCTAATCCAGTTTCGATAGCTCCGTATCGTATGGCTCCGAAAGAGTTGAAAGAATTGAAGAGTCAGTTGCAAGAATTATTAGACCGTGGTTTTATTAGGCCTAGTAGTTCTCTGTGGGGTGCTCCCGTGTTGTTTGTGAAAAAGAAAGATGGTAGCATGCACATGTGTATTGACTATAGACAGTTGAATCAGTTGACTGTGAAGAACAAGTATCCGTTGCCTCGTATAGATGATTTGTTTGATCAGTTGAGAGGTGCTTCTGTAACGCCCCGGTTTTGGGCTTAGTAGTTTTGGGCGTTGACCGGTTTGGTCAAAGTGCTGTTCGAATCTAAAAAGGTGAAATTAGGAAAGCCTAGTTCGGGTTGCATTAAAAATATGGGAAAATGTTCTAAAATCATCTTTTAATATATATAAGTGAACTGTGAAATCAATTTTACAAAATGAGGTTTGGAAGGGGTGACATTTTGGCTAGTGACCAAAATGTAATTTTTGAAAGTTGCGTGACTGTTTTAGAAAGGATTGAAACTTTGAATCTTTAAGGAGCTATTATTCCAAAGGGAGTTTCTCCAGATTTTTCTAAGATATTTTAATGTTTAATTCTGATTTTAAAACAAAAGAAAAGTGGAGGGAAGTCATTTTCCATTTTGCAACTAACTTTCCATATTTTCCAATTTTCCTTTTCTCTCATTTTCTCTCAACCCAAACACTTTCTCTCCAGAGAATTTCTTCTGATTTTGTCACCTAAACATCTCTTTTCAATCCTCTTTTGATTGCTAATCATCACATCAACAAAACCTCACCTTTTGCTAGTTGATTCTTCAAGCTTTTTGGTTCTAAAAGAGGAGAAACTCAAGTTTGGAGGTAAGAACGTCCTTCTCCTCTAAACTCTCAGTTCTTTACTGAAATTCCTAAGTTCTCAATCCTTAATTGATGTTTTATAAATGGCTTTTAAAGTTGTGTAATGGATCTTGGCTTAAAATGCAAGATTTGGTGATTTTTGGTGGATTTTCGTTTGATCTGTTAAAGCTGTGAATTGAGGTGTGTTTTTGATGATAAATGAATGTTAATTTGTTAAGGAATTGAGTTTTAACTAATGCAATCCCGGATAGGTTGAATTTCCTAAGTTTAGCTTGTGATTCTTGGTTGTTTTTGGTGTGATCTTGTGGATCTGATGTTGCTGGAGGTATAAGGATGTTATTAGGTTCTTTTTAGATGTTAAATGATGCTAAAGGATGTTTAGTTTTGATGTTTTATGGCTGGGCTTTGTTGAGGAGTTGTTTGGATGCATTTTCGGTTGTGTTTGGTGGCCGAAAATGGAGTGTGGATGAGAGCAGCGAGTTTAGGTGCTTTCATTGAAGCTATTAATGCATGATGATGCATTAATCCTCTGCTTTGATGTGTTTAAAACAGGGGAGTCATCTTTGGATCCAAGTGGTGGTGATCCGGAAGCTTGATTTGTGCTTCGACAAGAGGCAAAGTGGAATCAGTGAGTGAAATTGGGTTTTCGGCTTTGAAACCAATGTCTTGGGAGCTTAGTTTAAGTCTAAACAACTTTGCTAAGCTCAAGTGTAAGTTTTTGGAAAAACTCTCTAGTGGTGGCCATGGTTTGGTTGTAATGCAATGTGGTTTATTGCATGTTTTAAATTCTGTTTTGAAAGCATGATTTAGCATGGTAATTGCTGATTTTATAAGCCATATGTTGAAGGAAGCTCAAGGTAAGAGTTCCTTGTTTTTGAACATTGTTTAAATGTGGTTTGATGCTTAAAAATGCATGATGTTTATGGCTTGGTTAAATGCTTTAAAACAGTGGATTATTTGATGAAAATGATGTATATTGGCAAGTGATGTTTTGAAAAAGGTTAAGGTCACTAAGGTGGTTAAAAGTCCTTGAGTGAGCCTTGTGGATTCTAAGAACTTCATGGTGGTTAAAAGTCCATGACGATTCTTGTTAAGGTCACTAAGGTGGTTAAAAGTCCTTGAATGAGCCTTGTTACTTAAGAACATCAAGGTGGTTAAAAGTCCTTGGATGGTTCTTATTAAGGACACAAAGGTGTTTAAAAGTCCTTGTGTGGTCCTTGCCATGGTGTTTAAAAGTCCATGGGCAAATGTGTTTAAAAGTCCTTGGGGCCAAGGTGTTTAAAAGTCCTTGGGGTGAAACTTGTAAAGAACACAAAGGTGGTTAAAAGTCCTTGTGTGGTTATTGTGAATTATAAGATCACAATGGTGTTTAAAAGTCCATGTGTGAGTCTTATGTTGATCTTGTTTTAAAAAGATGGAACTTATCACTTGTGGCCAATATGACATGAATTGATATGGAAACATGTAATGCTTGTTTAAGAATGCTAGTGAGCATGTATATATGATGTTTTGAAGTATGATTTATAAAGTGTTTTATAAATGCATTATTGAATGGTTTTAATGAGCATTCCTCACTAAGCTTTTGCTTACGCTCTCTTTCGTTTTCTTAAACCAATAATGCAGAGCATTAAAGGGCATTAGGGGCAGCAAGGAGGGAAGGCAATCAAGTGGAAATTAAGCTCAAGTATGGGAAGGTTTTCTTAAACACTTTTAGCTTTTGGCCTTTGGCAATGGGGGACCTATGTGAATGATTTGGGAGATATTTTGAACTCCCTAAGTTTGTTTAATGTTGTTGGTAATGCTGGATTTTGTAATTGGCCTTTACATGTTGATTTGGAGGTTATATGCTTGAATGGTTTGCTTGTGTAGGAAGCATGCCATTAGAATTGGGGCTTTTCATAAATGATGATATAATGTTGAATGTTTGATGCAAATATGTCTCTTGTATGTTGTGTGAGTTGCTGGTAAAGTTTGGTAGCATTTGGAGCAGTTATGGTTGATCAATTGCATGTTTAAGGAAGCCTTTTGCTGCATTCTGTGCAGGCTGTTTCGGAATAGTGGCTACCGTTTCGGAACGGGTGCCTTGAATCAGACAAGGCGTCCGAAACGGTAGGCACCGTTTCGAAACGGGAAGCTCTCTGCCAGCCCTTGTTTCGGTACGCGTTGCGGAACGGCCCCGCGTTTCGAAACAGGTCCTCCCTGTTTCGGAACATGTGACTGTTGGGGCTGACATTGGTAGTTATATGTTTCAAAATTTTTGCATTTTGGCCCTGAATCTTGTTTGTTCAATTGTATGAGCTTGGGATGTCCGTTTGGGCTGAAATTTGGCAGTGAAGCATGAAACCTGATTAATTTCAAGATGGTAACTTTAATTTGGGTTAAGACCTCATAATTTACAGAATTTACAATTTGGTCCCTAAAGTTGTAAATTGTTCAATTGGGTCCCTGTTTGATCTCTGATGTTTATGATCTTTGAGTATGCTGTGTGAATGATCATAACTAGGGTTAATATGCATCTAGACAAGTTTAAAAAGAAAAAAAAGGGTCGTTAATCAAGGTTGACTTTCGGGTTGACTTTGGTTTTCCCCGTGTGACTTTCTTAATTCGGGTCAACCGTCTAGGCCGGGTTAAGGGGGTTACAGCTTCAGTGTTCTCGAAGATAGATTTGAGATCCGGGTATTATCAGTTGAAGGTAAAGGAGGGTGATGTTCCGAAGACAACTTTTAGGACTAGATATGGTCACTATGAGTTTCTTGTGATGCCATTTGGGCTCACGAATGCACCAGCAGCATTCATGGACATGATGAACATAATTTTTAGAGACTATCTAGACCGGTTTGTAGTTGTCTTCATTGATGACATACTTGTGTACTCGAAGACAGAAGAAGAGCATGATGAGCACTTGAGATTTGTTTTACAGAGATTGTTGAGCAATCAGTTGTATGCGAAGCTTAGTAAATGTGAGTTCTGGATTCGAGAGGTTGTATTTCTTGGCCATGTTGTTTCGGCCGAAGGCATCCGAGTTGATCCCTCGAAGATTGAGGCTATTGTTGAGTGGAAACAACCTAAGTCCGTGACCGAGATTAGGAGTTTCCTAGGATTAGTCGGTTACTATAGGAGATTTGTTGATGGTTTCTCTAGAGTAGCTGCTCCTTTGACTAAATTGTTGCAAAAAGGAGTCAAATTTGAATGGTCAGATGCAAGACAGAAGGCCTTTGAGAAATTGAAAGAAGCTTTGACGAATGCTCCAGTGTTAGTGCAACCTGTTTCAGGTAAGGAGTTTGTGATTTACAGTGATACTTCCTACGTAGGCTTAGGATGTGTTTTGATGCAAGAAAGGAGAGTTGTTGCTTATGCTTCTAGACAGTTGAAGATTCATGAGAAGAACTATCCTACTCATGACATAGAGCTAGCCGCAGTCGTGTTTGCATTGAAGATTTGGCGTCATTATTTGTATGGTGAGAAGTGTATAGTTTACACCGATCACAAGAGCTTGAAGTACTTGATGACACAGAAAGAGTTGAACTTGAGACAAAGATGATGGCTAGAGTTGTTAAAAGATTATGATTTGACCATTGAGTACCATCCGGGTAAAGCAAATGTAGTAGCCGATGCTTTGAGTAGAAAAGTGGTCGTTTGATCTGTTAAAGCTGTGAATTGATGTGTGTTTTTGATGATAAATGAATGTTAATTTGTTAAGGAATTGAGTTTTAACTAATGCAATCCCGGATAGGTTGAATTTCCTAAGTTTAGCTTGTGATTCTTGGTTGTTTTTGGTGTGATCTTGTGGATCTGATGTTGCTGGAGGTATAAGGATGTTATTAGGTTCTTTTTAGATTTTAAATGATGCTAAAGGATGTTTACTTTTGATGTTTTATGGCTGGGCTTTGTTGAGGAGTTGTTTGGATGCATTTTCGGTTGTGTTTGGTGGCCGAAAATGGAGTGTGGATGAGAGCAGCGAGTTTAGGTGCTTTCATTGAAGCTATTAATGCATGATGATGCATTAATCCTCTGCTTTGATGTGTTTAAAACAGGGGAGTCATCTTTGGATCCAAGTGGTGGAGATCCGGAAGCTTGATTTGTGCTTCGGCAAGAGGCGAAGTGGAATCGGTGAGTGAAATTGGGTTTTCGGCTTTGAAACCAATGTCTTGGGAGCTTAGTTTAAGTCTAAACAACTTTGCTAAGCTCAAGTGTAAGTTTTCGGAAAAACTCTCTAGTGGTGGCCATGGTTTGGTTGTAATGCAATGTGGTTTATTGCATGTTTTAAATTCTGTTTTGAAAGCATGATTTAGCATGGTAATTGCTGATTTTATAAGCCATATGTTGAAGGAAGCTCAAGGTAAGAGTTCCTTGTTTTTGAACATTGTTTAAATGTGGTTTGATGCTTAAAAATGCATGATGTTTATGGCTTGGTTAAATGCTTTAAAACAGTGGATTATTTGATGAAAATGATGTATATTGGCAAGTGATGTTTTGAAAAAGGTTAAGGTCACTAAGGTGGTTAAAAGTCCTTGAGTAAGCCTTGTGGATTCTAAGAACTTCATGGTGGTTAAAAGTCCATGATGATTCTTGTTAAGGTCACTAAGGTGGTTAAAAGTCCTTGAGTGAGCCTTGTTACTTAAGAACATCAAGGTGGTTAAAAGTCCTTGGATGGTTCTTGTTAAGGACACAAAGGTGTTTAAAAGTCCTTGTGTGGTCCTTGACATGGTGTTTAAAAGTCCATGGGCCAAGGTGTTTAAAAGTCCTTGGGGCCAAGGTGTTTAAAAGTCCTTGGGGTGAAACTTGTAAAGAACACAAAGGTGGTTAAAAGTCCTTGTGTGGTTCTTGTGAATTATAAGATCACAATGGTGTTTAAAAGTCCATGTGTGAGTCTTATGTTGATCTTGTTTTAAAAAGATGGAACTTATCACTTGTGGCCAATATGACATGAATTGATATGGAAACATGTAATGCTTGTTTAAGAATGCTAGTGAGCATGTATATATGATGTTTTGAAGTATGATTTATAAAGTGTTTTATAAATGCATTATTGAATGGTTTTAATGAGCATTCCTCACTAAGCTTTTGCTTACGCTCTCTTTCGTTTTCTTAAACCAATAATGCAGAGCATTAAAGGGCATTAGGGGCAGCAAGGAGGGAAGGCAATCAAGTGGAAATTAAGCTCAAGTATGGGAAGGTTTTCTTAAACACTTTTAGCTTTTTGGCATTTGGCAATGGGGGACCTATGTGAATGATTTGGGAGATGTTTTGAACTCCCTAAGTTTGTTTAATGTTGTTGGTAATGCTGGATTTTGTAATTGGCCTTTACATGTTGATTTGGAGGTTATATGCTTGAATGGTTTGCTTGTGTAGGAAGCATGCCATTAGAATTGGGGCTTTTCATAAATGATGATATAATGTTGAATGGTTGATGCAAATATGTCTCTTGTATGTTGTGTGAGTTGCTGGTAAAGTTTGGTAGCATTTGGAGCATGTATGGTTGATCAATTGCATGTTTAAGGAAGCCTTTTGCTGCATTCTGTGCAGGCTGTTTCGGAACAGTGGCTACCGTTTCGGAACGGGTGCCTTGAATCAGACCAGGCGTCCAAAACGGTAGGCACCGTTTCGAAACGGGAAGCTCTCTGCCAGCCCTCATTTCGGTACGCGTTGCGGAACGGCCCCGCGTTTCGAAACAGGTCCTCCCTGTTTCGGAACATGTGACCGTTGGGGCTGACATTGGTAGTTATATGTTTCAAAATGTTTGTATTTTGGCCCTGAATCTTGTTTGTGCAATTGTATGAGCTTGGGATGTCCGTTTGGGCTGAAATTTGGCAGTGAAGCATGAAACCTGATTAATTTCAAGATGGTAACTTTAATTTGGGTTATGACCTCATAATTTACAGAATTTACAATTTGGTCCCTAAAGTTGTAAATTGTTCAATTGGGTCCCTGTTTGATCTCTGATGTTTATGATCTTTGAGTATGCTGTGTGAATGATCATAACTAGGGTTAATATGCATCTAGACAAGTTTAAAAAGAAAAAAAAGGGTCGTTAATCAAGGTTGACTTTCGGGTTGACTTTGGTTTTCCCCGTGTGACTTTCTTAATTCGGGTCAACCGTCTAGGCCGGGTTAAGGGGGTTACATTTGGTGGTATCAGAGCTGAGTTCTCGAGTAATTGGGAATGAATGAGTGCATGATTGAAGTATGTATACCTTGTATGCTTGTTGAGTGAAAGCATGATGAGTGGTTTGTGATTTTTGATGCAATTGAGTTGTATGATGTGATGTAGCATGCTGTGGGTACCCATTGCCAAATCAAAGCTTATGAAATGATGTTGATTTTAAGAGAAATTGAGCTTGAGTACTTGAATTGCTTACCTTGCTGGGCCTGACTTTGTTTATTTGCATTGTGATTGCATGGTTAGAGTATGGCACCACGTAGAGAGTTGAGAAGTAATGTGCGAGTTACGGCTCTGAATGAGAATGAGAATGAGGAAAATGCGGGAAGTGCGGTGTTACATCCTCCTCCACCTGGTGGTGGTGGTGCTGAGGGTGAAAGAGATGAAGCTGCAGCTGGTGCTGGAGCTGCTGGACCTGAGGTTGGTCAGGGTCAAGCTATGCCTGACATGACGATGTTGGTGCAAGCTATTGCTGGTGCTTTTCGAGCGGCAGTAGCTGGAGCTCAAGGAGCTGGGCATCAGGGAGATACTGGAGTTAGACTACCTTTGGAGCGTTTGCGCAGTCTTGGAGGGACTGAGTTCAGGGGTATGTCTGCTGAGGGTTCTGAATCCTGGATGGAAAGTACCAAGAGGATCTTGGGTCAGATGAGTTGCACTGATGTGCAAAAGCTGGGTTGTGTAGTATCTTTACTACAGGATGATGCTTATACGTGGTGGACGACCACTATTGCTGGGATGGCTGAAGCTGATGTAACTTGGACATTCTTTCAGAATGTGTTCAAGAGGAGATATCTTGGTGTGAGGTATCTTGATGAAAAGAAGCGTGAGTTCATGTCTCTTACCCAAGGGAGCATGACAGTGGCTGAGTATGAGGTGCAGTTTGTGCGACTCAGTCAGTATGCACCTGAGCTGGTACCTGATGAGCGGGCGAGGTGTGAAAGATTCCGTTATGGTTTAGTGACGGATGTGAAGATGTATGTGCTGGCCACTGAGTATGATGATTTTGATGTGTTGGTGGGCCGAGCTAAAGATATTGAGATGAACTTGGGTTTATCTGCTAGAGGTGCTGGAGCAAGTTCTGGTAAGCGAGCTGCTGAGTTTAGTTCCGGTGGTGGACGGAACAAGAGGGGACGTGATCAGAAGTATCAGTCCTCATCCAAGAGAGGTGGTGGTGCACCTGCTAGAGGAGGCAATGCGAGAGCTGATCCGAGTGCTTGTTGAATTTGTGGTTCACGTGGTCACATGAAGCGTGATTGTCCTCGTGCTGTGAGGGAGGTGCAAGCTCCTGTTGCGGCAGCTGGTAATGGATGCTGGAATTGTGGATCTGCGGATCATTTGAGGAGAGAGTGTCCTATGTTGGCTGGTGGCCAAGTGCGTGCTCCTGTTGTTACTGCACCGTAGAGAGGTCATGGGCGCGGCCGTGGTAATTTCCAGCGGAGAGAGGAAGGTGGTCGAGGAGTGGCCCATGTCGTGGCTATTCAGCCTGAAGGTGGAGGTCAAGCTAGGGTGTATGCTCAGCGTGAGGGGAGGAATGATGCGGATGTGATTGCAGGTACCTTTACTTTGCAATCCTTGTCATTACTTTCCTTGATAGATTCTGGATCTACGCATTCATACATTTTGCGTGAGCATGCTGAATTGCTTGGTTTGCCTGTTGAGTCTTTGGATGTTGGTGTTCGTGTCACTAGTTCTTTTGGTGAGACTGTTGTGACTCGAAAGCTGTATAGAAGGTGTCCTTTGGTTGTTCAAGAACATGTTTTTCATGTTGACCTTATGGAGTTGCCTTTCTATGGTTTTGATGTAATCCTTGGTATGGATTGGCTTGCTGAGCATCGCGCTGTTGTGGATTGTGAAAATAAGCGAGTTTCGTTGAAGCTTGCGGATGATTATGAAGTTGTTGTGGTTGGTGAGAATGTGAAGTTTCTTGCCAATGTGGTGTCTACCTTGGAGGCGAGCAGGATGCTGAGGCAAGGTTGTGAAGCTTATCTAGCTTTTGTGATGAATCCTAGCTCTAAGGAGTTGCGGGTGCAAGATATCAGAGTGGTGAAGGAGTTCCCTGGAGTGTTTCTTGAGGAGTTGCCTGGGTTACCTCCTAATCGCGAGGTGGAGTTTGGAATTGAGCTGTATGAGAATACGACTCCTGTGTCCATTACTCCTTATAGAATGGCACCTAAGGAGCTGAAGGAGCTGAAGACGCAGTTGCAAGAGCTGCTTGATCGTGGGTTCATTCGGCCGAGTGTGTCGCCTTGGGGAGCACCGGTCTTGTTTGTGAAGAAGAAGGATGGCACTATGAGGATGTGCATTGATTACCGTCAGCTGAACAAGTTGACTATCAAGAATCGGTATCCTTTGCCGAGGATTGATGATCTCTTTGATCAATTTCGGGGAGCAGCTGTGTTCTCTAAGATTGACTTGAGGTCAGGGTATTATCAGTTGAAGGTGAAGGATGTGGATGTGCCTAAGACAACTTTCAGGACAAGGTATGGGCATTATGAGTTCCTTGTGATGTCGTTTGGTTTGACAAATGCTCCTGTTGCTTTCATGGACATGATGAACCGTGTGTTTCATGAATACCTGGACAAGTTTTTTGTGGTGTTCATTGATGATATCCTCGTGTACTCGCGTACAGAGGAGGAACATGAAGAGCATTTGAGGATTGTTTTGCAAGCTTTGTTGGAGAATCAGCTTTATGCTAAGCTGAGCAAGTGTGAGTTCTGGCTTAAAGAGGTTGTGTTTCTTGGGCATGTGGTTTCTGCTGAGGGGATTCGTGTTGATCCTCAAAAGATTGAGGCGGTGATGAACTGGAAGGTTCCTAAGTCTGTTCATGAGGTTCGTAGTTTCCTTGGTTTGGCGGGATACTACCGGAGGTTTGTGGATGGTTTTTCTAAGATTGCTGCACCTTTGACGAAGTTGTTGCAAAAGGATGTTAAGTATGAATGGACGGAAGCGAGACAGCAGGCTTTTGAGAAGCTTAAGGCGGCTTTGACGCAAGCTCCTATCTTGGTTCAACTTGAATCAGGGAAAGAGTTTGTGGTCTACAGTGATGCGTCCTATGTTGGTTTGGGATGTGTGCTGATGCAGGAGGGTAAGGTTGTGGCTTATGCTTCGCGGCAGTTGAAGGTGCATGAACGCAATTATCCTACGCATGATATTGAGTTGGCTGCAGTGGTGTTTGCTCTGAAGATCTGGAGACATTATCTGTATGGTGAGAAGTGTACTGTGTACACGGATCACAAGAGTTTGAGGTATTTGATGTCTCAGAAGGAGTTGAATCTTAGGCAGCGGCGTTGGTTGGAGTTGCTCAAGGATTATGATCTGACGATTGAGTACAATCCTGGAAAGGCTAATGTTGTTGCGGATGCCTTGAGTAGGAAGGTAGCTGTTGAGCTGAGGGCGATGTTTGCCAGTTTGAGTATTTCGCGTGATGGTGGTTTTGAAGCTGAGGTGCAAGTGAAACCATCTTTGGTTCAGTTGATCAAGGAAAAGCAGTTGATGGATGATTCCTTGGTGTCTCATGTTCAGGATATCGCGGAGGGTAGGCCTTCGGATTTCTGTTTTAATGATGATGGTGTGTTGTGTTTTGGGAGTCGAATAGTAGTGCCCAATGATGTTGAGTTGAGGCGTGCTATTCTGACTGAAGGTCATAGTAGTCCTTTTGCTATGCACCCTAGTAGTACTAAGATGTATCGTGATCTTCGTGATGAGTACTATTGGGTGGGTTTGAAGAAAGATGTTGCGGAGTTTGTGAGCAAGTGTTTGGCGTGTCAGCGGGTTAAGGCTGAGCATCAGGTTCCTTCGGGGTTGTTGCAACCGTTGAGAATCCCTGAATGGAAGTGGGAAAGGGTTACCATGGATTTTGTATCTGGTTTACCTTTGTCTCCGTCGAAGAAGAATTCGGTTTGGGTGATTGTGGATCGCCTGACGAAGTGTGCGCATTTCTTGCCTGTGCATACTACGTTTTCCTTGGATAAGCTTGCGGAGCTGTACATTGCTGAGATTGTGCGGCTGCATGGTGTGCCTAAGTCGATTGTGTCGGATAGGGATTCGAGGTTCACATCGCGGTTCTGGCAGTGTTTGCATCAAGCTTTGGGTACAAGGTTGAATTTCAGTACGTCCTATCATCCTCAGTCGGATGGTCAGTCAGAGCGTGTTATCCAGATTTTGGAGGATATGTTGAGGTGCTGCGTGATTGAGTTTCAAGGTTCTTGGGAGAAGCATTTGCCTTTGGTGGAGTTTGCTTATAACAATAGTTATCAGGCAAGTATTCAAATGGCACCTTATGAGGCTTTGTACGGGAGGAAGTGTAGGACTCCTCTTTGTTGGGCTGAAACGGGTCAAAAGTTGGTTTCGATGCCGGCTTTGTTGAAAGGAACCACCGAAAAGGTGAAGCTCATCTGTGAGCGGCTGAAGGCAGCTTCTGATCGGCAGAAGTCTTACGCGGATTTGAAGCGTAAGGAGATTGAGTATGCGGTGGGTGACCGTGTGTTCTTGAAGGTTTCGCCTTGGAAGAAGGTGATGAGGTTTGGCCGGAAGGGTAAGTTGAGCCCTAGGTTCATTGGACCATATGAGGTGGTTGAGCGTGTGGGTCCGGTTGCGTACAAGTTGAGGTTACCTCGAGAGTTGGAGAAGATTCATGATGTGTTTCATGTTTCTATGCTCCGGAAGTATAGATCTGATCCTTCGCATGTGATGCATGTGGAGGAAGTGGAATTGAATCCGGATTTGACCTATGATGAGGAACCGGTGAAGGTTCTGGATTCGGATAGCAAGGTTCTTCGTGGCAAGACCATTGAGTTGGTGAAGGTGCTGTGGAAGCATCGAGGTGTTGAGGAAGCCACGTGGGAGCGGAAGGAAGACATGCTGAAGCAGTTTCCTTATCTCTTTCCTTCAGGTAAATTTCAGGGACGAAATTTCTTAAGGGGGGAGAGTTGTAACGCCTCGGTTTTGGGCTTAGTAGTTTTGGGCGTTGACCGGTTTGGTCAAAGTGCTGTTCGAATCTAAAAAGGTGAAATTAGGAAAGCCTAGTTCGGGTTGCATTAAAAATATGGAAAAATGTTCTAAAATCATCTTTTAATATATATAAGTGAACTGTGAAATCAATTTTACAAAATGAGGTTTGGAAGGGTGACATTTTGGCTAGTGACCAAAATGTAATTTTTGAAAGTTGCGTGATTGTTTTAGAAAGGATTGAAACTTTGAATCTTTAAGGAGCTATTATTCCAAAGGGAGTTTCTCCAGATTTTTCTAAGATATTTTAATGTTTAATTCTGATTTTAAAACAAAAGAAAAGTGGAGGGAAGTCATTTTCCATTTTGCAACTAACTTTCCATATTTTCCAATTTTCCTTTTCTCTCATTTTCTCTCAACCCAAACACTTTCTCTCCAGAGAATTTCTTCTGATTTTGTCACCTAAACATCTCTTTTCAATCCTCTTTTGATTGCTAATCATCACATCAACAAAACCTCACCTTTTGCTAGTTGATTCTTCAAGCTTTTTGGTTCTAAAAGAGGAGAAACTCAAGTTTGGAGGTAAGAACGTCCTTCTCCTCTAAACTCTTCGTTCTTTACTGAAATTCCTAAGTTCTCAATCCTTAATTGATGTTTTATAAATGGCTTTTAAAGTTGTGTAATGGATCTTGGCTTAAAATGCAAGATTTGGTGATTTTTGGTGGATTTTCGTTTGATCTGTTAAAGCTGTGAATTGAGGTGTGTTTTTGATGATAAATGAATGTTAATTTGTTAAGGAATTGAGTTTTAACTAATGCAATCCTGGATAGGTTGAATTTCCTAAGTTTAGCTTGTGATTCTTGGTTGTTTTTGGTGTGATCTTGTCGATCTGATGTTGCTGGAGGTATAAGGATGTTATTAGGTTCTTTTTAGATGTTAAATGATGCTAAAGGATGTTTAGTTTTGATGTTTTATGGCTGGGCTTTGTTGAGGAGTTGTTTGGATGCATTTTCGGTTGTGTTTGGTGGCCGAAAATGGAGTGTGGATGAGAGCAGCGAGTTTAGGTGCTTTCATTGAAGCTATTAATGCATGATGATGCATTAATCCTCTGCTTTGATGTGTTTAAAACAGGGGAGTCATCTTTGGATCCAAGTGGTGGAGATCCGGAAGCTTGATTTGTGCTTCGGCAAGAGGCGAAGTGGAATCGGTGAGTGAAATTGGGTTTTCGGCTTTGAAACCAATGTCTTGGGAGCTTAGTTTAAGTCTAAACAACTTTTCTAAGCTCAAGTGTAAGTTTTCGGAAAAACTCTCTAGTGGTGGCCATGGTTTGGTTGTAATGCAATGTGGTTTATTGCATGTTTTAAATTCTGTTTTGAAAGCATGATTTAGCATGGTAATTGCTGATTTTATAAGCCATATGTTGAAGGAAGCTCAAGGTAAGAGTTCCTTGTTTTTGAACATTGTTTAAATGTGGTTTGATGCTTAAAAATGCATGATGTTTATGGCTTGGTTAAATGCTTTAAAACAGTGGATTATTTGATGAAAATGATGTATATTGGCAAGTGATGTTTTGAAAAAGGTTAAGGTCACTAAGGTGGTTAAAAGTCCTTGAGTGAGCCTTGTGGATTCTAAGAACTTCATGGTGGTTAAAAGTCCATGATGATTCTTGTTAAGGTCACTAAGGTGGTTAAAAGTCCTTGAGTGAGCCTTGTTACTTAAGAACATCAAGGTGGTTAAAAGTCCTTGGATGGTTCTTGTTAAGGACACAAAGGTGTTTAAAAGTCCTTGTGTGGTCCTTGCCATGGTGTTTAAAAGTCCATGGGCCAAGGTGTTTAAAAGTCCTTGGGGCCAAGGTGTTTAAAAGTCCTTGGGGCCAAGGTGTTTAAAAGTCCTTGGGGTGAAACTTGTAAAGAACACAAAGGTGGTTAAAAGTCCTTGTGTGGTTCTTGTGAATTATAAGATCACAATGGTGTTTAAAAGTCCATGTGTGAGTCTTATGTTGATCTTGTTTTAAAAATATGGAACTTATCACTTGTGGCCAATATGACATGAATTGATATGGAAACATGTAATGCTTGTTTAAGAATGCTAGTGAGCATGTATATATGATGTTTTGAAGTATGATTTATAAAGTGTTTTATAAATGCATTTTTGAATGGTTTTAATGAGCATTCCTCACTAAGCTTTTGCTTACGCTCTCTTTCGTTTTCTTAAACCAATAATGCAGAGCATTAAAGGGCATTAGGGGCAGCAAGGAGGGAAGGCAATCAAGTGGAAATTAAGCTCAAGTATGGGAAGGTTTTCTTAAACACTTTTAGCTTTTGGCCTTTGGCAATGGGGGACCTATGTGAATGATTTGGGAGATATTTTGAACTCCCTAAGTTTGTTTAATGTTGTTGGTAATGCTGGATTTTGTAATTGGCCTTTACATGTTGATTTGGAGGTTATATGCTTGAATGGTTTGCTTGTGTAGGAAGCATGCCATTAGAATTGGGGCTTTTCATAAATGATGATATAATGTTGAATGTTTGATGCAAATATGTCTCTTGTATGTTGTGTGAGTTGCTGGTAAAGTTTGGTAGCATTTGGAGCAGTTATGGTTGATCAATTGCATGTTTAAGGAAGCCTTTTGCTGCATTCTGTGCAGGCTGTTTCGGAACAGTGGCTACCGTTTCGGAACGGGTGCCTTGAATCAGACAAGGCGTCCGAAACGGTAGGCACCGTTTCGAAACGGGAAGCTCTCTGCCAGCCCTTGTTTCGGTACGCGTTGCGGAACGGCCCCGCGTTTCGAAACAGGTCCTCCCTGTTTCGGAACATGTGACTGTTGGGGCTGACATTGGTAGTTATATGTTTCAAAATTTTTGCATTTTGGCCCTGAATCTTGTTTGTTCAATTGTATGAGCTTGGGATGTCCGTTTGGGCTGAAATTTGGCAGTGAAGCATGAAACCTGATTAATTTCAAGATGGTAACTTTAATTTGGGTTAAGACCTCATAATTTACAGAATTTACAATTTGGTCCCTAAAGTTGTAAATTGTTCAATTGGGTCCCTGTTTGATCTCTGATGTTTATGATCTTTGAGTATGCTGTGTGAATGATCATAACTAGGGTTAATATGCATCTAGACAAGTTTAAAAAGAAAAAAAAGGGTCGTTAATCAAGGTTGACTTTCGGGTTGACTTTGGTTTTCCCCGTGTGACTTTCTTAATTCGGGTCAACCGTCTAGGCCGGGTTAAGGGGGTTACAGCTTCAGTGTTCTCGAAGATAGATTTGAGATCCGGGTATTATCAGTTGAAGGTAAAGGAGGGTGATGTTCCGAAGACAACTTTTAGGACTAGATATGGTCACTATGAGTTTCTTGTGATGCCATTTGGGCTCACGAATGCACCAGCAGCATTCATGGACATGATGAACATAATTTTTAGAGACTATCTAGACCGGTTTGTAGTTGTCTTCATTGATGACATACTTGTGTACTCGAAGACAGAAGAAGAGCATGATGAGCACTTGAGATTTGTTTTACAGAGATTGTTGAGCAATCAGTTGTATGCGAAGCTTAGTAAATGTGAGTTCTGGATTCGAGAGGTTGTATTTCTTGGCCATGTTGTTTCGGCCGAAGGCATCCGAGTTGATCCCTCGAAGATTGAGGCTATTGTTGAGTGGAAACAACCTAAGTCCGTGACCGAGATTAGGAGTTTCCTAGGATTAGTCGGTTACTATAGGAGATTTGTTGATGGTTTCTCTAGAGTAGCTGCTCCTTTGACTAAATTGTTGCAAAAAGGAGTCAAATTTGAATGGTCAGATGCAAGACAGAAGGCCTTTGAGAAATTGAAAGAAGCTTTGACGAATGCTCCAGTGTTAGTGCAACATGTTTCAGGTAAGGAGTTTGTGATTTACAGTGATGAGAGTTGTTGCTTATGCTTCTAGACAGTTGAAGATTCATGAGAAGAACTATCCTACTCATGACATAGAGCTAGCCGCAGTCGTGTTTGCATTGAAGATTTGGCGTCATTATTTGTATGGTGAGAAGTGTATAGTTTACACCGATCACAAGAGCTTGAAGTACTTGATGACACAGAAAGAGTTGAACTTGAGACAGAGAAGATGGCTAGAGTTGTTAAAAGATTATGATTTGACCATTGAGTACCATCCGGGTAAAGCAAATGTAGTAGCCGATGCTTTGAGTAGAAAAGTGGCCGTTGAGTTGAGAGCTATGTTTGCTAGATTGAGTGTGTCCGATGATGGTGGTTTGATCACCGAGTTGCAAGTGAAGCCTTCTTTGATTCAGTTGATTAGAGAGAAGTAGTTGCAAGATACGAGTTTAGTTCCTCATGTTCAGGACATAGCCGAAGGAAGACCGACCGAGTATAGTTTTAGTGGTGAGAGCTTGTTGTGCTTTAGAGATAGAATTGTTGTACCGGAAGATGTCGAGTTGAGACGTCAGATTCTGAGTGAAGCACATTCAAGTCCCTTTTCTATGCATCCGAGTAGTACCAAAATGTACCGAGATTTGAAGAACGATTACTTTTGGGTTGGTCTGAAGAGAGATGTAGCCGAGTATGTGAGCCGTTGTATGGATTGTCAGAGAGTGAAGGCAGAACATCAGGTTCCTTCAGGTTTGCTACAACCTTTGAAGATTCCGGAATGGAAATGGGAGAGGATCACCATGGATTTTGTATCGGGGTTGCCTTTGTCTCCTTCGAAGAAGAACTCTGTTTGGGTGATTGTTGATAGGTTCACTAAGTGTGCTCACTTCTTAGCAGTGAACACTACTGATTCTTTAGACAAGTTGGCAAACTTGTACATTCGTGAGATTGTGAGACTTCATGGAGTTCCGAAGTCTATCGTTTCAGATAGGGATCCTAGATTTACTTCGAGATTCTGGGGTTGCTTGCATAGTGCTCTAGGTAGTCGTTTGCATTTCAGCACGTCTTATCATCCTCAGTCCGATGGGCAGTCAGAGCGAGTGATACAGATTCTTGAGGATATGCTTCGTTGTTGTGTGATTGACTTCCAAGGTTCTTGGGAGAAGCACTTACCGTTAGTTGAGTTTGCTTACAACAACAGTTATCAGTCTAGTATTCAGATGGCACCTTATGAGGCTTTGTATGATAGACGATGCAGGACTCCGATTTGTTGGGCCGAGACAGGCCAGAGACTGTTACCTATGCCAGACTTGCTTAAAGGGACTACCGAAAAAGTGAAGTTGATTTGTGACCGTTTGAAAGCAGCTTCCGATCGTCAGAAGTCTTATGCGGATTTGAAGAGGAAAGAGATTGAGTACTCAATGGGTGAGAAAGTGTTTCTGAAAGTATCTCCGTGGAAGAAGGTAATGAGATTTGGCCGGAAGGGCAAGTTGAGTCCGAGGTTCATTGGTCCGTATGAGATAGTTGAGCAGATTGGGCCTGTAGCTTATAGTTTGAGGTTACCTTCCGAGTTAGAGAAGATCCATGATGTTTTTCATGTGTCTATGCTTAAGAGATATAGATCAGATCCTTCGCATGTGATGCCCGTTGAGGAGATAGAGTTAAATCCGGATTTGTCCTATAACGAAGAGCCCGTTGAGATACTTGCTTCTGATAGCAAGGTGTTGCGTGGTAAGACCATAGAGTTGGTCAAGGTGTTGTGGAGGCATAGAGGTGTGGAAGAGGCCACGTGGGAGAGAAAAGAGGATATGGTTGAGCAGTTTCCGTATTTGTTTCCACTAGGTAATTTCGGGGACGAAATTCCTTAAGTGGGAGAGAGTTGTAACACCCGGGTTTAGGGGTTAGGTGAAAATAATATTTTAATATTATTTTGGGCTCGGTTTTATAATTAAAATGATCCTTTAAAATTTCGGGTTTCAAAATAAACGATTTGAATGGGACCAAATTGGTTTAGACTCAAAATTGAAGAGCTATTTTAAAAACAAGGGAATAGCCATTTATTAATGGCCTTTGTGTAATTTACCCCTTTTCTAATTTAAATCCCCCTTTATACCATAAAACCCCATTTTCCCTATTCATCCTCTTCTTCACCAACGAGAAAGGGGAGAGTCCTCCACCAAGTTACTATTCCATCCCATTTCTCACCCATTCCAACTCCGTTTTGCAAGGTAATGGCATTTTTTACTTCCCCTCATCTTCCTCTCCATAAAAGTACTTTTTATTTTCATTTCCATGAAGGTTTTAGAAAAATGTCATTTTGGAAAGTTTGGATTAAAGATGAAAGCTTTATGTTATAAAACTAAATGTTTTGATTTAATATGTTTATTTATGATGTATGGAGGTCAAATGGTATATCATATGTGAATTTCAAGTGATTTTGGGAAATTTTCGGAATTGGGTTTCAAGGGGGTTTTTGGAGGGTTTTAAAGTGGTTTTTGGGGTGGTTTAATGTTGGTTTTTGAGGGCTGGTGTTGGTATGATATATGAGGGTCACTTTGGGTGTGTTTGATGGTTGTTTGGATGTTTGAAATGGAAGGTTTCAGTGGGTTTTAGGGGCTGCTCGGAAATTCTGTTTTGGGATTGATTTTGAGTGTTGGATGCTTGATAATGTTAATCCGGGTTAGTTCCGATGATGAGTTATTGATTGCGAATGTTTTGTTTGTGTTTGAGATTGATTAGAATCGAGTTTGGGCATCGGTGAAGCATCGGAAGTGAATCCGGGAAATTGAAGACGGTTGCTTGCTTGGTCTTTGAGCTTGGAAGCTTAGGTGAGTGGTTAATTGTTTTAAATGGTTTTAAAATAGTTGGTTCGAGTATATGGACTAGGTTGGGCTTGGTAGACCCACCTAGAGTTAGGATTAGGGTGGTAGCCTAATCCTAAACTTGATTTAGAGCCTTTGGATGAACTCATGTATGTGGTTGTGTATGTCTCGTATGAAATGTGATATGAATGTTTATGTATATTGTATTATACATGTGGGATGAGATATGACTTGTGATGCTTGAGACATGCATGATGATGGTTGTTGGTGAGTACGTGCTAAGCACGGAATTGATTGAGATTAGTAACGTGAAATGAGTAAATGTTGGCACTAGTATACTTGAATACAAATGATCGATCATTAGGATGTTAGTGTGTACACATGAGTCAAAAGTCGCGCGTGGCCTTGGTGGCGTTGAGTCACCAAGGAGGAGTACGGGTTCGCCCGGAAATTGTATTTAAATATAGTCGGTGATGAGTGGAATCCCATCGATTTCTGTACTTTTTACTCAGTTAAAATTCTAACGGGTCCATTGAAAGCCCCATTTAGACCTGCTCGTCCGAAACCTCGACAAAAAGGACTGCAAAATAGTTTTAATCAAATTTTAGGAGTTCAAATAATTTATTAGGAACTTTTCAAAACAATTATATTGAAAAACCTCAATTTTATTCTTTTTACTCAGTTAAAATTCAAACGGGCCCATTGAAAGGCCCAATTAGACCTGCTCGTCCGAAACCTCTACAAAAAGGTTCGCAAAAATGTTTTATTCAAATATTAGGAGTTAAAATAATTGATTAGGAGCTTTTCAACACAATTATATTGCAAAACCTCAATTTCTGTACTTTTTACTCAGTTAAAATTCCAACGGGTTCAACAGTAAGACTCAACAGTAAGACTCGATTGGCAGTTGTGGCTTGTATCCATTGGCATTGGCATTATCAGCTGGTCTCTTGCAATCGTGGGTAAGCTGATTCCAGTTCCGAAGACTCCGGTTTCGGCATTCTTCAAAAAGCCATTCCGACGATGCAGAAGGCACAGGGATGCATGAGTGGTACTTGCAATACGTAAAATTCACAATCAAAGAATTGTTAAAGCCTGTATATAGAAAAAAAAGGGGCAACAATGAATAGAAAAAGAATGATGCTTGTCTGAGTGAAACTAAGACAACAGCTGATACTAAATTTATGTATTTTAGAAAGAAAAAAAGGCTTTATGAATCAAAAAAAAATTCCAACGGGTCTATTGAAAGGCCCATTTAGACCTGCTCGTCCGAAACCTCTACAAAAAGGACCGCAAAAATGTTTTATTCAAATATTAGGAGTTCAAATAATTGATTAGGAGCTTTTCAACACAATTATATTGTGAAACCTCAATTTCTGTACTTTTTACACAGTTAAAATACCAACGGATCCATTGAAAGACCCATTTCGACCCGCTCATCCGAAACCTCTACAAAAAGGACTAAAAATAAGTTTTAATCAAATTTTAGGAGTTCATGTAATTGATTAGGAGCTTTTCAACACTATTATATTGCAAAACCTCAATTTTTGTACTTTTTAATCAGTTAAAATTCCACCGGGCCCATTGAAAGCCCATTTAGACCTGCTCGTTTGAAACCTCTACAAAAAGGTTCACAAAAATGATTTATTCAAATATTAGGAGTTCAAATAATTGATTAGGAGCTTTTCAACACAATTATATTGAAAAACCTCAAATTCTGTACTTTTTACTCAGTTAAAATTCCAACGGGTCCATTAAAAGGCCCATTTAGACCTACTCGTCCGAAACCTCTACAAAAAGGACCGCAAAAATGTTTTATTCAAATATTAGGAGTTCAAATAATTGATTAGGAGCTTTTCAACATAATTATATTGTGAAACCTCAATTTCTGTACTTTTTACTCAGTTAAAATTCCAACGGGTCCATTGAAAGGCCCATTTCGACCCGCTCGTCCGAAACCTCTACAAAAAGGACTAAAAAATAAGTTTTAATCAAATTTTAGGAGTTCATGTAATTGATTAGGAGCTTTTCAACACAATTATATTGCAAAACCTTAATTTTTGTACTTTTTATTCAGTTAAAATTCCAACGGGTCCATTGAAAGGCCCATTTAGACCTGCTCGTCCGAAACCTCTACAAAAATGGACCGCAAAACAAGTTTTAATCAAATTTTAGGAGTTCAAATAATTGATTGGGAGCTTTTCAACATAATTATATTGCAAAAGCTAAATTTCTGTACTTTTTACTCAGTTAAAATTCCAACATGTCCATTGTAAGGCCTATTTAGACCTGCTCGTCCGAAACGTATCAAAAAGGACTGCAAAAAAGGTTTTAATCAAATTTTAGGAGTTTATGTAATTGATTAGGAGCTTTTCAACACAATTATATTGCAAAACCTCCATTTTTTACTTTTTACTCAGTTAAAATTTCAACGGGTCCATTGAAAGGCCCATTTAGACCCGCTCGTCCGAAACCTCTACAAAAAGGACCGCAAAATGTTTTATTCAAATATTAGGAGTTCAAATAATTGATTAGGAGCTTTTCAACACATTTATACTGCAAAACCTCAATTTCTGTACTTTCTACTCAGTTAAAATTCTAACGGGTCCATTGAAAGGCCCATTTAGACCTGCTCGTCCGAAACCTCGACAAAAAGGACTGCAAAATAGTTTTAATCAAATTTTAGGAGTTCAAATAATTTATTAGAAGCTTTTCAACACAATTATATTGAAAAACGTCAATTTTATACTTTTTTCTCAGTTAAAATTCAAACGGGCCCATTGAAAGACCCATTTAGACCTGATCGTCCGAAACCTCTACAAAAAGGTTCGCAAAAATGTTTTATTCAAATATTAGGAGTTCAAATAATTGATTAGGAGCTTTTCAACACAAGTATATTGCAAAACCTCAATTTTATACTTTTTACTCAGTTAAAATTTCAACGGGTCCATTGAAAGGCCCATTTAGACTCGCTCGTCCGAATCCTCTACAAAAAGGACCGCAAAAATGTTTTATTCAAATATTAGGAGTTCAAATAATTGATTAGGAGCTTTTCAACACATTTATACTGCAAAACCTCAATTTCTGTACTTTTTACTCAGTTAAAATTCTAATGGGTCCATTGAAAGGCCCATTTAGACCTGCTCGTCCGAAACCTCGACAAAAAGGACTGCAAAATAGTTTTAATCAAATTTTAGGAGTTCAAATAATTTATTAGGAGCTTTTCAACACAATTATATTGCAAAACCTCAATTTTATACTTTTTACTCAGTTAAAATTCAAACGGGCCCATTGAAAGGCCTATTTAGACCTGCTCGTCTGAAACCTCTACAAAAAGGTTCGCAAAAATGTTTTATTCATATATTAGGAGTTAAAATAATTGAGTAGGAGCTTTTCAACACAATTATATTGCAAAACCTCAATTTCTGTAATTTTTACTCAGTTAAAATTCCAACGGGTCCATTGAAAGGCCCATTTAGACCTGGTCGTCCGAAACCTCTACAAAAAAGGACCGCAAAAATGTTTTATTCAAATATTAGGAGTTCAAATAATTAATTAGGAGCTTTTCAACACAATTATATTGCGAAACCTCAATTTCTGTACTTTTTACTCAGTTAAAATACCAACGGGTCCATTGAAAGGCCCATTTCGACCCGCTCGTCCGAAACCTCTACAAAAAGGACTGCAAAATAAGTTTTAATCAAATTTTAGGAGTTCATGTAATTGATTAGGAGCTTTTCAACACAATTATATTGCAAAACCTCAATTTTTTTACTTTTTACTCAATTTAATTCCAACGGGTCCATTGAAAGGCCCATTTAGACCTGCTCGTCCGAAACCTCTACAAAAAAGGATCGCAAAACAAGTTTTAATCAAGTTTTAGGAGTTCAAATAATTGATTAGGAGCTTTTCAACACAATTATATTGCAAAAGCTAAATTTCTGTACTTTTTACTCAGTTAAAATTCCAACGGGTCCATTGTAAGGCCCATTTAGACCTGCTCGTCCGAAACGTATCAAAAAGGACTGCAAAAAAGGTTTTAATCAAATTTTAGGAGTTTATGTAATTGATTAGGAGCTTTTCAACACAATTATATTGCAAAATCTCAATTTTATACTTTTTACTCAGTTAAAATTTTAACGGGTCCATTGAAAGGCCCATTTAGACCCGCTCGTCCGAAACCTCTACTAAAAGGACCGCAAAAATGTTTTATTCAAATATTAGGAGTTCAAATAATTGATTAGGAGCTTTTTAACACATTTATACTGCAAAACCTCAATTTCTATACTTTTTACTCAGTTAAAATTCTAACGGGTCCATTGAAAGGCCCATTTAGACCTGCTCGTCCGAAACCTCGACAAAAAGGACTGCAAAACAGTTTTAATCAAATTTTAGGAGTTCAAATAATTGATTAGGAGCTTTTCAACACAATTATATTGCAAAACCTCAATTTTATACTTTTTACTCAGTTAAAATTCCAACGGGCCCATTGAAAGGCCCATTTAGACCTGCTCGTCCGAAACCTCTACAAAAAAGTTTTATTCATATATTAGGAGTTAAAATAATTGATTAGGAGCTTTTCAGCACAATTATATTGCGAAACCTCAATTTATGTAATTTTTACTCAGTTAAAATTCCAACGGGTCCATTGAAAGGCCCATTTAGACCTGCTAGTCCGAAACCTCTACAAATAAGGACCGCAAAAATGTTTTATTCAAATATTAGGAGTTCAAATAATTGAATAGGAGCTTTTCAACACAATTATATTGTGAAACCTCAATTTCTGTACTTTTTACTTAGTTAAAATACCAACGGGTCCATTCAATGGCCCATTTCGACCCGCTCGTCCGGAACCTCTACAAAAAGGACTGCAAAATAAGTTTTAATCAAATTTTAGGAGTTCATGTAATTGATTAAGAGCTTTTCAACAAAATTATATTGCAAAACCTCAATTTTTGTACTTTTTACTCAATTTAATTCCAACGGGTCCATTGAAAGGCCCATTTAGACCTGCTCGTCCGAAACCTCTAAAAAAAAGGACCGCAAAACAAGTTTTAATCAAGTTTTAGGAGTTCAAATAATTGATTAGGAGCTTTTCAACACAATTATATTGCAAAAGCTCAATTTCTGTACTTTTTACTCAGTTAAAATTCCAACGGGTCCATTGTAAGGCCCATTTAGACCTGCTCGTCCGAAACGTATCAAAAAGGACTGCAAAAAAAGTTTTAATCAAATTTTAGGAGTTTATGTAATTGATTAGGAGCTTTTCAACACAATTATATTGCAAAACCTCAATTTTATACTTTTTACTCAGTTAAAATTTCAACGGGTCCATTGAAAGGCCCATTTAGACCTGCTTGTCCGAAACCTCTACAAAAAGGTTCGCAAAAATGTTTTATTCAAATATTAGGAGTTCAAATAATTGATTAAGAGCTTTTCAACACATTTATACTGCAAAACCTCAATTTCTGTACTTTTTACTCAGTTAAAATTCTAACGGGTCCATTGAAAGGCCCATTTAGACCTCCTCGTCCGAAACCTCTACAAAAAGGACCGCAAAAATGTTTCATTCAAATATTAGGAGTTCAAATAATTGATTAGGAGCTTTTCAACACAATTATATTGCGAAACCTCAATTTCTGTACTTTTTACTCAGTTAAAATACCAACGGGTCCATTGAAAGGCCCATTTAGACCCGCTCGTCCGAAACCTCTACAAAAAGGACCGCAAAAATGTTTTATTCAAATATTAGGAGTTCAAATAATTGATTAGGAGCTTTTCAACACATTTATACTGCAAAACCTCAATTTCTGTACTTTTTACTCAGTTAAAATTCTAACGGGTCCATTGAAAGGCCCATTTAGACCTGCTCGTCCGAAACCTCGACAAAAAGGACTGCAAAATAGTTTTAATCAAATTTTAGGTGTTCATGTAATTTATTAGGTGCTTTTCAACACAATTATATTGCAAAACCTCAATTTTTGTACTTTTTACTCAATTTAATTCCAACGGGTCCATTGAAAGGCCCATTTAGACCTGGTCGTCCGAAACCTCTACAAAAAAGGACCGCAAAACAAGTTTTAATCAAATTTTAGGAGTTAAAATAATTAATTAGGAGCTTTTCAACACATATATATTGCAAAAGCTAAATTTCTGTACTTTTTACTCAGTTAAATTTCCAACAGGTCCATTGTAAGGCCCATTTAGACTTGCTCGTCCGAAACGTATCAAAAAGGACTGCAAAAAAGGTTTTAATCAAATTTTAGGAGTTTATGTAATTGATTAGGAGCTTTTCAACACAATTATATTGCAAAACCTCAATTTTATACTTTTTACTCAGTTAAAATTTCAATAGGTCCATTGTAAGGCCCATTTAGACCCCCTCGTCCGAAACCTCTACAAAAAGGACAGCAAAAATGTTTTATTCAAATATTAGGAGTTCAAATAATTGATTAGGAGCTTTTCAACACATTTATACTGCAAAACCTCAATTTTTGTACTTTTTACTCAGGTAAAATTCTAACGGGTCCATTGAAAGGCCCATTTAGACCTGCTCGTCCGAAACCTCAACAAAAAGGACTGCAAAATAGTTTTAATCAAATTTTAGGAGTTCAAATAATTTATTAGGAGCTTTTCAACACAATTATATTGCAAAACCTCAATTTTATACTTTTTACTCAGTTAAAATTCAAACGGGCCCATTGAAAGGCCCATTTAGACCTGCTCGTCCGAAACCTCTACAAAAAGGTTCGCAAAAATGTTTTATTCAAATATTAGGAGTTAAAATAATTGATTAGGAGCTTTTCAACACAATTATATTGCAAAACCTCAATTGATGTAATTTTTACTCAGTTAAAATTCCAACGGGTCCATTGTAAGGCCCATTTAGACCTGCTCGTCCGAAACGTATCAAAAAGGATTGCAAAAAAGGTTTTAATCAAATTTTAGGAGTTTATGTAATTGATTAGGAGCTTTTCAACACAATTATATTGCAAAACCTCAATTTTACACTTTTTACTCAGTTAAAATTTCAACGGGTCCATTGAAAGGCCCATTTAGACCCGCTCGTCCGAAACCTCTACAAAAAGGACCGCAAAAATGTTTTATTCAAATATTAGGAGTTCAAATAATTGATTAGGAGCTTTTCAACACATTTATACTGCAAAACCTCAATTTCTGTACTTTTTACTCAGTTAAAATTCTAACGGGTCCATTGAAAGGCCCATTTAGACCTGCTCGTCCGAAACCTCGACAAAAAGGACTGCAAAATAGTTTTAATCAAATTTTAGGAGTTCAAATAATTTATTAGGGGCTTTTCAACACAATTATATTGCAAAATCTCAATTTTATACTTTTTACTCAGTTAAAATTTCAACGGGCCCATTGAAAGGCCCATTTAGACCTGCTTGTCCGAAACCTCTACAAAAAGGTTCGCAAAAATGTTTTATTCAAATATTAGGAGTTCAAATAATTGATTAGGAGCTTTTCAACACATTTATAATGCAAAACCTCAATTTCTGTACTTTTTACTCAGTTAAAATTCTAACGGGTCCATTGAAAGGCCCATTTAGACCTGCTCGTCCGAAACCTCTACAAAAAGGACCGCAAAAATGTTTTATTCAAATATTAGGAGTTCAAATAATTGATTAGGAGCTTTTCAACACAATTATACTGCGAAACCTCAATTTCTGTACTTTTTACTCAGTTAAAATACCAACGGGACCATTGAAAGGCCCATTTCGACCCGCTCATCCGAAACCTCTACAAAAAGGACTGCAAAATAAGTTTTAATCAAATTTTAGGTGTTCAAATAATTGATTAGGAGCTTTTCAACATAATTATATTTCAAAACCTCAATTTTTGTACTTTTTACTCAATTAAAATTCTAACGGGTCAATTGAAAGGCCCATTTAGACCTGCTCGTCCGAAACCTCTACAAAAAAGGACCGCAAAACAAGTTTTAATCAAATTTTAGGAGTTAAAATAATTGATTAGGAGATTTTCAACACATATATATTGCAAAAGCTAAATTTCTGTACTTTTTACTCAGTTAAATTTCCAACAGGTCCATTGTAAGGCCCATTTAGACTTGCTCGTCCGAAACGTATCAAAAAGGACTGCAAAAAAGGTTTTAATCAAATTTTAGGAGTTTAAGTAATTGATTAGGAGCTTTTCAACACAATTATATTGCAAAACCTCAATTTTATACTTTTTACTCAGTTAAAATTTCAACAGGTCCATTGAAAGGCCCATTTAGACTCGCTCGTCCGAAACCTCTACAAAAAGGACAGCAAAAATGTTTTATTCAAATATTAGGAGTTTAAATAATTGATTAGGAGCTTTTCAACACATTTATACTGCAAAACCTCAATTTCTGTACTTTTTACTCAGTTAAAATTCTAACGGGTCCATTGAAAGGCCCATTTAGACCTGCTCGTCCGAAACCTCAACAAAAAGGACTGCAAAATAGTTTTAATCAAATTTTAGGAGTTCAAATAATTTATTAGGATCTTTTCAACACAATTATATTGCAAAACCTCAATTTTATACTTTTTACTTAGTTAAAATTCAAACGGGCCCATTGAAAGGCCCATTTAGACCTGCTCGTCCGAAACCCCTACAAAAAGGTTCGCAAAAATGTTTTATTCAAATAGTAGGAGTTAAAATAATTGATTAGGAGCTTTTCAACACAATTATATTGCAAAACCTCAATTGATGTACTTTTTACTCAGTTAAAATTCCAACGGGTCCATTGTAAGGCCCATTTAGACCTGCTCGTCCGAAACGTATCAAAAAGGATTGCAAAAAAAGGTTTTAATCAAATTTTAGGAGTTCAAATAATTTATTAGGAGCTTTTCAACACAATTATATTGCAAAACCTCAATTTTATACTTTTTACTCAGTTAAAATTCAAACGGGCCCATTGAAAGGCCCATTTAGACCTGCTCGTCCGAAACCTCTACAAAAAGGTTCGCAAAAATGTTTTATTCAAATATTGGGAGTTAAAATAATTGATTAGGAGCTTTTCAACACAATTATATTGCAAAACCTCAATTGATGTACTTTTTACTCAGTTAAAATTCCAACGGGTCCATTGTAAGGCCCATTTAGACCCGCTCGTCCGAAACGTATCAAAAAGGACTGCAAAAAAGGTTTTAATCAAATTATAGGAGTTTATGTAATTGATTAGGAGCTTTTCAACACAGTTATATTGCAAAACCTCAAATTTATACTTTTTACTCAGTTAAAATTCCAATGGGTCCATTGAAAGGCCCATTTCGACCCGCTCGTCCGAAACCTCTACAAAAAGGACTAAAAAATAAGTTTTAATCAAATTTTAGGAGTTCATGTAATTGATTAGGAGCTTTTCAACACAATTATATTGCAAAACCTTAATTTTTGTACTTTTTATTCAGTTAAAATTCCAACGGGTCCATTGAAAGGCCCATTTAGACCTGCTCGTCCGAAACCTCTACAAAAATGGACCGCAAAACAAGTTTTAATCAAATTTTAGGAGTTCAAATAATTGATTGGGAGCTTTTCAACATAATTATATTGCAAAAGCTAAATTTCTGTACTTTTTACTCAGTTAAAATTCCAACAGGTCCATTGTAAGGCCTATTTAGACCTGCTCGTCCGAAACGTATCAAAAAGGACTGCAAAAAAGGTTTTAATCAAATTTTTGGAGTTTATGTAATTGATTAGGAGCTTTTCAACACAATTATATTGCAAAACCTCAATTTTATACTTTTTACTCAGTTAAAATTTCAACGGGTCCATTGAAAGGCCCATTTAGACCCGCTCGTCCGAAACCTCTACAAAAAGGACCGCAAAATGTTTTATTCAAATATTAGGAGTTCAAATAATTGATTAGGAGCTTTTCAACACATTTATACTGCAAAACCTCAATTTCTGTACTTTTTACTCAGTTAAAATTCTAACGGGTCCATTGAAAGGCCCATTTAGACCTGCTCGTCCGAAACCTCGACAAAAAGGACTGCAAAATAGTTTTAATCAAATTTTAGGAGTTCAAATAATTTATTAGGAGCTTTTCAACACAATTATATTGAAAAACGTCAATTTTATACTTTTTTCTCAGTTAAAATTCAAACGGGCCCATTGAAAGACCCATTTAGACCTGATCGTCCGAAACCTCTACAAAAAGGTTCGCAAAAATGTTTTATTCAAATATTAGGAGTTCAAATAATTGATTAGGAGCTTTTCAACACAAGTATATTGCAAAACCTCAATTTTATACTTTTTACTCAGTTAAAATTTCAACGGGTCCATTGAAAGGCCCATTTAGACTCGCTCGTCCGAATCCTCTACAAAAAGGACCGCAAAAATGTTTTATTCAAATATTAGGAGTTCAAATAATTTATTAGGAGCTTTTCAACACATTTATACTGCAAAACCTCAATTTCTGTACTTTTTACTCAGTTAAAATTCTAACGGATCCATTGAAAGGCCCATTTAGACCTGCTCGTCCGAAACCTCGACAAAAAGGACTGCAAAATAGTTTTAATCAAATTTTAGGAGTTCAAATAATTTATTAGGAGCTTTTCAACACAATTATACTGCAAAACCTCAATTTTATACTTTTTACTCAGTTAAAATTCAAACGGGCCCATTGAAAGGCCTATTTAGACCTGCTCGTCTGAAACCTCTACAAAAAGGTTCGCAAAAATGTTTTATTCATATATTAGGAGTTAAAATAATTGAGTAGGAGCTTTTCAACACAATTATATTGCAAAACCTCAATTTCTGTACTTTTTACTCAGTTAAAATACCAACGGGTCCATTGAAAGGCCCATTTCGACCCGCTCGTCCGAAACCTCTACAAAAAGGACTGCAAAATAAGTTTTAATCAAATTTTAGGAGTTCATGTAATTGATTAGGAGCTTTTCAACACAATTATATTGCAAAACCTCAATTTTTTTACTTTTTACTCAATTTAATTCCAACGGGTCCATTGAAAGGCCCATTTAGACCTGCTCGTCCGAAACCTCTACAAAAAATGATGGCAAAACAAGTTTTAATCAAGTTTTAGGAGTTCAAATAATTGATTAGGAGCTTTTCAACACAATTATATTGCAAAAGCTAAATTTCTGTACTTTTTACTCAGTTAAAATTCCAACCGGTCCATTGTAAGGCCCATTTAGACCTGCTCGTCCGAAACGTATCAAAAAGGACTGCAAAAAAGGTTTTAATCAAATTTTAGGAGTTTATGTAATTGATTAGGAGCTTTTCAACACAATTATATTGCAAAACCTCAATTTTATACTTTTTACTCAGTTAAAATTTTAACGGGTCCATTGAAAGGCCCATTTAGACCCGCTCGTCCAAAACCTCTACTAAAAGGACCGCAAAAATGTTTTATTCAAATATTAGGAGTTCAAATAATTGATTAGGAGCTTTTTAACACATTTATACTGCAAAACCTCTATTTCTATACTTTTTACTCAGTTAAAATTCTAACGGGTCCATTGAAAGGCCCATTTAGACCTGCTCGTCCGAAACCTCGACAAAAAGGACTGCAAAACAGTTTTAATCAAATTTTAGGAGTTCAAATAATTGATTAGGAGCTTTTCAACACAATTATATTGCAAAACCTCAATTTTATACTTTTTACTCAGTTAAAATTCCAACGGGCCCATTGAAAGGCCCATTTAGACCTGCTCGTCCGAAACCTCTACAAAAAAGTTTTATTCATATATTAGGAGTTAAAATAATTGATTAGGAGCTTTTCAGCACAATTATATTGCGAAACCTCAATTTATGTAATTTTTACTCAGTTAAAATTCCAACGGGTCCATTGAAAGGCCCATTTAGACCTGCTGGTCCGAAACCTCTACAAATAAGGACCGCAAAAATGTTTTATTCAAATATTAGGAGTTCAAATAATTGAATAGGAGCTTTTCAACACAATTATATTGTGAAACCTCAATTTCTGTACTTTTTACTTAGTTAAAATACCAACGGGTCCATTCAATGGCCCATTTCGACCCGCTCGTCCGGAACCTCTACAAAAAGGACTGCAAAATAAGTTTTAATCAAATTTTAGGAGTTCATGTAATTGATTAAGAGCTTTTCAACAAAATTATATTGCAAAACCTCAATTTTTGTACTTTTTACTCAATTTAATTCCAACGGGTCCATTGAAAGGCCCATTTAGACCTGCTCGTCCGAAACCTCTAAAAAAAAGGACCGCAAAACAAGTTTTAATCAAGTTTTAGGAGTTCAAATAATTGATTAGGAGCTTTTCAACACAATTATATTGCAAAAGCTCAATTTCTGTACTTTTTACTCAGTTAAAATTCCAACGGGTCCATTGTAAGGCCCATTTAGACCTGCTCGTCCGAAACGTATCAAAAAGGACTGCAAAAAAAGTTTTAATCAAATTTTAGGAGTTTATGTAATTGATTAGGAGCTTTTCAACACAATTATATTGCAAAACCTCAATTTTATACTTTTTACTCAGTTAAAATTTCAAAGGGTGCATTGAAAGGCCCATTTAGACCTGCTTGTCCGAAACCTCTACAAAAAGGTTCGCAAAAATGTTTTATTCAAATATTAGGAGTTCAAATAATTGATTAAGAGCTTTTCAACACATTTATACTGCAAAACCTCAATTTCTGTACTTTTTACTCAGTTAAAATTCTAACGGGTCCATTGAAAGGCCCATTCAGACCTCCTCGTCCGAAACCTCTACAAAAAGGACCGCAAAAATGTTTCATTCAAATATTAGGAGTTCAAATAATTGATTAGGAGCTTTTCAACACAATTATATTGCGAAACCTCAATTTCTGTACTTTTTACTCAGTTAAAATACCAACGGGTCCATTGAAAGGCCCATTTAGACCCGCTCGTCCGAAACCTCTACAAAAAGGACCGCAAAAATGTTTTATTCAAATATTAGGAGTTCAAATAATTGATTAGGAGCTTTTCAACACATTTATACTGCAAAACCTCAATTTCTGTACTTTTTACTCAGTTAAAATTCTAACGGGTCCATTGAAAGGCCCATTTAGACCTGCTCGTCCGAAACCTCGACAAAAAGGACTGCAAAATAGTTTTAATCAAATTTTAGGTGTTCATGTAATTTATTAGGTGCTTTTCAACACAATTATATTGCAAAACCTCAATTTTTGTACTTTTTACTCAATTTAATTCCAACGGGTCCATTGAAAGGCCCATTTAGACCTGCTCGTCCGAAACCTCTACAAAAAAGGACCGCAAAACAAGTTTTAATCAAATTTTAGGAGTTAAAATAATTAATTAGGAGCTTTTCAACACATATATATTGCAAAAGCTAAATTTCTGTACTTTTTACTCAGTTAAAATTCCAACAGGTCCATTGTAAGGCCCATTTAGACTTGCTCGTCCGAAACGTATCAAAAAGGACTGCAAAAAAGGTTTTAATCAAATTTTAGGAGTTTATGTAATTGATTAGGAGCTTTTCAACACAATTATATTGCAAAACCTCAATTTTATACTTTTTACTCAGTTAAAATTTCAATAGGTCCATTGTAAGGCCCATTTAGACCCCCTCGTCTGAAACCTCTACAAAAAGGACAGCAAAAATGTTTTATTCAAATATTAGGAGTTCAAATAATTGATTAGGAGCTTTTCAACACATTTATACTGCAAAACCTCAATTTCTGTACTTTTTACTCAGTTAAAATTCTAACGGGTCCATTGAAAGGCCCATTTAGACCTGCTCGTCCGAAACGTATCAAAAAGGACTGCAAAAAAAGTTTTAATCAAATTTTAGGAGTTTATGTAATTGATTAGGAGCTTTTCAACACAATTATATTGCAAAACCTCAATTTTATACTTTTTACTCAGTTAAAATTTCAAAGGGTGCATTGAAAGGCCCATTTAGACCTGCTTGTCCGAAACCTCTACAAAAAGGTTCGCAAAAATGTTTTATTCAAATATTAGGAGTTCAAATAATTGATTAAGAGCTTTTCAACACATTTATACTGCAAAACCTCAATTTCTGTACTTTTTACTCAGTTAAAATTCTAACGGGTCCATTGAAAGGCCCATTCAGACCTCCTCGTCCGAAACCTCTACAAAAAGGACCGCAAAAATGTTTCATTCAAATATTAGGAGTTCAAATAATTGATTAGGAGCTTTTCAACACAATTATATTGCGAAACCTCAATTTCTGTACTTTTTACTCAGTTAAAATACCAACGGGTCCATTGAAAGGCCCATTTAGACCCGCTCGTCCGAAACCTCTACAAAAAGGACCGCAAAAATGTTTTATTCAAATATTAGGAGTTCAAATAATTGATTAGGAGCTTTTCAACACATTTATACTGCAAAACCTCAATTTCTGTACTTTTTACTCAGTTAAAATTCTAACGGGTCCATTGAAAGGCCCATTTAGACCTGCTCGTCCGAAACCTCGACAAAAAGGACTGCAAAATAGTTTTAATCAAATTTTAGGTGTTCATGTAATTTATTAGGTGCTTTTCAACATAATTATATTGCAAAACCTCAATTTTTGTACTTTTTACTCAATTTAATTCCAACGGGTCCATTGAAAGGCCCATTTAGACCTGCTCGTCCGAAACCTCTACAAAAAAGGACCGCAAAACAAGTTTTAATCAAATTTTAGGAGTTAAAATAATTAATTAGGAGCTTTTCAACACATATATATTGCAAAAGCTAAATTTCTGTACTTTTTACTCAGTTAAAATTCCAACAGGTCCATTGTAAGGCCCATTTAGACTTGCTCGTCCGAAACGTATCAAAAAGGACTGCAAAAAAGGTTTTAATCAAATTTTAGGAGTTTATGTAATTGATTAGGAGCTTTTCAACACAATTATATTGCAAAACCTCAATTTTATACTTTTTACTCAGTTAAAATTTCAATAGGTCCATTGTAAGGCCCATTTAGACCCCCTCGTCTGAAACCTCTACAAAAAGGACAGCAAAAATGTTTTATTCAAATATTAGGAGTTCAAATAATTGATTAGGAGCTTTTCAACACATTTATACTGCAAAACCTCAATTTCTGTACTTTTTACTCAGTTAAAATTCTAACGGGTCCATTGAAAGGCCCATTTAGACCTGCTCGTCCGAAACCTCAACAAAAAGGACTGCAAAATAGTTTTAATCAAATTTTAGGAGTTCAAATAATTTATTAGGAGCTTTTCAACACAATTATATTGCAAAACCTCAATTTTATACTTTTTACTCAGTTAAAATTCAAACGGGCCCATTGAAAGGCCCATTTAGACCTGCTCGTCCGAAACCTCTACAAAAAGGTTCGCAAAAATGTTTTATTCAAATATTAGGAGTTAAAATAATTGATTAGGAGCTTTTCAACACAATTATATTGCAAAACCTCAATTGATGTAATTTTTACTCAGTTAAAATTCCAACGGGTCCATTGTAAGGCCCATTTAGACATGCTCATCCGAAACGTATCAAAAAGGATTGCAAAAAAGGTTTTAATCAAATTTTAGGAGTTTATGTAATTGATTAGGAGCTTTTCAACACAATTATATTGCAAAACCTCAATTTTACACTTTTTACTCAGTTAAAATTTCAACGGGTCCATTGAAAGGCCCATTTAGACCCGCTCGACCGAAACCTCTACAAAAAGGACCGCAAAAATGTTTTATTCAAATATTAGGAGTTCAAATAATTGATTAGGAGCTTTTCAACACATTTATACTGCAAAACCTCAATTTCTGTACTTTTTACTCAGTTAAAATTCTAACGGGTCCATTGAAAGGCCCATTTAGACCTGCTCGTCCGAAACCTCGACAAAAAGGACTGCAAAATAGTTTTAATCAAATTTTAGGTGTTCAAATAATTTATTAGGGGCTTTTCAACACAATTATATTGCAAAACCTCAATTTTATACTTTTTACTCAGTTAAAATTTCAACGGGCCCATTGAAAGGCCCATTTAGACCTGCTTGTCCGAAACCTCTACAAAAAGGTTCGCAAAAATGTTTTATTCAAATATTAGGAGTTCAAATAATTGATTAGGAGCTTTTCAACACATTTATAATGCAAAACCTCAATTTCTGTACTTTTTACTCAGTTAAAATTCTAACGGGTCCATTGAAAGGCCCATTTAGACCTGCTCGTCCGAAACCTCTACAAAAAGGACCGCAAAAATGTTTTATTCAAATATTAGGAGTTCAAATAATTGATTAGGAGCTTTTCAACACAATTATATTGCGAAACCTCAATTTCGGTACTTTTTACTCAGTTAAAATACCAACGGGACCATTGAAAGGCCCATTTCGACCCGCTCATCCGAAACCTCTACAAAAAGGACTGCAAAATAAGTTTTAATCAAATTTTAGTTGTTCAAATAATTGATTAGGAGCTTTTCAACATAATTATATTGCAAAACCTCAATTTTTGTACTTTTTACTCAATTAAAATTCTAACGGGTCCATTGAAAGGCCCATTTAGACCTGCTCGTCCGAAACCTCTACAAAAAAGGACCGCAAAACAAGTTTTAATCAAATTTTAGGAGTTAAAATAATTGATTAGGAGATTTTCAACACATATATATTGCAAAAGCTAAATTTCTGTACTTTTTACTCAGTTAAATTTCCAACAGGTCCATTGTAAGGCCCATTTAGACTTGCTCGTCCGAAACGTATCAAAAAGGACTGCAAAAAAGGTTTTAATCAAATTTTAGGAGTTTATGTAATTGATTAGGAGCTTTTCAACACAATTATATTGCAAAACCTCAATTTTATACTTTTTACTCAGTTAAAATTTCAACAGGTCCATTGAAAGGCCCATTTAGACTCGCTCGTCCGAAACCTCTACAAAAAGGACAGCAAAAATGTTTTATTCAAATATTAGGAGTTCAAATAATTGATTAGGAGCTTTTCAACACATTTATACTGCAGAACCTCAATTTATGTACTTTTTACTCAGTTAAAATTCTAACGGGTCCATTGAAAGGCCCATTTAGACCTGCTCGTCCGAAACCTCAACAAAAAGGACTGCAAAATAGTTTTAATCAAATTTTAGGAGTTCAAATAATTTATTAGGAGCTTTTCAACACAATTATATTGCAAAACCTCAATTTTATACTTTTTACTCAGTTAAAATTCAAACGGGCCCATTGAAAGGCCCATTTAGACCTGCTCGTCCGAAACCTCTACAAAAAGGTTCGCAAAAATGTTTTATTCAAATAGTAGGAGTTAAAATAATTGATTAGGAGCTTTTCAACACAATTATATTGCAAAACCTCAATTGATGTACTTTTTACTCAGTTAAAATTCCAACGGGTCCATTGTAAGGCCCATTTAGACCTGCTCGTCCGAAACGTATCAAAAAGGATTGCAAAAAAAGGTTTTAATCAAATTTTAGGAGTTCAAATAATTTATTAGGAGCTTTTCAACACAATTATATTGCAAAACCTCAATTTTATACTTTTTACTCAGTTAAAATTCAAACGGGCCCATTGAAAGGCCCATTTAGACCTGCTCGTCCGAAACCTCTACAAAAATGACCGCAAAAATGTTTTATTCAAATATTAGGAGTTCAAATAATTGATTAGGAGCTTTTCAACACAATTATATTGCGAAACCTCAATTTCTGTAATTTTTACTCAGTTAAAATACCAACGGGTCCATTGAAAGGCCCATTTCGACCCGCTCGTCCGAAACCTCTACAAAAAGGACTGCAAAATAAGTTTTAATCAAATTTTAGGAGTTCATGTAATTGATTAGGAGATTTTCAACACAATTATATTGCAAAACCTCAATTTTTGTACTTTTTACTCAATTTAATTCCAACGGGTCCATTGAAAGGCCCATTTAGACCTGCTCGTCCGAAACATCTACAAAAAATGACCGCAAAACAAGTTTTAATCAAATTTTAGGAGTTCAAATAATTGATTAGGAGCTTTTCAACACAATCATATTGCAAAAGCTAAATTTCTGTACTTTTTACTCGGTTAAAATTCCAACGGGTCCATTGTAAGGCCCATTTAGACCTGCTCGTCCGAAACCTCTACAAAAAGGACCGCAAAAATGTTTTATTCAAATATTAGGAGTTCAAATAACTGATTAGGAGCTTTTCAACACAATTATAATGCGAAACCTCAATTTCTGTACTTTTTACTCAGTTAAAATACCAACGGGTCCATTGAAAGGCCCATTTCGACCCGCTCGTCCGAAACCTCTACAAAAAGGACTGCAAAATAAGTTTTAATCAAATTTTAGGAGTTCATGTAATTGATTAGGAGCTTTTCAACACAATTATATTGCAAAACCTCAATTTTTGTACTTTTTACTCAATTTAATTCCAACGGATCCATTGAAAGGCCCATTTAGACCCGCTCGTCCGAAACCTCTACAAAAAAGGACCGCAAAACAAGTTTTAATCAAATTTGAGGAGTTAAAATAATTGATTAGGAGCTTTTCAACACAATTATATTGCAAAAGCTCAATTTCTGTACTTTTTACTCAGTTAAAATTCCAACGGGTCCATTGCAAGGCCCATTTAGACCTGCTCGTCCGAAACGTATCAAAAAGGACTGCAAAAAAGGTTTTAATCAAATTTTAGGAGTTTATGTAATTGATTAGGAGATTTTCAACACAATTATATTGCAAAACCTCAAATTTATACTTTTTACTCAGTTAAAATTTCAAGGGGTCCATTGAAAGGCCCATTTAGACCCGCTCGTCCGAAACCTCTACAAAAAGGACCGCAAAAATGTTTTATTCAAATATTAGGAGTTCAAATAATTGATTAGGAACTTTTCAACACATTTATACTGCAAAACCTCAATTTCTGTACTTTTTACTCAGTTAAAATTCTAATGGGTCCATTGAAAGGCCCATTTAGACCTGCTCGTCGAAAACCTCGACAAAAAGGACTGCAAAATAGTTTTAATCAAATTTTAGTAGTTCAAATAATTTATTAGGAACTTTTCAACACAATTATATTGAAAAACCTCAATTTTATACTTTTTACTCAGTTAAAATTCAAATGGGCCCATTGAAAGGCCCATTTAGACCTGCTCGTCCGAAACCTCTACAAAAAGGTTTGTAAAAATGTTTTATTCAAATATTATGAGTTCAAATAATTGATTAGGAGCTTTTCAACACAATTATATTGCAAAACCTCAATTTCTGTACTTTTTACTCAGTTAAAATTCCAACGGGTCCATTGAAAGGCCCATTTAGACCTGTTCGTCCGAAACCTCTACAAAAAGCACCGCAAAAATGTTTTATTCAAATATTAGGAGTTCAAATAATTGATTAGGAGCTTTTCAACACAATTATATTGCGAAACCTCAATTTCTGTACTTTTTACTCAGTTAAAATACCAACGGGTCCATTGAAAGTCCCATTTCGACCCGCTCGTCCGAAACCTCTACAAAAAGGATTGCAAAATAAGTTTTAATCAAATTTTAGGAGTTCGTGTAATTGATTAGGAGCTTTTCAACACAATTATATTGCAAAACCTCCATTTTTGTACTTTTTACTCAATTTAATTCCAACGGGTCCATTGAAAGGCCCATTTAGACCCGCTCGTCCGAAACCTCTACAAAAAAGGACCGCAAAACAAGTTTTAATCAAATTTTAGGAGTTCAAATAATTGATTAGGAGCTTTTCAACACAATTATATTGCAAAAGCTCAATTACTGTACTTTTTACTCAGTTAAAATTCCAACGGGTCCATTGAAAGGCCCATTTAGACCTGCTCGTACGAAACGTATCAAAAAGGATTGCAAAAAAGGTTTTAATCAAATTTTAGGAGTTTATGTAATTGATTAGGAGCTTTTCAACACAATTATATTGCAAAACCTCAATTTCTGTACTTTTTACTCAGTTAAAATTCCAACGGGTCCATTGAAAGGCTCATTTAGACCTGCTCGTCTGAAACCTCTACAAAAAGGACCGCAAAAATGTTTTATTCAAATATTAGGAGTTCAAACAATTGATTAGGAGCTTTTCAACACAATTATATTGCGAAACCTCAATTTCTGTACTTTTTACTCAGTTAAAATACCAACGGGTCCATTGAAAGTCCCATTTCGACCCGCTCGTCCGAAACCTCTACAAAAAGGACTGCAAAATAAGTTTTAATCAAATTTTAGGAGTTCATGTAATTGATTAGGAGCTTTTCAACACAATTATATTGCAAAACCTCAATTTTTGTACTTTTTACTCAATTTAATTCAAACGGGTCCATTGAAAGGCCCATTTAGATCCGCTCGTCCGAAACCTCTACAAAAAAGGACCGCAAAACAAGTTTTAATCAAATTTTAGGAGTTCAAATAATTGATTAGGAGCTTTTCAACACAATTATATTGCAAAAGCTCAATTACTGTACTTTTTACTCAGTTAAAATTCCAACGGGTCCATTGTAAGGCCCATTTAGACCTGCTCGTCCGAAACGTATCAAAAAGGATTGCAAAAAAGGTTTTAATCAAATTTTAGGAGTTTATGTAATTGATTAGGAGCTTTTCAACACAATTATATTGCAAAACCTCAATTTTATACTTTTTACTCAGTTAAAATTTCAACGGGTCCATTGAAAGGCCCATTTAGACCCGCTCGTCCGAAACCCCTACAAAAAGGACCGCAAAAATGTTTTATTCAAATATTAGGAGTTCAAATAATTGATTAGGAGCTTTTCAACACATTTATACTGCAAAACCTCAATTTCTGTACTTTTTACTCAGTTAAAATTCTAACGGGTCCATTGAAAAGCCCATTTAGACCTGCTCGTCCGAAACCTCGACAAAAAGGACTGTAAAATAGTTTTAATCAAATTTTAGGAGTTCAAATAATTTATTAGGAACTTTTCAACACAATTATAATGAAAAACCTCAATTTTATACTTTTTACTCAGTTAAAATTCAAACGGGCCCATTGAAAGGACCATTTAGACCTGCTCGTCCGAAACCTCTACAAAAAGGTTCGCAAAAATGTTTTATTCAAATATTAGGAGTTCAAATAATTGATTAGGAGCTTTTCAATACAATTATATTGCAAAATCTCAATTTCTATAATTTTTACTCAGTTAAAATTCCAACGGGTCCATTGAAAGGCCCATTTAGACCTGCTCGTCCGAAACCTCTACAAAAAGGATTGCAAAATAGTTTTAATCAAATTTTAGGAGTTCAAATAATTTATTAGGAGCTTTTCAACACAATTATATTGCAAAACCTCAATTTTATACTTTTTACTCAGTTAAAATTCAAACGGGCCCATTGAAAGGCCCATTTAGACCTGCTCGTCTGAAACCTCTACAAAAAGGTTCGCAAAAATGTTTTATTCAAATATTAGGAGTTAAAATAATTGATTAGGAGCTTTTCAACACAATTATATTGCAAAACCTCAATTGCTGTACTTTTTACTCAGTTAAAATTCCAACGGGTCCATTGAAAGGCCCATTTAGACCTGCTCGTCCGAAACCTCTACAAAAAGGACCGCAAAAATGTTTTATTCAAATATTAGGAGTTCAAATAATTGATTAGGAGCTTTTCAACACAATTATATTGTGAAACCTCAATTTCTGTACTTTTTACTCAGTTAAAATACCAACAGGTCCATTCAAAGGCCCATTTCGACCCGCTCGTCCGAAAGCTCTACAAAAAGGACTGCAAAATAAGTTTTAATCAAATTTTAGGAGTTCATGTAATTGATTAGAAGCTTTTCAACACAATTATATTGCAAAACCTCAATTTTTGTACTTTTTACTCAATTTAATTCCAACGGGTCCATTGAAAGGCCCATTTAGACCTGCTCGTCCGAAACCTCTACAAAAAAGGACCGCAAAACAAGTTTTAATCAAATTTTAGGAGTTCAAATAATTGATTAGGAGCTTTTCAACACAATTATATTGCAAAAAGTTAAATTTATGTACTTTTTACTCAGTTAAAATTCCAACGGGTCCATTGTAAGGCCCATTTAGACATGCTCGTCCGAAACGTATCAAAAAGGACTGCAAAAAAGGTTTTAATCAAATTTTAGGAGTTTATGTAATTGATTAGGAGCTTTTTAACACAATTATATTGCAAAACCTCAATTTTATACTTTTTACTCAATTAAAATTTCAACGGGTCCATTGAAAGACCCATTTAGACCCGCTCGTCCGAAACCTCTACAAAAAAGGACCGCAAAACAAGTTTTAATCAAATTTTAGGAGTTCAAATAATTTATTAGGAGCGTTTCAACACAATTATATTGCAAAAAGTTAAATTTCTGTACTTTTTACTCAGTTAAAATTCTAACGGGTCCATTGAAAGGCCCATTTAGACATGCTCGTCCGAAACCTCGAATGAAAGGACTGCAAAATAGTTTTAATCAAATTTTAGGAGTTCAAATAATTGATTAGGAGCTTTTAACACAATTATATTGCAAAACCTCAATTTTATACTTTTTTACTCAATTAAAATTTCAACGGGTCCATTAAAAGGCCCATTTAGACTTGCTCGTCTGAAACCACTACAAAAAGGTTCGCAAAAATGTTTTATTCAAATATTAGGAGTTAAAATAATTGATTTGGAGCTTTTCAACACCATTATATTACAAAACCTCAATTGTTGTACTTTTTACTCAGTTAAAATTCCAACGGGTCCATTGAAAGGCCCATTTAGACCTGCTCGTCCGAAACCTCTACGAAAAGGACAACATAAATGTTTTATTCAAATATTAGGAGTTCAAATAATTGATTAGGAGTTTTTCAACACAATTATAATAAGAAACCTCAATTTCTGTACGTTTTACTCAGTTAAAATACCAACGGGTCCATTGAAAGGCCCATTTCGACCCGCTCGTCCGAAACCTCTACAAAAAGGACTGCAAAATAAGTTTTAATCAAATTTTAGGAGTTCATGTAATTGATTAGGAGCTTTTCAACACAATTATATTGCAAAACCTCAATTTTTGTACTTTTTACTCAATTTAATTCCAACGGATCCATTGAAAGGCCCATTTAGACCCGCTCGTCCGAAACCTCTACAAAAAAGGACCGCAAAACAAGTTTTAATCAAATTTTAGGAGTTCAAATAATTGATTAGGAGCTTTTCAACACAATTATATTGCAAAAGCTCAATTTCTGTACTTTTTACTCAGTTAAAATTCCAACAGGTCCATTGCAAGGCCCATTTAGACCTGCTCGTCCGAAACGTATCAAAAAGGATTGCAAAAAAGGTTTTAATCAAATTTTAGGAGTTTATGTAATTGATTAGGAGCTTTTCAACACAATTATATTGCAAAACCTCAATTTTATACTTTTTACTCAGTTAAAATTTCAACGGGTCCATTGAAAGGCCCATTTAGACCCGCTCGTCCGGAACCCCTACAAAAAGGACCGCAAAAATGTTTAATTCAAATATTAGGAGTTCAAATAATTGATTAGGAGCTTTTCAACACATTTATACTGCAAAACCTCAATTTCTGTACTTTTTACTCAGTTAAAATTCTAACGGGTACATTGAAAGGCCCATTTAGATCTGCTCGTCCGAAACCTCGACAAAAAGGACTACAAAATAGTTTTAATCAAATTTTAGGAGTTCAAATGATTTATTAGGAACTTTTCAACACAATTATATTGAAAAACCTCAATTTTATACTTTTTACTCAGTTAAAATTCAAATGGGCCCATTGAAAGGCCCATTTAGACCTGCTCGTCCGAAACCTCTACAAAAAGGACCGCAAAAATGTTTTATTCAAATATTAGGAGTTCAAATAATTGATTAGGAGCTTTTCAACACAATTATATTGCGAAACCTCAATTTCTGTACTTTTTACTCAGTTAAAATACCAACGGGTCCATTGAAAGTCCCATTTCGACCCGCTCGTCCGAAACCTCTACAAAAAGGACTGCAAAATAAGTTTTAATCAAATTTTAGGAGTTCATGTAATTGATTAGGAGCTTTTCAACACAATTATATTGCAAAACCTCAATTTTTGTACTTTTTACTCAATTTAATTCCAACGGGTCCATTGAAAGGCCCATTTAGACCTGCTTGTCCGAAACCTCTACAAAAAAGGACCGCAAAACAAGTTTTAGTCAAATTTTAGGAGTTCGAATAATTGATTATGAGCTTTTCAACACAATTATATTGCAAAAGCTAAATTTCTGTACTTTTTACTCAGTTAAAATTCCAACAGGTCCATTGTAAGGCCCATTTAGACCTGCTCGTCCGAAACATATCAAAAAGGACTGCAAAAAAGGTTTTAATCAAATTTTAGGAGTTTATGTAATTGATTAGGAGCTTTTCAACACAATTATATTGCAAAACCTCAATTTTATACTTTTTACTCAGTTAAAATTTCAACGGGTCCATTGAAAGGCCCATTTAGACCCGCTCGTCCGAAACCTCTACAAAAAGGACCGCAAAAATGTTTTATTCAAATATTAGGAGTTCAAATAATTGATTAGGAGCTTTTCAACACATTTATACTGCAAAACCTCAATTTCTGTACTTTTTACTCAGTTAAAATTCTAACGGGTCCATTGAAAGGCCCATTTAGACCTGCTCGTCCGAAACCTCGACAAAAAGGACTGCAAAATAGTTTTAATCAAATTTTAGGAGTTCAAATAATTGATTAGGAGCTTTTCAACACAATTATATTGCAAAAGCTAAATTTATGTACTTTTTACTCAGTTAAAATTCCAACGGGTCCATTGAAAGGCCCATTTAGACCTGCTCGTCCGAAACCTCTACAAAAAGGACCGCAAAAATGTTTTATTCAAATATTAAGAGTTCAAATAATTTATTAGGAGCTTTTCAACACAATTATATTGCGAAAGCTCAATTTTTGTACTTTTTACTTAGTTAAAATACCAACGGGTCCATTGAAAGGCCCATTTCGACCCGCTCGTCCGAAACCTCTACAAAAAGGACTGCAAAATAAGTTTTAATCAAATTTTAGGAGTTCATGTAATTGGTTAGGAGCTTTTCAACACAATTATATTGCAAAACCTCAATTTTTATACTTTTTACTCAATTTAATTCCAACGGGTCCATTGAAAGGCCCATTTAGACCTGCTTGTCCGAAACCTCTACAAAAAAGGACCGCAAAACAAGTTTTAATCAAATTTTAGGAGTTCAAATAATTGATTAGGAGCTTTTCAACACAATTATATTGCAAAAGCTAAATTTCTGTACTTTTTACTCAGTTAAAATTCCAACGGGTCCATTGTAAGGCCCATTTAGACCTGCTCGTCCGAAACGTATCAAAAAGGACTGCAAAAAAGGTTTTAATCAAATTTTAGGAGTTTATGTAATTGATTAGGAGCTTTTCAACACAATTATAATGCAAAACCTCAATTTTATACTTTTTACTCAGTTAAAATTTCAACGGGTCCATTGAAAGGCCCATTTAGACCCGCTCGTCCGAAACCTCTACAAAAAGGACCGCAAAAATGTTTTATTCAAATATTATGAGTTCAAATAATTGATTAGGAGCTTTTCAACACATTTATACTGTAAAACCTCAATTTCTGTACTTTTTACTCAGTTAAAATTCTAACGGGTCCATTGAAAGGCCCATTTAGACCTGCTCGTCCGAAACCTCGACAAAAATGACTGCAAAATAGTTTTAATCAAATTTTAGGAGTTCAAATAATTTATTAGGAACTTTTCAACACAATTATATTGAAAAACCTCAAATTTATACTTTTGACTCAGTTAAAATTAAAACGGACCCATTGAAAGGCCCATTTAGACCTGCTCGTCCGAAACCTCTACAAAAAGGTTCGCAAAAATATTTTATTCAAATATTAGGAGTTCAAATAATTGATTAGGAGCTTTTCAACACAATTATATTGAAAAACCTCAATTTCTGTACTTTTTACTCAGTTAAAATTCTAACGGATCCATTGAAAGGTCCATTTCGACCCGTTCGTCCGAAACCTCTACAAAAAGGACTGCAAAATAAGTTTTAATCAAATTTTAGGAGTTCATGTAATTGATTAGGAGCTTTTCAACACAATTATATTGCAAAACCTCAATTTTTGTACTTTTTACTCAATTTAATTCCAACGGGTCCATTGAAAGTCCCATTTAGACCTGCTCGTCCGAAACCTCTTCAAAAAAGGACCGCAAAACAAGTTTTAATTAAATTTTAGGAGTTCAAATAATTGATTAGGAGCTTTTCAACACAATTATATTGCAAAAGCTAAATTTCTGTACTTTTTACTCAGTTAAAATTCGAACGGGTCCATTGTAAGGCCCATTTAGACCTGCTCGACCGAAACGTATCAAAAAGGACTGCAAAAAGGTTTTAATCAAATTTTAGGAGTTTATGTAATTTTCTTAGGAGCTTTTCAACACAATTAAATTGCAAAACCTCAATTTTATACTTTTTACTCAGTAAAAATTTCAACGGGTCCATTGAAAGGCCCATTTAGCCCCGCTCGTCCGAAACCTCTACAAAAAGGACCGCAAAAATGTTTTATTCAAATATTAGGAGTTCAAATAATTGATTAGGAGCTTTTCAACACAATTATATAGCAAAACCTCAATTTCTGTACTTTTTACTCAATTAAAATTCCAACGGGTCCATTGAAAGGCCCATTTAGACCTGCACGTCCGAAACCTCTACAAAAAGGACCGCAAAAATGTTTTATTCAAATATTAGGAGTTCAAATAATTGATTAGGAGCTTTTCAACACAATTATATTGCGAAACCTCAATTTCTGTACTTTTTCTCAGTTAAAATACCAACGGGTCCATTGAAAGGCCCATTTCGACCCGCTCATCCGAAACCTCTACAAAAAGGATTGCATAATAAGTTTTAATCAAATTTTAGGAGTTCATGTAATTGATTAGGAGCTTTTCAACACAATTATATAGCAAAACCTCAATTTCTGTACTTTTTACTCAATTAAAATTCCAACGGGTCCATTGAAAGGCCCATTTAGACCTGCTCGTCCGAAACCTCTACAAAAAAGGACCGCAAAACAAGTTTTAATCAAATTTTAGGAGTTCAAATAATTGATTAGGAGCTTTTCAACACAATTATATTGAAAAACCTCAATTTCTGTACTTTTTACTCAGTTAAAATTCTAACGGATCCATTGAAAGGTCCATTTCGACCCGTTCGTCCGAAACCTCTACAAAAAGGACTGCAAAATAAGTTTTAATCAAATTTTAGGAGTTCATGTAATTGATTAGGAGCTTTTCAACACAATTATATTGCAAAACCTCAATTTTTGTACTTTTTACTCAATTTAATTCCAACGGGTCCATTGAAAGTCCCATTTAGACCTGCTCGTCCGAAACCTCTTCAAAAAAGGACCGCAAAACAAGTTTTAATTAAATTTTAGGAGTTCAAATAATTGATTAGGAGCTTTTCAACACAATTATATTGCAAAAGCTAAATTTCTGTACTTTTTACTCAGTTAAAATTCGAACGGGTCCATTGTAAGGCCCATTTAGACCTGCTCGACCGAAACGTATCAAAAAGGACTGCAAAAAAGGTTTTAATCAAATTTTAGGAGTTTATGTAATTGATTAGGAGCTTTTCAACACAATTATAATGCAAAACCTCAATTTTATACTTTTTACTCAGTTAAAATTTCAACGGGTCCATTGAAAGGCCCATTTAGACCCGCTCGTCCGAAACCTCTACAAAAAGGACCGCAAAAATGTTTTATTCAAATATTATGAGTTCAAATAATTGATTAGGAGCTTTTCAACACATTTATACTGTAAAACCTCAATTTCTGTACTTTTTACTCAGTTAAAATTCTAACGGGTCCATTGAAAGGCCCATTTAGACCTGCTCGTCCGAAACCTCGACAAAAATGACTGCAAAATAGTTTTAATCAAATTTTAGGAGTTCAAATAATTTATTAGGAACTTTTCAACACAATTATATTGAAAAACCTCAAATTTATACTTTTGACTCAGTTAAAATTAAAACGGACCCATTGAAAGGCCCATTTAGACCTGCTCGTCCGAAACCTCTACAAAAAGGTTCGCAAAAATATTTTATTCAAATATTAGGAGTTCAAATAATTGATTAGGAGCTTTTCAACACAATTATATTGAAAAACCTCAATTTCTGTACTTTTTACTCAGTTAAAATTCTAACGGATCCATTGAAAGGTCCATTTCGACCCGTTCGTCCGAAACCTCTACAAAAAGGACTGCAAAATAAGTTTTAATCAAATTTTAGGAGTTCATGTAATTGATTAGGAGCTTTTCAACACAATTATATTGCAAAACCTCAATTTTTGTACTTTTTACTCAATTTAATTCCAACGGGTCCATTGAAAGTCCCATTTAGACCTGCTCGTCCGAAACCTCTTCAAAAAAGGACCGCAAAACAAGTTTTAATTAAATTTTAGGAGTTCAAATAATTGATTAGGAGCTTTTCAACACAATTATATTGCAAAAGCTAAATTTCTGTACTTTTTACTCAGTTAAAATTCGAACGGGTCCATTGTAAGGCCCATTTAGACCTGCTCGACCGAAACGTATCAAAAAGGACTGCAAAAAGGTTTTAATCAAATTTTAGGAGTTTATGTAATTTTCTTAGGAGCTTTTCAACACAATTAAATTGCAAAACCTCAATTTTATACTTTTTACTCAGTAAAAATTTCAACGGGTCCATTGAAAGGCCCATTTAGCCCCGCTCGTCCGAAACCTCTACAAAAAGGACCGCAAAAATGTTTTATTCAAATATTAGGAGTTCAAATAATTGATTAGGAGCTTTTCAACACAATTATATAGCAAAACCTCAATTTCTGTACTTTTTACTCAATTAAAATTCCAACGGGTCCATTGAAAGGCCCATTTAGACCTGCACGTCCGAAACCTCTACAAAAAGGACCGCAAAAATGTTTTATTCAAATATTAGGAGTTCAAATAATTGATTAGGAGCTTTTCAACACAATTATATTGCGAAACCTCAATTTCTGTACTTTTTCTCAGTTAAAATACCAACGGGTCCATTGAAAGGCCCATTTCGACCCGCTCATCCGAAACCTCTACAAAAAGGATTGCATAATAAGTTTTAATCAAATTTTAGGAGTTCATGTAATTGATTAGGAGCTTTTCAACACAATTATATAGCAAAACCTCAATTTCTGTACTTTTTACTCAATTAAAATTCCAACGGGTCCATTGAAAGGCCCATTTAGACCTGCTCGTCCGAAACCTCTACAAAAAAGGACCGCAAAACAAGTTTTAATCAAATTTTAGGAGTTCAAATAATTGATTAGGAGCTTTTCAACACAATTATATTGCAAAAGCTAAATTTCTTTACTTTTTACTCAGTTAAAATTCCAACGGGTCCATTGTAAGGCCCATTTAGACATGCTCGTCCGAAATGTATCAAAAAGGACTGCAAAAAAGGTTTTAATCAAATTTTAGGAGTTTATGTAATTTATTAGGAGCTTTTCAACACAATTATATTGCTAAACCTCAATTTTATACTTTTTACTCAGTTAAAATTTCAACGGGTCCATTGATAGGCCCATTTAGACCCGCTCGTCCGAAACCTCTACAAAAAGGACCGCAAAACAAGTTTTAATAAAATTTTAGGAGTTCAAATAATTAATTAGGAACTTTTCAACACAATTATATTGCAAAAGCTAAATTTCTGTACTTTTTACTCAGTTAAAATTCCAACGGGTCCATTGAAAGGCCCCTTTAGACCTGCTCGTCCGAAACCTCTACAAAAAGGACCGCAAAAATGTTTTATTCAAATATTAAGAGTTCATATAATTTATTAGGAGCTTTTCAACACAATTATATTGCGAAACCTCAATTTCTGTACTTTTTACTCAGTTAAAATACCAACGGGTCCATTGGAAGGCCCATTTCGACCCGCTCGTCCGAAACCTCTACAAAAAGGACTGCAAAATAAGTTTTAATCAAAATTTAGGAGTTCATGTAATTGATTAGTATCTTTTCAACACAATTATATTGCAAAACCTCAATTTTTGTACTTTTTACTCAATTTAATTCCAACGGGTCCATTGAAAGGCCCATTTAGACCTGCTCGTCCGAAACCTCTACAAAAAAGGACCGCAAAACAAGTTTTTATCAAATTTTAGGAGTTCAAATAGTTGATTAGGAGCTTTTCAACACAATTATATTGCAAAAGCTAAATTTCTGTACTTTTTACTTAGTTAAAATTCCAACGGGTCCATTGTAAGGCCCATTTAGACCTGCTCGTCCGAAACGTATCAAAAAGGACTGCAAAAAAGGTTTTAATCAAATTTTAGGAGTTTATGTAATTGATTAGGAGCTTTTCAACACAATTATATTGCAAAACCTAAATTTATACTTTTTACTCAGTTAAAATTTCAACGGGTCCATTGAAAGGCCCATTTAGACTCGCTCGTCCGAAACCTCTACAAAAAGGACCGCAAAATTTTTTTATTCAAATATTAGGAGTTCAAATAATTGATTAGGAGCTTTTCAACACATTTATACTACAAAACCTCAATTTTTGTACTTTTTACTTAGTTAAAATTCTAACGGGTCTATTGAAAGGCCCATTTAGACCTGCTCGTCCGAAACCTCGACAAAAAGGACTGCAAAATAGTTTTAATCAAATTTTAGGAGTTTAAATAATTTATTAGGAGCTTTTCAACACAATTATATTACAAAACCTCAATTTTATAATTTTTACTCAGTTAAAATTCAAACGGGCCCATTGAAAGGCCCATTTAGACATGCTCGTCCGAAACCTCTACAAAAAGGTTCGCAAAAATGTTTTATTCAAATATTAGGAGTTAAAATAATTGATTAGGAGCTTTTCAACACAATTATATTGCAAAACCTCAATTGATGTACTTTTTACTCAGTTAAAATACCAACGGGTCCATTGAAAGGCCCATTTCGACCTGCTCGTCCGAAACCTCTACAAAAAGGACTGTAAAATAAGTTTTAATCAAATTTTAGGAGTTCATGTAATTGATTAGGAGCTTTTCAACACAATTATATTGCAAAACCTCAATTTTTGTACTTTTTACTCAATTTAATTCCAACGGGTCCATTAACAGGCCCATTTAAACCTGCTCGTCCGAAACCTCTACAAAAAATGACCGCAAAACAAGTTTTAATCAAATTTTAGGAGTTCAAATAATTGATTAGGAGCTTTTCAACACAATTATATTGCAAAAGCTAAATTTCTTTACTTTTTACTCAGTTAAAATTCCAACGGGTCCATTGTAAGGCCCAATTAGACATGCTCGTCCGAAACGTATCAAAAAGGATTGCAAAAAAGGTTTTAATCAAATTTTAGGAGTTTATGTAATTGATTAGGAGCTTCTAAACACAATTATATTGCTAAACCTCAATTTTATACTTTTTACTCAGTTAAAATTTCAATGGGTCCATTGAAAGGCCCATTTAGACCCGCTCGTCCGAAACCTCTACAAAAAGGACCGCAAAACAAGTTTTAATCAAATTTTAGGAGTTAAAATAATTGATTAGGAGCTTTTCAAAAGAATTATATTGCAAAAGCTAAATTTCTGTACTTTTTACTCAGTTAAAATTCAAACGGGCCCATTGAAAGGCCCATTTAGACTTGCTCGTCCGAAACCTCTACAAAAAGGTTCGCAAAAATGTTTTATTCAAATATTAGGAGTTCAAATAATTGATTAGGATCTTTTCAACACAATTTTATTGCAAAACCTCAATTTCTGTACTTTTTACTCAGTTAAAATTCCAACGGGTCCATTGAAAGGCCCATTTAGACCTGCTCGTCCGAAACCTCTTCAAAAAGGACCGCAAAAATGTTTTATTCAAATATTAAGAGTTCAAATAATTGATTAGGAGCTTTTCAACACAATTATATTGCAAAAGCTAAATTTTCTGTAATTTTTACTCAGTTAAAATTCCAACAGGTCCATTGTAAGGCCCATTTAGACCTGCTCGTCCGAAACGTATCAAAAAGGACTGCAAAAAAGGTTTTAATAAAATTTTAGGAGTTTATGTAATTGATTAGGAGCTTTTCAACACAATTATATTGCAAAACCTCAATTTTATACTTTTTACTCAGTTAAAATTTCAACGGGTCCAATGAAAGGCCCATTTAGACCTGCTCGTCCGAAACCTCTACAAAAAGGACCGCAAAAATATTTTATTCAAATATTAGGAGTTCAAATAATTGATTAGGTGCTTTTCAACACATTTATACTGCAAAACCTCAATTTCTGTACTTTTTACTCAGTTAAAATTCTAACGGGTCCATTGAAAGGCCCATTTAGACCTGCTCGTCCGAAACCTCTACAAAAAGGACCACAAAAAATGTATTATTCAAATATTAGGAGTTCAAATAACTGATTAGGAGCTTTTCAACACAATTATATTTCGAAACCTCAATTTCTGTACTTTTTACTCAGTTAAAATACCAACGGGTCCATTGAAAGGCCCATTTCGAACCGCTCGTCTGAAACCTATACAAAAAGGACTGCAAAATAAGTTTTAATCAAATTTTAGGAGTTCATGTAATTTATTAGGAGCTTTTCAGCACAATTATATTGCAAAACCTCAATTTTTGTACTTTTTACTCAATTTAATTCCAACGGGTCCATTGAAAGGCCCATTTAGACCTGCTCGACCGAAACCTATACAAAAAAGGACCGCAAAACAAGTTTTAATCAAATTTTAGGAATTCAAATAATTGATTAGGAGCTTTTCAACACAATTATATTGCAAAACCTCAATTTTTGTACTTTTTACTCAGTTAAAATTCCAACGGGTCCATTGAAAGGCCCATTTAGACCCGCTCGTCTGAAACCTCTACAAAGAGGACCGCAAAAATGTGTTATTCAAATATTAGGAGTTTAAATAATTGTTTATTAGCTTTTCAACACAATGATATTGCAAAACCTCAATTTCTATACTTTTTACTCAGTTAAAATTTTAACGGGTCCATTGAAAGGCCCATTTAGACCTGCTCGTCCGAAACCTCGACAAAAAGGACTGCAAAATAGTTTTAATCAAATTTTAGGAGTTCAATTAATTTATTAGGAACTTTTCAACACAATTATATTGCAAAACCTAATTTTATACTTTTTACTCAGTTAAAATTTCAACGGGTCCAATGAAAGGCCCATTTAGACCTGCTCGTCCGAAACCTCTACAAAAAGGACCGCAAAAATGTTTGATTCAAATATTAGGAGTTCAAATAATTGATTAGGTGCTTTTCAACACATTTATACTGCAAAACCTCAATTTCTGTACTTTTTACTCAGTTAAAATTCTAACGGGTCCATTGAAAGGCCCATTTAGACCTGCTCGTCCGAAACCTCTACAAAAAGGACCAAAAAAATGTATTATTCAAATATTAGGAGTTCAAATAACTGATTAGGAGCTTTTCAACACAATTATATTTCGAAACCTCAATTTCTGTACTTTTTACTCAGTTAAAATACCAACGGGTCCATTGAAAGGCCCATTTCGAACCGCTCGTCTGAAACCTCTACAAAAAGGACTGCAAAATATGTTTTAATCAAATTTTAGGAGTTCATGTAATTTATTAGGAGCTTTTCAGCACAATTATATTGCAAAACCTCAATTTTTGTACTTTTTACTCAATTTAATTCCAACGGGTCCATTGAAAGGCCCATTTAGACCTGCTCGTCCGAAACCTATACAAAAAAGGACCGCAAAACAAGTTTTAATCAAATTTTAGGAATTCAAATAATTGATTAGGATCTTTTCAACACAATTATATTGCAAAACCTCAATTTTTGTACTTTTTACTCAGTTAAAATTCCAACGGGTCCATTGAAAGGCCCATTTAGACCCGCTCGTCCGAAACCTCTACAAAGAGGACCGCAAAAATGTGTTATTCAAATATTAGGAGTTCAAATAATTATTTAGGAGCTTTTCAACACAATTATATTGCAAAACCTCAATTTCTATACTTTTTACTCAGTTAAAATTCTAACGGGTCCATTGAAAGGCCCATTTAGACCTGCTCGTTCGAAACCTCGACAAAAAGGATTGAAAAATAGTTTTAATCAAATTTTAGGAGTTCAAATAATTTATTAAGAACTTTTCAACACAATTATATTGCAAAACCTAATTTTATACTTTTTACTCAGTTAAAATTCAAATGGGCCCAATGAAAGGCCCATTTAGACCTGCTCGTCTGAAACCTCTACAAAAAGGTTCGCAAAAATGTTTTATTCAAATATTAGGAGTTCAAATAATTGATTCGGAGCTTTTCAACGCAATTATATTGCAAAACCTCAATTTCTGTACTTTTTACTCAGTTAAAATTCCAACGGGTCCATTGAAAGGCCCATTTAGACCTGCTCGTCCGAAACCTCTACAAAAAGGACCACAAAAAATGTATTATTCAAATATTAGGAGTTCAAATAACTGATTAGGAGCTTTTCAACACAATTATATTTCGAAACCTCAATTTTTGTACTTTTTACTCAGTTAAAATACCAACGGGTCCATTGAAAGGCCCATTTCGAACCACTCGTCCGAAACCTCTACAAAAAGGACTGCAAAATAAGTTTTAATCAAATTTTAGGAGTTCATGTAATTTATTAGGAGCTTTTCAGCACAATTATATTGCAAAACCTCAATTTTTGTACTTTTTACTCAATTTAATTCCAACGGGTCCATTGAAAGGCCCATTTAGACCTGCTCGTCCGAAACCTCTACAAAAAAGGACCACAAAACAAGTTTTATTCAAATTTTAGGAATTCAAATAATTGATTAGGATCTTTTCAACACAATTATATTGCAAGAGCTAAATTTCTTTACTTTTTACTCAGTTAAAATTCCAACGGGTCCATTGTAAGGCCCATTTAGACCTGCTCGTCCGAAACGTATCAAAAAGGACTGCAAAAAAGGTTTTAATCAAATTTTATGAGTTTATGTAATTGATTAGGATCTTTTCAACACAATTATATTGCAAAACCTCAATTTTATACTTTTTACTCAGTTAAAATTTTAACGGGTCCATTGAAAGGCCCATTTAGACCCGCTCGTCCGAAACCTCTACAAAAAGGACCGCAAAAATGTTTTATTCAAATATTAGGAGTTCAAATAATTGATTAGGAGCTTTTCAACACATTTATACTGCAAAACCTCAATTTCTGTACTTTTTACTCAGTTAAAATTCTAACGGGTCCATTGAAAGGCCCATTTAGACCTGCTCGTCCGAAACCTCGACAAAAAGGACTGCAAAATAGTTTTAATCAAATTTTAGGAGTTCAAATAATTTATTAGGAGCTTTTCAACACAATTATATTGCAAAACCTCAATTTTATACTTTTTACTCAGTTAAAATTCAAACGGGCCCATTGAAAAGCCCATTTAGACCTGCTCGTCCGAAACCTCTACAAAAAAGGACCGCAAAACAAGTTTTAATCAAATTTTAGGAATTAAAATAATTAATTAGGATCTTTTCAACACAATTATATTGCAAAAGCTAAATTTCTGTACTTTTTACTCAGTTAAAATTCCAACGGGTCCATTGTAAGGCCCATTTAGACCTGCTCGTCCGAAACGTATCAAAAAGGACTGCAAAAAAGGTTTTAATCAAATTTTAGGAGTTTATGTAATAGATTAGGAGCTTTTCAACACAATTATATTGCAAAACCTCAATTTCATACTTTTCACTCAGTTAAAATTTCAACGGGTCCATTGAAAGGCCCATTTAGACCCGCTCGTCCGAAACCTCTACAAAAAGGACCGCAAAACAAGTTTTAATCAAATTTTAGGAGTTCAAATAATTGATTAGGAGCTTTTCAACACAATTATACTTCAAAAGCTAAATTTCTGTACTTTTTACTCAGTTAAAATTCCAACGGGTCCATTGAAAGGCCCATTTAGACCTGCTCGTCCGAAACCTCGACAAAAAGGACTGCAAAATAGTTTTAATCAAATTTTAGGAGTTCAAATAATTTATTAGGAACTTTTCAACACAATTATATTGAAAAACCTCAATTTGATACTTTTTACTCAGTTAAAATTCAAACGGGCCCATTGAAAGGCCCATTTAGATCTGCTCGTCCGAAACCTCTACAAAAAGGTTCGCAAAAATGTTTTATTCAAATATTAGGAGTTCAAATAATTGATTAGGAGCTTTTCAACACAATTATATTGCAAAACCTCAATTTTTGTACTTTTTACTCAATTTAATTCCAACGGGTCCATTGAAAGGCCCATTTAGACCTGCTCGTCCGAAACCTCTACAAAAAAGGACCGCAAAACAAGTTTTAATCAAATTTTAGGAGTTCAAATAATTGATTAGGAGCTTTTCAACACAATTATATTGCAAAAGCTAAATTTCTTTACTTTTTACTCAGTTAAAATTCCAACGGGTCCATTGAAAGGCCCATTTAGACATGCTCGTCCGAAACCTCTACAAAAAGGACCGCAAAAATGTTTTATTCAAATATTAGGAGTTCAAATAATTGATTAGAAGCTTTTCAACACAATTATATTGCGAAACCTCAATTTCTGTACTTTTTACTCAGTTAAAATACCAACGGGTCCATTGAAAGGCCCATTTCGACCCGCTCGTCCGAAACCTCTACAAAAAGGACTGCAAAATAAGTTTTAATCAAATTTTAGGAGTTCATGTAATTATTTAGGAGCTTTTCAGCACAATTATATTGCAAAATCTCAATTTTTGTACTTTTTACTCAATTTAATTCCAACGGGTCCATTGAAAGGCCCATTTAGACCTGCTCGTCCGAAACCTCTACAAAAAAGGACCGCAAAACAAGTTTTAATCAAATTTTAGGAATTCAAATAATTAATTAGGATCTTTTCAACACAATTATATTGCAAAAGCTAAATTTCTGTACTTTTTACTCAGTTAAAATTCCAACGGGTCCATTGTAAGGCCCATTTAGACCTGCTCGTCCGAAACGTATCAAAAAGGACTGCAAAAAAGGTTTTAATCAAATTTTATGAGTTTATGTAATTGATTAGGAGCTTTTCAACACAATTATATTGCAAAACCTCAATTTTATACTTTTTACTCATTTAAAATTTCAACGGGTCCATTGAAAGGCCCATTTAGACCCGCTCGTCCGAAACCTCTACAAAAAGGACCGCAAAAATGTTTTATTCAAATATTATGAGTTCAAATAATTGATTAGGAGCTTTTCAACACATTTATACTGCAAAACCTCAATTTCTGTACTTTTTACTTAGTTAAAATTCTAACGGGTCCATTGAAAGGCCCATTTAGACCCGCTCGTCCGAAACCTCGACAAAAAGGACTGCAAAATAGTTTTAATCAAATTTTAGGAGTTCAAATAATTTATTAGGAGCTTTTCAACACAATTATATTGCAAAACCTCAATTTTATACTTTTTACTCAGTTAAAATTCAAACGGGCCCATTGAAAGGCCCATTTAGACCTGCTCGTCCGAAACCTCTACAAAAAGGTTCGCAAAAATGTTTTATTCAAATATTAGGAGTTAAAATAATTGATTAGGAGCTTTTCAACACAATTTTATTGCAAAACCTCAATGGATGTACGTTTTACTCAGTTAAGATTCCAACGGGTCCATTGAAAGGCCCATTTAGACATGCTCGTCCGAAACCTCTTCAAAAAGGACCGCAAAAATGTTTTATTCAAATATTAGGAGTTCAAATAATTGATTAGGAGCTTTTCAACACAATTATATTGCGAAACCTCAATTTCTGTACTTTTTACTCAGTTAAAATACCAACGAGTCCATTAAAAGGCCCATTTCGACCCGCTCGTCCGAAACCTCTACAAAAAGGACTGCAAAATAAGTTTTAATGAAATTTTAGGAGTTCATGTAATTGATTAGGAGCTTTTCAGCACAATTATATTGCAAAACCTCAATTTTTGTACTTTTTACTCAATTTAATTCCAACGGGTCCATTGAAAGGCCCATTTAGACCTGCTTGTCCGAAACCTCTACAAAAAAGGACTGCAAAACAAGTTTTAATCATAATTTTAGGAATTCAAATAATTGATTAGGATCTTTTCAACACAATTATATTGCAAAAGCTAAATTTCTGTACTTTTTACTCAGTTAAAATTCCAACGGGTCCATTGTAAGGCCCATTTAGACCTGCTTGTCCGAAACGTCTCAAAAAGGACTGCAAAAAAGGTTTTAATCAAATTTTATGAGTTTATGTAATTGATTAGGAGCTTTTCAACACAATTATATTGCAAAACATCAATTTCATACTTTTTACTCAGTTAAAATTTCAACGGGTCCATTGAAAGGCCCATTTAGACCCGCTCGTTCGAAACCTCTACAAAAAGGACCGCAAAAATGTTTTATTCAAATATTAGGAGTTCAAATAATTGATTAGGAGCTTTTCAAAACATTTATACTGCAAAACCTCAATTTCTGTACTTTTTACTAAGTTAAAATTCAAATGGGTCCATTGAAAGGCCCATTTAGACCTGCTCGTCCGAAACCTCGACAAAAAGGACTGCAAAATAGTTTTAATCAAATTTTAGGAGTTCAAATAATTTATTAGGAGCTTTTCAACACAATTATATTGCAAAACATCAGTTTTATACTTTTTACTCAGTTAAAATTTCAACGGGTCCATTGAAAGGCCCATTTAGACCCGCTCGTTCGAAACCTCTACAAAAAGGACCGCAAAAATGTTTTATTCAAATATTAGGAGTTCAAATAATTGATTAGGAGCTTTTCAACACATTTATACTGCAAAACCTCAATTTCTGTACTTTTTACTAAGTTAAAATTCAAACGGGTCCATTGAAAGGCCCATTTAGACCTGCTCGTCCGAAACCTCGACAAAAAGGACTGCAAAATAGTTTTAATCAAATTTTAGGAGTTCAAATAATTTATTAGGAGCTTTTCAACACAATTATATTGCAAAACCTCAATTTTATACTTTTTACTCAGTTAAAATTCAAACGGGCCCATTGAAAAGCCCATTTAGACCTGCTCGTCCGAAACCTCTACAAAAAGGTTCACAAAAATGTTTTATATAAATATTAGGAGTTAAAATAATTGATTAGGAGCTTTTCAACACAATTATATTGCAAAACCTCAATTGTTGTACTTTTTACTCAGTTAAAATTCCAACGGGTCCATTGAAAGGCCCATTTCGACCCGCTCGTCCGAAACGTATAAAAAAGGACTGCAAAAAAGGTTTTAATCAAATTTTAGGAGTTTATGTAATAGATTAGGAGCTTTTCAACACAATTATATTGCAAAACCTCAATTTCATACTTTTCACTCAGTTAAAATTTCAACGGGTCCATTGAAAGGCCCATTTAGACCCGCTCGTTCGAAACCTCTACAAAAAGGACCGCAAAACAAGTTTTAATCAAATTTTAGGAGTTCAAATAATTGATTAGGAGCTTTTCAACACAATTATACTTCAATAGCTAAATTTCTGTACTTTTTACTCAGTTAAAATTCCAACGGGTCCATTGAAAGGCCCATTTAGACCTGCTCGTCCGAAACCTCGACAAAAAGGACTGCAAAATAGTTTTAATCAAATTTTAGGAGTTCAAATAATTTATTAGGAACTTTTCAACACAATTATATTGAAAAACCTCAATTTGATACTTTTTACTCAGTTAAAATTCAAACGGGCCCATTGAAAGGCCCATTTAGATCTGCTCGTCCGAAACCTCTACAAAAAGGTTCGCAAAAATGTTTTATTCAAATATTAGGAGTTCAAATAATTGATTAGGAGCTTCTCAACACAATTATATTGCAAAACCTCAATTTTTGTACTTTTTACTCAATTTAATTCCAACGGGTCCATTGAAAGGCCCATTTAGACCTGCTCGTCCGAAACCTCTACAAAAAAGGACCGCAAAACAAGTTTTAATCAAATTTTAGGAGTTCAAATAATTGATTAGGATCTTTTCAACACAATTATATTGCAAAAGCTAAATTTCTTTACTTTTTACTCAGTTAAAATTCCAACGGGTCCATTGTAAGGCCCATTTAGACATGCTCGTCCGAAACGTATCAAAAAGGACTACAAAAAAGGTTTTAATCAAATTTTAGGAGTTTATGTAATTGATTAGGATCTTTTCAACACAATTATATTGCTAAACCTCAATTTTATACTTTTTACTCAGTTAAAATTTCAACGGGTCCATTGAAAGGCCCATTTAGACCCGCTCGTCCGAAACCTCTACAAAAAGGACCGCAAAAATGTTTTATTCAAATATTAGGAGTTCAAATAATTGATTAGGAGCTTTTCAACACAATTATAATGCGAAACCTCAATTTTTGTACTTTTTACTCAGTTAAAATTCCAACGGGTCCATTAAAAGGCCCATTTAGACCTGCTCGTCCGAAACCTCTACAAAAAGGACCACCAAAAATGTATTATTCAAATATTAGGAGTTCAAATAATTTATTAGGAGCTTTTCAACACAACCATAATGCGAAACCTCAATTTCTGTACTTTTTACTCAGTTAAAATTCTAACGGGTCCATTGAAAGGCCCATTTAGACCCGCTCGTCCGAAACCTCGACAAAAAGGACTGCAAAATAGTTTTAATCAAATTTTAGGAGTTCAAATAATTTATTAGGAGCTTTTCAACACAATTATATTGCAAAACCTCAATTTTATACTTTTTACTCAGTTAAAATTCAAACGGGCCCATTGAAAGGCCCATTTAGACCTGCTCGTCCGAAACCTCTACAAAAAGGTTCGCAAAAATGTTTTATTCAAATATTAGGAGTTAAAATAATTGATTAGGAGCTTTTCAACACAATTTTATTGCAAAACCTCAATGGATGTACGTTTTACTCAGTTAAGATTCCAACGGGTCCATTGAAAGGCCCATTTAGACATGCTCGTCCGAAACCTCTTCAAAAAGGACCGCAAAAATGTTTTATTCAAATATTAGGAGTTCAAATAATTGATTAGGAGCTTTTCAACACAATTATATTGCGAAACCTCAATTTCTGTACTTTTTACTCAGTTAAAATACCAACGAGTCCATTGAAAGGCCCATTTCGACCCGCTCGTCCGAAACCTCTACAAAAAGGACTGCAAAATAAGTTTTAATGAAATTTTAGGAGTTCATGTAATTGATTAGGAGCTTTTCAGCACAATTATATTGCAAAACCTCAATTTTTGTACTTTTTACTCAATTTAATTCCAACGGGTCCATTGAAAGGCCCATTTAGACCTGCTTGTCCGAAACCTCTACAAAAAAGGACTGTAAAACAAGTTTTAATCAAATTTTAGGAATTCAAATAATTGATTAGGATCTTTTCAACACAATTATATTGAAAAAGCTAAATTTCTGTACTTTTTACTCAGTTAAAATTCCAACGGGTCCATTGTAAGGCCCATTTAGACCTGCTTGTCCGAAACGTCTCAAAAAGGACTGCAAAAAAGGTTTTAATCAAATTTTATGAGTTTATGTAATTGATTAGGAGCTTTTCAACACAATTATATTGCAAAACATCAATTTTATACTTTTTACTCAGTTAAAATTTCAACGGGTCCATTGAAAGGCCCATTTAGACCCGCTCGTTCGAAACCTCTACAAAAAGGACCGCAAAAATGTTTTATTCAAATATTAGGAGTTCAAATAATTGATTAGGAGCTTTTCAACACATTTATACTGCAAAACCTCAATTTCTGTACTTTTTACTAAGTTAAAATTCAAACGGGTCCATTGAAAGGCCCATTTAGACCTGCTCGTCCGAAACCTCGACAAAAAGGACTGCAAAATAGTTTTAATCAAATTTTAGGAGTTCAAATAATTTATTAGGAGCTTTTCAACACAATTATATTGCAAAACATCAGTTTTATACTTTTTACTCAGTTAAAATTTCAACGGGTCCATTGAAAGGCCCATTTAGACCCGCTCGTTCGAAACCTCTACAAAAAGGACCGCAAAAATGTTTTATTCAAATATTAGGAGTTCAAATAATTGATTAGGAGCTTTTCAACACATTTATACTGCAAAACCTCAATTTCTGTACTTTTTACTAAGTTAAAATTCAAACGGGTCCATTGAAAGGCCCATTTAGACCTGCTCGTCCGAAACCTCGACAAAAAGGACTGCAAAATAGTTTTAATCAAATTTTAGGAGTTCAAATAATTTATTAGGAGCTTTTCAACACAATTATATTGCAAAACCTCAATTTTATACTTTTTACTTAGTTAAAATTCAAACGGGCCCATTGAAAAGCCCATTTAGACCTGCTCGTCCGAAACCTCTACAAAAAGGTTCACAAAAATGTTTTATATAAATATTAGGAGTTAAAATAATTGATTAGGAGCTTTTCAACACAATTATATTGCAAAACCTCAATTGTTGTACTTTTTACTCAGTTAAAATTCCAACGGGTCCATTGAAAGGCCCATTTCGACCCGCTCGTCCGAAACGTATAAAAAAGGACTGCAAAAAAGGTTTTAATCAAATTTTAGGAGTTTATGTAATAGATTAGGAGCTTTTCAACACAATTATATTGCAAAACCTCAATTTCATACTTTTCACTCAGTTAAAATTTCAACGGGTCCATTGAAAGGCCCATTTAGACCCGCTCGTCCGAAACCTCTACAAAAAGGACCGCAAAACAAGTTTTAATCAAATTTTAGGAGTTCAAATAATTGATTAGGAGCTTTTCAACACAATTATACTTCAATAGCTAAATTTCTGTACTTTTTACTCAGTTAAAATTCCAACGGGTCCATTGAAAGGCCCATTTAGACCTGCTCGTCCGAAACCTCGACAAAAAGGACTGCAAAATAGTTTTAATCAAATTTTAGGAGTTCAAATAATTTATTAGGAACTTTTCAACACAATTATATTGAAAAACCTCAATTTGATACTTTTTACTCAGTTAAAATTCAAACGGTCCCATTGAAAGGCCCATTTAGATCTGCTCGTCCGAAACCTCTACAAAAAGGTTCGCAAAAATGTTTTATTCAAATATTAGGAGTTCAAATAATTGATTAGGAGCTTTTCAACACAATTATATTGCAAAACCTCAATTTTTGTACTTTTTACTCAATTTAATTCCAACGGGTCCATTGAAAGGCCCATTTAGACCTGCTCGTCCGAAACCTCTACAAAAAAGGACCGCAAAACAAGTTTTAATCAAATTTTAGGAGTTCAAATAATTGATTAGGAGCTTTTCAACACAATTATATTGCAAAAGCTAAATTTCTTTACTTTTTACTCAGTTAAAATTCCAACGGGTCCATTGTAAGACCCATTTAGACATGCTCGTCCGAAACGTATCAAAAAGGACTACAAAAAAGGTTTTAATCAAATTTTAGGAGTTTATGTAATTGATTAGGAGCTTTTCAACACAATTATATTGCTAAACCTCAATTTTATACTTTTTACTCAGTTAAAATTTCAACGGGTCCATTGAAAGGCCCATTTAGACCCGCTCGTCCGAAACCTCTACAAAAAGGACCGCAAAAATGTTTTATTCAAATATTAGGAGTTCAAATAATTGATTAGGAGCTTTTCAACACAATTATAATGCGAAACCTCAATTTTTGTACTTTTTACTCAGTTAAAATTCCAACGGGTCCATTAAAAGGCCCATTTAGACCTGCTCGTCCGAAACCTCTACAAAAAGGACCACCAAAAATGTATTATTCAAATATTAGGAGTTCAAATAATTTATTAGGAGCTTTTCAACACAACTATAATGCGAAACCTCAATTTCTGTACTTTTTACTCAGTTAAAATATCAACGGGTCCATTGAAAGGCTCATTTCGACCCGCTCGTCCGAAACCTCTACAAAAATGTCTGCAAAATAAGTTTTAATCAAATTTTAGGTGTTCATGTAATTGATTAGGAGCTTTTCAACACAATTATATTGCAAAACCTCAATTTTTGTACTTTTTACTCAATTTAATTCCAACGGGTCCATTGAAAGGCCCATTTAGACCTGCTCGTCTGAAACCTCTACAAAAAAGGACCGCAAAACAAGTTTTAATCAAATTTTAGGAGTTCAAATAATTGATTAGGAGCTTTTTAACACAATTATATTGCAAAAGCTCAATTTCTGTACTTTTTACTCAGTTAAAATTCCAACGGGTCCATTAAAAGGCCCATTTAGACCTGCTCGTCCGAAACCTCTACAAAAAGGACCACCAAAAATGTATTATTCAAATATTAGGAGTTCAAATAATTGATTAGGAGCTTTTCAACACAATTATAATGCGAAACCTCAATTTCTGTACTTTTTACTCAGTTAAAATATCAACGGGTCCATTGAAAGGCCCATTTCGACCCGCTCGTCCGAAACCTCTACAAAAATGTCTGCAAAATAAGTTTTAATCAAATTTTAGGAGTTCATGTAATTGATTAGGAGCTTTTCAACACAATTATATTGCAAAACCTCAATTTTTGTACTTTTTACTCAATTTAATTCCAACGGGTCCATTGAAAGGCCCATTTAGACCTGCTCGTCTGAAACCTCTACAAAAAAGGACCGCAAAACAAGTTTCAATCAAATTTTAGGAGTTCAAATAATTGATTAGGAGCTTTTTAACACTATTATATTGCAAAAGCTCAATTTCTGTACTTTTTACTCAGTTAAAATTCCAACGGGTCCATTGTAAGGCCCATTTAGACCTGCTCGTCCGAAACGTATCAAAAAGGACTGAAAAAAAGTTTTAATCAAATTTTAGGAGTTCAAATAATTGATTAGGAGCTTTTCAACACAATTATATTGCAAAAGCTAAATTTCTGTACTTTTTACTCAGTTAAAATTCCAACGGGTCCATTGTAAGGCCCATTTAGACATGCTCGTCCGAAACGTATCAAAAAGGACTGCAAAAAAGGTTTTAATCAAATTTTAGGAGTTTATATAATTGATTAGGAGCTTTTCAACACAATTATATTGCAAAACCTCAATTTTATACTTTTTACTCAGTTAAAATTTCAACGGGTCCCTTGAAAGGCTCATTTAGACCCGCTCGTCCGAAACCTCTAAAAAAGGACCGCAAAAATGTTTTATTCAAATATTAGGAGTTCAAATAATTGATTAGGATCTTTTCAACACATTTATACTGCAAAACCTCAATTTCTGTACTTTTTACTCAGTTAAAATTCTAACGGGTCCATTGAAAGGCACATTTAGACCTGCTCGTCCGAAACCTCGACAAAAAGGACTGCAAAATAGTTTTAATCAAATTTTAGGCGTTCAAATAATTTATTAGGAGATTTTCAACACAATTATATTGCAAAATCTCAATTTTATACTTTTTACTCAGTTAAAATTCAAACGGGCCCATTGAAAGGCCCATTTAGACCTGCTCGTCCGAAACCTCTACAAAAAGGTTCACAAAAATGTTTTATTCAAATATTAGCAGTTAAAATAATTGATTAGGAGCTTTTCAACACAATTATATTGCAAAACCTCAATTGTTGTACTTTTTACTCAGTTAAAATTCCAACGGGTCCATTGAAAGGCCCATTTAGACATGCTCGTCCGAAACGTCTCAAAAAGGACTGCAAAAAAGGTTTTAATCAAATTTTATGAGTTTATGTAATTGATTAGGAGCTTTTCAACACAATTATATTGCAAAACATCAATTTTATACTTTTTACTCAGTTAAAATTTCAACGGGTCCATTGAAAGGCCCATTTAGACATGCTCGTCCGAAACCTCTACAAAAGGACTGCAAAATAAGTTTTGAAACCTCAATTAAATTGAGGTTTCGGACGAGCTGGTCTAAATGGGCCTTAATTTTGTCTCAATTATTTAGGCATTCAGTTACCTTTCCAACGCATCTTGAAACGCATCAATCGGAGATCGGGAACTCAAGATACGTCTATTTTATTGAAGACTGCGCATGCAGAAAACTGGATACGGGATTATTATGGGATTTTGTAAAATTCAGCCCAAAGGCTATTATATAAAGCTTTTGGACGAATTAGACTTAGCCCAACTTAATTATTAGTATTTAAATTATGTTTTAAGGGTTTTATATACTTTAGGAACCAGCCACCTTCTCCCAAGCAACTCTTATCAGCTTATCACTTGCACTTATCAGCTTATCATTTGCAGCCAAAGCACAAGGAGTTTAAAGGCTGTTTTTATTTTATTTTTTTAATTAAATTAGGATTTCCTTGTTTTAGTAGAAGTTAGATTACTTTGGCTATCCTTCACCTATAAAAGGATGAAGCCTCCACCATTGTAATTCAGATTATTCATATTTTCTTTGGTTAATGAAATATTTAGTGAGTTTGTTTTTGCAAGTGTTGATTACTTGTGCCTTAGAAGTCTTCTTCAACATAAGTTCAACGAGTTCTTGTGAGGGAGATCATCTTCACACTCTTGCTCGCCTAGGTAACTACGTATAGGAGGGTGGGTTAGAGCCGCTTAAGGTTGCTTGCATTGTTAATTGCGATCAAGAGAGTGCCGAGGACAATTTATCCATCTATCTTCCATCTACATCGTCATCGCCTATCTTCAGCCATCTTTTCACCGATCCAGCATTCTCCATCAACATTCGCGCCAACATCCTTATCTGCTTCCGCAAGCTCAACGTTCGTGTATACGGAGCGGCGTTCGTATCATTTGGTATCAGATTTGGGTCGATTCTTGGCAAGAATTTTGGCGTTTTGGGTGAAAAATTCGAACAAAAGGCGAAAATTCGCAAAAATCAAATGAACGAATTTTGAGCTGAAAATTTCCAGATTAGATCTACACTATTGTAGGAGTCACCACAAAAAATTTCAGAATATTCTTAACTTCGGGAACACCTCGAACAAAGTGGATCAAGTTGCTGCATTTTTCAGGGTTTTTTCGGGTTTTCTGATCTTCTTTCATTCTTAACTATTTGTTTTCATTTGTTTTACCTTTTTATTGTCTTCTATACATTATCTAACACTTTTTTGCTTCTTGTGTTAGTAGGAAATTAAAAGTTGCATACCTTTCTTTCTCCTTGCAACTAGAATTCAATTGGTGTCACACCTTTCATTGGACTCCTAGTACAAATAGGACTCATTGTTAGGATTAAACTCCTATTATAACTTGTTGACTTGTGGCAGGAAGGTCTTTAAAGAGTACAAGATCGGCTTACTTGCCTCACTAAGTATTTCTTTCTTGGAGTGTTTAGTGAGATTTCTAGTTTTCTTTCTTTTGTTTTTCACCTTCGTAAATTTGAGTGTTCCAGGATGTTTCACAGAGACAAGACTCGTGCAAAACAACATGATACTTTGGGTTCTACTTATCGAGGACAGTCTTCCTTGACCAAGCTGAGGCATTCGTTCAATTTTTGTGAAGAAAGGCGAACTGAACCAAGGCGAACCGCACACACTTTGGCCATCCCAAAATTCAGAATACCTTCTTTTCAAGGAAGGTATGATCCCGATGGTTATTGTGATTGGGAAAATAGGGTTGATTTCCTGTTTGGTTGTTATAGATATCCCGAGGAAGATCAAGCTTCATTAGTGGCCCTAAAGTTCGAGGAATATGCAGTACTATGGTGGCGTTTATTACAACGAGATAAGCGTCTCAATGGTGAAGCCAAAATAAGAACATGAGCTGAACTTAAAAAGGTCATGAGAGAGCGATTCATTCCCAAACATTACCAACGACAAAAATCCAAGACTTGTCATAAGAAATACTCCTCTTTTGATAAAGGTACATCTCAACCTTCATCTTTTCACAACCCTACTAATGCACTATTCGACTTTAGTAGTACGGCGCCGAAGGAAGAAGAATCATCGCTAGTCCAACAGGATAATGAACAACCATCGATGAGTCATGTCGAAGAAGACCAAGGAAAACAAGAGGTCGAAGAAATTTGTTATCCTCGAGAACATGCAGAAGATGTCACTACTAAGACTTTAACCTTACCCTATAATGAGCAAATACTTTTGGAAGATGACGTTTCGGAAGAAGAAACATTTGAACCCATAAATCAAGACAATCTTTCATGCTTAGTAGTGAGTTCTCTTGATTCATCAACAACCTCCCAAGAAAGTAAGTGTGATTCTAACCTTTTATTTGATTATCGTCCTATCATTATGTTAGAAACACTTCATCCTCTACAGAAATTGTATTTCGATAATATTATCTATGAGAGGAATTGGGTATGTGAGTTATCTTATTTGAAAAATACCGAGAGTCAAGAGGCCGAGAGCAATAAAAGTCAAATTAATGGCCCAATTTTGGTGAGTGAAAAGAACCATGAGGTAAAAGTCGAAGAATGTCCAAATGAAAAAGGCGAGATAAAGATAAAGAGAGATTTTTTTCGACCTAACCATAACATCATTGTTTCGAGTTGCTTTGAGTACTTTTTTCAGGATTTTGTAGAACCATTGAGAGGAGCTCAATTGGATCTCTCCACCTATGACAAAGATTCCTTTTTGATTGCCATTGCTAAACGTCTTTCTTTTGTTGTTTCTGATTCAAGGACGAATCCTTTCGGATGGGATCCTGGCATTTCTGGGCAGAGTTGTCTTCTAATAATTTGACTGGCATTCAGTTACCTTTCCAACGCATCTTGAAACGCATCAATCGGACATCGGGAACTCAAGATACGTCCATTTTACTGAAGACTGCGCATGCAAAAAACTGGATTCGAGATTTTGTAAAATTCAGCCCAAAGGCTATTATATAAAGCTTTTGGACGAATTAGACTTAGCCCAACTTAATTATTAATATTTAAATTATGTTTTTAGGGTTTTATATACTTTAGGAACCAGCCACCTTCACCCAAGCAACTCTTATCAGCTTATCACTTGCACTTATCAGCTTATCATTTGCAGCCCAAGCACAAGGACAAAGAAAACATAACAAAAACTAGAATTCAAAGACATATTTAAGTACTGGAAATGAACAAAGAAAAGAAAGAAGAAAGGAAAAGAAAGCTTCGAATTATGAAAGTTTCTGAGGTTGAAGATGTGCTTCGGGTGTGCATCAATGGCAACAACTTCAAGCATTAAACAATGACAGAAACTTCATGAAAACGAACAAAATCCAAGGAAGAACTCGAACAATATACTGAACGAACCCGGACCTTATAACGATCTTGTTCAAATGGACCCGGACCCTTCGATTATACAACAACCGAGAACCCAGAGTATCAAAAGGATTGTCACAACAAACTAAGTCTGAAATGTCAAAAGAAAGTTCTAAAAAGAACCAAATTGGAGAGAACTCTCACGAAGTAAGTTTTCATTCAAAGTGTGTAACACTTGTTCATACAAATTCAACAAATATATAGCCAACATGAAGGGAGAAGGCGCCCAAACTTGTGGCTGAAATTTGAAGAACAAAATGCTTTAAATTTCAAACTAAATCTGCCAGAAACTACCCCAAAAATGGCGCCCAAATGTGTGGCTGATATTTGAACGAATTAAGCACATGTTTAATGTGTTAGATTCATTTGAATTTCAATTGAAATTAGCCAAAAACTTCCGCACATGTGCTTTGTGCACACATGCTCAAATCTGCCCGCACATGCACATGCACATGCCAAGGCTACCACATGCCGTGCACATACATGGAGGAAGGGTAGGGCGCCTATATGCAAGGCACATGCCTCTCGGACACTCTCACATACATAGGACAGGTTTCAGCTGCTTCTAGACTCGTCAGCTGGAGTTGAGCTAGTGGAGCTGAAGTTGAGCTGAACGAAGCTGAAGTGAGCTGAATTCAGCTAATTGAGAGTGTAGTGAGCTGAGTTGAGCTGAGATGAGCTGCATACACTCCTTTGAGCTACAATCGAGCTAAGAGTAAGTCCTTAAGCTATTGTCCTTCAATATACCTACAAGGAAACAATTCAAACACATATAAAAAGCTTTTTCAAACTTAATGTAAACTTATAATAAGCTGAAATAACAATCCAAGCTTATTCTAAATTACACAACAAGCTGGCATAACTTAGTAAACATATTTATAAACTAGATAAGTTATTGAAAACATATCAAACGGGCAACAAAACTTGTGCAAACTTATTTATAAACAACATATACTTAGCAAACCAAACCCAAAACACACAATACATAGTATATACAATGCAAACATCTATAAATACTAAGTATAACTACAAGGGGTTATGCATCAGTACGTAACACATTATAAACTCTATTTTCTAAGGCACAAACATTATCAAACGATTCTAAAACTTTAGCACAAGTGAGAGAAAGAACTTCCCTGAATTGTTTTGCCTTAGAGCGAGTGATGGGTCCTGTTGGAAGGACTTCCGGATCAACATCCTTTGTTGGCATATATGTGCTCACATCATCCCCCTTCTTGAAAAGGATTTGTCCTCAAATCTGCAGAATCATCATAAAGGGATAAATCAGAAACATTAAATGTAGCACTTACATTGTATTCACCCGGTAAGTCTAGCTTGTAATCGTTGTCATTTACTTTCTCCAACACCTGAAAAGGACCATCTCCTATCGGTAATAGCTCTGAACGTCGTTAAGCTGGAAAATGTTCCTTTCGAAAGTGAACCCAAACCCAATCACCAACTTCAAAGGTAACTCGCTTTCTGCCCTTGTTTGCTTGCATTTCATACTCTGAGTCCTTCGTTCCAGGTTCTCCTTAACCCATTGATGCAACTTCTTCACATATTTTGCTTTAGTTGTACCGTCCATGTTCATCACCTGTTCATGTGGTAAAGGCAACATATCTAGAGGAGTGATAGGATTAAATCCATAAACAACCTCAAATGGTGACATTTTAGTAGCAGAATGAACAACATGATTATAGGCAAACTCAACATGTGGCAAACAATCTTCCCAAGTCTTAATGTTCTTTTTAATGATGGAGCGAAGTAAAGTAGATAAAACTCTATTAACAACATCTGTTTGTCCATCAATTTGGGGATGACATGTAGTAGAAAACATAAGTTTCGTACCTAATTTGCACCAAAGAGTCCTCTAGAAATGACTCAAAAACTTTACACCCCTTTCACAAACAATTGACCTAGGTATACCATGCAAATATACAATATCTCTAAAGAATAAGTTAGCCACATTAACAACATCATCAGTCTTATGGCAAGCAATAAAATGTGTCATCTTCGAGAACCTGTCAACCACTACAAATATACTATCTCTACTTGTCATAGTTCTAGGCAGTCCCAAAACAAAATCCATAGAATATCAATCCAAGGGGAATCGGGAATAGGTAAAGGTAAATACATACCATGTGGTGAAACCTTTGATTTTGCTTTCTTACATGTCACACAACGTTCATAGTATCTTTCAACATCTCTGCGCATCTTAGGCCAAAACAAATGCTCCTTCAATGTCTGTAACGTTTTGGTGACTCCAAAGTGACCCATTAATCCACCTTCATGTGATTTACAGATCAGAATGTCACGCATAGAACCTTGTCGAATGCATATCCTATTTTCTTTAAAAAGATAGCCATCATGCCTATAAAACTTGCCATCTACACCCTTTTCACAAGAACTAAACTTATCTCTAAAATCAGGATCATCAACATACAACTCACGAATATATGCAAATCCAATCAAGTGAGAATCAAGGTAATTTAAAAGCACATATCTGCATGATAAAGCATCAGCAACGACATTGTGATAGAGTAGCGCAATTATGGATTTGGAAGCCTTCAATCAAGTTGTTGCAAGAACTAGGGGCTCTAGACTCAATCAAAAACATTAGGAGCAGATCTGGAAATTCAAGAGAAAAGAGAAGGGCTTTTCTTAAAAAATTCAGATCCAAGACTGAAAAATCAAAGAATCGAAGGTAAGAAGGAAGATTAGGGGATAAATAATAAGTATTAAAACAAAAAGATTAAAAGAAGGATAGTGATGTGAGCACATTTATGCCACCCAACTATGTAACTTCAAACTTTTAGGGAAGTTTGCTTTTTCACTTCTTACATACTGATGTGTAACATTTTTTATGATATCTTATTTATATTAGTGTGTTTACTATGTATATAGTATGTTTGGTGTATTTTGAATAAGTTTGATATAACTTGTGCTGTGTTTATATTTATTTGTGTGTTAACAAATAAGTGTGCACTTGTCTACAACTTGTATTATTGTTTCCATTAAGTTTACAATACTTTGATGGAAGTTTGTTTCCTTTTGACGTAGGTATGTGGGAGGACACTAGCTCAAGTGAGCATATGTAGCTCAACTCCAGCTCAAGTGAGTGTATGCAGCTCGGTCCCAGCTCAAGAGAGTGTAACCAGCTCACTTTCAGCTCATCACACTTACATCTAGTTCGTTTCAGCTCAGCTCATTTCCAGTCATCTCAATTTTAGCTCCACTAGCTCAACTTCAGCTAACAAGTCCAGAAGTAGCTGAATTGCGTCCTACAAGTCGGGGAGTGTACCAGTGCACGCGTGGCAGCCTAGGTGGCATCCGAGCATGTGACCAACGTCTATTTTCATGTACCATGCAAGAATCGGCCTAAGGAAACACATGTACCACCAAGTATACGTGACCAGCTTTTCTTGAGAAAGGGGTGCAACATTTCCTTTGAAATTCAAATACATATATAACACAACAACAAAGGAAGCAGCCGTGCGCCACTTTTAATTCCCCTCCATGCACAACACGTGGAAATTCATTTGCTTTCACAAATAAAATCACATGCAGCCGCTCCACTTTGAAAATTACATGCAATCGAGATATGCTTTTATTCACATGTATAGGCAGAATTCAATTTCAAGCAAAAAAATGCAGCACATGCGCACCATTTCGGTTTTGTGGCTTTGAAATTCAAAGCCATGCATATTATCACGTGTTTTATCCACACAAGCAGCTGACCATTCTAGTTTGAGTGGCAGAAGGGATAAGAAGAAGTGGTTCACTTTGAAATTCAAAATAGTTGCACATTAAACATGTGTTCTTTCAAGTTGGCGCACATCATTTTAAAATGCATGGCTGAAATGCATTTCCACCAAGAAGAGAAGTTTTTATTTCAAATTCAAACTTGTATCTTTAATTTTCAGCCATACATTTAATTTCGGAAGCCCCTCTCTTGTATGCTACACATATGTAATCTGAATTCCTTTGTAAGGGTAGACAGTTTATGAATAAATAATTTTGTGAGATTATTCTCTCAATTTCGGTTTTTCACCGAACTTTCTTTGGCATTTCAGACGTTGTTTGTTGTGTCAAAATTTTACTTGATACTTCGGGTTCCTAGATCGCTATCTAGTGGGTCCAAGTCCTTTGACATTAGACAAATTCGATTCGGGTTTGCTCAGTAGATTGTGCATGTTCTTTCGAGTTTAACGTTGCCGAATTTCCGCTGAATTTCCAGCAACATTTCTACCATTTTTGGGGCACCGAAACAGCCATGAACGCCCTTTGAAGCATTCGTCTTCTTTATCGTCCAAATCTGTCCAGAAATTTCTACACCCTTTTTCTTTGTTTCTTTTTATTTTTCTTGTTATTTTGATCCTAAAACAATGTCCACATTTGTTTTTATTGCAGAGATATGCTTGCTACTATCCTAGATCCGTTACAGACAAGGAACGTTGTTTCGACAAGCAACACCCTTATCATATGGTAATCAAAGCCTAGTCGGATTTTAGCAAGTTCTGCACTAGAAAACAAAAATAAATAAATAAATAAAAATTCGAATTTCTGAAGAAGAAAAAAATCAAAGTTTGATCAGAAAAGTCTAAGTCAAAAAATTTCAACAAAAAAACTTAGATTCGAATATTTGGTGTATTTTACATATATAAAGTGTTGTTTGTTCGTAAAAATGATGAAGGGTGTTCAAGAATGCCATGGAATGCTTCGAAATCACCCGAAACAACTTGTTCTAGTTTGTTCGGTGATAGGATCATTGTAAGCATTTCTTTTGCAGTAAGTTGTTTCTTTTCCTTCATCTTATCAGCCTTCATTTCTTTTGTTTCATCACCGATTTCCAGCCTTCTTGTTGCTTTTCTTTTTCAGCCTTTTTTATTTTATTTCACCTAACAGCCCCTATTTGTCCTTTAACCATTTGTTTGTTTACCTATTATATTATCTTGTAAGTTTGACACAATTAACAAGTCCGAAAAATCGAATTAGTTCCTTAAAGAACTAATTGCGAGAGATCGAGTGGAAAAGGCAATTGAGCATGTGAGAACAAAAGAGGAGACAAAAAGAGCCATTCAAGTATTCTCCCGAGTGAAACACGAGCGATTGAGTGCAATTGTTGAGCGATCTTTCCTTGGAGTGATCTGTGAGATTTTGTTGAGTGTGCAGTGAGGTCCATTTCTTTATTTTTATTACTAACATATATATATATATATATATATATATATATATATATATATATATATATATATATATATTGTGTTGTTTTTTTTGTTGTTTTGTCATTTAAATTGGCAGGTTCTGATGATAATTCAGGTGAACAACAACCACTGAATCTCCAGATGCAAGCCTTAGAGCGCATGATGCAACGAGTGATTGCTAATGCATTGCAACCTATACATTCTCAATTGGATAGATTAGATGGGGGTAGTTCCCATTCTGTCCATAAAGAGATAAATGATGACAATGTGCAGACATTTGCTACTGGTGAAGCACTTGTTGACAAGAGAAGTCTAAATGATCAGCTAGCACAAAATGAACCGCAACGAAACAACCTCTTCCATACGCGATGCAATGTGAATGGTAAGGTATGTGTTGTGATTATTGATAGTGGTAGTTGTGCTAACGTTGCTAGTACTCTCATGGTTGACAAGTTAAAATTGAAGACGACAAAGCATCCCAATCCGTACAAGTTACAATGGTTGAATAATGGTGGTGAAATCAAAGTTACCAAACAAGTTGTTATACCATTTTTCATTGGTAAATACAAGGATGAGGTAACTTGTGATGTTTGTTCTTTGGATACTTGTCATTTGTTGTTAGGAAAACCGTAGTAGTATGATAAGAGAGTTTTGCACGATTGTTACACCAATCGATACTCTTTTACTCATGAGGGCAAAAAGGTAACTTTGGCACATATGACTCCAGGTGAAGTATATGAAGACGAAGTTCGTTTGAAAGCGAGTTAATATAGTAAAAGGGTCAAAGTCCTTACTACCATCCCTTAAAGATCAATATAAGGTTCGAGGTTAGGTTTTCTATAGCCTAGTTTCTTCGTTAAGTATCTTTAACATACTATCTCCATTTCCATCCTTTCTTACCACCATCAAACACCTTCTGATTTCTTTTCTTTTAAACCCATCACATTAGCTCAGCCTTCACCATCACCCAAAACGTCCAAACACTCATTACCCCCTTTCCAAACACCACACATTCCTTCATTTCCATATCAGTCCCTAAACTATTCATTCTATCCCTTATCTTTATTTCTCCATTTTCCAGCCACTTCTTGCTAGATACTTGCTTCCTTCCTAGGTCCTACAATCAAAGTGTGTCGTTCAGCATCATCAACAAGATTGGCCTACATCATATGGTAATCGAAGCTTTGGTGGAAGAAGTAAAGTGCAACAAGAAGCCCGTTTCAAGCAAAATTCATATTGTAAGTGACTAATCTTTGTCATTTTCAATTATATTGCCAAAAAAAGAGAAGAAAAAAATTAGATTCAAAAATTACAAATTTAAGAATGAGAAAGCACAACAACAACATCTTCAACATCAAGCCGAGTAGCTAAATCATCTTCAAGACTTTGATTGTTGGAGAAGGAAGGTTGTGAGTTTCTTGACAAGTAAGTAACCCTGTTTCTATTCTTTTCGTTCTAAACCTATCTTTTAATCCTATTTCCTTTCCTTTTCTTTTTAAACTAACCTTCTCAGCAACACATGATACTCTCCAACTCTCCAATTGATGTTGTAGAGAGAAGCTTTGATTGCCCGAACCTTTGAATGCAAGCAAGCCTTGTATCACGAATGTTTTCTTGTGAAAATATGTTGAAATGGATGAAAGGAGATAGGTTGCGGAAGGATGGTAGTGTTTTTATGTCAAAAGGGTGTAAGGAAAGGAAGATAGATAAGTAGGAAGATGGTGAAGAGAAAGGATGTTGGTAGTATTCAAAGGCTCAAAAAGATGAACATATGCTAAGGAGCATATACCCTAACTTGGATGAGGCCTTGAGGGTGGTAAAAGGACTTAGACTGAGAAACAATGGATGTTTAACAATCTAAAGTATCAAGATGGAAAGAAAAGGGAGACGCCACAAATCAATAAAGATTTGATAAGTCAAGAAGTTCTAAAAAGAACAAGGATGAGAGAAAACCTCACAAAGTAATTTTTTATAATCTGCATTGTGTGTTTACAAATGAAAATGCATTACATATTTATAGTAAATGAAAGGGGGTGGCCGAAATGGTGTGTAGGGGAGAGGGAATGATTCGGCAGCCTTGGTGTCTCCCTCCTTTGGCCGAATTGGTGTGATAAGGGCTTGAATAGGTGTTGATAACCTATCAAGCACTATTCGGCAGCCTTGCACCTTTCCAAATTGGTGCCAAGGTGTGTAGAGGTGCCTAGGTTCCCTCCTTTTCTATTTGGCTAGGTAGGTGCCCTTCCATCACTTAGCTAGGTAGCTAGTGTCACTAGCTGGACCACTGAAGGAGCTGGTAGTAGTCAGAGGAGCTGGAGATGAGCTGGACGAGCTAGGCTTGAGCTGACTTGAGCTGAGCTAGCTAGCTGACTTAGCTAGCTAAAGGTGAGTAGCTTATTTGAGCTGATCCGAGCTTTCTTTAGCTGAGTGAGCTAGTCTTGAAGTGCTTTTAAGTTTTCCTCTAGCTACTGGAGTGTTTTTGGAGCTGAAACGAATCCTCCTTTGCTCAGAAATCACGCTTTTGCTATTTGAGCTCTTTGAAGCTGTTTTGAGATGAGTGAGCTGGTCCTTTAGTATCCTTGAGCTCTTTTAAGACTTCATAAGTGTCCTCGAACCATTTGGCAGCTTGTAGAGTCTTGAAACGGCCAAACAACGTTTTGTGCTGATTTTGACACTTTGAGCTGGAACCGAGCTGTAGCACACTCCCTTGAGCTGTGTTAATATAACCTATGAAAAAAACAATGAATTATATAAGTAATGTCTCCTTTAAATAGTATAGGGACTATAATGCATAAGTATAAAGTAAAGTTTTAAATGATGCAAACTATAATCTAAAGATGCAAACATTTGCTTAAGTAAAGATGTGGTTTTAAGCTTATGTATGGGTATCACATATAACATGCTAAGGTCATGAAAATAAAGTATGCAAAACATATACAAAGTATGATGTGATAACATGAATCTAAATAACCACAAATGAGTGTAGAAAAAGTAAGTAATATGAGACAAGTAAAGAAAACTCATGTGTCTTTCATGTTTAAAACACAACATGAAAATGTGCAAAACTTGCTGGTGAACGTGCACACATCATCCCCTCCTTCTTTGAGGCGATTTGTCCTCAAATCGAAGTTATTTCTCAATGGATAATCTTTTAATGTAGGGGTGGATGAATCCTCACTGCTCTTCCCAAATGGAATGATTATTCTTCTCGATTCTTCTGAATAGGCACAAGTCCCTTGGGGTTCTCTTCTATAATGGTTGGAAACATCACACCATTTGGTGAAGGTATTAGTCCATTGACCCTCTCCGAGGTTTTGGTTGGTAACATCATAACTTTTGGAAATGACATGATCTTTCATCAAAGTTTCAACACTTCGTTTCTGCCTCCAACCTCCTGGATCAACTAATCCTTCCATGAATAGTTCCACCTTTATCCTTGTACCCCTTCGAATGATAATCTTTGAGTGGATGGAAGATGCTTTCTTCATACCCTTGAAACATGTAATCTTGGGCAGAATGGTTGTTTGCAGTTTCGCATTTATTCTAGCGCACTAATCAACCTCAAAATAACAAAGGAACTTGTCACCATTGGTTGATAAAATAACTCCATGTATTTGAATCAATTGGCTGCAAAACAAACCATGGTTAGATGAAGAGAAACTTATAATAATATGGAAAGAAATTGCAAATCATGGTGGATGTTTAATGGGTGTTGGTTGCTAAATTCTCCTCAAGATTGACAATGCACATGGAATGTTAATGCTCATATCTCTTGGAAGTTCAAGTGTCACAACCTTTGAATAAGTTACGCCTATTGGTTCTTCAAGAGACACCTCCTCGTAATAGTCATCTTTAAGAGATACGTCCCTTGGATCTTTAACGGACATAACTTTCAATTCGTCAAGGAACACATTTTTTGGTCCTCCAAAAGTCACGCTTCTTGAATAACCTCTTTGAACAGACGTGTCTCTTGGATCATCCTGCAAAACAAAAGAAGAAATGGAAGAAAGAGTAGGATTAGATAAAATCTGTCTCATTTTCAACTCTGACTTCTTTTTTCTTTTTCGATTTTCTCATTTTCAACCCCATCATTTTTATCAACCATTCTCTTGTTTTCAACTCCCACAATTCTAACATCCACTTCTTTTTCAACTCCAAATGCTACTATTTTCACATCTTCTTACATAGCTTCAAAGCTCTTCTTTAAGTGTTGTTTATCTTGAAGCACTTGGTGTGATGGCAATGGTGTTAACGTAACTTTTCTTTTCCCATGGATAAATGAATAATGGTTTAAGAACCCATCATGGGTGGCCCTTTTGTCGAATTGCCATGGTCTTCCAAGAAGTAAATGAGTTGTTCTCATAGGGATTACATCACAAAGAACCTCGTCTTCATACTTGCTAATGGAAAATGGAACTAACACTTGCTGAGTAATGGCAATCTTATCGTCATTAAGCCATTGTATTTCGTATGGATTTGAATGTTGCATCATCTTTAGACCCAATTTGTGCACCATGAGTGTACTTGCAAGATTGGTGCTACTCCCACTATCAACAATCACATGGCATATTTTACCATTGATATGGCATCTAGTATGAAATGCACATTCCCTTTGTTGTTCCTGCAACATGGTTAGAAAAAAATGGACCTCACCAAAAATTCACTCACAAAATCCTCACGTTCACTCCAAGGAATGTAAGATGACACTCAATTCACTCGTGTTTGCACTCTAGGACTGATTTTTGGCTTTTACTTGTCCTCTTCTGCGCTCACACACTCTCTTTGCCATTTTTCCACTCAAATTCTCTCTAAATGAGCTCTTAAGAGAACTAACTCAAACTTGTCAAAACTTTTATTGATAATATGGTGTCTGGGCTGCAAAACAAGGGTTAGGGTTGGAAATAGAAAGAAAGAAAGGATTTAAAAGAATAAGGAAAAAGTTTAGGGACTGAAATGTAAGAAAAGGTAAAAATAAGGATACAAATGAAAGAAATGAAGAAAACAGAACGTTACCACAAAACTTGACTTACAAACTGGTCGTGAGCAATCAAACTTGAGGAACTTCTCGGAGTTGGTTGCTTGGACGTTTGTACTTAAATCTTCACCCTTTTGAAATTCTGATTTTCTTTTTTATCTAATTCAGATTCCTTGTATTTGGAACAATCTGAATTTTCTTCCTTTTTTATATCAGAATTGAAATAAGAAGATATAGGGCTTACTTGATTGTTCCTTGTTGCTCTGATTACCACATGATACGCTCCAACTCTCCAATTGATGTTGTAGAGAGAATCTTTGACTGCCCAGACCTTTGAATGCAAGCAAGCCTTGTATCACGAATGTTTTCTTGTGAAAATATGTTGAAATGGATGAAAGGAGATAGGTTGCAGAAGGATGGTAGTGTTTGTATGTCAAAAGGGTGTAAGGAAAGGAAGATAGATAAGTAGGTGTATGGAAGATGGTGAAGAGAAAGGATGTTGGTAGTATTCAAAGGCTCAAAAAGATGAACATATGCTAAGGAGCATATACCCTAACTTGGATGAGGCCTTGAGGGTGGTAAAAGAACTTAGACTGAGAAACAATGGGTGTTTAACAATCTAAAGTATCAAGATGGAAAGAAAAGGGAGACGCCACAAATCAATAAAGATTTGATAAGTCAAGAAGTTCTAAAAAGAACAAGGATGAGAGAAAACCTCACAAAGTAATTTTTATAATCTGAATTGTGTGTTTACAAATGAAAATGCATTACATATTTATAGTAAATGAAAGGGGTGGCCGAAATGGTGTGTAGGGGAGAGGGAATGATTCGGCAGCCTTGGTGTCTCCCTCCTTTGGCCGAATTGGTGTGATAAGGGCTTGAATAGGTGTCGATAACCTATCAAGCACTATTCGGCAGCCTTGCACCTTTCCAAATTGGCGCCAAGGTGTGTAGAGGTGCCTAGGTTCCCTCCTTTTCTATTCGGCTAGGTAGGTGCCCTTCCATCACTTAGCTAGGTAGCTAGTGTCACTAGCTAGACCACTGAAAGAGATGGTAGTAGTCAGAGGAGCTGGAGATAAGCTGGACGAGCTAGGCTTGAGCTGACTTGAGCTAAGCAAGCTAGCTAAAGGTGAGTAGCTGATCCGAGCTTCCTTTAGCTGAGTGAGATAGTCTTGAAGTGCTTTTAAGTTGTCCTCTAGCTACTGGAGTGTTTTGGAGCTGAAACGAATCCTCCCTTGCTCAGAAATCACTCTTTTGCTATTTGAGCTCTTTGAAGCTGTTTTGAGCTGGTCCTTTAGTATCCTTGAGCTCTTTTAAGACTTCATAAGTGTCCTTGAACCATCTGGCAGCTTGTAGAGTCTTGAAACGGCCAAACAACGTTTTGAGCTGGTTTTGACACTTTGAGCTGGAACCGAGCTGTAGCACACTCCCTTGAGCTGTGTTAATATAACCCATGAAGAAAACAATGAATTATATAAGCAATGTCTCCTTTAAATAGTATAGGGACTATAATGCATAAGTATAAAGTAAAGTTTTAAATGATGCAAACTATAATCTAAAGATGCAAACATTTGCTAAAGTAAAGATGTGGTTTTAAGCTTAAGTATGGGTATCACATATAACTTGCTAAGGTCATGAAAATAAAGTATGCAAAACATATACAGAGTATGATGTGATTACATGAATCTAAATAACCAGAAATGAGTGTAGAAAAAGTAAGTAGTATGAGAGAAGTAAAGAAAACTCTTGTGTCTTTCATGTTTAAAACAGAACATGAAAGTGTGCAAAACTTGCTGATGAACGTGCACACATCATCCCCTCCTTCTTTTGAGCGATTTGTCCTCAAATCGAAGGTTGCTGATTTAGGGCCAAACGTGCACATATCAACACACAAGCACATTTACTTGCCTAAGTCTCGAATAAGTTCTTCCAAGTACTATACAAGAGAGAAAGGAGTGGAAAAGGGCAATTTTGAGTGCGTGAGGGCAGAAGAGGACACAAAAAAGCCATCTAAGTCTTAGAGTGCAAACACGAAGAGAGAATAGAGATTGACTTTCTTGGAGTGAATTAGTGAGGCTTTTGGAAAAGAATTTGGGTAAAGTCCTAATATCCTTTTTCAGATTCTTTTATTTTCACTAACAAAATGTCTCAGAATTCAAATCTGGAAGAAGTACGACAAGTTTCAAATCTCCAAACAGGAGCAATGATCCGAGAGTTGCAAAGAATACTACGAGTAGAATTGGAGCCTATTCATGATAAAATGGACCAATTAGAGGCTTCACAAGGCAATGTACGTAGGCGCAACCAAGATATCGAAATGAAGAGATTGTAGATGAAGATGAGCAGTTATCTGTTCGAAGTGCTCAACACTATCAAATAGGGCGTGCTCAAATAAATAACAACCTCAGCAACATCCGAGTTACCATTCCACCATTCCAAGGAAAGACCGATCCAGAAGCATATCTAGTTTAGGAGAGTAAAGTGGAACATATATTCGAGTGCCATAATTATTCGGAATAGAAAAAGTACGATTGGCCATAATGGAATTCATTGATTATGCACTAATATGATGGGATCAACTAGTTCTATCTAGGAGACGCAATGGAGAAAGGTCAATTAACACATGGCACGATATGAAGAGTATTATGCACCGAAGATTCATACCAACTCATTACCACCGAGATCTTTTTCACAAGTTACAAACTTTGAAACAAGGAAACCGGAGCGTTGAGGAGTACTACCAAGAGATGGAGATTGCAATGATTTGTGCCACTATAGAAGATCGTGAGGCAACCATGGCCAGATTTCTCACCGGGCACAATAAAGATCCGTATACGTGAACGTTGAGCTTTCGAAAACGGATAAGGATGTTCACACAAATGTTGGATCGGTGAAAAGATAGCTGAAGACAGGCGATGACGATGGAGATGGAAGATAAATAGATAAATTGTCCGCGGCACCCTCTTGATTGCAATTAACCAAGCAAGCAACCTCAAACGGCTCTATCCCACTCTCCTAGATGTAGTGATACAAGGGTGTTGCTGATCAAAACAACATTCCTCGTTCATTCGCGGATCTAGGATTGAAGCAAACATTTCTCTGCAACAGAAACAAATATGGGCTGTTGTTTAGAGGCTAAAGTGTTAAAGAAAAATGAAAGAAAAGAAGAAATAGGGAGAAAGAATGTGCTGGAAATTCTGGGCAATTCTGAAGGTTGAAGATGATGTTCTTCAAGCATTCAACAATGGCAGTAACGTTCTTGAAGAATTTGAACAAAACTCCAAGGAAGAACTCGAACAATCTACTGAACGAACCCGAACCTTATCTTGAATTCTGCTCGAATAGGACTTGGACCCTTCAATTATCGAAAAATTGAGAACCCGAAGTATCAAGTGTTTGACAATCAATTCAGAATTGAAAGTCAAGAAAAGTTCTAAAAAGAACTGAAATTGAGAGAAATTCTCACAAGTGTAATTTGTTTCATAAAAGTCTAACCTTGTTCATACAAATTTAACAAATATATATAGGGAAAAACAAGGGAGAGGGCACCCAAATTAGTGGCTGAGTTTGAATTGAAAATAAACACATGTTAAATGTGTTTAAAAATGCAAAAAGAAATCTGCCAATAACCTCCCCCAAATTGCAGCACATGTGATGATAATTTGTGGCTGTGTTTGAACGAAATTAACACATGTTAAATGTGTTCAAATTTCAAAAAAAGGTGGCTGATAACTTCTCTTCAAAATGGCGCCCAAATTGCTTCAAATCTGCCACATGCTTGTACACACATGCACATTCTGTCCACACATGCCGTGCACATGCTTGAAGAGATGTAGGACGCCCCACATGCTGCTCACATGCTTGTAGGACACTCTCCCACATGTAGGACACCTTTGAGCTGCTTCTGGACTTGTTAGCTGGAGTTGAGCTAGTGGAGCTAAAGTTGAGCTGACTGGAGCTGAAACGAGCTGAATTCAGCTAGCTTGGAGTGAAGTGAGCTGAGTTGAGCTGCCTGTACTCCTTTGAGCTGAAGATGAGCTACGTACACTCAAGTGAGCTTCATCCGAGCTCAGTTTAAGCCTTTGAGCTGCTGCCCTTTTATTATAACTATATGAAAGCAAAAGAAACACACTCAGAGCATTGTAAACTTATTGAAAACATTCAAGCAAGCTACAAAACAATGCACCCTTATTGTTTTAACACACAACAAGCTAACATAGCTTAACATACAATATTATAAGCTGACAAACTTATCTAAAACACACTTAACATAATATATACATAGCAAACACACCTATATAAATAGTATAGTATATTATGTCACATATCAGCATGCAACACATTATAAAGCCTATGTTCTAAGGCATGAACATGCTCGAATGAATCAGGAATTGTAGCACAAGTAAGAAAAAGGGCTTCCCTGAATTTCTTTGCCTTAGAACGAGTGATGGGTCCTGTTGGTAAGACCTCCGGATCAGCTTGTTTGTTCTGAACTAATGTGCTCACATCATCCCCCCCCTTCTTGAAAAGGATTTGACCTCAAATCTGTAGAGTCATCAAAAGGGGTTAAGTCACAAACATTAAAAGTGGCACTCACATTATAATCTCCCGGTAAGTCTATCTTGTAGGCATTGTCGTTCACTTTCGCCAACACCTGGAAAGGACCATCTCCGCGCGGTAACAGTTTGGACCGCCTTTGGGCTGGAAATCTTTCCTTTCGGAAATGAACCCAAACCCAATCTCCAACTTCGAAGGTGACTCGCTTTCTTCCCTTGTATGCTTGCTTTTCATATTGCTGAGTCCTTCGCTCAAGATTCTCCTTCACTTGCTGATGCAACTTCTTGACATATTCTGCTTTAGCTTGACCGTCCTTGTTGGTCACCTGTTCCTGTGGCAGAGGTAACAAATCTAGAGGCGTAATGGGGTTAAAACCATAAACAACCTCAAATGGTGACATCTTAGTAGCAGAATGAATGGCATGATTATATGCAAATTCAACATGTGGCAAACAATCCTCCCAAGTCCTAATGTTCTTTTTAATGATGGAACGAAGTAAAGTAGATAAAACACGATTAACAACCTCAGTTTGTCCATCAGTTTGGGGATGGCAAGTAGTAGAAAACATGAGTTTCGTACCTATTTTGCTCCAAAGAGTCCTCCAGAAGTGACTCAAAAACTTTACATCCCTGTCAGAAACAATAGACCTAGGAATACCATGTAATCGCACAATTTCTCTGAAAAATAAGTTAGCCACATTAACAGCATCACCGGTCTTATGGCATGCAATGAAATGTGCCATCTTAGAGAACCTATCAACCACAACAAATATGCTATCCCTACCAGTTCTAGTCCTTGGCAAACCCAATACAAAATCCATCGAAATATCAGTCCAAGGTGAATCAGGAATAGGTAAAGGTAAGTACATACCATGTGGTGAAACCTTCGATTTTGCTTTCTTACATGTCACACAACGTTCACAGTACCTTTCAACATCCCTACGCATCTTTGGCCAAAACAGATGCTCCTTCAATGTGTGCAACGTCTTAGTGACACCAAAATGACCCATCAATCCACCTTCATGAGCCTCACGAATCAGAATATCACGTATGGAACCCTGTGGGATGCATATCCTGCTTTCTTTGAAAAGATAGCCTTCATGCCTGTAAAACTTTCCATCTGCACCTTTTTCACAAGCATTAAACTTATCCCTAAAATCAGGATCATCAGGGTATAATTCACGAATATATGCAAAACCAATCAGATGTGAATCAAGATAATTCAAAAGCACATATCTACGTGATAAAGCATCAGCAACGACATTCTCCTTTCCCTTTTTGTAACGAATAACATAAGGAAATGATTCAAGAAATTCAACCCATTTTGCATGTCGTTTATTCAATTTATGATGACCTGTAATGTACCGTAAAGACTCGTGGTCAGTGTGGATCACAAACTCCTTAGGCAACAAATAATGCTGCCAAGTCTCCAATGCCCGAACCAATGCATACATCTCCTTGTCATAAACTGGATAATTCAATGTAGCACCACTCAACTTCTCACTGAAATATGCAACGGGCCTCTTTTCCTGAGTTATCGAAGTCGGTTGTGGCCATTCCTGAATTGCTTTAATCGTCTCAGGATCAACTTCAACTCCCTGAGAACTAACAATGTATCCAAGAAACGTGAGTTTGTCAGTATAAAATACACATTTCTCTGGATTACCAAACAATCTCTCTTCTCTCAAAACCTGCAAAACAACTTTCAAGTGCTCTACATGATCCTGCAAAGACTTACTGTAAATCAAGATATCGTCAAAGTAAACCACACAAAATTTTCCAATAAAGGATCGCAGAACATGGTTCATCAATCGTATAAAAGTACTAGGTGCATTAGTTAAACCAAAAGGCATTACTAACCATTCGTACAAACCTAGCTTTGTTTTGAAGGCTGTCTTCCATTCATCGCCTTCTCGCATGCGAATCTGATGATAACCACTTTTTAAATCAATTTTGGAGAAGATGACGGCTCCGCAAAGCTCGTCCAACATATCATCAAGTCTTGGGATGGGATGACGATACTTAATTGTAATCTGATTCACAGCTCTACAATCTACGCACATCCTCCAAGATCCATCTTTCTTCGGCACTAAAAGCACCGGAACAGCACACGGACTCAAACTCTCTCGAATGTAACCCTTGTCCATCAATTCAGCAACTTGTCTCTGAAGCTCCTTCGTCTCTTCAGGGTTAGTTCGATAAGTTGGCCGGTTCGGGATGGTAGCACCTAGAATAAAGTCAATCTGGTGCTCAATGCCACGAAGAGGTGGCAATCCCTTCGGTGTTTCTTCAGGAAACACATCTTTAAATTCCTGCAAAAGTGACAAAATTGGTGCAGGTAGATCAGTAGGAAAATCAGTCAACAAACAATAATCTTTAAACATCAAAATAAGCACAGATTGTTGAGAGGAAAGACATTTCCTGATTTCACTACTGCTAGCATAAACAGTTATCTTTTTCTTTCCTTTTGCAGCTTCCTTACTCTTTTGCAAGCTTACTTGATCTTCCATCACTTGACTCGGTGTCAAAGGAGCCAAAGTTATCTTTTTACCTGCATGCACAAAAGAGTAACGATTTGTATAACCATCATGCATTGCCCTTTTATCATACTGCCAAGGGCGTCCCAACAGTAGGTGAGTAGCATCCATGGAAACAACATCACAAAGGACCTCGTCCTTGTAGTTTCCAATCGAAAATGGCACAACAGCTTGTCTTGTCACTCTAAGCTCTCCACCATCATTCAACCACTGTAATTTGTATGGATTTGGATGCTTTGTCGTCTTCAGACCTAACCTGTCAACCATCACTGAACTAGCAACATTAGTACAACTACCGCTATCAATAATAACAACACACACCTTATCTTGCACCTTGCATCGTGTGTGAAAGATGTTCTCGCGCTGTTGATCGCCTGGTACCTGTTGTACATTCAAATTGCGTTTAATAACCATTAATTCCATAACCTTACCAGATTCAGCAATTTCTAGGTCAGTCTCATCCTTCTCTTCCTCTGGGACATCATGCAACTCCTCCTCGGAATCTGATTCAATCTCTCCGTCATCTCGCATCATCATAACCCTCCTATTAGGACACTGACTAGCAACGTGTCCTCTGCCAAGACACTTGAAGCACTGGATGTCTCGTGAACGTCCTGGTGTCACCACTTGTTGTTTGCCACGCCCATTATCAGTAACGGGAGTCTTTGGTTTGCTGGATTCGCCTGGTTCACGAATCTGAAGTGGCGTCTATGGTGTTGGCTTCCTGACAGTGTTAGGAGCATATAAAGGGTTAGAAAATGACTTAAATGGAGTAGTACCTCGATTTGAAGACTTCCTGCGTTGTTGTCGCTCAATTTTGATTGCCATATGCACCATATCATCTAATTCAACATAATGCTGCATTTCAACAATATTGGCAATCTCTTGGTTTAAACCTGCAAGAAAACGTGCCATGGTCGCCTCACGATCCTCCTCGATGTTTGCTCGCATCATGGCGACCTCCATTTCCTTGAAATAGTCCTCCACACTCCGACTACCCTGTTTCAAATTTTGCAGTTTTTGATATAAATCACGATGGTAGTGAGGGGGAACAAACCGTTTTCTCATGATTCGCTTCATTTCAGTCCAAGTAGCCACTGGACCTTCTCCGGTACGTCTCCGACTAATCAGCAACTGATCCCACCAAATCAGTGCATAATCTGTGAATTCCATCGCAGCCAAACGAACCTTTTTCTGTTCTGAATAATTGTAACATTCAAAAACATGCTCAACCTTGCTTTCCCACGCAAGATAAGCATCAGGATCTGTTCGTCCCTGAAATGATGGAATGGCAACTTTAATGTTAGATAAATTATCATCAAGTTGCGTACGACCTCTTAAAGGCTGCCTCGGGGATTGTTCAACTTCATTTTCATCATTATTCTCATGATGGACAGATTGGGAACCACCCCCATCTATCTTGTCCAAACGAGAATGTATAGGCTCTAACGCATCATTTAACAATCGTTGCAAGGTGTTTGTTAAAGCCTGCATTTGTAGGTCTGGTGTCTGACGCCTACCAGAACTGTTATCATCTGAACCTGTCATTTTTTGTACAACGAAAAACAAAAGAAAAACAGATAATAAGTTAGTTAAAACAAAATATAAATAGGACCTCACAGCACACACACAAAATCTCACTGATCGCTCCAAGGGAAAATTTCACACAACAATTTGCACTCGTCACTCGTGTTTCACTCGGGAGAAACTTTGATTGGCTTTTTTTTTGGTCTCCCCTTCTGATCTCACACGCTCAAAATGCCTTTTCCCTCGATCTCTCGTAATCAGTTCTTTAAAGGAACTAATTCAGACGTTTCAAATTCTGTAAATTGTGTCAACTTGCAAGGTACAATAAGGGTTAAGAAAATTGAAGTTAGTACCAAGATAAGGGCTGAAAATTGAAAATTAAGGGCTGGAAGAAAGAAAAGAAAATGAAAATAAGTGAAATGAAATAAAAAGGATGCTAAAAGAAAGAGAATTTAGCAACTTACGCAGTGGAAATGCTTACCACACTCCTGTCACCGGAACAAACAAGAAAAGTTGTTTTCGGGCTGTTTGCAAGCATTTCAAGTCAATTTGATGCATCCTTGATCATTTTGAACATTTCAGCACTGTTTTTCTCCATTTGCAACAATTCAGTACACCTTTGCTATTTTGTTTTTTTTCTTTTTTTTTTGGTATTTCGAATTTTTGACTTTGACTTCTGAATTTTCCAGAGAAAAAAAAATTCCGAATTTTTTTTTTGATTTTGGTTGTTTTGTTGTTGTTTTTGTGTTTTTGGGTGCAGAACTTGCTAAAATCCAACCAAGGCTCTGATTACCATATGATACAAGGGTGTTGCTGATCAAAACAACATTCCTCGTTCATTCGCGGATCTAGGATTGAAGCAAACATTTCTCTGCAACAGAAACAAATATGGGCTGTTGTTTAGAGGCTAAAGTGTTAAAGAAAAACGAAAGAAAAGAAGAAATAGGGAGAAAGAATGTGCTGGAAATTCTGGGCAATTCTGAAGGTTGAAGATGATGTTCTTCAAGCATTCAACAATGGCAGTAACGTTCTTGAAGAATTTGAACAAAACTCCAAGGAAGAACTCGAACAATCTACTGAACGAACCCGAACCTTATCTTGAATTCTGCTCGAATGGGACTTGGACCCTTCAATTATCGAACAATTGAGAACCCGAAGTATCAAGTGTTTGACAATCAATTCAGAATTGAAAGTCAAGAAAAGTTCTAAAAAGAACTGAAATTGAGAGAAATTCTCACAAGTGTAATTTGTTTCATAAAAGTCTAACCTTGTTCATACAAATTTAACAAATATATATAGGGAAAAACAAGGGAGAGGGCGCCCAAATTAGTGGCTGAGTTTGAATTGAAAATAAACACATGTTAAATGTGTTTAAAAATGCAAAAAGAAATCTGCCAATAACCTCCCCCAAATTGCAGCACATGTGATGATAATTTGTGGCTGTGTTTGAACGAAATTAACACATGTTAAATGTGTTCAAATTTCAAAAAAAGGTGGCTGATAACTTCTCTTCAAAATGGCGCCCAAATTGCTTCAAATCTGCCACATGCTTGCACACACATGCACATTCTGTCCACACATGCCGTGCACATGCTTGAAGAGATGTAGGACGCCCCACATGCTGCTCACATGCTTGTAGGACACTCTCCCACATGTAGGACACCTTTGAGCTGCTTCTGGACTTGTTAGCTGGAGTTGAGCTAGTGGAGCTAAAGTTGAGCTGACTGGAGCTGAAACGAGCTGAATTCAGCTAGCTGGGAGTGAAGTGAGCTGAGTTGAGCTGCCTGTACTCCTTTGAGCTGAAGATGAGCTACGTACACTCAAGTGAGCTTCATCCGAGCTAAGTTTAAGCCTTTGAGCTGCTGCCCTTTTATTATAACTATATGAAAGCAAAAGAAACACACTCAGAGCATTGTAAACTTATTGAAAACATTCAAGCAAGCTACAAAACAATGCACCCTTATTGTTTTAACACACAACAAGCTAACATAGGTTAACATACAATATTATAAGCTGACAAACTTATCTAAAACACACTTAACATAATATATACATAGCAAACACACCTATATAAATAGTATAGTATATTATGTCACATATCAGCATGCAACACATTATAAAGCCTATGTTCTAAGGCATGAACATGCTCGAATGAATCAGGAATTGTAGCACAAGTAAGAAAAAGGGCTTCCCTGAATTTCTTTGCCTTAGAACGAGTGATGGGTCCTGTTGGTAAGACCTCCGGATCAGCTTGTTTGTTCTGAACTGATGTGCTCACATCATGTAATTATCTAGGCAAGCAAGAGTGTGAAGATCAACAACAAATTCTGATGAACTTGAAGAATCTCTTCTAAAATAAAGAACACAAGTTATACTTCTTGCAATTCTGAACTCAAAAGAGAATTTTTTAACAATTCAAATCTGAATAATAATGTGGTTGAAGCCTCCTTATATAAGCCTTGGAGAAGTTCTAATCCTATTAAACTCAAGGAATTAAATACAATAAATAAATGATGAAATCTAATCTCCTAATTACATAAGTAACTTCTAATAATAAATAAATATTAAAAATAAAAGCCTAATTAAATAAATATGATCCTAATAGATATTGCAGAATCCTATATTGATTTAAATTACAAGAAATCAAATAAAATCTTGAAAATTCGTAATTATCCAAAAATCTCATATTAATCCCGTATAGGAATTTCTGCATGCATGTTGTATTTGCTAAAATAGACGTATCTTGAGTTCCAGATGTCCGATTGAGACGTTTCAAGATCCGTTGGAAAGATAATTGACATCCAGACAAGTTTCAAGAAGACATGCCGACCCATAAATGTCTAGATCCCATCCAAAAAGGAGTCGCAAGTTGACTGGCGTTTCTGACTTGCAAAACAGTTTTAACTTCTTTTCCAAGATGATTAGTTTCACCCCTCTCATCATGTATCAATGCAGAAGGATGATAGTGTTTGTATGGTAAAAGGGATAAAGGAAATGAGGATGGATGTGTAGGAAGATGGATTTTTTGGATGTTGAAGGAAGGATGATGAAAGAAATAAGATGGATAATATTCAAAGTCTTAAAAAGATGAACTTATGCCAAGAAGCATAAACCCGAACTTGAATAAGGCTTTGAGGGTGGTAGGAAGTGCTTAGACTGAAGAACAATATATGTTCAACAACCTAAAGTATCAAGGTGAAATAAGAGAGATGCCACAAATCGCTCAAAAGAAGGGGAGGATGATACAATCCAGCTTGGGTGCTCAATTATCTTCCTTCTTATGTTAATCTTACTAAGGATGAAGAAACAAGGAGCTTTCATTAAACTCTATCGTTTCATATTATTTCTTTTAATTTATTACTTATATACCATTGATGTGAGCACGTTTATGCCACCCAACGTTGCAACTTCAAACTTTCAGGGAAGTTTGCTTTTTCATTTGTCACATACTGATGTGTAACATTTCTTATACTTATATTATTTATATCAGTGTGTTTTCTATGTATATATTATGCTAAGTGTGTTTTAGATAAGTTTGCCAGCTTATAATATTTTATGTTAAGCTATGTTAGCTTGTTGTGTGTTAAAACAATAAGGGTGCATTGTTTTGTAGCTTGCTTGAATGTTTTCAATAAGTTTACAATGCTCTGAGTGTGTTTCTTTTGTTTTCATATAGTGACAATAAAAGGGCAGCAGCTCAAAGGCTTAAACTTAGCTCGGATGAAGCTCACGGGAGTGTGCGTAGCTCATCTTCAGCTCAAAGGAGTACAGGCAGCTCAACTCAGCTCACTTCACTCCCAGCTAGCTGAATTCAGCTCGTTTCAGCTCCAGTCAGCTCAACTTTAGCTCCACTAGCTCAACTCCAGCTAACAAGTCCAGAAGCAGCTCAAAGGTGTCCTACATGTGGGAGAGTGTCCTACAAGCATGTGAGCAGCATGTGGGGCGTCCTACATCTCTTCAAGCATGTGCACGTCATGTGTGGACAGAATGTGCATGTGTGTGCAAGCATGTGGCAGATTTGAAGCAATTTGGGCGCCATTTTGAAGAGAAGTTATCAGCCACCTTTTTTTTTTTGAAATTTGAACACATTTAACATGTGTTAATTTCGTTCAAACTCAGCCACAAATTATCATCACATGTGCTGCAATTTGGGGGAGGTTATTGGCAGATTTCTTTTGCATTTTTAAACACATTTAACATGTGTTTATTTTCAATTCAAACTCAGCCACTAATTTGGGCGCCCTCTCCCTTGTTTTCCCCTATATATATTTGTTAAATTTGTATGAACAAGGTTAGACTTTTTATGAAACAAAATTATTGTGAGTTTTTCTCTCAATTTCAGTTCTTCATTGAACTTCTTTGGCATTTTCAGACTTTGTTTGATTGTGTCATCCTCCTTGATACTTCGGGTTCCTAGATCGCTATCTAGAGGGTCCAAGTCCGTTGGCGAAGAACGTATTCGATTCGGGTCCGCTCAGTATATTTTTCGGGTTCTTTCGAGTTCAACGTCATGTTAATTTCCAGCAACTTCAACGCCATTTTCTGCCATTTTAGTCGTTCATTTGCTGCCATGAAAGCCCTTTGAAGCATTCATCAACATTTGAATTCCGAAACTGCCTGAAAATTCCTTTCTCTCATTCCTTTCTTTATTTTCGTTTTTTTTTGTTCTTGTTGTTTTAACATCATTCTAACATCCATAACATTGTGTTATTGCAGAAACATGCTTGCTACAATCCTAGATCCGTTACAAACAAAGGACCGTTGTTTCTGAAGCAACGTACCCCTTTATCATATGGTAATCAGAGCTTTGGTCGGATTATAGCACTTTCTGCACTACAAGAAATAAAAAAAATACAAAAGTAAAAAAAAATTGAAATTCTGAAAAAAAAGTCAAAGTTTGACCAAAAAAGTCAAAGTAAAAAAAATCGAAAAAAAAAAATTCAAAAAAATTCAAAAAAATAAGATTCGACAAATTAGTGTTGTTTACATCTTATATTGTTGTTTGGATCAAAAAATGATGAAAAATTTCTTTGTTTACCGTGGAATGCTTCAAAATCACCCGAAACAACCTGTTCTTGTTTGTTCGGTGATAGGGTTGTGGTAAGCATTTCTTTTGCAGTAAGTACTTTGTTTTTCCTTTCTTTCACTTCATTTTAAGCTTTAATTCCAGCCATGTTCTTATTTTGTTTCCAGCCTTTGTTTTTGTTCAATTAAACAGCCCTAAACTCCGTTTAACCTTTGTTCTATCATTTGTGCATTTATATCTTGGAGTTGACACAAATAACAAGTTTGAAGGGTCAGATTAGTTTCTTAAAGAACTGTTTGCGAGAGAACGAGTGGAAAAGGCATTTGAGCGTTGTGAGAACAGAAGGGGAGACAAAAAAAGCCATTCAAGAGCATTCTCCCGAGTGAAACACGAGCGCTGAGTGTTATCTTTTGAGTGCACTGTTCTTTTGAGTGATCTGTGAGATTTTGTTGAGTGTGCAATGAGGACCATTTTTTTATTTTTTTCACTAACATATATATATATATATATATATATATTGTGTGTTCTTGTTTGTTGTTTTGGTTTTTCAACATGGCAGGTTGTGATGATAATTTAGGTGAACAACAACCATTGAATCTCCAGATGCAAGCCTTAGAACGGATGATGCAACAAGTGATTGCTAATGCATTGAAACCTATACATTCTCAATTGGATAGATTAGATGGGGGTGGTTCCCATTCTGTCCATGAAGAGATAAATGATGGTAATGTACAGACATTGGCTACCGGTGAAGCACTTGTTGACAAGAGAAGTCTGAATGATCAACCATCACAGGATGAACCGCAACGAAACAACCTCTTCCATACGAGATGCAATGTGAACGGCAAGGTATGTATTGTGATTATTGATAGTGGAAGTTGTGCTAACGTTGCTAGTACTCTCATGGTTGACAAGTTAGGACTGAAGACGACCACACATCCCAATCCGTACAAGTTACAAGGGTTGAATGATGGTGTTGAAATCAAAGTTACTGAACAAGTTGTTATACCATTTTTCATTGGTAAATACAAGGATGAGGTAACTTGTGATGTTTGTTCTATGGATACTTGTCATTTGTTGTTAGGAAGACCGTGGCAGTATGATAAGAGAGTTTTGCACGATTGTTACACCAATCGATACTCTTTTACTCATGAGGGTAAAAAGGTAACTTTGGCACCTATGACTCCAAGTGAAGTATATGAAGACGAAGTTCGTTTGAAAGCGAATACTGCAGCTTGGAAAGCCAGCAAAAAGAAGAATGACTGTGACAAAGAAGAAGTGAACTCAAAGGTTTTATCTGATTCTACATTTTCTTCTATTTCTTCTTCTAACTTGCAGGTTAATAAGGTGATGCCATGTGAAGTTCCCAAGTTTGCTAATGTTGGTATGTCTAGAGCATTTAAATTCTTTCCAGAAATTCAACAACCTTCCATACCACGGTTTGACGTTCCTTTCCATTGTAATATTGATTTTTCATTTTTATATGCTGATTTCTTTGGCTGTCCATTGGATTGTGAACAACCTTGTGTTGTGATTCTGGATGATCATCAAAATTTTTGTTGTTCTTTGGATTTGCCTTTGTATGTCATTGTTTGCAGGATTACGAATGTGCAACGAGCATTGTCTGACTTTATGTTGTGCATTATTCGGAAAGGTACAAGAAAGAAGGCATTTCCATTTGTGTTCTTTTTAAGAGAACTTGATTCTAGAGGATGACATATGTGCCGAGCAAGAAGGATGAGGAAGTTCCCTGCCAAGCGAAAGTCAAAATTGTTCCCTTTTGTAATGAGGGTCGATTTGGGGACAAATCGCATTAAAGAAGGGGGGGATGATGTGAGCACGTTTATGCCACCCAACGTTGCAACTTCAAACTTTCAGGGAAGTTTGCTTTTTCATTTGTTACATACTGATGTGTAACATTTCTTATACTTATATTATTTATATCAGTGTGTTTTCTATGTATATATTATGCTAAGTGTGTTTTAGATAAGTTTTCCAGCTTATAATATTTTATGTTAAGCTATGTTAGCTTGTTGTGTGTTAAAACAATAAGGGTGCATTGTTTTGTAGCTTGCTTGAATGTTTTCAATAAGTTTACAATGCTCTGAGTGTGTTTCTTTTGTTTTCATATAGTGACAATAAAAAGGCAGCAGCTCAAAGGCTTAAACTTAGCTCGGATGAAGCTCACGGGAGTGTGCGTAGCTCATCTTCAGCTCAAAGGAGTATAGGCAGCTCAACTCAGCTCACTTCACTCCCAGCTAGCTGAATTCATCTCGTTTCAGCTCCAGTCAGCTCAACTTTAGCTCCACTAGCTCAACTCCAGCTAACAAGTCCAGAAGCAGCTCAAAGGTGTCCTACATGTGGGAGAGTGTCCTACAAGCATGTGAGCAGCATGTGGGGCGTCCTACATCTCTTCAAGCATGTGCACGGCATGTGTGGACAGAATGTACATGTGTGTGCAAGCATGTGGCAGATTTGAAGCAATTTGGGCGCCATTTTGAAGAGAAGTTATCAGCCACCTTTTTTTTTTTTGAAATTTGAACACATTTAACATGTGTTAATTTCGTTCAAACTCAGCCACAAATTATCATTACATGTGCTGCAATTTGGGGGAGGTTATTGGCAGATTTCTTTTGCATTTTTAAACACATTTAACATGTGTTTATTTTCAATTCAAACTCAGCCACTAATTTGGGCGCCCTCTCCCTTGTTTTCCCCTATATATATTTGTTAAATTTGTATGAACAAGGTTAGACTTTTTATGAAACAAAATTATTGTGAGTTTTTCTCTCAATTTCAGTTCTTCATTGAACTTCTTTGGCATTTTCAGACTTTGTTTGATTGTGTCATCCTCCTTGATACTTCGGGTTCCTAGATCGCTATCTAGAGGGTCCAAGTCCGTTGGTGAAGAACGTATTCGATTCGGGTCCGCTCAGTATATTGTTCGGGTTCTTTCGAGTTCAACGTCATGTTAATTTCCAGCAACTTCAACGCCATTTTCTGCCATTTTAGTCGTTCATTTGCTGCCATGAAAGCCCTTTGAAGCATTCATCAACATTTGAATTCCGAAACTGCCTGAAAATTCCTTTCTCTCATTTCTTTCTTTATTTTCGTTTTTTTTTTTGTTCTTGTTGTTTTAACATCATTCTAACATCCATAACATTGTGTTATTGCAGAAACATGCTTGCTACAATCCTAGATCCGTTACAAACAAAGGACCGTTGTTTCTGAAGCAACGTACCCCTTTATCAACCATGATTAGATCTCATATTTTATGCATCCTACCTTATGCTCATATATTTATCATATGCATTTTCTATGATTTACTTAGGATTATAATAAACTATATTAATTATATTAACTAAGATAAGCATATCACCACATCTTTATATTCATTCTAAGTTAGTTTATATTTAAAATTAGCTAAAATACATTGTTTCTAGCTCTTTTTAGCTCATTCTTATCTGTTTATGCTTACACATTGTTTGCTCATTGTTTCAGCACTTTAAAGTAAATATATTAGTTTGAGACAACTTAAATGATTCAAGGATAGCTCAACATAGCTTGGGAAGGCTTATGGCAGCTCAAGGACAGCTCAAACGCTTGGAGTTGCAAGGAGCTTAATGGAAGATCATCTCAGCTCATGAACTTAATGGAATTACCTAGAAGAGGTCATGAACTTAAAACTCAAGCTCAACAAGCTAAATTCAGCTCCAAGAAGCTCAAATTGAAGTATGGATTGAGCTAGCTAAATCAGCTAGCTAGCTCAGCTCAAGCCTAGATCCTCTAGCTCATATCAGCTCCCCCTATCCCCTCCAGCTCGATGTTACCTAGCTAGCTAGTATCACTACCCAACTAGCTAGACCTAATGAGGCACCTACCCACCTATTCGGCCAAGGGCGGGAACCAACGACTCCTTTTAAGCATGGCACCAATATGGATTGTCACCAAGGCTGCCGAATAAACACCAAAAGCTTATCGCCACTATCCAACACTTATCACACCATTTCAACAATATTGGAGGGAGACACCATGCTTAGCCGAATCATTCACCCATGTATGATGCCTATTCGGCCACCCCCTTTCCCTTACTATAAATATGTGAGCCCTTTGGGCATTTAAACAACAATTCAGAATACAATTTATCCTTTGTGAGAATTTTCTCTCTTTTAGTTCTTTTTAGAACTTTATCGACTTATCAAGTATTTTGTACTTGTGGCGTCAACCCTTTTATCCACCTTGATACTTCTGGTTCTTTTAGTTTAATATACTAAAGGGGTCAAAGTCCTTACTACCATCCCTTAAATTTCAATATAAGATTCGGGGTTAGGTTTTCTATAGCCTAGTTTCTTCCTTAAGTATCTTTAAGATACTATCTCCGTTTCCATCCTCTCTTACCACCATCAAACACCATCTGAATTCCTTTCTTTAAACCTATCACTTTATCTCAGCCTTTACTATCACCCAAAACATCTAAAGACCCCTTACACCCTTTCCAAACATCATGCATTCCTTCATCTCCAAACCAGTCCCTGAACTTTCATTTGCATCCCTTATCTTTATTTCTTCATTTTACAGCCACTTCTTGCGAGATACTTTGATAGAGTAGCGCAATTATGGATTTGGAAGCCTTTAATCAAGTTGTTGCAAGAACTAGGGGCTCTAGACTCAATCAAGAACATTAGGAGCATATCTGAAAATTTAAGAGAAAAGAGAAGGGCTTTTCTTGAAAATTTCAGATTCAAGGCTGGAAAATCAAAGAAACGAAGATAAGAAAGAAGATTAGGGGATAAATAATAAGAATTTAAAACAAAAATGTTGAAAAAGATTGATAGAGAGGTAGATGAAACAAATCTGAAAATTCAGCTTTGTTTATGGCTATGGAGATGGCATGAAGTTGAAGATGGAGATGGCTTGATGGATTTGTGATGATTTTGTCCTCGGCACCCTCTTAGACGCAATTACCTAAGCAAGCAACCTCAAGCGACTCTAACCCACCCTCCTAGACGCGATTACCTAGGCAAGCAGGAGTGTGAAGATGATCTCCCTCACAAGAACTCGTCGAACTTATGTTGAAGAAGACTTTTAAGGGCACAAGTAATCAGCACTTGCAAAAACAAACTCACTAAATATTTCATTAATCAAAGAAAATCTGAATAATCTTAATTACAATGGTGGAGGCTTCATCCTTTTATAGGTGAAGGATAGCCAAAGTAATTTAACTTCTACTAAAACAAGGAAACCCTAATGTGATTAAAAAATAAAAGAAAAACAGCCTTTAAACTCCTTGTGCTTGGGCTGCAAGTGATAAGCTGATAAGAGTTGCTTGGGAGAAGGGTGACTGATTCCTAAAGTATATAAAACACTAAAAACATAATTTAAATGTTAATAATTAAATTGGGCTAAGTCTAATTCGTCCAAAAGCTTTATATAATAGTCTTTGGGCTGAATTTTACAAAATCCCGTATCCAGTTTTCTGCATGTGCAGTCTTCAGTAAAATTAATGTATCTTGAATTCCTGATGTCCGATTGTTGCATTTCAAGATGCGTTGGAAAGGTAACTGAATGACGGTCAATTTTCTAGAAGACATATCTGCCCAGAAATACCTGGATCCCATCCGAAAAGTCGTCTCAAGTTGGCTGACTTTCCCAACTTCATGAACATATTCAGCTTCTTGTCCAATATGGATTGCTTTAGCCCTCCCGTGCATCATACTTGCTTCCTTCCAAGGTCCTACAATCAAAGTGTGCCTTTAGCATCATCAACAAGATCGGCCTACATCATATGGTAATCAGAGCTTTGGTGTAAGAAGCAAAGTGAAACAAGAAGCCAATTTCAAGCAAAATTCAGATTGTAAGTGACTAATCTTTGTCATTTTCAATTATTCCGCAAAAAAAGAAAAAAAGAGAGAAAAAATCAGATTCAAAATTTACAAATTTAAGGGTGAGAAAGCACAACAACAACATCTTCAACATCAAGCCGAGAAGTCAAATCATCTTCAAGACATTGATAGTTGGTGAAGGAAGGTTGTGAGTTTCTTGACAAGTAAGTAACCCCATTTTTATTCTTTTCATTCTAAACCTATCTTTTCATCCTATTTCGTTTCCTTTTCTTTTCTTTTTAAACTAACCTTTCAACAACGCACAAGCACATTTACTTGCCTAAGTCTCGAGTAAGTTCTTCTAAGAACTATACAAGAGAGAAAGGAGTGGAAAAAGGCAAATTTGAGTGTGTGAGAGCAGAAGAGGACACGAAAAAGCCATATAAGTCCTAGAGTGCAAACACAGAGAGAAGCCATATAAGTTCCTAATATCCCTTTTCAGATTTTTTTTATTTTCACTAACTAAATATCTTAGAATTAAAATCTGGAAGAAGTACGACAAGCCCCAAGTCTTCAGACGGAAGCAATGATCCGAGAGTTGCAACGAATACTACGAGTAGAATTGGAGCCTATTCATGATAGAATGGAGCAATTAGAGGCTTCACAAGGCAATGTACGTAGGCAACAACCAAGACATCGAAATGAAGAGATTGTGGATGAGAATGAAGATGAGGAAGTTGAGAAGTTATCTATTCGAAGTGCTCAACGGTATCAAGGAAGGGGTGCTCAAATTGATAACAGCCTCAGCAACATCTGAGTTACCATTTCACCATTCCAAGGAAAGACCGATCCGAAAGCATATCTAGATTGGGAGAGTAAAGTGGAACATATATTCGAGTACCATAATTATTCGGAACAGAAAAAGGTACGGATTAGCCGCAATGGAATTCATTGATTATGCACTAATCTGGTGGGATCAACTAGTTCTATCCAGGAGACGCAATTGAGAAAGGCCAATTAACACATGGCGCAATATGAAGAGTATTATGCGTCGGAGATTCATACCAACTCATTACGACCGAGATCTTTTTCACAAGTTACAAACTTTGAAACAAGGAAACCAAAGCGTTGATGAGTACTACCAAGAGATGGAGATTGCAATGATCCGTGCCAATATAGAAGTAGATCGTGAGGCAACCATGGCCAGATTCCTCACCGGGCTCAATAAAGACATTGTCGATGTTGTAGAGCTTCAGCACTATGTTGAGATTGACGAAACGGTGCATATGGCGATAAAGGTTGAAAGGCAACAAAGAAGGAGGAGTGTGAACCGAAGTAACAATTCCACCACTTCTAAGCAGACACAAAACAATGCCCGACCCCGCTCCAGATTAGAGAGTCGGCTGAAACTTTAAAGCCAAAGCCTGTCATGGTAGAAAATAATCGAGGCAAGCAAGTGGAGAGCAAGGTTCGATCCAATGAGATTAAATGCTTCAAATGCCTTGGAAGAGGGCATATGGCCAATCAATGTCCAAATCGAAACACTATGTTGATTTTGGACAACGGAGAAGTCGTTTCTGATCATGAAGATGAAAAGGAAGAAGAAGAGATCAAGGATAAGGATGATGTACCAGAATATGCTAATGATGCTGATGGAGAACTATTCATGGTCAAAAGACTACTTAATACTCAAGTCTCCAATGAGGAACTGCAACGCAAAAACATCTTCCACACCAAGTGCAACATTAATGGAAAGGTATGTTTCATGATCATAGATGGTGGAAGTTGCACAAATGTGGCTAGTACTATTCCTGTGGACAGATTGGGATTAAGGACTCAAAAACATCATGAGCCCTACAAACTACAATGGCTAAACGATGGAGGAGAGTTGAACGTGACTAGACAAGCATTGGTGCCGTTTATAATTGGAAACTACAAGGATGAAGTACTATACGACGTGGTACCTATGCATGCAGGCCATATCCTACTTGGGAGACCTTGGCAGTATGGTAAGAAGACTATTCATGATTGTTACACCAACCAATACACCTTTAAGCATGAATGGAAGAAGTTCGTGCTGGTAACTTTGTCCCCCACGGAGGTTAGAAAAGAACAAATGCAAATGACGAAAGTGGTGGAGCAATTAAGCCAAGAACATTCCAAACCACCCGAAGGAACTCCTAATCATGTTTCGGCAAGTACCAATGAAGGTCGTCGAACCAGCCTTGTGCAAGGGCAAATTGCAAGAGAAACTCCAAAAACTAGTGCCTTTTCGAAAAAAGAAGTAAATTGGGAGTTTCCTCTTATCCTTCCGATAGATTACACTAACCTCTTCTCTTTATATTTCCATTCTATTTTGCAGCCATCATACAATTTTGAGAATACCTCGAGGAAGGAAAACATCACCTTCAGCACTACCAGAAAGCAATTGAGGAAAGACCCTTCCGATTTGAGAACAAATCGCTCAAAAGAAAGGGGAAGATGATACAATCCAGCTTGGGAGCTCAATTATCTTCCTTCTTATGTTAATCTTACTAAGGATGAAGAAACATGGAGTTTTCATTAAACTCTATCTTTTCATATTATTTCTTTTAGTTTATTACTTATATAGCATGATTAGATATCATATTTTATGCATACTACCTTATGCTCATATATTTATCATATGCATTATCTATGATATACTTAGGATTGTAATAAACTATATTAATTATATTAACTAAGATAAGCATATCACCACATCTTTATATTCATTCTAAGTTAGTTTATATTTAAAATTAGCTAAAGTACATTGTTTCTAGCTCTTTTTAGCTCATTCTTATCTATTTCAGCTTACACATTGTTTGCTCATTGTTTCAGCTCTTTTAAGTAAAGATATTAGTCCGAGATAACTTAAATGATTCAAGGATAGCTCAACAAAGCTTGGGAAGGCTTATGGCAGCTTGTAGCAGCTCAAGGACAGCTCAAACGCTTGGAATTGCATAGGAGCTTAATGGGAGATCATTTCAGCTCATGAACTTAATGAAACTACCTAGAAGAGCTCATGAACTTAAAACTCAAGCTCAATCAGCTAAATTCAGCTCCAAGAAGCTCAAATTGAAGTGTGAATTGAGCTAGCTAAATTATCTAGCTAGCTCAGCTCAAGCCTAGCTCGTCCAGCTCATCTCAGCTCCCCCTATCCCCTCCAGCTCGATGTTACCTAGCTAGCTAGTGTCACTACCTAACTAACTAGACCCGAGGAGGTACCTACCCACCTATTTGGCCAAGGGAGGGAACCAACGGCTCCTTTCAAGCATGGCGCCAAGATGGAGAGTCACAAAGGCTGTCGAATAAGCACCTGATAAAGGGTACGTTGCTTCAGAAACAACGCTCCTTGTATAAACAGATATAGGATCGTAGCAAACATTTCTCTGAAATAAAACACAAGTAAAGGATGTTTTAAAGGTGTTAAAATAACAAATAAAAACAAAAGAAAACGAAAAGAAAGAAAGAATAAGGGTGTAGGAATTTCTGGACAAATTTGGACTCGAATGGGGATGAAGGCTTTCAAGGCTTTTTCGGTGTCCAAAATGTGGCAGAAACGTTGCTGAAAAATCAGCTCCATTCAGCTGACGAGTCCATAAGCATCTGAAACCTGTCCTACGTGTGGGAGAGTGTCCGAGAGGCATGTGCCTTGCATATGGGCGTCCTACCCTTCCTCCATGCATGTGCACGACATGTGGTAGCCTTGGCATGTGCATGTGCATGTGCGGGCAGATTTGAGCATGTGTGCACAAAGCACATGTGCGAGAAGTTTTTGGCTGATTCCATTTGAAATTTAAACGAAATTAACACATTAAACATGTGTTTAATTTGTTCAAATATCATCCATACATTTGGGCGGCAATTTGGAGTTAGTTTGGGGCAGATTTTGAACTTGAATTTTAAACACAATTCACTTCAAATATGACCACACATTTGGGCGCCCCCCCCTCTTCATTTCTCTCTATATATGTACTTTAAACAATGTAAAAAGGTTAGACATTGAATGAAAATTTTATTTTGTTTGATATTATCTGTCAATTTCGGTTTTTCACCAAACTTTCTTTGGCATTTTAGACTTTTTTTGTTGTGTCAAAATTTTACTTGATACTTCGGGTTCCTATATCGCTATCTAGAGGGTCCAATTCCTCCGACGTGAAGCATATTCGATTCGGGTTTGCATAGGATATTGTGCAGGTTCTTTCGAGCTTTCCGTCATCAAATTTCCGCTGATTTTCCAGCAACATTTCTTCCATTTTTAGGAAACCGAAACAGCCATGAACGCCACTTGAAGCATTCATCTTAATCGACGTCCAAATCTGTCCAGAAACTCCTAGACCCTTTTTCTTCGTTTCTTTTTGTTTTCCTTTCGTTTTTCTTTCAACTTTCGTCATAATTACAGCCTTTTAACACTCATTTTTGTTTTGTTTAATTGCAGCGAAGTGCTTATTATAATCCTAGATCTGTAACAACAAGGAAACGTTTTTTTCACCAAGCAATGCCCTTATCATATGGTATCGGAGCCTCGGTTGGATTTTAGCACGTCCTGCACTCAAAATCATGAAAACAAAACAAAAGTGAAAAAAATAAAAAAATGTTGTGTACGAATTTCAAGAAGTCAAAATCAAAGTTTGACTTTTTTAAAGTCAAAATTCAAAATTAAAAAAAGAAAAGACAATAACAGATTTGAAATAAACCAAGAAAAACAGAAGCAAAACAAAGAAAATAGTGCTATTCGTGTGTGAAGTGATGAAGAAGATTCAAGAGTTGCCATGTAATGCTTGGAAATCACCCGAAACAACTTGTTCTTGTTTGTTCGGTGATAGGATTATTGTAAGCATTTCTTTGCAGTAAGTTGTTGTCTTTCTTTTCCTTCATTTTTGTCATCCTTATTTTATTATTTTGTTGTCAATTTCAAGCCTTGTTTTTGCTTTCTTTTTCAGCCTTTTATTTCACATAACAACCCCTATTTTGTTCTTTAACCATTTGTTTGTTTACCTATTATATTAGCTTGTAAGTTTGACACAGTTAACAAGTCCGAAAGATCAAGTTAGTGATTGCGAGGAATTGAGTTGAAAAGGCAATTGAGTGTGTGAGATCAGAAGGTGAGACGAAAAGAACCATTTAAGTTTTCTCCCGAGCGAAACACGAGTGTTGAGTGCAATTGTTGAGCGATCTTGATACAGACACGGCCTCGTATACGCTAACGTTGAGCTTGCGGAAGCGGATAAGGATGTTGGCGCGAATGTTGATGGAGAATGCTGGATCGGTGAAAAGATGGCTGAAGATAGGCAATGACGATGTAGATAGAAGATAGATGGATAAATTGTCCTCGGCACCCTCTTGATCGCAATTAACCAAGCAAGAAACCTCAAGGGGCTCTAACCCACCCTCCTAGATGTAGTTACCTAGGCAAGCAGGAGTGTGAAGATCAACAACAAATTCTAACGAACTTGAAGAATCGCTTCTAAAATAAAGAACACAAGTTATACTTCTTACAAGTCTGAACTCAAAAGAGAACTTTTTTTAACCATTCAAATATGAATTACAATGTGGTTGAAGCCTCTTTATATAAGCCTTGGAGAAATTCTAATCCTAGTAAACTTGAGGAATTAAATACAATAAATAAATGCTGAAATCTAATCTCCTAATTACACAAGTAACTTCTAATAAGAAATAAATATTAAAAATAAAAGCCTAATTAAATAAATTTGATCCTAATAGATATTGTATAATCATATATTGATTTAAATTACAAATAATCAAATAAAATCTTGAAAATTCATAATTATCCAAAAATCTCGTATTATTACCGTATAGGAATTTCTGCATGCGCTGTCTTTGCTAAAATAAACATATCTTGAGTTTCCGATGTCCGATTGAAACATTTCAAGATTCGTTGGAAAGATAATTGACAGCCAGACAATTTTCAAGAAGACATGTTGACCCATAAATGCCTGGATCCCATCCAAAAAGGGGTTGCAAGTTGACTGACGTTTTTAACTTTCAAAACAGTTTTAACTTCTTTTCCAAGATGAGTAGTTTCACCCCTCTCATGCATGTATCAGATCTTTCCTTGGAGAAATCTGTGAGATTTTGTTGAGTGTGCAGTGAGGTCCATTTCTTTATTTTTATTATATATATATTCTGTGTTTTTGTTTGTTGTTTTTGGTTAATCCAAATGGCAGGTTCTGATGAAAATTCGGGTGAACAACCACCGAATCTCCAAAAGAAAGCCTTGGAGCGCATTATGCAACGAGTTGTTGCTAATGCATTGGAGCCGTTACAGTCTAGAATGGATAGAATTGATGGAGGATCCAATTCTGCCCATGAATAACTTAACGACAATGAAGTCGAACAGTCACCGAGACATACTCCTAGACAAGGACGTGTGCAATAGGTAGATGACAATTTGACTAACATTAAGGTTGATATTCCTTCTTTTCAGGGACTTAAAGATCCTGATGCGTACCTAGCTTGGGTAACCAAAGTTGAACACGTTTTCGAGTGTTACAACTACTAGGAACAAAAGAAGGTTTGTTTAGCAGCAATGGAGTTTGTCGATTATGCCCTGTTATGGTGGGACCAGTTACTGCTTAGCCGGAGACGTACAGGCGAAGGTCCAGTGACTACATGGGACGAAATGAAACGAATCAAGCGAAAATGGTTTGTTCCATCTCATTACCATCGTGATTTATATCAGAAATTACAAGCTTTGAAACATGGTAATTGGAGTGTTGAAGACTACTTCAAGGAAATGGAGATGGCCATGATGCGTGCGAACATCGAGGAAGATCTAGAAGCTACTATGGCACGTTTTCTTGCAGGTTTGAACCCTGAAATAACTAACGTTGTTGAATTGCAGCATTATGTCGAGGTGGATGACATAATACACATGGCAATAAAGATTGAGCGACAACAATGTAGGAAGTCTTCAAATCGAGGTAATACTCCATTTATGTCATTTACCAATCCTTTGAGTACTCATAACAATTTCAGGAAGCAAGCACCGCAAGCACCACTTCAGATTCAAGAAAAGTTTGAATCGAGTAAACCAACGCCTCCCGTCACTGATAATGTGCGTGGCAAGCAAGTGGTGACACAGGAAAGGTCGAGGGACATCCAGTGCTTCAAGTGCCTTGGCAAAGGACATGTTGCGAGCCAATGTCCTAATAGGAGGACCATGCTGATGTGTGAGAACGGAGAAATAGAGTCAGACTCTAAAAAAGACGAACATGAGCCCCCTACTGTAGATGTTGATGAAGATGATAACAACGTGCAGACATTTGAAACCGGTGAAGCACTTGTTCTCAAGAGAAGTTTGAGCGCGCAACTGATCAAGGATGAACAACAATGAGAGAACATCTTTCATACAAGATGTCGCATCAATGACAAGGTATATGTTGTGATTATCGATGGTGGTAGTTGTACTAATGTTGCTAGTTCTCTTATGGTTGAAAAGCTAGGTCTGATGACGACGAAGCATCCCAATCTGTACAAGTTACAGTGGCAAAATGATGGTGGAGAAGTAAAAGTCACTAAACAGGTTGTCGTTCCATTTTCCGTTGGACGGTATACAGATGAGGTTCTATGTGATGTTTGTTCGATGGATGTATGCCATTTGCTTTTAGGGAGACCGTAGCAGTATGATAAGAGAGTTTTGCACGATTGTTACACCAATCGATACTCTTTTTTATCATGAGGGCAAAAAGGTAATTTTAACACCTTTGACTCCAAGTGAAGTATATGAAGACCAAATTCGTTTGAAAGTGAGTATTACAGCTTGGAAGGCAAGCAAAGAGGAGAATGGATGTGAAAAAGAGAAAGCGAATTCAAAGGTATTATCTAATTCTTCATTTTCTTCTACTTCTTCTAATTTGCAAATTGATAAAGTGATGTCGTATGATGTCCCAAAGGTTGCAAACGTTGGTATGTCTAGCACAATTATGTTCCTTTCAAAAATTCAACAACCTTCTTTATCACAGTTTGACATTCCTTTCCATAGTGCTATTGATTTTTTATCTTTGGATTATGAGTTCTTTGGTTGTACATGGATTTGTGGATTTGCGTTTGTGATTTTTGATGATAGTCGATATTTGCATTGTTCTTTGGAGTTGTATTTGTGTATACATGTTTGCAGGATCAAGAATATGCAGCGAGCTTTGCCTGCATCTATGTTGTGCATTATTCGAAAATGTACAAAAATAAAGGCACATCTTGCACCTTCAGCATTTGTGTTCTTTGCTAAAGAATTTGTGCCAGGTGGCTTGCATTTGTGCCAAGCACGGAGGTTAAAGAAGTTCCCCGCCAAACAGAAATCGAAGTTGTTCCCTTTTGTCCCGATCGTCGATTTGAGGACAAATCGTATTAAAGAAGGGGGGATGATGTGAGCACGGTTATGCCACCAAACGGTGCAACTTCAAACTTTCAGGGAAGTTTGCTCTTTCACTTGTTACATTCTGATGTGTAACATTTCTTTACTTATATTACGAGTTTTATAAGTGTTTGCATTGTATATACTACGTATTGTGTGTTTTGGGTTTGGTTTGCTAAGTATATGTTGTTTATAAATAAGTTTGCACAAGCTTTGTTTCCCGTTTGATATGTTTTCAATAACTTATCTAGTTTATAAATATGTTTACTAAGTTATGCCAGCTTGTTGTGTAATTTAGAATAAGTTTGGATTGTTATTTCAACTTATTATAAGTTTACATTAAGTTTGCAAAGCTTTTTATATGTGTTTGAATTGTTTGCCTGTACGTACATTGAAGGACAACAACTTAAGGTGATACATGCATGAGAGGGGTGAAACTAATCATCTTGGAAAAGAAGTTAAAACTGTTTTGCAAGTCAGAAACGTCAGTCAAATTGCAACCCCTTTTCGGATGGTATCCAGGCATTTATGGGTCGACATGTCTTCTTGAAACTTGTTTAGCTGTCAATTAGCTTTCCAACGGATCTTGAAACGCCTCAATCGGACATCTGGAGCTCAAGATACGTCTATTTTAGCAAAGACAGCGCATGCAAAAACTCCTATACGGGATTAATACGGGATTTTTGGATAATTACGAATTTTCAAGATTTTATTTGAGTATTTGTAATTTAAATCAATATAGGACTCTGCAATATCTATTAGGATCAAATTTATTTAATTAGGATTTTATTTTTTAAAATATTTATTTATTATTAGAAGTTACTTATATAATTAGGAGATTAGATTTCAGCATTTGTTTATTGTATTTAATTTCTTAAGTTTACTAGGATTAGAACTTCTCCAAGGCTTATATAAGGAGGCTTCAACCATATTGTAATTCAGATTTGAATGATTGAATAAAGTTCTCTTTTGAGTTTAGACTTGCAAGAAGTATAACTTGTATTCTTTATTTTAGAAGCGATTCTTCAAGTTCGTCAGAATTTGTTGTTGATCTTCACACTCCTGCTTGCCTAGGTAACTGCGTCTAGGAGGGTGGGCTAGAGCCGCTTGAGGTTGCTTGCTTGGTTAATTGCAATCAAGAGGGTGCCGAGGACAATTTATCTATTTATCTTCCATCTCCATCATCATCGTCTATCTTCAACCATCTTTTCACCGATCCAACATTCACGCCAACATCCTTATCCGCTTCCGCAAGTTCAACGTTCGCGTATACGAGGTCGTATCCGTATCATTTGGTATCAGATTCAGATCGTTCTTGAGGATGTCATTGAGCAACGTATTGAATTTTACTCTTTTGGGGACTCGATGTCATTATTGTTGTCGACTAGATCATTCCGGGTATGATTGTCCAGATAAGTCTTATTTTCAAGAAAAAAATTTGAGAGATATGTTGTCTGAATTCATGTCTTCTAATGATATTGAAATCTGTGATTCGGAGCGTGATGGAGAAATTTGTTCTCCTAAAGAACATGAGTAAGGCGATACCATCGAGAGTTTAACCTTGCCTATTGATGAGGAAGAAATTGTAAGTAGCGTGTTTGTTTCCAGTGACAAACCTACTATTCCGATTCAAGATGACCATCAAACGACAAACACCGACGAAGGTACGCTACAATCAAAAGGTACCATTGATTGTTTTCAAAATTCTATTTATGCTTATTTCTCTTCTAGCATTGATAACAATTTTGAAGATGAGAATGAGTCACTTTCCAACCAAAAGAACAATAGTGATGATCTCAATGAGAAGGAAATTGTAAATTACATTGCAAAAAGAGACTATGCACAAGGATCCTTCAAGACATCTTCTCTTTCCTGGTACTTTGATGAACTTCCTCCATTAGCCTGTTTAGATTCGAGGGCGAATCTTTTTGAGGAGTGGGGGAATGATACATGCATGAGAGGGGTGAAACTAATCATCTTGGAAAAGAAGTTAAAACTGTTTTGCAAGTCAGAAACGTCAGTCAACTTGCAACCCTTTTCGGATGGGATCCAGACATTTATGGGTCAACATGTCTTCTTGAAACTTGTTTAGCTGTCAATTAGCTTTCCAACGGATCTTGAAACGCCTCAATCGGACATCTGGAGCTCAAGATACGTCTATTTTAGCAAAGACAGCGCATGCAGAAATTCCTATACATGATTAATACGGGATTTTTGGATAATTACGAATTTTCAAGATTTTATTTGAGTATTTGTAATTTAAATCAATATAGGACTCTGCAATATCTATTAGGATCAAATTTATTTAATTAGGATTTTATTTTTTAAAATATTTATTTATTATTAGAAGTTACTTATATAATTAGGAGATTAGATTTCAGCATTTGTTTATTGTATTTAATTTCTTAAGTTTACTAGGATTAGAACTTCTCCAAGGCTTATATAAGGAGGCTTCAACCATATTGTAATTCAGATTTGAATGATTGAATAAAGTTCTCTTTTGAGTTCAGACTTGCAAGAAGTATAACTTGTATTCTTTATTTTAGAAGCGATTCTTCAAGTTCGTCAGAATTTGTTGTTGATCTTCACACTCCTGCTTGCCTAGGTAACTGTGTCTAGGAGGGTGGGCTAGAGACGCTTGAGGTTGCTTGCTTGGTTAATTGCAATCAAGAGGGTGTCGAGGACAATTTATCTATTTATCTTCCATCTCCATCGTCATCGTCTATCTTCAACCATCTTTTCACCGATCCAACATTCACGCCAACATCCTTATCCGCTTCCGCAAGTTCAACGTTCGCGTATACGGGGCCGTATCCATATCATAAGGACTTAATCTTAGCTCGGTTGCAGCTCAAAGAAGTGTAAGCAACTCATCTCAGCTCAACTCAGCTCAGTACACTCTCAGTTAGTTGAATTCAGCTCACTTCAACTCCACTAGCTCAACTCCAGCTGACGAGTCCAGAAGCAGCTGAAACCTGTCCTACATGTGCGAGAGTGTCTGAGAGGCACGTGCCTTGCATATGGGCGTCCTACCCTTCCTCCATGCATGTGCACGACATGTGGCAGCCTTGGCATGTGCATGTGCATGTGCGGGCAGATTTGAGCATGTGTGCACAAAGCACATGTGATACATGCATGGGAGGGCTAAAGCAATGCATATTGGACAAGAAGCTGAATTTGTTTATGCAGTCTAGAAAGTCAGCCAACTTGAGATGACATTTCAGATGGGATCCGGGCATTTCTGGGAAGAATTGTCTTCTAACAAATTGACTGTCGTTCAGTTACCTTTTCAACGCATAATGAAACGCATCAATCGAACATCGGGAACTCAAGATACGCTCATTTTTCTGAAGACTACGCATGAAGAAAATTGGATACGGGATTATAACGGGTTTTGTAAAATTCAGCCCAAAAGCTATTATATAAAGCTTTTGGACGAATTAGACTTAGCCCAACTTAATTATTAACATTTAAATTATGTTTTTAGGGTTTTATATACTTTAGGAACCAGCCACCCTTCTCCCAAGCAGCTCTTATCAGCTTATCACTTGCAGCCCAAGCACAAGGAGTTTAAAGGCTGTTTTATTTTATTTTTTTAATTAAATTAGGGCTTCCTAGTTTTTGTAGAAGTTAAATTACTTTGGCTATCCTTCACCTATAAAAGGATGAAGCCTCCATCATTGTAAGGAGATTATTTAGATTTTCTTTGATTAATGAAATATTTAGTGAGTTTGTTTTTGCAAGTGCTGATTACTTGTGCCTTAGAAGTCTTCTTCAACATAAATTCAACGAGTTCTTGTGAGGGAGATCATCTTCACACTCCTGCTTGCCTAGGTAATCGCATCTAGGAGGGTGGGTTAGAACCGCTTGAAGTTGCTTGCTTAGGTAATTGCGTCTAAGAGGGTGCCGAGGACAAAACCATCACAAATCCATCAAGCCATCTCCATCTTCAACTTCATGCCATCTCCATAACCATAAACAAACCTGAATTTTCAGATTTGTTTTATCTACCCCTCTATCAATCTTTTTCAATCTTTTTGTTTCAATTCTTATTATTTATCCCCTAATCTTCTTTCTTATCTTCGTTTCTTTGATTTTCCAGCCTTGAATCTGAAATTTTCAAGAAAAGCCCTTCTCTTTTCTCTTGAATTTTCAGATCTGCTCTTAATCTTCTTGATTGAGTCTAGAGCCCCTAGTTCTTGCAACAACTTGATTGAAGGCTTCGAAATCCATAATTGCGCTACTCTATCAACATGTGCGAGAAGTTAAAACTGACCACACATTTGGGCACCCCTCCCTCTTCATTTCTCTCTATATATGTACTTCAAACAATGTAAAAAGGTTAGACAATGAATGCAATTTTTATTTTGTGAGATATTATGATAAATGCATGAGAGCGGAGAAACTAATCATCTTGGAAAAGAAGTTAAAACTGTTTTGCAAGTCAGAAACTTCAGTCAACTTGCGACTCCTTTCTGGATGGGATACAGTCATTTATGGGTCGACATGTCTTCTTGGAACTTGTCCGACTGTCAACTAGCTTTTGAACGAATCTTGAAACATCCCAATCGGACATCTAGAACTCAAGATATGCCTATTTTAGTGAAGAGAGCGCATGTAGAAGTTCCTACGAGATTTTTGGATAATTACGAATTTTCATGATTTTATTTGTTTACTTGTAATTTAAATCAATATAGGATTCCACAATATCTATTAGGATCAGATTCATTTAATTAGGATTTTATTTTTAATATTTATTTATTATTAGAAGTTACTTATGTAATTAGGAGATTAAATTTCAGCATTTATTTATTGTATTTAATTTCCTAAGTTAACTAGGATTAGAGCTTCTCCAAGGCTTACATAAGGAGGCTTCAACCACATTGTAATTAAGATTTGAATGATTAAATAAAGTTCTCTTTTGAGTTCAGACTTGCAAGAAGTATAACTTGTGTTCTTTATTTTAGAAGCGATTCTTCAAGTTTGTCAGAATTTGTTGTTGATCTTCACACTCCTGCTTGCCTAGGTAACTGCGTCTAGGAGGGTGGGTTAGAGCCGCTTGAGGTTGCTTGCTTGGTTAATTACGATCAAGAGGGTGCCGAGGACAATTTATCCATTTATCTTCCATCTCCATCGTCACCGCCTATCTTCAGCCATCTTTTCACTGATTCAACATTCGCGCCAATATCCTTATCCGCTTCCGCAAGCTCAACGTTCACGCCAATGATAAATGCATGAGAGAGGTGAAACTAATCATCTTGGAAAAGAAGTTAAAATTGTTTTGCAAGTCAGAAACGTCAGTCAACTTGCAACTCCTTTCTGGATGGGATCCAGGCATTTATGGGTCGACATGTCTTCTTGAAACTTGTCCGGCTGTCAATTAGCTTTTCAACAGATCTGAAACGCCTCAATCGGACATCTAGAACTCAAGATACGCCTATTTTAGTGAAGACAACGCATGCAGAAGTTCCTATACGGGATTAATACGAGATTTTTGGATAATTACGAATTTTCATAATTTTATTTGATTGTTTGTAATTTAAATCAATATAGGATTCTGTAATATCTATTAGGATCAGATTTATTTAATTAGGATTTTATTTTTAATATCTATTTATTATTAGAAGTTACTTATGTAATTAGGAGATTAGATTTCAGCATTTATTTATTGTATTTAATTTCCTAAGTTTCCCAGGATTAGAACATCTCCAAGGCTTATATAAGGAGGCTTCAACCACATTGTAATTAAGATTTGAATGGTTAAATAAAGTTTTCTTTTGAGTTTAGACTTGCAAGAAGTATAACTTGTGTTCTTTATTTTAGAAGCAATTCTTCAAGTTCGTCAGAATTTGTTGTTGATCTTCACACTCCTGCTTTCCTAGGTAACTGCGTCTAGGAGGGTGGGTTAGAGCCGCTTGAGGTTGCTTTCTTGGTTACTTGCGATCAAGAGGGTGTCGAGGTCAATTTATCCATTTATCTTCCATCTTCATCGTCATCGCCTATCTTCAGCCATCTTTTCACCGATCCAACATTCGCGCCAATATCCTTATCCGCTTCTGCAAGCTCAACGTTCGCGTATACGGGGCCGTGTCTGTATCATTTGGTATCAGATTCAGATCGTTCTTGAGGATGTCATTGAGCAACATATTGAATTTTACTCTTTTGGGGACTCGATGTCATTATTGTTGTCGACTAGATCATTCCGGGTATGATTGTCCAGATAAGTCTTATTTTCAAGAAATTTTTTTGAGAGATATGTTGTCTGAAATCATGTCTTCTAATGATATTGAAATATGTGATTTGGAACATGATAAAGAAATGTGTTCTCCTAAAGAACATGAAGAAGGCGATACCATTGAGAGTTTAACCTTGCCTATTGATGAGGAAGAAATTCTATGTAGTGTGTTTGATTCCAGTGGCAAACCTACTATTTTTATTCAAGATGATCATCAAATGAAAAACACCGACGAAGGTACGCTACAATCAAAAGGTATCATTTATTGTTTTCAAAATTCTATTTATGCATATTCATCTTCTAGCATTAATAACAATTTTGAAGACGAGGATGAGTCACTTTGCAACCAAAAGAACAATAGTGATGATCTCCATGAGAAGGAACTTGTAAATTACATTGCAAAAAGAGACTATGCGCAAGGTTCCTTCAAGACATCTTCTCTTTCCTGGTACTTTGATGAACTTCCTCCATTTACCGATTTAGATTTGAGGACGAATCTTTTTGAGGAGTGGGGGAATGATAAATGCATGAGAGAGGTGAAACTAATCATCTTGGAAAAGAAGTTAAAACTATTTTGCAAGTCAGAAACGTCAGTAAACTTGCGACTCCTTTCTGGATGGGATCTAGGCATTTATAGGTCGACATAACTTCTTGAAACATGTCCGGCTGTCAATTAGATTTTCAACGGATCTTGAAACGCCTCAATCGGACATCTAGAACTCAAGATACGCCTATTTTAGTGAAGACAGCGCATGCAGAAGTTCCTATACAGGATTAATACGAGATTTTTGGATAATTACGAATTTTCATGATTTTATTTGATTATTTGTAATTTAAATCAATATAGGATTCTATAATATCTATTAAGATCAAATTTATTTAATTAGGATTTTATTTTTAACATTTATTTATTATTAGAAGTTACTTATGTAATTAGGAGATTAGATTTCAGCATTTATTTATTGTATTTAATTTCCTAAGTTTCCCAGGATTAGAACTTCTTCAAGGCTTATATAAGGAGGCTTCAACCACGTTGTAATTAAGATTTGAATGATTAAATAAAGTTCTCTTTTGAGTTCAGACTTGCAAGAAGTATAACTTGTGTTCTTTATTTTAGAAGCGATTCTTCAAGTTCGTCAGAATTTGTTGTTGATCTTCACACTCCAGCTTGCCTAGGTAACTGCGTCTAGGAGGGTGGGTTAGAGCCGCTTGAGGTTGCTTGCTTGGTTAATTGCGATCAAGAGGGTGTCGAGGACAATTTATCCATTTATCTTCCATCTTCATCGTCATCACCTATCTTCAGCCATCTTTTCACCGATCCAACATTCGCGCCAATATCCTTATCCGCTTCCGCAAGCTCAACGTTCGCGTATACGGGGCCGTGTCCGTATCATTTGGTATTAGATTCAGAATCTTAATTAGGATTTTATTTTTAATATTTATTTATTATTAGAAGTTACTTATGTAATTAGGAGATTAGATTTCAGAATTTATTTATTGTATTTAATTTCCTAAGTTTACTAGGATTAGAACTTCTCCAAGGCTTATATAAGGAGGCTTCAACCAGATTGTAATTAAGATTTGAATGATTAAATAAAGTTCTCTTTTGAGTTCACACTTGCAAGAAGTACAACTTGTGTTCTTTATTTTAGAAGTGATTCTTCAAGTTCGTCAGAATTTGTTGTTGATCTTCACATTCATGCTTGCCTAGGTAACTGGGTCTAGGAGGGTAGGTTAGAGCCGCTTGAGGTTGCTTGTTTGGTTAATTGCGATCAAGAGGGTGTCGAAGACAATTTATTCATTTATCTTCCATCTCCATCGTCATCGCCTATCTTCAGCCATCTTTTCACCGATCCAACATTTGCGCCAATATCCTTATCCGCTTCCGCAAGCTCAACGTTCGCGTATACGGGGTCGTGTCCGTATCATATTATCTCTCAATTTCGGTTTTTCACCAAACTTTCTTTGGCATTTCAGACTTTGTTTGTTGTGTCAAAATTTTACTTGATACTTTGGGTTCCTAGATCGCTATCTAGAGGGTCCATGTCCTCCGACGTGAAGCATATTCGATTTGGGTTTGCATAGGATATTGTGCAGGTTCTTTCGAGCTTTCCGTCACCGAATTTCTGCTGATTTTCTAGCAACATTTCTGCCATTTTTAGGACACCGAAACAGCCATGAACGCCACTTGAAGCATTCATCTTCATCGACGTCCAAATCTGTCTAGAAATTCCTACACCCTTTTTCTTCGTTTTTTTTTGTTTTCCTTTCGTTTTTCGTCATAATTACAGCCTTTTAACACCCATTTTCGTTTTGTTTAATTGCAGCGAAGTGCTTATTATAATCCTAGATCCGTAACAGCAAGAAAACGTTGTTTTCACCAAGCAACGCCCTTATCAAATGAGCTGGCAAACTTATTCACAAGCACACAACAAGCTCTCATATCAAAGCATACACTTATATAACTTACAAAACCAAACCAAATCACATAATACTTATAGAAACTATGCAAACACTTATAAAACTCGTAATATAAGTAAAGAAATGTTACACATCAGTATGTAACAAGTGAAATAGCAAACTTCCTTGAAAGTTTGAAGTTGCACCGTCGGGTGGCATAAATGTGCTCACGCCACACTTGGAAACAAGCCTAGGACGTTGACTTTATCAAGAAACTTTGAATTTGGAAAAATCTAGAATTTCAAGAGAATATGCAATGGTGTTTCATGAAAATTCTGAAAATAAGAGCCCAAAGTTAAAGATTCAAAGGTGAATAAGAAGATTAGAAGAAAATAAGAAGGAATTGAACGAAAAAGATAAAGAAAGATAAGTGCAAAGTAAAGAAAAACGAATTTGGAAATTTCAGATCTATTTGTGGAAGATGGTGCAATGTTGAAGACTTGGACAAGATGGATTTGGAGTTGTGGAATGGTAGTTAATTTTTCACCCACAGAACCCTTCTAGTTGCAATTAACTAGGAAACCTCTGTGATATGGCTTAAAACAGACCCTCCTACCCGCGATTTGATAGGCAACTCGAAGTGTGAAGATTTGCCCTCGCTAAACTCGGTCAAACACATTGAAGAAAGCTTCGAAGACACGAGTTTCTCGATACTTTCAAACATGTACTCAAAAGAATACCATATTTATTTAATAACTCAAATATGATTTACAAAGAAGAAGATCTCATCCTTTTATAGGGGAAGGATGACTAAACTAAAAGAAAGTCCTAAATAGAATAAAACCCTCTTCCAAATAAAATAATACTAAATGAAATAATAAAATAACCATAAACTAATAAAATAATGTAATTACTTGCTGAATGGGAACTCTGCCTGGTTTAGGCAGTCTTGGGCGGCACTCTTCCATGGCTGATAAGGGGATGGCTTATTAGGGTTGTAGCTTGAATGTGAGGCTGATTTGGGCTATTTTAAAGGGAATGACAAGGCCTAAACTTAAATGAGTCTGATTTGGGCTGGAAATTAACTAATTAGACCCAAGCTTTATAATTCAGCTTTGGGTCTAAAAGTTACAATTAAAACCCAATTTTAATAGACTTCAAATATGGTTAAGGACTTTTCCTTGCATTCTTGGGTGTGTGCTTCCTCAACATGGGTTTGTGTGACCCAATTCTTCAAACTTGGAGAGTGAGTGTTTTCCCGAAATTCTTGCTCTTGCTTGAAAGATTGTAAGCCTTTGGTCAGCATTTCTTACATGGTGGTGTATAGTTTATCCTTAAGGATCTTGGACTTGATTCGTGTGGCTGGTCCAAGAGAGAATGTGAGTCCATCTTTGGCTTGGGCTTGTCACGTGCATGTATCATCATGCAACTTTTAGAATCCTACTAACACAAGAAAATGAAAAGGTGTTAGATAATGTAAAGGAGAAAAAAAAGAAGGAAAACAAAAGAACTTAAATGAAATCTAAGAGCAAAAGAAGTGAAAGAAGCAAATCCTTAAAACCCAGAAAGCAATCATGAGAGTCCAAATGATATGAAATATGTTTGGGAATAGGTGTGATGCTTAGCACTTGCTTTGCTTGCTGATTGTGTTGTTTTTGTCTCTTTCTTTTCTTTTTGTTTCTTTTTTCTTTTTTTTTCTTTTTTTGTGGTAAAAATGAAATAAAACAGCAAGAAAATGAAAATTATGGTTTATTGGAAAGAAAGAACCTAAAATGCCAAAAACAGCCCAGCTTGCAAAGTTGCGGCAGATTGAGATTGGAACTCTCCCAAATTTGACCAAACTTGAATTTCTTGCCCAAAAATCGAGCCCAATCTAATACCAACTGATGTAGGGCTTGCTAATACGTTGGAAACTCTCAAAATCACTTGGAAACAAGCCTAGGGCGCTGACTTTATTAAGAAACTTTAAATCTGGAAAAATATGGAATTTCAAGAGAATATGCAATGGTGTTTCTTGAAGATTCTGAAAATAAGAGCCCAAAGTTAAAGGTTCAAAGGTGAATAAGAAGATTAGAAGAAAATAATAAGGAATTGAACAAAAAAGATAAAGAAAGATAAGTGCAAAGTAAAGAAAAATGAATCTGGAAATTTTAGATATGTTTGTGGAAGATGGTGCAATGGTGAAGACTTGAACAAGATGGATTTGGAGTTTTGGAATGGTAGAGATGCTCGCGGAACCCTCCTACTTGCAATTAACTAGGCAACTCCGTGATATGGCTTAAAATCAACCCTCCTACTCGCGATAAAATAGGCAACCCGGAGTGTAAAGATTCTCCCTCGCTCAACTCGGTCGAAGATGTTGAAGAAAGCTTCGAAGACACAAGTTTCCCGACACTTGCAAACATGTACTCAAAATAATAACCTCTTTATTTAATAACTCAAATCTGATTTACAAAGAAGAAGATCTCATGCATTTATCATTCCCCCACTCCTCAAAAAGATTCGTCCTCGAATCTAAACTGGTAAATGGAGGAAGTTCATCAAAGTACCAGGAAAGAGAAGATGTCTTGAAGGAACCTTGTGCATAGTCTCTTTTTGCAATGTATACAAGTTCCTTCTCATGGAGATCATCACTATTGTTCTTTTGGTTGCAAATTGACTCATTCTCGTCTTCAAAATTGTTATTAATGCTAGAAGAGGAATATGCATAAATAGAATTTTGAAAACAATCAATGATACCTTTTGATTGTAGCGTACCTTCGTCGGTTTTTTTTCATTTGATGATCATCTTGAATAAAAATAGTAGGTTTGCCACTGGAATCAAACACACTACATAGAATTTCTTCCTCATCAATAGGCAAGGTTAAACTCTCGATGGTATCGCCTTCTTCATGTTCTTTACGAGAACAAATTTCTTTATCATGTTCCAAATCACATATTTCAATATCATTAGAAGACATGATTTCAGACAACATATCTCTCAAAAAATTTTCTTGAAAATAAGACTTATCTGGACAATCATACCCGGAATGATCTAGTCGACAACAATAATGACATCGAGTCCCCAAAAGAGTAAAATTCAAAATGGTTCTCAATGACATCCTCAAGAACGATCTGAATCTAATACCAAATGATACGGACACGGCCCCGTGTACGCGAACGTTGAGCTTGCGGAAGCGGATAAGGATATTGGCGCGAATGTTGGATCGGTGAAAAGATGGCTGAAGATAGGTGATGACGATGAAGATGGAAGATAAATGGATAAATTGTCCTCGACGCCCTCTTGATCGCAATTAACCAAGCAAGCAACCTCAAGCGGCTCTAACCCACCCTCCTAGACGCAGTTACCTAGGCAAGCTGGAGTGTGAAGATCAACAACAAATTCTGACGAACTTGAAGAATCGCTTCTAAAATAAAGAACACAAGTTATACTTCTTGCAAGTCTGAACTCAAAAGAGAACTTTATTTAATCATTCAAATCTTAATTACAACGTGATTGAAGCCTCCTTATATAAGCCTTGAAGAAGTTCTAATCCTGGGAAACTTAGGAAATTAAATACAATAAATAAATGCTGAAATCTAATATCCTAATTACATAAGTAACTTCTAATAATAAATAAATATTAAAAATAAAATCCTAATTAAATAAATCTGATCATAATAGATATTGCAGAATCCTATATTGATTTAAATTACAAATAATCAAATAAAATCATGAAAATTCGTAATTATCCAAAAATCTCGTATTAATCCCGTATAGGAACTTCTGCATGACCTGTCTTCACTAAAATAGGCGTATCTTGAGTTCTAGATGTCCGATTGAGGCGTTTCAAGATCCGTTGAAAAGCTAATTGACAGCCGGACAAGTTTCAAGAAGATATGTCGACCCATAAATTCCTGGATCCCATCCAGAAAGGAGTCGCAAATTGACTGACGTTTCTGACTTGCAAAACAGATTAACTTCTTTTCCAAGATGATTAGTTTCACCTCTCTCATGCATTTATCATTGGCGCGAACGTTGAGCTTGCGGAAGCGGATAAGGATATTGGCGCGAATGTTGGATCAGTGAAAAGATGGCTGAAGATAGGTGATGACGATGGAGATGGAAGATAAATGGTTAATTGTCCTCGGCACCCTCTTGATCGCAATTAACCAAGCAAGCAACCTCAAGCGGCTCTAACCCACCCTCCTAGACGCAGTTACCTAGGCAAGTAAGAGTGTGAAGATCAACAACAAATTCTGACGAACTTGAAGAATCGCTTCTAAAATAAAGAACACAAGTTATACTTCTTGCAAGTCTAAACTCAAAAGAGAACTTTATTTAATCATTCAAATCTTAATTACAATGTGGTTGAAGCCTCCTTATATAAGCCTTGGAGAAGCTCTAATCCTAGTAAACTTAGGAAATTAAATACAATAAATAAATGCTGAAATTTAATCTCCCAATTACACAAGTTTCAAGAAGACATGTCGACCCATAAATGACTGTATCCCATCCAGAAAGGAGTCGCAAGTTGACTGAAGTTTCTGACTTGCAAAATAGTTTTAACTTCTTTTCCAAGATGATTAGTTCCACCTCTCTCATGCATTTATCATAATATCTCACAAAATAAAAATTGCATTCAATGTCTAACCTTTTTACATTGTTTGAAGTACATATATAGAGAGAAATGAAGAGGGAGGTGTGCCCAAGTGTGTGGTCAGATTTGAAGTGAATTGTGTTTAAAATTCAAGTTCAAAATCTGCCCAAAACTAACTCCAAATTGCCGCCCAAATATATGGCTGATATTTTAACGAATTAAACACATGTTTAATGTGTTAATTTCGTTTGAATTTCAAATGAAATCAACCAAAAACTTCTCGCACACGTTGGAAAGATAATTGACAGCCGGACAAGTTTTAAGAAGACATGTCGACCCATAAATGCCTGGATCCCATCCAAAAAGGGGTTGCAAGTTGACTGACGTTTCTGACTTGCAAAACAGTTTTAACTTCTTTTCCAAGATAATTAGTTTCACCCCTCCCATGCATGTATCATTCCCCCACTCCTCAAAAAGATTCGCCCTCGAATCTAAACCGGTCAATGGAAGAAGTTCATCAAAGTACCAGGAAAAAGAAGATGTCTTGAAGAATCCTTGTGCATAGTCTCTTTTTGCAATGTAATTTACAAATTTCTTCTCATTGAGATCATCACTATTGTTCTTTTGGTTGCAAAGTGACTCATTCTCATCTTCAAAATTGTTATCAATGCCAGAAGAAAAATAAGCATAAATAGAATTTTGAAAACAAACAATGGTACCTTTTGATTTTTGAGTACCTTCGTCGGTGTTTGTCGTTTGATGGTCATCTTGAATCGGAATAGTAGGTTTGTCGCTGGAAACAAACACGCTACTTACAATTTCTTCCTCATCAATAGGCAAGGTTAAACTCTCGATGGTATCGCCTTCCTCATGTTCTTTAGGAGAACAAACTTCTCCATCATGCATCGAATCACAGATTTCAATATCATTAGAAGACATGAATTCAGACAACATATCTCTCAAAATTTTTTCTTGAAAATAAGACTTATCTGGACAATCATACCCGGAATGATCTAGTCGACAACAATAATGACATCGAGTACCCAAAAGAGTAATATTCAATACAATTCTCAATGACATCCTCAAGAACGATCTGAATCTGATACCAAATGATACGGACACGACCCCGTATATGCGAACGTTGAGCTTGCGGAAGCGGATAAGGATGTTGGCGCGAATGTTTGATTGGTGAAAAGATGGCTGAAGATAGGCGATGGCGATGGAGATGGAAGATAAATTGTCCTCGGCACCCTCTTGATCGCAATTAACCAAGCAAGCAATCTCAAACGGCTCTAACCCACCCTCCTAGACGCAGTTACCAGGCAAGCAGGAGTGTGAAGATCAACAACAAATATTGACGAACTTGAAGAATCGCTTCTAAAATAAAGAACACAAGTTATACTTCTTGCAAGTCTGAACTCAAAAGAGAACTTTTTTTAATCATTCAAATCTCTATTACAATGTGGTTGAAGCCTCCTTATATAAGCCTTGAAGAAGTTCTAATCCTAGTAAACTTAAGAAATTAAATACAATAAATAAATGCTAAAATCTAATCTCCTAATTAGATAAGTAACTTCTAATAATAAATAAATATTAAAAAATAAAATTCTAATTAAATAAATCTGATCCTAATAGATATTGCAGAATCCTATATTGATTTAAATTACAAATAATCAAATAAAATCTTGAAAATTCGTAATTATCCAAAAATCCCGTATTAATCCCGTATAGGAATTTCTGCATGTGCTGTCTTTGCTAAAATAGACGTATCTTGAGTTTCAGATGTCCGATTGAGGCATTTCAAGATCGGTTGGAAAGCTAATTGACAGCCGGACAAGTTTCAAGAAGACATGTCGACCCATAAATGCCTGGATCCCATCCAAAAAGGGGATGCAAGTTGACTGACGTTTCTGACTTGCAAAACAGTTTTAACTTCTTTTCCAAGATAATTAGTTTCACCCCTCCCATGCATGTATCAAATTTGGTCTTCATATACTTCACTTGGAGTCAAAGGTGCCAAAATTACCTTTTTGCCCTCATGATAAAAAAGTGTATCAATTGGTGTAACAATCGTGCAAAACTCTCTTATCATACTGCTACGGTCTCTCTAAAAGCAAATGACATGCATCCATCGAACAAACATCACATAGAACCTCATCTGTATACCGTCCAACGAAAAATGGAACGACAACCTGTTTAGTGACTTTTACTTCTCCACCATCATTTTGCCACTGTAACTTGTACAGATTGGGATGCTTCGTCGTCATCAGACCTAGCTTTTCAACCATAAGAGAACTAGCAACATTAATCCAACTACCACCATCGATAATCACAACACATACCTTGTCATTGATGCGACATCTTGTATGAAAGATGTTCTCTCATTGTTGTTCATCCTTGATCAGTTGCGCGCTCAAACTTCTCTTGAGAACAAGTGCTTCACCGGTTTCAAATGTTTGCACGTTGTTATCATCTTCATCATCTACAGTAGGGGGCTCATGTTCGTCTTTTTTAGAGTCTGACTCTATTTCTCCGTTCTCACACATCAGCATGGTCCTCCTATTAGGACATTGGCTCGCAACATGTCCTTTGCCAAGGCACTTGAAGCACTGTATGTCCCTCGACCTTTCCTGTGTAACCACTTGCTTGCCACGCACATTATCAGTGACGGGAGGCGTTGGTTTACTCGATTCAAACTTTTCTTGAATCTGAAGTGGTGCTTGCGGTGCTTGCTTCCTGAAATTGTTATGAGTACTCAAAGGATTGGTAAATGACATAAATGGAGTATTACCTCGATTTGAAGACTTCCTACATTGTTGTCGCTCAATCTTTATTGCCATGTGTATTATGTCATCCACCTCGACATAATGCTGCAATTCAACAACGTTAGCTATTTCAGGGTTCAAACCTACAAGAAAACGTGCCATGGTAGCTTCTTAATCTTCTTCGATGTTCGCACGCATCATGGCCTTCTCCATTTCCTTGAAGTAGTCTTCAACACTCCGATTACCCTGTTTCAAAGCTTGTAATTTTTGATATAAATCACGATGGTAATGAGATGGAACAAACTGTTTTCGCATGATTCGTTTCATTTCGTCCCATGTAGTCACTGGACCTTCGCCTGTATGTCTCCGACTAAGCAGTAACTGGTCCCACCATATCAGGGCATAATCGACAAACTCCATTGCTGCTAAACAAACCTTCTTTTGTTCTTAGTAGTTGTAACACTCGAAAACGTGTTCAACTTTGCTTTCCCAAGCTAGGTACGCATCATGATCTTTAAGTCCCTGTGATAGAGTAGCGCAATCTTGGATTTGGAAGCCTTCAATCAAGTTGTTGCAAGAACTAGGGGCTCTAGACTCAATCAAAAAAATTAGGAGCAGATCTGAAAATTCAAGAGAAAAGAGAAGGGCTTTTCTTGAAAAATTTAGATACAAGGCTGGAAAATTAAAGAAAAGAAGATAATAAAGAAGATTAAGGATCAAATAATCAGAATTAAAATAGAAAGATTGAAAAAGATTAAAAGAGATGTAGATAAAACAAATCTGAAAATTCAGCTTTGTTTATGGCTATGGAGATGGCATGAAGTTGAAGATGGAGATGGCTTGATGGATTTGTGATGGTTTTGTCCTTGGCACCCTCTTAGACGTAATTACCTAAGCAAGTAACCTCAAGCGGCTCTAACCTACCCTCCTAGACGTGATTACCTAGGCAAGCAGGAGTGTGAAGATGATCTCCCTCACAAGAACTCGTCGAACTTATGTTGAAGAAGACTTCGAAGGCACAAGTAATCAGCACTTGCAAAAATAAACTCACTAAATATTTTATTAATCCAAGAAAATCTGAATAATCTCCATTACAATGGTGGAGGCTTCATCCTTTTATAGGTGAAGGATAGCCAAAGTAATCTAACTTCTACTAAAACTAGGAAACCCTAATTTAATTAAAAAATAAATGAAAAACAGCCTTTAAACTCCTTGTGCTTGGGCTGCAAGTAATAAGCTGATAAGTGTAGGTGATAAGTTGATAAGAGTTGCTTGGGAGAAGGGTGGCTGGTTCCTAAAGTATATAAAACCCTAAAAACATAATTTAAATGCTAATAATTAAGTTGGGCTAAGTCTAATTCGTCCAAAAGCCTTATATAATAGCTTTTGGGCTGAATTTTACAAAATCCCGTAATAATCCCGTATCCAGTTTTCTGCATGCGCGGTCTTCAGTAAAATGGACATATCTAGAGTTCCCGATGTCCGATTGATGCGTTTCAAGATGCTTTGGAAAGGTAACTGAATGACGGTCAATTTTCTAGAAGACAACTCTGCCCAGAAATGCCCGGATACCACCCGAAATGTCGTCGCAAGTTGGCTGACTTTCCAGACTTCACAAACAGATTCAACTTCTTGTCCAATATGCATTGCTTTAGCCCTCCCATGCATGTATCATTCCCCCACTCCTCAAAAGGATTCGTCCTCGAATCAGAAACAGAAAAAGGACGTTTAACAATGGCAATCAAAAAAGAATCTTTGTCATAGGTGGAGTGATCCAATTGAGCTCCTCTCAATGGTTCAACAAAATCCTGAAAAAAGAACTTAAAGCCACTCGAAACAATGATGTTATGGTTAGGTCGAAAAAAATCTCTCTTTATCTTTTTCTCGCCTTTTTCATTTGTACATTGTTCGACTTTTACCTCATGTTTCTTTTCACTCACTAAAATTGGACCATTAATTTGACTTTTATTGCTCTCTGCCTCTTGACTCTCGGTCTTTTTCAAATAAGATAACTCACGTACCCAATTCTTCTCACAAAAAATATCATCAAAATACAAATTTTGTAGAGGATGAAGTGTTTCTAACCGAATGATAGGACAAGAATCAAATAAAGGGTTAAAATCACACTTACTTTCTTGGGAGGTTGTTGATGAATCAAGAGAACTCACTACTAAGCATGAAAGATTCTCTTGATTTATGGGTTCAAGTCTTTCTTCTTCCGAAACGTCATCTTCTGAAAGTATTTGCTCATTATTGGGTAAGATTACACACTCGGTGGTGACATCTTTCCCATGTTCTCGAGGATAACAAATTTCTTCGACATCTTGCTTTCCTTGGACTTTTTCGACATGACTCACCGATGATTGTTCATTATCCTTTTGGAATAACGATGATTCTTCTTCTTTCGGCGTCGTACTACTAGAGTCGAATAGTGCATTAGTAGTGTTGTGAAAAGATGAAGGTTGAGATGTACCTTTATCAAAAGATGAGTATTTCTTATGACAAGTCTTGGATTCTTCTCGTTGGTAATGTTTGGGAACGAATCGCTCTCTCATGACCTTTTTAAGTTCATCCCATGTTCTTATTTTGGCTTCACCATTGAGACGTCTATCTCGTTGTAATAAACGCCACCATAGTACTGCATATTCCTCGAACTTTAGGGCCACTAATGAAGCTTGATCTTCCTCGGGATATCCGTAACAACCAAATAGGAAATCAACCCTATTTTCCCAATCATAATAACCATCAGGATCATACCTTCCTTGAAAAGAAGGTATTCTGAAATTTGGGATGGCCAAAGTGTGTGCGGTTCGCCTTGGTTCAATTCGCTTTTCTTCACAAAAATTGAACGAATGCTTCAGTTTGGTCAATGAAGGCTTTCCTCGAAAAGTAGAACCCATAGTATCATGTTGTTTTGCACGAGGCTTGTCTCTGTGAAACATCCTGGAACACTCAAATTTACAAAGGTGAAAAACAAGAGAAAGAAAACTAGAAATCTCACTAAACACTCCAAGAAGAAATACTTAGCGAGGCAAGTAAGCCGATCTTGTACTCTTTAAAGACATTCCTGCCACAAGTCAACAAGTTATAATTGGAGTTTAATCCTAACAATGAGTCCTATTTGTACTAGGAGTCCAATGAAAGGTATGACACCAATTGAATTCTAGTTGCAAGGAGAAAGAAAGGTATGCAACTTTAACTTTCCTACTAACACAAGAAGAATGAAAGTGTTAGATAATGTATAGAAGACAATAAAAAGGTAAAACAAATGAAAACAAGTAGTTAAGAATGAAAGAAAATCAGAAAACCCGAAAAAACCCTAAAATATGCAGCAACTTGATCCACTTTGTTCGAGGTGTTCCCGAAGTCAAAAAATTCTGAAATTTTTTTGGTGACTCCTACAATAGTGTAGATCTGATCTGGAAATTTTCAGCTCAAAATTCGTTCGTTTGATTTTTTTGCGATTTTTCCCCTTTTGTTCGAATTTTTCACCCAAAACGCTAAAATTCTTGCCAAGAATCGTCCCAAATCTGATACCAAATGATAGAGTAGCGCAATCTTGGATTTGGAAGCCTTCAATCAAGTTGTTGCAAGAACTAGGGGCTCTAGACTCAATCAAAAAAATTAGGAGCAGATCTGAAAATTCAAGAGAAAAGAGAAGGGCTTTTCTTGAAAAATTTAGATACAAGGCTGGAAAATTAAAGAAAAGAAGATAATAAAGAAGATTAAGGATCAAATAATCAGAATTAAAATAGAAAGATTGAAAAAGATTAAAAGAGATGTAGATAAAACAAATCTGAAAATTCAGCTTTGTTTATGGCTATGGAGATGGCATGAAGTTGAAGATGGAGATGGCTTGATGGATTTGTGATGGTTTTGTCCTTGGCACCCTCTTAGACGTAATTACCTAAGCAAGTAACCTCAAGCGGCTCTAACCTACCCTCCTAGACGTGATTACCTAGGCAAGCAGGAGTGTGAAGATGATCTCCCTCACAAGAACTCGTCGAACTTATGTTGAAGAAGACTTCGAAGGCACAAGTAATCAGCACTTGCAAAAATAAACTCACTAAATATTTTATTAATCCAAGAAAATCTGAATAATCTCCATTACAATGGTGGAGGCTTCATCCTTTTATAGGTGAAGGATAGCCAAAGTAATCTAACTTCTACTAAAACTAGGAAACCCTAATTTAATTAAAAAATAAAAGAAAAACAGCCTTTAAACTCCTTGTGCTTGGGCTGCAAGTAATAAGCTGATAAGTGCAGGTGATAAGTTGATAAGAGTTGCTTGGGAGAAGGGTGGCTGGTTCCTAAAGTATATAAAACCCTAAAAACATAATTTAAATGCTAATAATTAAGTTGGGCTAAGTCTAATTCGTCCAAAAGCTTTATATAATAGCTTTTGGGCTGAATTTTACAAAATCCCGTAATAATCCCGTATCCAGTTTTCTGCATGCGCGGTCTTCAGTAAAATGGACATATCTAGAGTTCCCGATGTCCGATTGATGCGTTTCAAGATGCGTTGGAAAGGTAACTGAATGACGGTCAATTTTCTAGAAGACAACTCTGCCCAGAAATGCCCGGATCCCACCCGAAAAGTCGTCGCAAGTTGGCTGACTTTCCAGACTTCACAAACAGATTCAACTTCTTGTCCAATATGCATTGCTTTAGCCCTCCCATGCATGTATCACCCTGAAAAGAAGGAATATCAACCTTAATGTTAGTCAAATTGTCATCTACCTATTGCACACGTCCTTGTCTAGGAGTATGTCTCGGTGACTGTTCGACTTCATTGTTGTTAAGTTATTCATGGGCAGAATTGGATTCTCCATCAATTCTATCCATTCTAGACTGTAACGGCTCCAATGCATTAGCAACAACTCGTTGCATCATGCACTTCAAGGCTTGCATTTGGAGATTCGGTGGTTGTTCACTCGAATTTTCATCAGAACCTGCCATTTGGACTAACCAAAAACAACATACAAAAACATAGAATATATATATATATATATGTATATATAAAATAAAAATAAAGAAATGGACCTCACTGCACACTCAACAAAATCTCACAGATTGCTCCAAGGAAAGATCTGATGCATGCATGAGAGGGGTGAAACTACTCTCATCTTGGAAAAGAAGTTAAAACTGTTTTGCAAGTCAAAAACGTCAGTCAACTTGCGACCCCTTTTTGGATGGAATCCAATCATTTATGGGTCAACATGTCTTCTTGAAACTTGTCTGGCTGTCAATTATCTTTCCAACGGATCTTGAAATGCCTCAATCGGACATCTGTAACTCAAGATATGTTTATTTTAGCAAAGACAGCGCATGTAGAAATTCCTATACGGTAATAATACGAGATTTTTGGATAATTATGAATTTTCAAGATTTTATTTGATTATTTGTAATTTAAATCAATATATGATTATACAATATCTATTAGGATCAGATTTATTTAATTAGGCTTTTATTTTTAATATTTATTTATTATTATAAGTTACTTACGTAATTAGGAGATTAGATTTCAGCATTTATTTATTGTATTTAATTCCTTAAGTTTACTAGGATTAGAACTTCTCCAATGCTTATATAAGGAGGCTTCAACCACATTGTAATTCATATTTGAATGGTTAAAAAAAGTTCTCTTTTGAGTTCAGACTTGCGAGAAGTATAACTTGTGTTCTTTATTTTAGAAGCGATTCTTCAAGTTCGTCAGAATTTGTTGTTGATCTTCACACTCTTGCTTGCCTAGGTAACTACATCTAGGAGGGTGGGTTAGAGCCCCTTGAGGTTTCTTGCTTGGTTAATTGCGATCAAGAGGGTGCCGAGGACAATTTCTCCATCTATCTTCTATTTACATCGTCATTGCCTATCTTCAGCCATCTTTTCACCGATCCAGCATTCTCCATCAACATTCGCGCCAACATCCTTATCCGCTTCCGCAAGCTCAACGTTCGCGTATACGAGGCCGTGTCTGTATCAAGATCGCTCAACAATTGCACTCAACACCCGTGTTTTGCTCGGGAGAAAACTTAAATGGTTCTTTTCGTCTCCCCTTCTGATCTCACACGCTCAATTGCCTTTTCAACTCAATTCCTCGCAATCACTAACTTGATCTTTCGGACTTGTTAACTGTGTCAAACTTACAAGATAATATAATAGGTAAACAAACAAATGGTTAAAGAACAAAATAGGGGTTGTTATGTGAAATAAAAGGCTGAAAAAGAAAGCAAAAACAAGGCTGGAAATTGACAACAAAATAATAAAATAAGGATGACAAAAATGAAGGAAAAGAAAGACAACAACTTACTGCAAAGAAATGCTTACAATAATCCTGTCACCGAACAAACAAGAACAAGTTGTTTCGGGTGATTTCCAAGCATTACATGGCAACTCTTGAATCTTCTTCATCACTTCACACACGAACAGCACTATTTTCTTTGTTTTGCTTCTGTTTTTCTTGTTTTATTTCAAATCTGTTTTTTCTTTTCTTTTTTTTTTAATTTTGAATTTTGACTTTGAAAAAGTCAAACTTTGATTTTGACTTCTGGAAATTCGTACACAGCATTTTTTTTCACTTTTGTTTTGTTTTCATGATTTTGAGTGCAGGACGTGCTAAAATCCAACCGAGGCTCCGATACCATATGATAAGGGCATTGTTTGGTGAAAAAAATGAGTGTTAAAAGGCTGTAATTATGACGAAAATTGAAAGAAAAACGAAAGGAAAACAAAAAGAAACGAAGAAAAAGGGTCTAGGAATTTCTTGACAAATTTGGACGTCGATTAAGATGAATGCTTCAAGTAGCGTTCATGGCTGTTTCGATTTCCTTAAAATGGCAGAAATGTTGATGGAAAATCAGCTGAAATTCGATGACGGAAAGCTCGAAAGAACCTGCACAATATCCTATGCAAACCCGAATCGAATATGCTTCACGTCGGAGGACTTGGACCCTCTAGATAGCGATATAGGAACCCGAAGTATCAAGTAAAATTTTGACACAACAAAGTCTAAAATGCCAAAGAAAGTTCGGTGAAAAACCGAAATTGACAGATAATGATAGAGTAGCGCAATTGTGGATTTGGAAGCCTTCAATCAAGTTGTTGCAAGAACTAGGGGCTCTAGACTCAATCAAGAAGATTAAGAGCAGATCTGAAAATTCAAGAGAAAAGAGAAGGGCTTTTCTTGAAAATTTCAGATTTAAGGCTGGAAAATTAAAGAAACAAAGATAAGAAAGAAGATTAAGGAATAAATAATAAGAGCTAAAATAAAAAGATTGTAAAAGATTGAAGGAGAGATAGATAAAACAAATCTGAAAATTCAGCTTTGTTTATGGCTATGGAGATGGCATGAAGTTGAAGATGGAGATGGCTTGATGGATTTGTGATGGTTTTGTCCTCGACACCCTCTTAGATGCAATTACCTAAGCAAGCAACCTCAAGCGGCTCTAACCCACCCTCCTAGACGCGATTACCTAGGCAAGCAGGAGTGTGAAGATGATCTCCCTCACAAGAACTCGTCGGACTTATGTTGAAGAAGACTTCGAAGGCACAAGTAATCAGCACTTGCAAAAATAAACTCACTAAATATTTTATTAATCCAAGAAAATCTCAATAATCTCCATTACAATGGTGGAGGCTTCATCCTTTTATAGGTGAAGGATAGCCAAAGTAATCTAACTTCTACTAAAACTAGGAAACCCTAATTTAATTAAAAAAATAAAAGGAAAACAGCCTTTAAACTCCCTGTGCTTGGGCTGCAAGTAATAAGCTGATAAGTGCAGGTGATAAGTTGATAAGAGTTGCTTGGGAGAAGGGTGGCTGGTTCCTAAAGTATATAAAACCCTAAAAACATAATTTAAATGTTAATAATTAAGTTGGGCTAAGTCTAATTCGTCCAAAAGCCTTATATAATAGCTTTTGGGCTGAATTTTACAAATTCCCGTAATAATCCCGTATCCAGTTTTCTGCATGCGCAGTCTTCAGTAAAATGGACGTATCTTGAGTTCCCGATGTCTGATTGATGCGTTTCAAGATGCGTTGGAAAGGTAACTGAATGCCGGTCAATTTGTTAGAAGAATTCTCTGCCCAGAAATGCCAGGATCCCATCCGAAATGTCGTCTCAAGTTGGCTGACTTTCCAGACTTCACAAACAGATTCAACTTCTTGTCCAATATGCATTGCTTTAGCCCTCCCATGCATGTATCAGTCTTTCCTCTATTGCTTTCTGGTAGTGCTGAAGGTGATGTTTTCCTTCCTCTAGGTATTCTCCAAATTGTATGATGGCTGCAAAATAGAATGGAAATATAAAGAGAAGAGGTTAGTGTAATCTATCGGAAGGATAAGAGGAAACTCCCAATTTACTTCTTTTTCCGAAAAGGCATTAGTTTTTGGAGTTTCTCTTGCAATTTGCCCTTGCAAAAGGCTGGTTCGACGACCTTCATTGGTACTTGCCGAAACATGATTAGGAGTTCCTTCGGGTGGTTTGGAATGTTCTTGGCTTAATTGCTCCACCACTTTCGTCATTTGCATTTGTTCCTTTCTAACCTCCATGGGGGACAAAGTTACCAGCACGAACTTCTTCCCTTCATGCTTAAAGGTGTATTGGTTGGTGTAACAATCATGAATAGTCTTCTTACCTTACTGCCAAGGTCTCCCAAGTAGGATATGGCCTGCAAGCATAGGTACCACGTCGTATAGTACTTCATCCTTGTAGTTTCCAATTATAAACGGCACCAATGCTTGTCTAGTCATGTTCAACTCTCCTCCATCGTTTAGCCATTGTAGTTTGTAGGGCTCAGGATGTTTTTGAGTCCTTAATCCCAATCTGTCCACAAGAAAAGTACTAGCCACATTTGTGCAACTTCCACCATCTATGATCATGAAACATACCTTTCCATTAATGTTGCACTTGGTGTGGAAGATGTTTTTGCGTTGCGGTTCCTCATTGGAGACTTGAGTATTAAGTAGTCTTTTGACAATAAATAGTTCTCCATCAGCGGCATTAGCATATTCTGGTACATCATCCTTATCCTCGATCTCTTCTTCTTCCTTTTCATCTTCATGATCAGAAATGACTTCTCCGTTGTCCAAAATCAACATAGTGTTTCGATTTGGACATTGATTGGCCATATGCCCTCTTCCAAGGCATTTGAAGCATTTAATCTCATTGGATCGAACCTTGCTCTCCACTTGCTTGCCTCGATTGTTTTCTACCATGACAGGCTTTGGCTTTAAAGTTTCAGCCGGTTCTCTAATCTGGAGCGAGGTCGGGCATTGTTTTGTGTCTGCTTAGAAGTGGTGGAATTGTTACTTCGGTTCACACTCCTCCTTCTTTGTTGTCTTTCAACCTTTATCGCCATATGCACCATTTCGTCAATCTCAACATAGTGCTGAAGCTCTAAAACATCGACAATGTCTTTATTGAGCCCGGTGAGGAATCTGGCCATGGTTGCCTCACGATCTACTTCCATATTGGCACGGATCATTGCAATCTCCATCTCTTAGTAGTACTCCTCAACGCTTCGGTTTCCTTGTTTCAAAGTTTGTAACTTGTGGAAAAGATCCCGGTCGTAATGAGTTGGTATGAATCTCCAACGCATAATACTCTTCATATTGCGCCATGTGTTAATTGGCCTTTCTCAATTGCGTCTCCTGGATAGAACTAGTTGATCCCACCAGATTAGTGCATAATCAATGAATTCCGTTGCGGCCAATCGTACCTTTTTCTGTTCCAAATAATTATGGCACTCGAATATATGTTCCACTTTACTCTCCCAATCTAGATATGCTTTCGGATCGGTCTTTCCTTGGAATGGTGGAATGGTAACTCAGATGTTGCTGAGGTTGTTATCAACTTGAGCACCCCCTCCTTGATACTGTTGAGCACTTCGAATAGATAACTGCTCAACTTCCTCATCTTCATTCTCATCCACAATCTCTTCATTTCGATGTCTTGGTTGTTGCCTACGTACATTGCCTTGTGAAGCCTCTAATTGGTCCATTCTATCATGAATAGGCTCCAATTCTACTCGTAGTATTCGTTGCAACTCTCGGATCATTACTTCTGTCTAAAGACTTAGGGCTTGTCGTACTTCTTCCGGATTTGAATTCTAAGATATTTAGTTAGTGAAAATAAAATAAAAATCTGAAAAGGAATATTAGGAACTTATATGGCTTCTCTCTGTGTTTGCACTCTAGGACTTATATGGCTTTTTCGTGTCCTCGTCTGCTCTCACACACTCAAAATTGCCTTTTTCCACTCCTTTCTCTCCTGTATAGTTCTTAGAAGAACTTACTCGAGACTTAGGCAAGTAAATGTGCTTGTGCGTTGTTGAAAGGTTAGTTTAAAAAGAAAAGGAAAGGAAAGGAAATAGGATGAAAATATATGTTTAGAATGAAAAGAATAAAAATGGGTGATAGAGTAGCGCAAACTTGGATTTGGAAGCCTTCAATCAAGTTGTTGCAAGAACTAGGGGCTCTAGACTCAATCAAGAAGATTAGGAGCAGATCTGAAAATTCAAGAGAAAAGAGAAGGGCTTTTCTTGAAAAATTCAGATTCAAGGCTGGAAAATCAAAGAAACAAAGATAAGAAAGAAGATTAGGGGATGAATAATAAGAATTAAAACAAAAAGATTGAAAAAGATTGCTGGAGAGGTAGATAAAACAAATCTGAAAATTCAGCTTTGTTTATGGCTATGGAGATGGCATGAAGTTGAAGATGGAGATGGCTTGATGGATTTGTGATGGTTTTGTCCTCGGCACCCTCTTAGACGCAATTACCTAGCAAGCAACCTCAAGCGACTCTAACCCACCCTCCTAGACGCGATTACCTAGGCAAGCAGGAGTGTGAAGATGATCTCCCTCACAAGAACTCGTCGGACTTATGTTGAAGAAGACTTCGAAGGCACAAGCAATCAGCACTTGCAAAAATAAACTCACTAAATATTTTATTAATCCAAGAAAATCTGAATTACAATGGTGGAGGCTTCATCCTTTTATAGATGAAGGATAGCCAAAGTAATTTAACTTCTACTTAAACAAGGAAACCCTAATTTAATTAAAAAATAAAATAAAAACAGCCTACAAACTCCTTGTACTTGGCCAGCAAGGAATAAGGTGATAAGGCAAGTGATAAGCTGATATGTGCTGATTTCTTGGGCTGCAAATAAGCTTGGTTGATTGGGCAGCAAGTAATGGCTTGTTAGGGGCTGGTTGCTTGGGCAGCAAGTAATGGGTTGTTGGGGCTTCTTTTTGGACGAAAATTTGAAGGGATTTGGGCTTATTTGGCTGGTAAGTACTTTGGTTTTGGGTAGGAAGCATGTATGGGCTGTTTTAATGCAAACTAGGCCTAAATAACACTTGTAAATCCTAACTTGGGCTAAAAATAAAAGTCTGACCCAATCATTTCATAATAAGGAGTATTGGGTCTAAATACAATAAAAGGGATAATTAATGGACATCTAAAGGCTCATGGATATCTATCTCCAAAGGTGCAGCAAGTTGGGTTTTTGTTACCCAATTATGCTCGAAGGATTTTAAGTGTGGGCTTCCTTCAATAAATTCTTCTTTCTTCATGGCAGCTTGCAATCCTTTGCTCACAAATCCTTGAACGGTTGAATTCAGCTCACTCTTGATCATCTTGGACTTGGCTCTAGTTATTGGGCCAAGTGGAAAAGTAAGTCCATCTCGTCCTTGGAATTGCCTTGTGGTACATGTATCATCCCCTCCCTCCTCAAAAGGATTCGTCCTCGAATCTGAAATGTCAAAGGGAGAAAGGTCAGTAACATTAAAAGTTGTACTCACATTATACTCACCGGGTAGATCAATTCGGTATGCATTATTGTTGATTCTTTCAAGGACGTGGAATGGTCCATCTCCTCTTGGATCCAACTTGGATTTCCTATGGTTTGGAAATCTCCCTTTATGCATGTGCAACCAAACCCAATCTCCTGGTTCAAAGACAACTTCGCGTCGGCCTTTGTTGACTTTAGCAGCAACGTTTTCATATGTTTTCTCCATTCTTTGCTTTGCCTTAGCGTGTATGGATTTAACCAATTTCGCCTTCTTTGCACCATCTAAGCTGCAAATATTATCAATAGGCAAAGGGACGAGGTCTAAAGCAGTCAAGGGGTTAAAACCATAAACTACTTCAAATGGGGAATAACCGGTGGATGAATGAATAGAACGGTTGTAGGCAAACTCTACGAAAGGTAAATATTCTTCCCAAGTCTTAGTGTTCTTACCGACAACAGTTCTGAGTAACACACCTAATATCCGGTTTATTACCTCAGTTTGTTCGTCCGTCTGTGGGTGACAAGTTGTAGAATAGAGTAGTTTGGTACCTATTTTCCCCCACAAAACTTTCCAAAAATGGCTTATGAACTTGACATCTCTATCGGAAACAATGGTGCGTGGAATTCCATGAAGTCGTACTACTTCTCTAAAGAAGAGATCAGCGACATGTGTTGCGTCGTCCGTTTTATGGCAAGGTATAAAGTGAGCCATCTTTGAAAACCTGTCGACCACAACAAAAATACTATCTCTACCCCTCTTGGTACGAGGTAATCCAAGAATAAAGTCCATAGATAAATCGACCCAAGGGAGAGAAGGAATAGGAAGGGGTATATAAACCATTAGGACTAACCTTGGATTTGGCTTGTTTACATACTATGCAAGATGCACATACTTTCTCCACAGTTTTCCTCATATGTGGCCAAAAGAAGTGCTCCATTACCATGTCCAAAGTTTTGGAGATGCCAAAGTGTCCCATTAAGCCTCCGGAGTGTGATTCGTGGACTAGAAGTTCTCTAATGGATCCTTGTGGTATACACAACCTGTTCATTCGGAAAAGAAACCCATCTACAAGATAAAACTTGTTAAAAGCACCTTTTAAACAATGAGTATAAATTTCCTTAAAATATGGGTCATTAGGATATAATTCCTTTATATGCTCAAATCCCAATATAGTAGCATGCATTTGAGTAATTAGGGTATACCGCCGAGATAGTGCATCCGCTACTACATTATCCTTACCTTTCTTGTATTTGATGATATAAGGGAATGTTTCAATGAATTCCACCCAACGAGCATGTCTCTTGCTCAAATTACCTTGGCCGTTGAGCCACTTCAAAGATTCATGGTCCGTATGTATGACAAACTCCTTTGGAAGAAGATAGTGTTGCCAAACTTCAAGTGCACGAACTAATGCAAGGAGCTCTTTATCATATGTTGAGTAGTTCAAATGTGCTCCTTTCAACTTCTCACTAAAGTAAGCGATTGGTTGTTTTTCCTGCAAAAGAACTGCACCTATGCCTCTACCGGAGGCATCGCATTCTAACTCAAAAGTGTTAGAGAAATCGGGAAGGCGAAGAATTGGGGCAGTACAAAGTTTACCTTTTAGGGTTTGGAAAGCTGTTTCTTGTGCCTCACCCCAATGGAAACCTACTGTTTTTTTGATAATATCCGTCAATGGTGCGGCGATGGTAGAGAAATCCTTGACAAAATGACGGTAGAAGCTTGCTAGGCCATGGAAGGATCTCACCTCGGTTATGGAAGATGGTGTGGGCCATTCTTTAATTGTTTTGACCTTTTCATCATCAACATGGATACCCTGTACACTTACTATAAAGCCTAGAAAATTAAGACTTGCACTACAAAACACGCACTTTTCCATGTTAGCATATAATCGTTCCCATCAGAGAACTTCAAAGACTGATTTCACATGAAAGAGGTGTGAATCAAAGGAAGAAGAATAGATAAGAATATCATCGAAATAAACAACAACAAACTTACCTCGAAATTCCCGTAAGATGTGGTTCATCAACCTCATGAACGTGCTAGGGGCATTGGTCAAACCAAAAGGCATGACTGTCCACTCATATAGACCGAACTTGGTCTTGAAAGCGGTTTTCCATTCATCTCCTTCCTTCATCCGAATTTGATGATAACCTCTCTTCAAGTCAATCTTGGTGAAGATGCATGCGCCGTAGAGTTCATCAAGCATGTCATCTAATCGTGGGATAGGATGTCGATATTTGATGGTGATTCGGTTTATTGGTCTACAATCTACACACATTCGATATGAACCATCTTTCTTTGGCACCAAAAGCACTGGTACGGCACAAGGGCTTAAACTCTCACGAATGTAGCCTTTGTGGAGTAGTTCTTCCACTTGCCTTTCTAACTCCTTGGTTTCTTCAGGATTGCATCTATATGCTGGTCTATTTGGGATAGAAGAACCCGGAATTAGGTCAATTTGATGTTCAATTCCTCTTAAGGGCGGCAAACCATCGGGTGGATCACCTAAAACATCATTAAAGTCTTGCAAAAGAGAAACAAACACACTAGGCAAACGGTCGTTATTGTTAGTGATAGAAATATAATTTTCCCTAAATCGGACGAGAATGCAAGGTTGTTTAAGAAAAGGGGCTTGTCTCACTTCTTTTTCTCTCGCATAAATATTTTGAGAAACTCTTTTTTTCTCACAGTGAGGATCACTCACCACCCCTGGGCCTTTGTTCATTTGGCTTTTATTACTACTGGCCTCTTTCGTCGTTGCCTTTTGTTCCTTGTTTCCATCTTTTAGAATTCCCACCCCCTCACAAAACTTCTTCATTCGCATCTGGTCTTTGTACACCTCTTTTGGATCGAGTGGGGCCAAGGTATACTTCTTGCCATGGTATACAAAGGAATATTTATTTAATTTACCATGGTGAGTCACATCCCGGTCATACTGCCAAGGTCTCCCTAAAAGCAAGTGAGATGCTTGCATAGGAATAACATCACACCAAATGTCATCAGAATATTTGCCCATAGTAAAAGTGACTAATGCACGTTTGGTTACCTTTAACTCTGATCCTTCATGAAGCCATTGGAGATAATATGGCTTTGGATGACGTTGACAAGGTAGGTCAAGTGCATCAACTAGATAGCTGCTCACCACATTCGCACAACTTCCGCTATCAATGATGACAGAATAAAGTTTACCTTTGATCAAACATCGTGTGTGGAAAATATTTGTTCTTTGCACTTCTGTGTCGTCGATTGCTTGGATATTAAGTGAACGTTGAATCACCAAGCTTCTAGGATCAAGTTCATCACTAGAGTAATTATCGGCGATGAATTCATTATCGGACAATTCTGAATCGGATGTGCATGTCCCATCTTCTCGCACAAGAAAAAGTCTTGTATTTGGGCAGTCCCTTTGATAGTGTCCATGTCCTTTGCACTTGAAGCATACAATATCCCAGGTTTTCTTAGCTGTTTGTGTATTTTCTGTCGTCATGGGAATTTTGGCCTTGGTTTTTTCCAATGGCTTGGATGCTTCAGGTTTCTGTTTTGCTCTACTAGAGTCGGCCAAAGGATTAGAAGTATTAGAATTAGACAAGGGTTGAGTGGTACCTCTATCATATGGATAACTCTTTTGGCGATATCGTTGTCTATCTTTGATGCGTTTTTCAATTGTCATTGCAAATTGGAATGCCTCTTCAAGAGTGTCGTAGGTTTTGAGTTCAAGCACCTCAAGAATGTTGTCATTGAGTCCGACAATAAACCTAGTCAATGTATCTTCTTTGTCCTCTTGTATATCGGCTCTTTGCATCAAGGATTCCATCTCTTTGAGATATTCATCAACAGTTCTGTAGCCTTGTCTGATCTTTTGCAACTTTTGTTTGAGCTCTCGTCGATATAATGGGGGAACGAATCGTTCTCGCATGACTTCTTTATGTTCTCCCCATGATGTTATATTGGCTTCTCCATTGAGACGCCGATTTCGGACCAATTGGGACCACCAAATGGATGCATATTCAGTGAATTCGAGAGTCAACAATGGGACTTGATCCTCTTCGGGACATTGATAATACTCGAACAAAAGATCAACTCGATTTTCCCAGTCACAATAAGCATCAGGGTCATACCTTCCTTGAAAAGGCGGCACAGTGATCTTTGGTTTCGCCAAGGAGTTTTGTGCTCGTTTTGGTTCTGTGCGAGGTTGTGCCTATGTAGGGGATTTTGGCGTCTATTCTGAATGTTAAAAAGAGGTGGACGCTTAGGCTCTTCTGTTTCGTCTTCAACCTCATTGGTTTCGATTCCTCCAATGGTTTGAGTTATTGCGGTCACGACTGTATCGGTGTGATCAAGCTTGGTTGCCAATGAGGTTACAGTCCGTGTAAGTTTATTTAGAGTATCTGCAACTTCTTGAAGAGTCACCTTGTGTGGTTTTTCGTCGTCACTAGTTTGTGACATCCTGAAAACACTCAAATTTAAAAAGATGAAAAACAAAAGAAAGAAAAGCTAGAAATCTCACTAAACACTCCAAGAAAGAAATACTTAGCGAGGCAAGTAAGCCAATCTTGTGCTCTTTAAAGATCTTCCTGCCACAAGACAAACAAGTCACAATCGGAGTTTAATCCTAACAATGATTCCTAATTGTACTAGGAGTCCAAGGAAAGGCTTGACACCAATTGAAATATAGTCGCAAGAAGGAAGAATTACAATGCAACTTTGTTTAATCCTACTCACACCAGAATAGAGAAGGTGTTAATGATGTAAGAGAAGAAAGAAAAGCAAAACAAATGAACTTAAATAACTAAAGAGTAGAAAAGAAAAATCTGGAAAGATGGAAACCCAAAACCCGGAAACAACTTGAAGGAAGAAATCCAAAGTTGAACCCACTTCAATGTGATGCTTGCAGCGATGGATGATGTTGATCTTGATGATTCTTGATGGTAGTTGGCGGCTAGGTATGATCTTTCTCACTTTTCTTCAGTTTCAGTTTTTCTTTTTCTTTTCTTTTCTTTTCTTTTCTCTTTTCTTTTGTTTTTTTTTGTTTTATAAGATAAATAAACTAAAAATAATGAAAATCGATAGAAAGAAACTAAACTAGGGAGAAAATAGAGGAAAAGAACCTAATTTTGCTCAACTTTGATCCACTTTGTTCGAGGTGTTCCCGATGTCAAAAAATTCTGAAATTTTATGTGGCGACTCCTCCAATGGTGTAGATCTGATCTGGAAATTTTCAGCTCAAAATTCGTTCGTTTGAATTTTGCGAATTTTCCCCTTTTATTCGAATTTTGCGAAATTCGTTCGTTTGAATTTGAATGTGTCTGTATCATTTGGTATCAGATTCAGATCATTCTTGATGATGTCATTGAGAAACGTATTGAATTTTACTCTTTTGAGGACTCGATGTCATTATTGTTGTCGACTAGATTATTCCGGGTATGATTGTCTAGATAAGTCTTATTTTCAAGAAAACATTTTGAGAGATATGTTGTCTGAATTCATGTCTTCTAATGATATTGAAATCTGTGATTCGGAGATTAATGGAGAAATTTGTTCTCCTAAAGAACATGAGGAAGGCGATACCATCGAGAGTTTAACCTTGCCTATTGATGAGGAAGAAATTGTAAGTAGCGTGTTTGTTTCCAGCGACAAAGATACTATTCCGATTCAAGATGACCATCAAACGACAAACACTGATGAAGGTACTCTAAAATCAAAAGGTACCATTGATTGTTTTCAAAATTCTATTTATGCTTATTTCTCTTCTAGCATTGATAACAATATTGAAGATGAGAATGAGTCACTTTGCAACCAAAAGAACAATAGTGATGATCTCAATGAGAAGGAAATTGTAAATTACATTGCAAAAAGAGACTATGCACAAGGATTCTTCAAGACATCTTCTCTTTCCGGGTACTTTGATGAACTTCTTCCATTGACCGGTTTAGATTCGAGGGCGAATCTTTTTGAGGAGTGGGGGAATGATACATGCATGGGAGGGGTGAAACTAATTATCTTGGAAAAGAAGTTAAAACTGTTTTGCAAGTCAGAAACGTCAGTCAACTTGCAACCCCTTTTTGGATGGGATCCAGGCATTTATGGGTCGACATGTCTTCTTGTAACTTGTTTGACTGTCAATTAGCTTTCCAACGGATCTTGAAACGCCTCAATCGGACAGCTGAAACTCAAGATACGTCTATTTTAGCAAAGACAGCGCATGCAGAAATTCCTATACGGGATTAATACGGAATTTTTGGATAATTACGAATTTTCAAGATTTTATTTGATTATTTGTAATTTAAATCAATATAGGATTCTGCAATATCTATTAGGATCAGATTTATTTAATTAGGATTTTATTTTTAATATTTATTTATTATTAGAAGTTACTTATCTAATTAGGAGATTAGATTTTAGCATTTATTTATTGTATTTAATTTCTTAAGTTTACTAGGATTAGAACTTCTCCAAGGCTTATATAAGGAGGCTTCAACCACATTGTAATGGAGAGATTTGAATGGTTAAATAAAATTCTCTTTTGAGTTCAGACTTGCAAGAAGTATAACTTGTGTTCTTTATTTTAGAAGCGATTCTTCAATTTCGTCAGAATTTGTTGTTGATATTCATACTCCTGCTTGCCTAGGTAACTGCGTCTAGGAGGGTGGGTTAGAGCCGCTTGAGGTTGCTTGCTTGGTTAATTACGATCAAGAGGGTGCCGAGGACAATTTATCCATCTATCTTCCATTTACATCGTCATCGCCTATCTTCAACCATCTATTCACCGATCCAACATTCGCGCCAACATCCTTATCCGCTTCCGCAAGTTCAACATTCGCGTATACGGGGCCGAGGCCGTATCAATGGGGTTACTTACTTGTCAAGAAACTCACAACCTTCCTTCACCAACTATCAAAGTCTTGAAGATGATTTGACTTCTCGGCTTGATGTTGAAGATGTTGTTGTTGTGCTTTCTCACCCTTGAATTTGTAAATTTTGAATCTGATTTTTTTCTCTATTTTTTCTTTTTTGCGGAATAATTGAAAATGACAAAGATTAGTCACTTACAATCTGAATTTCGCTTGAAATTGGATTCTTGTTTCACTTTGCTTCTTCCACCAAAGCTCTGATTACCATATGATGTAGGCCGATCTTGTTGATGATGCTAAAGGCACACTTTGATTGTAGGACATTGGAAGGAAGCAAGTACGATACATGCATGGGAGGGCTAAAGCAATCCATATTGGACAAGAAGCTGAATATGTTCGTGAAGTCGGGAAAGTCATCCAACTTGAGACGACTTTTCGGATGGGATCCAGGTATTTCTGGGCAGAGGTGTCTTCTAGAAAATTGATTATCATTCAGTTACCTTTCCAACGCATCTTGAAACACATCAATCGGACATCAGGAACTCAAGATACATCAATTTTACTGAAGACTGCAAATGAAGAAAATTGGATACGGGATTATTACGGGATTTTGTAAAATTCAGCCTAAAGGCTATTATATAAAGCTTTTGGACGAATTAGACTTAGCCCAATTTAATTATTAACATTTAAATTATGTTTTTAGGGTTTTATATACTTTAGGAATCAGCCACCCTTCTCCCAAACAACTCTTATCAGCTTATCACTTGCAGCCCAAGCACAAGGAGTTTAAAGGCTGTTTTTCTTTTATTTTTTAATTAAATTAGGGTTTCCTTGTTTAAGTAGAAGTTAAATTACTTTGGCTATCATTCACCTATAAAAGGATGAAGCCTCCACCATTGTAATTAAGATTATTCAGATTTTCTTTGATCAATGAAATATTTAGTGAGTTTGTTTTTGCAAGTGCTGATTACTTGTGCCCTTAAAAGTCTTCTTCAACATAAGTTCGACGAGTTCTTGTGAGGGAGATCATCTTCACACTCCTGCTTGCCTAGGTAATCGCGTCTAGGAGGGTGGGTTAGAGCCGCTTGAGGTTGCTTGCTTAGGTAATTGCGTCTAAGAGGGTGTCGAGGACAAAACCATCACAAATCCATCAAGCCATCTCCATCTTCAACTTCATGCCATCTCCATAGCCATAAACAAAGCTGAATTTTCAGATTTGTTTTATCTACCTCTCTATCAATCTTTTTCAATCTTTTTGTTTTAATTCTTATTATTTATACCCTAATCTTCTTTCTTATCTTCGTTTCTTTGATTTTCCAGCCTTGAATCTGAAATTTTCAAGAAAAACCCTTCTCTTTTCTCTTGAATTTTCAGATCTGCTCCTAATCTTCTTGATTGAGTCTAGAGCCCCTAGTTCTTGCAACAACTTGATTGAAGGCTTCCAAATCCATAATTGCGCTACTCAATCAAAGTATCTCGCAAGAAGTGACTGTAAAATGAAGAAATAAAGATAAGGGATGCAAATGAAAGTTTAGGGACTGGTTTGGAGATGAAGGAATGTGTGATGTTTGGAAAGGGTGTAAGGGGTCTTTAGACGTTTTGGGTGATAGTGAAGGCTGAGATAAAGTGATAGGTTTAAAGAAAGGAATTCAGATGGTGTTTGATGGTGGTAAGAGAGGATGGAAACGGAGATAGTATCTTAAAGATACTTAAGGAAGAAACTAGGCTATAGAAAACCTAACCCCGAATCTTATATTGAAATTTAAGGGATGTTAGTAAGGACTTTGAACCCTTTAGTATATTAAACTAAAAGAACCAAAAGTATCAAGGTGGATAAAGGGTTGACGCCACAAGTACAAAATACTTGATAAGTCGATAAAGTTCTAAAATGAACTAAAAGAGAGAAAATTCTCACAAAGGATAAATTGTATTCTGAATTGTTGTTTAAATGCCCAAAGGGCTTACATATTTATAGTAAGGGAAAGGGGGTGGTCGAATAGGCATCATACATGGGTGAATGATTCGGCTAAGCATGGTGTCAACCTCCAATATTGCTGAAATGGCGTGATAAGTGTTGGATAGTGGTGATAAGCTTTTGGTGTTTATTCGGCAGCCTTGGTGACTCTCCATATTGGCGCCATGCTTAAAAGGAGTCGTTGGTTCCCTCCCTTGGCCGAATAGGTGGGTAGGTGCCTCATCAGGTCTAGCTAGTTGGGTAGTGACACTAGCTAGCTAGGTAACATTGAGCTGGAGGGGATAGGGGGAGCTGAGATGAGCTAGAGGATCTAGGCTTGAGCGGAGCTAGCTAGCTGATTTAGCTAGCTCAATCCACACTTCAATTTGAGCTTCTTGGAGCTGAATTTAGCTGGTTGAGCTTGAGTTTTAAGTTCATGAGCTCTTCTAGGTAATTCCATTAAGTTCATGAGCTGAAATGATCTTCCATTAAGCTCCTTGCAATTCCAAGCGTTTGAGCTGTCCTTGAGCTGCTACAAGCTTCCATAAGCCTTCCCAAGCTATGTTGAGCTATCCTTGAATTATTTAAGTTGTCTCGGACTAATATATTTACTTTAAAGTGCTGAAACAATGAGCAAACAATGTGTAAGCAGAAACAGATAAGAATGAGCTAAAAAGAGCTAGAAACAATGTACTTTAGCTAATTTTAAATATAAACTAACTTAGAATGAATATAAAGATGTGGTGATATGCTTATCTTAGTTAATATAATTAATATAGTTTATTATAATCCTAAGTAAATCATAGATAATGCATATGATAAATATATGAGCATAAGGTAGGATGCATAAAATATGATATCTAATCATGGTATATAAGTAATAAATTAAAAGAAATAATATGAAAAGATAGAGTTTAATGAAAACTCCTTGTTTCTTCATCCTTAGTAAGATTAACATAAGAAGGAAGATAATTGAGCGCCCAAGCTGGATTTTATCATCCTCCCCTTCTTTTGAGCGATTTGTGGCGTCTCTCTTATTTCACCTTGATACTTTAGGTTGTTGAACATATATTGTTCTTCAGTCTAAGCACTTCCTACCACCCTCAAATCCTTATTCAAGTTCGGGTTTATGCTTTTTGGCATAAGTTCATCTTTTTGAGACTTTGAATACTATCCATCTTATTTCTTTCATCATTCTTCCTTCAACATCCAAAAAGTCCATCTTCCTACACATTCATCCTCATTTCCTTTATCCCTTTTACCATACAATGACTACCATCCTTCTGCATTGATACATGATGAGAGGGGTGAAATTAATCATCTTGGAAAAGAAATTAAAACTGTTTTGCAAGTCAGAAACGTCATTCAACTTGCGACTTCTTTTTGGATGGGATCCAGACATTTATGGGTCGACATGTCTTCTCGAAACTTGTCCGGCTCTCAATTATCTTTCCAACAGATCTTGAAACGTCTCAATCGGACATCTGGAACTCAAGATACGTCTATTTTGGCAAATACAACATGCATGCAGAAATTCCTATGCGGGATTAATATGAGATTTTTGGATAATTACGAATTTTCAAGATTTTATTTGATTACTTGTAATTTAAATCAATATAGGATTCTGCAATATCTATTAGGATCAGATTTATTTAATTAGGATTTTATTTTTAATATTTATTTATTATTAGAAGTTACTTATGTAATTAGGAGATTAGATTTCAGCATTTATTTATTGTATTTAATTCCTTGAGTTTACTAGGATTAGAACTTCTCCAAGGCTTATATAAGGAGGCTTCAACCACATTATAATTAAGATTTGAATGGTTAAAAAATTCTCTTTTGAGTTCAGAATTGCAAGAAGTATAACTTGTGTTCTTTATTTTAGAAGAGATTGTTCAAGTTCATCAGAATTTGTTGTTGATCTTCACACTCTTGCTTGCCTAGATAACTACATCTAGGAGGGTGGGATAGAGTCGTTTGAGGTTGCTTGCTTGGTTAATTGTAATCAAGAGGGTGTCGAGGACAATTTATCTATTTATCTCCCATCTCCATCGTCATCGCCTATCTTCAGCTATCTTTTCACCGATCCAACATTTGCGTGAACATCCTTATCCGCTTTCGAAAGCTCAATTCACGTATACGGATCTTTATTGTGCCTGGTGAGAAATCTGGCCATGGTTGCCTCACGATCTTCTATATTGGCACATATCATTGCAATCTCCATCTCTTGGTAGTACTCCTCAACGCTCTGGTTTCCTTGTTTCAAAGTTTGTAACTTGTGAAAAAGATCTCGGTGGTAATGAGTTGGTATGAATCTTCGGTGCATAAAATACTCTTCATATCGTGTCATGTGTTAATTGGCCTTTCTCCATTGCGTCTCCTAGATAGAACTAGTTGATCCCACCAGATTAGTGCATAATCAATGAATTCCATTATGGCCAATCGTACTTTTTTCTGTTCCAAATAATTATGGCCCTCGAATATATGCTCCACTTTACTCTCCTAATCTAGATATGATTCTGGATCGGTCTTTCCTTGGAATGGTGGAATGGTAACTCGGATGTTGCTGATGTTGTTATTTATTTGAGCACGCCCTCTTTGATACTGTTGAGCACTTCGAACAAATAACTGCTCATCTTCATCTTCATCTACAATCTCTTCATTTCGATATCTTGGTTGCTGCCTACGTACATTGCCTTGTGAAGCCTCTAATTGGTCCATTCTATCATGAATATACTCCAATTCTGCTCGTAGTATTCTTTGCAACTCTCGGATCATTGCTTCTGGTTGGAGATTTGAGGCTTGTCGTACTTCTTCCGGATTTGAATTCTGAGACATTTTGTTAGTGAAAATAAAAGAATCTGAAAAAGGATATTAGGACTTTACCCAAATTCTTTTCCAAAAGCCTCACTAATTCACTCCAAGAAAGTCAATCTCTATTCTCTCTCTGTGTTTGCACTCTAAGACTTATAAGGCTTTTTTGTGTCCTCTTCTGCCCTCACGCACTCAAAATTTCCCTTTTCCACTCCTTTCTCTCTTGTATAGTTCTTAGAAGAACTTACTCGAGACTTAGGCAAGTAAATTTGCTTGTGTGTTGATATGTGCACGTTTGGCCCTAAATCAGCAACCTTCGATTTGAGGACAAATCGCTCAAAAGAAGGAGGGGATGATGTGTGCACGTTCACCAGCAAGTTTTGCACACTTTCATGTTGTGTTTTAAACATGAAAGACACATGAGTTTTCTTTACTTCTCTCATATTACTTACTTTTTCTACACTCATTTCTGGTTATTTAGATTCATGTTATCACATCATACTCTGTATATGTTTTGCATACTTTATTTTCATGACCTTAGCATGTTATATGTGATACCCATACTCAAGCTTAAAATCACATCTTTAATTAAGGAAATGTTTGCATCTTTAGATTATAGTTTGCATCAATTAAAACTTTACTTTATACTTATGCATTATAGTCCCTATACTATTTAAAGGAGACATTACTTATATAATTCATTGTTTTCTTCATAGGTTATATTAACACAGCTCAAGGGAGTGTGCTAGAGCTCGGTTCTAGCTCAAAGTGTCAAAAACAGCTCAAAACGTTGTTTGGCCGTTTCAAGACTCTACAAGATGCCAAATGATTCGAGAACACTTATGAAGTCTTAAGAGAGCTCAAGAATACTAAAGGACCAGCTCACTCAACTCAAAACAGCTTCAAAAAGCTCAAATAGCAAAAAGGTGATTTCTGAGCAAAGGAGGATTCGTTTCAGCTCCAAAACACACCAGTAGCTAGAGGACAACTTAAAGGCACTTCAAGACTAGCTCACTCAGCTAAAAGAAGCTCGGATCTGTTCAAATCAGCTACTCACCTTTAGCTAGCTAAGCCAGCTAGCTAGCTCATCTCAAGTCAGCTCAAGCCTAGCTCGTCCAGCTCATCTCCAGCTCCTCTGACTACTACCAGCTCCTTCAGTGGTCCAGCTAGTGACACTAGCTACCTAGCTAAGTGATGGAAGGGCACCTACCTAGCCGAATAGAAAAGGAGGGAACCTAGGCCCCTCTACACACCTTGGCGCCAATTTGGAAAGGTGCAAGGCTGCCGAATAGTGCTTGATAGGTTATCGACACCTATCAAGCCCTTATCACACCAATTCTACCAAAGGAGGGAGACACCAAGGCTGCCGAATCATTCCCTCTCCCCTACACACCATTTCGGCCACCCCCTTTCATTTACTATAAGTATGTAATGCATTTTCATTTGTAAACACACAATTCAGATTATAAAAATTACTTTGTGAGGTTTTCTCTCATCCTTGTTCTTTTTAGAACTTCTTGACTTATCAAATCTTTATTGATTTGTGGCATCTCCCTTTTCTTTCCATCTTAATACTTTAGATTGTTAAACACCCATTTTATCTCAGTCTAAGTCCTTTTACCACCCTCAAGGCCTCATCCAAGTTAGGGTATATGTTCCTTAGCATATGTTCATCTTTTTGAGCTTTTGAATACTACCAACATCCTTTCTCTTCACCATCTTCCATACACCATCCGAAACCATCTTCCTACTTATCTATCTTCCTTTCCTTACACCCTTTTGACATACAAACACTACCATCCTTCCACAACCTATCTCCTTTCATCCATTTCAACACATTTTCACAAGAAAACATTCGTGATACAAGGCTTGCTTGCATTCAAAGGTCCGGGCAATCAAAGCTTCTCTCTACAACATCAATTGGAGAGTTGGAGCGTATCATGTGGTAATCAGAGCAACAAGGAAGAATCAAGTAAGCCCTATATCTTCTTATTTCAATTCTGATATAAAAAAAGAAAGAAAATTCATATTGTTCCAAATACAAGGAATATGAATTAGATAAAAAAAAAGAAAATCAGAATTTCAAAAGGGTGAAGATTGAAGTACAAACGTCCAAGCAACCAACTCCGAGAAGTTCCTCAAGTTTGATTGCTCACGACCAGTTTGTAAGTCAAGTTTTGTGGTAACGTTCTGTTTTCTTCATTTCTTTCATTTGTATCCTTATTTTTACCTTTTCTTACATTTTAGTCCCTAAACTTTTTCCTTGTTCATTTAAATCCTTTCTTTCTTTCTATTTCCAACCCTAACCCTTGTTTTGCAGCCCAAACGCCATATTATCAATAAAAGTTTTGACAGGTTTGAGTTAGTTTTCTTAAGAACTCGTTTAGAGAGAATTTGAGTGAAAAAAAGGCAAAGAGAGTGTGTGAGAGCAGAAGAGGACACGAAAAAGCCAAAAATCAGTCCTAGAGTGCAAACACGAGTGAATTGAGTGTCATCTTACATTCCTTGGAGTGAACGTGAGGATTTTGTGAGTGAATTTTCGGTGATGTCCATTTTTTTTCTAACCATGTTGCAGGAACAACAAAGGGAATGTGCATTTCATACTAGATGCCATATCAATGGTAAAATATGTCATGTGATTGTTGATAGTGGGAGTAGCACCAATCTTGCAAGTACACTCATGGTGCACAAATTGGGTCTAAAGATGATGCAACATTCAAATCCATACAAAATACAATGGCTTAGTGATGATAAGATTGCCATTACTCAGCAAGTGTTAGTTCCATTTTCCATTGGCAAGTATGAAGACAAGGTTCTTTGTGATGTAATACCTATGAGCACAACTCATTTACTTCTTGGAAGACCATGGCAATTCGACAAAAGGGCCACCCATGATGGGTTCTTAAACCATTATTCATTTATCCATGGGAAAAGAAAAGTTACGTTAACACCATTGCCATCACACCAAGTGCTTCAAGATAAACAACACTTAAAGAAGAGCTTTGAAGCTATGCAAGAAGATGTGAAAATAGTAGCATTTGGAGTTGAAAAAGAAGTGGATGTTAGAATTGTGGGAGTTGAAAACAAGAGAATGGTTGATAAAAATGATGGGGTTGAAAATGAGAAAATCGAAAAAGAAAAAGAAGTCAGAGTTGAAAATGAGATCGGAAAAGATGAGAAAATAAGGCAGATTTTATCTAATCCTACTCTTTCTTCCATTTCTTCTTTTGTTTTGCAGGATGATCTAAGAGACACGTCTGTTCAAAGAGGTTATTCAAGAAGCGTGACTTTTTGAGGACCAAAAAATGTGTTCCTTGGCGAATTGAAAGTTATGTCCCTTGGAGATCCAAGGGACGTATCTCTTAAAGATGACTATTACGAAGAGGTGTCTCTTGAAGAACCAATAGGCGTGACTTATTCAAAGGTTGTGACACTTGAATTTCCAAGAGATATGAGAATTAACATTCCATGTGCATTGTCAATCTTGAGGAGAATTCAGCAACCAACACCCATTAAACATCCACCATGATTTGCAATTTCTTTCCATCTTATTATAAGTTTCTCTTCATCTAACCATGGTTTGTTTTGCAGCCATTTGATTCAAATACATGGAGTTATTTTATCAACCAATGGTGACAAGTTCCTTTGTTATTTTGAGGTTGATTGGTGCGCTAGAATAAATGCGAAACTACAAACAACCATTCTGCCCAAGATTACATGTTTTAAGGGTATGAAACAAGCATCTTCCATCCACTCAAAGATTATCATTCGAAGGGGTACAAGGATAAAGGTGGAACTATTCATGGAAGGATTAGTTGATCCAGGAGGTTCGAGGCAGAAACGAAGTGTTGAAACTTTGATGAAAGATCATGTCATTTCCAAAAGTTATGATGTTACCAACCAACACCTCGGAGAGGGTCAATGGACTAATACCTTCACCAAATGGTGTGATGTTTCCAACCATTATAGAAGAGAACCCCAAGGGACATGTGCCTATTCAGAAGAATCGAGAAGAATAATCATTCCATTTGGGAAGAGCAGTGACGATTCATCCACCCCTATAATAAAAGATTATCCATTGAGAAACAACTTCGGTTTGAGGACAAATCGCCTCAAAGAAGGAGGGGATGATGTGTGCACGTTCACCAGCAAGTTTTGCACACTTTCATGTTGTGTTTTAAACATGAAAGACACATGAGTTTTCTTTACTTCTCTCATATTACTTACTTTTTCTACACTCATTTCTGGTTATTTAGATTCATGTTATCACATCATACTCTGTATATGTTTTGCATACTTTATTTTCATGACCTTAGCATGTTATATGTGATACCCATACTCAAGCTTAAAACCACATCTTTACTTAAGCAAATGTTTGCATCTTTAGATTATAGTTTGCATCATTTAAAACTTTACTTTATACTTATGCATTATAGTCCCTATACTATTTAAAGGAGACATTACTTATATAATTCGTTGTTTTCTTCATAGGTTATATTAACACATCTCAAGGGAGTGTGCTACAGCTCGGTTCCAGCTCAAAGTGTCAAAATCAGCTCAAAAAGTTGTTTGGCCGTTTCAAGACTCTACAAGCTGCCAAATGGTTCGAGGACACTTATGAAGTCTTAAAAGAGCTCAAGATACTAAAGGACCAGCTCACTCAGCTCAAAACAGCTTCAAAGAGCTCAAATAACAAAAGAGTGATTTCTGAGCAAAGGAGGATTTGTTTCAGCTCCAAAACACTCCAAAAGCTAGAGGACAACTTAAAGGCACTTCAAGACTAGCTCACTCAGCTAAAGGAAGCTCGGATCAGCTCAAATCAGCTACTCACCTTTAGCTAGCTAAGTCAGCTAGCTAGCTTAGCTCAAGTCAGCTCAAGCCTAGCTCGTCCAGCTCATCTCCAGCTCCTCTGACTACTACCAGCTCCCTCAGTGGTCCAGCTAGTGACACTAGCTACCTAGCTAAGTGATGGAAGGGCACCTACCTAGCCGAATAGAAAAGGAGGGAACCTAGGCACCTCTACACACCTTGGCGCAAATTTGGAAAGGTGCAAGGCTGCCGAATAGTGCTTGATAGGTTATCAACACCTATTCAAGCCCTTATCACACCAATTCAGCCAAAGGAGGGAGACACCAAGTGATGTGAGCACATCAGTTCAGAATAAACAAGCTGATCCGGAGGTCTTACCAACATGACCCATCACTCGTTCTAAGGCGAAGAAATTCAGGGAAGCCATTTTTCTTACTTGTGCTACAATTCCTGATTCATTCGAGCATGTTCATGCCTTAGAACATAGGCTATATAATGTGTTGCAAGCTGATATGTGACATACTTATACTATACTACTTATATAGGTGTGTTTGCTATGTATATATTATGTTAAGTGTGTTTTAGATAAGTTTGCCAGCTTATAATATTATGTGTTAAGCTATGTTAGCTTGTTATGTGTTAAAACAATAAGGATGCATTATTTTGTAGCTTGCTTGAATGTTTTCAATAAGTTTACAATGCTCTGAGTGTGTTTGTTTTGTTTTCATATAGTTACAATAAAAGGGCAGCAGCTCAAAGGCTTAAACTTAGTTCGGATGAAGCTCACGAGAGTGTACGTAGCTAATCTTTAGCTCAAAGGATTATAGGCAGCTCAACTCAGCTCACTTCACTCCCAGCTAGCTGAATTCAGCTTGTTTCAGCTCCAGTCAGCTCAACTTTCGCTCCACTAGCTCAACTCTAGCTTACGAGTCCAGGACCAACTGAAATCTATCCTACATGTGGGAGAGTGTCCTCCAAGTGTGTGGCAGCCTTGGTGCATGTGTGTGAGGTGTTGTGCATGTGCTTGCATGTGCGACATGTGTGAAGGCCATGTGCATGTGGTGGCCGAAAGCATGCAGCGTTGTCTTGCATTTTTTTGGTGCAGCAAAGCATAGATAAGATCACATGTTTTTTTGTTTGAATTTCAAACAAAAACACATGTTAAATGTGAGACATAAGGCGCCTAATTCATTCAAATGAGTGGCTGAAAGCAAGGCGGCAAAGACTTGTGGCTGATATCATTCCATTTTAAATTTTAACACATTTGACATGTGTTTTAATTTATTTTGTGGCTGAAAACAACCTGCAGCCCAAGGGAGTTTATTTTTTTAAAATTTAAAATTCGTTTCCTTCATTTGTAGCCACATAATTTCATTTCGGCAGCCCATGTATTTTCTATATATATTTGTAAACTCAAATGTAAAGAGGTTAGACAATTTTTATGAAACAAAATTATTGTGAGTTTTTCTCTCAATTTCGGTTCTTCATTGAACTACTTTGGCATTTTCAGACTTTGTTTGATTGTGTCATCCTCCTTGATACTTCGGGGATCTAGATCGCTATCTAGAGGGTCCAAGTCTGTTGGCGAAGAACGTATTCGAATCGGGTCCGCTCAGTATATTGTTCGGGTTCTTTTGAGTTCAACGTCTTGTTAATTTCCAGCAACTTCAACACCATTTTCTGCCATTTTAGTCGTTCATTTGCTGCCATGAAAGCCCTTTGAAGCATTCATCAACATTTGAATTCCGAAACTGCCAGAAAATTCCTTCCTCTCATTTCTTTCTTTATTTTCGTTTTTTGTTCTTATTGTTTTAACATCATTCTAACTTCCATAACATTGTGTTATTGCAGAAACATGCTTGTTACAATCCTAGATCCATTACAAACAAAGGACCGTTGTTTCTGAAGCAACGTACCCTTTATCATATGGTAATCAGAGCTTTGGTCGGATTATAGCACTTTCTGCACTACAAGAAATCAAAAAAAAATAATACAAAAATAAAAAATCGAAATTCTGAAAAAAAAAGAGTCAAATTCAAAGTTTGACCAGAAAAGTCAAAGTAAAAAAATCGAAAAAAAAATAAAAAAAAATCAGATTCGACAAATTAGTGTTGTTTACATCTTATATTGTTGTTTGGATCAAAAAATGATGAAAAATGTCTTTGTTTACCGTGGAATGCTTCAAAATCACCCGAAACAACATGTTCTTGTTTGTTCGGTGATAGGGTTGTGGTAAGCATTTCTTTTGCAGTAAGTAATTTGTTTTTCCTTTCTTTCACTTTGTTTTAAGCCTTAATTCCAGCCATGTTCTTATTTTGTTTCCAGCCTTTGTTTTTGTTCAATTAAACAGCCCCTAAACTCCGTTTAACCTTTGTTCTATCATTTGTGCATTTATATCTTGGAGTTGACACAGATAACAAGTTTGAAGGGTCAAATTAGTTTCTTAAAGAACTTTTTGTGAGAGAACGAGTGGAAAAGGCATTTGAGCGTTGTGAGAACAGAAGGGGAGACAAAAAAGCCATTCAAGAGCATTCTCCCGAGTGAAACACGAGCGCTGAGTGTTATCTATTGAGTGCACTGTTCTTTTGAGTGATCCGTGAGAATTTGATTGTGTGTGCAGTGAGGGACTTTAATTTTCGTTTTTACTAACCTATTGTTTTATTTTCTTGTGTTTTGTGTTATAATGACATGAAGTGATGATCATAGTCCCGGTGGAGGTAATCCACCAGATTTGCAAATGCAGGCTCTTACTAGAACTTTGCAACAATTGTTAGATCGAGCATTGGAGCCTATTCAGTCTCGTTTGGATAGAATAGATGGGGGTGGTTCCCAATCTGTCCAAAATGAGAATAATGATGAGAATGACGTCGAACATTCACCTAGAGTGAACCATCGTGCAAGACAAGTTATTGATGACAATTTGACTAACATTAAGGTTGCTATCCCTTATTTTCAGGGACGGATAGATCCGGATGCATATCTTGCTTGGGAAAGCAAGGTTGAACATGTGTTCGAGTGTTACAATTATTCCGAACAAAAGAAGGTCCGTTTGGCTGCGATGGAATTCACTGATTATGCCTTGATATGGTGGGATTAGTTGCTGATCAGTCGGAGATGTGCCGACGAGGGTCCCGTGGCTTCATGGACTGAAATGAAGCATATCATGCGTAAGAGGTTTGTTCATTCCCATTATCATCGTGATTTGTTTCAGAAATTGCAAACTTTGAAACAGGGGAATCGGAGTGTTGAAGATTACTACAAGGAGATGGAGATGGCCATGATGCGAGCCAACATCGTCGAGGATTGTGAGGCGACGATGGCACGTTTCCTTGCAAGTTTGAATTTTGAAATTTCTAACGTTGTTGAATTACAACATTATGTTGATTTGGATGACATGGTGCACATGGCAATCAAAGTTGAAAGACAACAACGAAGGAAGCCTTCAAATCGAGGTAATACTCCTTTTAAGTCATTTTCAAATAATTTAAATGCCCCTAACAATTTCAGGATACAAGCACCACCACCACCACCACCACTTCAGAGTCGTGATAAAGCCGAATCTAGCAAACCGAAGGCACCTACTACTGAGGGTAGGCGTGACAAGCAGGTGGTGTCACAAGAGCGTTCGAGAGACATCCTGTGCTTCAAGTGTTTAGGACGAGGACACATTGCCAGTCAGTGCCCCAACCGAAGGACCATGTTGATGTTAGAGAATGGCGAGATCGAGTCCGAGTCTGAGGAAGACACCCAGGACCCCCTATGGAGGTTGCAGATGATGATGACGAGGAGGTGCAGTTGTTTGCCACCGGAGAAGCACTTGTTGTCAAGAGAAGTCTGCAGACACAATCGATCCAGAACGAGCAGCAGCGAGAGAACATCTTTCACACGAGATGTCTTGTGAATAATAAGGTATGTGTTGTAATTATTGATGGTGGTAGTTGCACTAATGTTTCTAGTACTGTGATGGTTGAAAAGCTAGGTTTACCGACGACGAAGCATCCCAATCCTTACAAGCTTTAGTGGCTGAATGACGGTGGAGAGATTCGAGTGACCAAGCAGGTTTTGGTGCCATTTGCCATTGGGAAGTACAAGGACGAAGTACTTTGTGACGTAGTTGCAATGGATGCGAGTCATTTGCTGTTGGGTCGTCTGTGGCAGTTTGATAAAAAGACGACTCATGATGGATTCACGAACATGTATTCTTTTATGCATGTAGGTAAAAAGATAACTTTGGCTCCTTTGACACCGAGTCGAGTTCAGGAGGATCAAGCGAGATTGTGAAAGAATGCTGAAGAAGTTCGTGGGAAAAAGAAGTTGAACGTGTATGCAAGCAGCAAAGAAATCAGGAAATGTCTTTCCTCTCAGCAGTTTGTTTATATTTTATTGTTTAAGGATTATTGTTTATTGTCTGAGTTTTCGAGTGATTTGCCTGCTTCTGTGTCATCTCTTTTGCAGGAATTTAAGGATGTGTTTCCGGATGAAACACCGAAAGGATTGCCACCCCTTCGTGGCATTGAGCACCAGATTGATTTCATTCGAGGTGCTACTATTCCAAACCGGCCAGCTTATCAAACCAACCCCGAAGAGACGAAAGAACTTCAAAGACAGATTACAGAGTTGATGGACAAGGGTTACATTCGAGAGAGCTTGAGTCCGTGTACTGTTCCAGTACTGTTGGTGCCGAAGAATGATGGTTCTTGGAGGATGTGCGTAGATTGTCGAGCTGTGAATCAGATCACAATTAAGTATTGGCATCCCATTCCAAGACTTGATGATATGTTGGACGAGCTTTGCGGAGCCGTCATCTTCTCCAAAATTGACTTAAGGAGCGGCTATCATCAGATTCGCATGCGAGAAGGTGATGAGTGGAAGACAACCTTCAAAACGAAGCTAGGTTTGTACGAATGGTTAGTAATGCCTTTTGGGTTAACTAATGCACCTAGTACTTTCATGCGTTTGATTAATCATGTTCTGCGACCTTTCATTGGTAAGTTTTGTGTTGTTTATTTCGATGACATTTTGATTTACAGTAAAACTTTACCAGATCATGCAGAGCATTTGAAAGCTGTTTTGCAGGTTTTACGAGAAGAACGTTTGTTTGGTAACCTAGAGAAGTGTGTGTTTTGCACTAACAAACTTACATTTCTTGGTTACATTGTTAGTGAACAGGGTGTGGAAGTCGATCCTGAGAAAATTTGAGCAATTCAGGAATGGCCACGACCGACATCGATTACTCAGGTCAGATCTTTTCATGGTTTAGCGAGTTTTTACCGTCGGTTTGTCCCTAACTTCAGTTCTATTACCGCCCCCTTAACCGGGATCATTAAGAAGAATTCGAGCTTCTTGTGGGGTAAAGAACAGGAAGATGCGTTTCTGAAAATTAAGGATTGTTTGACTAGAGCACCAGTGTTAGCCTTGCCTAATTTTGATAAAACTTTTGAGATTGAATGTGATGCATCTGGCATAGGTATAGGCACTGTTTTAATGCAGGAAAAGAGACCTATAGCATACTTTAGTGAGAAACTAAGTGGAACTACATTGAATTATCCTATTTATGACAAAGAGATGTATGCGTTGATTAGGTCTTTAGAGACTTGACAGCGTTACTTGTTGCCTAAGGAGTTTGTCATTCACACCGATCATGAGGCTTTGAGATACATAACGAGTCAGCATAAATTGAACAAAAGACATGCAAAATGGATTGAATTTTTAGAGTCTTTTCCTTATGTCATTCGTTACAAGAAAGGGAAAGAAAATGTTGTTGTTGATGCGTTATCACGTAGGTATGCCCGGTTGAGTTATTTAGATTCACATTTGATTGGGTTTGCATATATTAGAGAGTTGTATTCTGATGATCCTGATTTTCTTGATAAGTATGTTGCTTGTGAAAAAGGTGCAGATGGAAAATTTCACAGGCATGATGGTTATCTTTTCAAAGAAAACAGGATATGCATTCCATAGGGTTCGATGCGCGACATTCTGATATGCGAGGCATATGAAGGTGTTTCGATGGGTCACTTTGGAGTCACCAAGACATTACATACCTTGAAGGAGCATCTATTTTGGCCCAAGATGCGTCGCGATGTTGAAAGGTATTGTGATCGTTGTGTGACTTGCAAGAAAGCAAAGTCGAAGGTTTCACCACACGATATGTACTTACCTTTACCTATTCCTAAATCCCCTTGGACTGGCATTTCTATGGACTTTGTTTTGGGATTGCCTAGAACTAGGACTGGTAGAGATAGTGTGTTTGTTGTGGTTGATAGATTCTCTAAGATGGCACATTTCATTGCATGCCATAAGACTGATGATGCTGTTAATGTGGTTAACTTGTTCTTTAGAGAGATTGTTCGTTTACATGGTATTCCTAGGTCGATTGTTTCTGACAGGGAGGTAAAGTTTTTGAGTCACTTCTGGAGGACTCTTTAGAGCAAACTAGGTACGAAACTTATGTTTTCTACTACTTGCCATCCCCAAACTGATGGACAAACTGAGGTTGTTAATCGTGTTTTATCTACTTTACTTCGTTTCATCATTAAAAAGAACATTAGGACTTGGGAGGATTGTTTGCCACATGTTGAATTTGCATATAATCATGTCATTTATTCTGCTACTAAGATGTCACCATTTGAGGTTGTTTATGGTTTTAACCCCATTACGCCTCTAGATTTATTACCTCTGCCACAGGAACAAGTGACGAAAAGGGACGGTCAAGCGAAAGCAGAATATGTCAAGAAGTTGCATCAGCAAGTGAAGGAGAATCTTGAGCGAAGGACTCAGCAATATGAAAATCAAGCAAACAAGGGAAGAAAGCGAGTCACCTTCGAAGTTGGAGACTGGGTTTGGGTTCATTTCCGAAAGGAAAGATTTCCAGCCCAAAGGCGGTCCAAACTGTTACCGCGCGGAGATGGTCCTTTTCAGGTGTTGGCAAAAGTGAACAACAATGCCTACAAGATAGACTTACCAGGAGATTATAGTGTGAGTGCCACTTTTAATGTTTGTGACTTAACCCCTTTTGATGACTCTACAGATTTGAGGTCAAATCCTTTTCAAGAAGGGGGGATGATGTGAGCACATCAGTTCAGAATAAACAAGCTGATCCAGAGGTCTTACCAACAGGACCCATCACTCGTTCTAAGGTGAAGAAATTCAGGGAAGCCCTTTTTCTTACTTGTGCTACAATTCATGATTCATTCGAGCATGTTCATGCCTTAGAACATAGGCTTTATAATGTGTTGCAAGCTGATATGTGACATACTTATACTATACTACTTATATAGGTGTGTTTGCTATGTATATATTATGTTAAGTGTGTTTTAGATAAGTTTGTCAGCTTATAATATTATGTGTTAAGCTATGTTAGCTTGTTGTGTGTTAAAACAATAAGGATGCATTATTTTGTAGCTTGCTTGAATGTTTTCAATAAGTTTACAATGCTCTGAGTGTGTTTGTTTTGTTTTCATATAGTTACAATAAAAGGGCAGCAGCTCAAAGGCATAAACTTAGTTCGGATGAAGCTCACGGGAGCGTATGTAGCTCATCTTTAGCTCAAAGGAGTATAGGCAGCTCAACTCAGCTCACTTCACTCCTAGCTAGCTGAATTCAGCTTGTTTCAGCTCCAGTCAGCTCAACTTTCGCTCCACTAGCTCAACTCTAGCTGACGGGTCCAGGACCAGCTGAAATCTATCCTACATGTGGGAGAGTGTCCTCCAAGTGTGTGGCAGCCTTGGTGCACGTGTGTGAGGTGTTGTGCATGTGCTTGCATGTGCGACATGTGTGAAGGCCATGTGCATGTGGTGGCCGAAAGCATGCAGCCTTGTCTTACATTTTTTTTGGTGCAGAAAAAGCATAGATAAGATCACATGTTTTTTTGTTTGAATTTCAAACAAAAACACATGTTAAATGTGAGACATAAGGCGCCTAATTCATTCAAATGAGTGGCTGAAAGCAAGGCGGCAAAGACTTGTGGCTGATATCATTCCATTTTAAATTTTAACACATTTGACATGTGTTTTAATTTATTTTGTGGCTGAAAACAACCTGCCGCCCAAGGGAGTTTATTTTTTAAAATTTAAAATTTGTTTCCTTCATTTGTAGCCACATAATTTCATTTCGGCAGCCCATGTATTTTCTATATATATTTGTAAACTCAAATGTAAAGAGGTTAGACAATTTTTATGAAACAAAATTATTGTGAGTTTTTCTCTCAATTTCGGTTCTTCATTGAACTACTTTGGCATTTTCAGACTTTGTTTGATTGTGCCATCCTCCTTGATACTTCGGGTACCTAGATCGCTATCTAGAGGGTCCAAGTCCGTTGGCGAAGAACGTATTCGAATCGGGTCCGCTCAGTATATTGTTCGGGTTCTTTCGAGTTCAACGTCTTGTTAATTTCCAGCAACTTCAACACCATTTTCTGCCATTTTAGTCGTTCATTTGCTGCCATGAAAGCCCTTTGAAGCATTCATCAACATTTGAATTCCGAAACTGCCAGAAAATTCCTTCCTCTCATTTCTTTCTTTATTTTCGTTTTTTTGTTCTTATTGTTTTAACATCATTCTAACGTCTATAACATTGTGTTATTGCAGAAACATGCTTGCTACAATCCTAGATCCGTTACAAACAAAGGACCGTTGTTTCTGAAGCAACGTACCCTTTATCACCAAGGCTGCCGAATCATTCCCTCTCCCCTACACACCATTTCGGTCACCCCCTTTCATTTACTATAAATATGTAATGCATTTTCATTTGTAAACACACAATTCAGATTATAAAAATTACTTTGTGGGGTTTTCTCTCATCCTTGTTCTTTTTAGAACTTCTTGACTTAGCAAATCTTTATTGATTTGTGGCGTCTCCCTTTTCTTTCCATCTTGATACTTTAGATTGTTAAACATCCATTGTTTCTCAGTCTAAGTCCTTTTACCACCCTCAAGGCCTCATCCAAGTTAGGGTATATGCTCCTTAGCATATGTTCATCTTTTTGAGCCTTTGAATACTACCAACATCCTTTCTCTTCACCATCTTCCATACACCATCCGAAATCATCTTCCTACTTATCTATCTTCCTTTCCTTACACCCTTTTGACATAAAAACACTACCATCCTTCTACAACCTATCTCCTTTCATCCATTTCAACATATTTTCATAAGAAAACATTCGTGACACAAGGCTTGCTTGCATTCAAAGGTTCGGGCAATCACAGCTTGATACATGCATGGGAGGGCTAAAGCAATGCATATTGGACAAGAAGTTGAATTTGTTTGTGAAGTCTGGAAAGTCAGCCAACTTGAGACGACATTTCGGATGGGATCCTGGCATTTTTGGGCAAATTTGTCTTCTAACAAATTGACCGGCATTCAGTTACCTTTCCAACGCATCTTGAAACGCATCAATCGGACATCGGGAACTCAAGATACGTCCATTTTACTGAAGACTGCACATGCAGAAAACTGGATACGGGATTATTACGGGAATTTGTAAAATTCAGCCCAAAAGCTATTATATAAGGCTTTTGGACGAATTAGACTTAGCCCAACTTAATTATTAACATTTAAATTATCTTTTTAGGGTTTTATATACTTTAGGAACCAGCCACCCTTCTCCCAAGCAACTCTTATCAACTTATCACCTGCACTTATCAGCTTATCACTTGCAGCCCAAGCACAAGGAGTTTAAAGGCTGTTTTTCTTTTATTTTTTAATTAAATTAGGGTTTCCTAGTTTTAGTAGAAGTTAGATTACTTTGGCTATCCTTCACCTATAAAAGGATGAAGCCTCCACCATTGTAATGGAGATTATTCAGATTTTCTTTGATTAATGAAATATTTAGTGAGTTTGTTTTTACAAGTGCCTGATTACTTGTGCCTTAGAAGTCTTCTTCAACATAAGTTCGACGAGTTCTTTTGAGGGAGATCATCTTCACACTCCTGCTTGCCTAGGTAATCACGTCTAGGAGGGTGGGTTAGAGCCGCTTGAGGTTGCTTGCTTAGGTAATTGCGTCTAAGAGGGTGCCGAGGACAAAATCATCACAAATCCATCAAGCCATCTCCATCTTCAACTTCATGCCATCTCCATAGCCATAAACAAAGCTGAATTTTCAGATTTGTTTTATCTACCTCTCTTTCAATCTTTTTCAATCTTTTTGTTTTAATTCTTATTATTTATTCCTTAATCTTCTTTCTTATCTTTGTTTCTTTAATTTTCCAGCCTTGAATCTGAAATTTTCAAGAAAAGCCCTTCTCTTTTCTCTTGATTTTTCAGATCTGCTCTAAATCTTCTTGATTGAGTCTAGAGCCCCTAGTTCTTGCAACAACTTGATTGAAGGCTTCCAAATCTACAATTGCGCTACTCTATCATTTGGTATCAGATTTGGGACGATTCTTGGCAAGAATTTTGGCGTTTTGGGTGAAAAAATCGAATAAAAGGGGAAAATTCGCAAAATTCAAACGAACGAATTTTGAGCTGAAAATTTCCAGATCAGATCTACACCATTGTAGGAGTCGCCACAAAAAATTTCAGAATTTTTTGACTTTGGGAACATCTCGAACAAAGTGGATCAAGTTGCTGTAAATTTCACGGTTTTTTCGGGTTTTCTGATCTTCTTTCATTCTCAACTACTTGTTTTCATTTGTTTTACCTTTTTATTGACTTCAATATATTATCTAACACTTTCTTGCTTCTTGTGTTAGTAGGTAATTAAAAGTTGCATACCTTTCTTTCTCCTTGCAACTAGAATTCAATTGGTGTCATACCTTTTATTGGACTCCTAGTACAAATAGGACTCATTGTTAGGATTAAACTCCGATTATAACTTGTTGACTTGTGGCAGGAAGGTCTTTAAAGAGTACAAGATCGGCTTACTTGCCTCGCTCAGTATTTCTTTCTTGGAGTGTTTAGTGAGATTTCTAGTTTTCTTTCTTTTGTTTTTCACCTTTGTAAATTTGAGTGTTCCAGGATGTTTCACAGAGACAAGACTCGTGCAAAACAACATGATACTTTGGGTTCTACTTATCGAAGAAAGCCTTTATTGACCAATCCGAGGCATTCGTTCAATTTTTATGAAGAAAGGCGAATTGAACCAAGGCGATCCGCACACACTTTGGCCATCCCAAAATTCAGAATACCTTCTTTTCCAGGAAGGTATGATCCTGATGGTTATTGTGATTGGGAAAAGAGGGTTGATTTCTTGTTTGGTTGCTACGGATATCCCGAGGAAGATCAAGCTTCATTAGTGGCCCTAAAGTTCGAGGAATATGCAGTACTATGGTGGCGTTTATTACAACGAGATAGACGTCTCAATGGTGAAGCCAAAATAAGAACATGGGATGAACTTAAAAAGGTCATGAGAGAGCGATTCATTCCCAAACATTACCAACAACAAGAATCCAAGACTTGTCGGAAGAAATACTCCTCTTTTGATAAAGGTACATCTCAACCTTCATCTTTTCACAGTCCTACTAATGCACTATTCGACTCTAGTAGTACGACGCCGAAGGAAGAAGAATCATCGCTATTCCAAAAGGATAATGAACAACCGTCGGTGAGTCATGTCGAAGAAGACCGAGGAAAGCAAGATGTCGAAGAAATTTGTTATCCTCGAGAACATGGGGAAGATGTCACTACTGAGAGTTTAACCTTACCCAATAATGAGCAAATACCCCCAGAAGATGACGTTTCGGAAGAAGAAACACTTGAACCCATAAATCAAGACAATCTTTCATGCTTAGTAGTCAGTTCTCTTGATTCATCAACAACCTCCCAAGAAAGTAAGTGTGATTCTAACCCTTTATTTGATTCTCGTCCTATCATTATGTTAGAAACACTTCATCCTCTACAGAAATTGTATTTCGCTGATATTATTTGTGAGAGGAATTGGGTATGTGAGTTATCTTATTTGAAAAAGACCAAGAGTCAAGAGGCCGAGAGCAATTAAAGTCAAATTAATGGCCCAATTTTGGTGAGTGAAAAGAAACATGAGGTAAAAGTCGAACAATGTCCAAATGAAAAAGACGAGAAAAAAATAAAGAGATATTTTTTTCGACCTAACCATAACATCATTGTTTCGAGTGGCTTTGAGTTCTTTTTTCAGGATTTTGTTGAACCATTAAGAGGAGCTCAATTGGATCATTCCACCTATGACAAAGATTCTGTTTCGATTGCCATTGTTAAACGTCCTTCTTTTACTGTTTTTGATTCGAGGACGAATCCTTTTGAGGAGTGGGGGAATGATACATGCATGGGAGGGCTAAAGCAATGCATATTGGACAAGAAGTTGAATTTGTTTGTGAAGTCTGGAAAGTCAGCCAACTTGAGACGACATTTCGGATGGGATCCTGGCATTTCTGGGCAAAGTTGTCTTCTAGCAAATTTACCGGCATTCAGTTACCTTTCCAACGCATCTTGAAACGCATCAATCGGACATCGGGAACTCAAGATACGTCCATTTTACTGAAGACTGCACATGCAGAAAACTGGATACGGGATTATTACGGGAATTTGTAAAATTCAGCCCAAAAGCTATTATATAAGGCTTTTGGACGAATTAGACTTAGCCCAACTTAATTATTAACATTTAAATTATCTTTTTAGGGTTTTATATACTTTAGGAACCAGCCACCCTTCTCCCAAGCAACTCTTATCAACTTATCACCTGCACTTATCAGCTTATCACTTGCAGCCCAAGCACAAGGAGTTTAAAGGCTGTTTTTCTTTTATTTTTTAATTAAATTAGGGTTTCCTAGTTTTAGTAGAAGTTAGATTACTTTGGCTATCCTTCACCTATAAAAGGATGAAGCCTCCACCATTGTAATGGAGATTATTCAGATTTTCTTTGATTAATGAAATATTTAGTGAGTTTGTTTTTACAAGTGTTGATTACTTGTGCCTTAGAAGTCTTCTTCAACATAAGTTCGACGAGTTCTTGTGAGGGAGATCATCTTCACACTCCTGCTTGCCTAGGTAATCACGTCTAGGAGGGTGGGTTAGAGCCGCTTGAGGTTGCTTGCTTAGGTAATTGCGTCTAAGAGGGTGCCGAGGACAAAATCATCACAAATCCATCAAGCCATCTCCATCTTCAACTTCATGCCATCTCCATAGCCATAAACAAAGCTGAATTTTCAGATTTGTTTTATCTACCTCTCTTTCAATCTTTTTCAATCTTTTTGTTTTAATTCTTATTATTTATTCCTTAATCTTCTTTCTTATCTTTGTTTCTTTAATTTTCCAGCCTTGAATCTGAAATTTTCAAGAAAAGCCCTTCTCTTTTCTCTTGATTTTTCAGATCTGCTCTAAATCTTCTTGATTGAGTCTAGAGCCCCTAGTTCTTGCAACAACTTGATTGAAGGCTTCCAAATCCACAATTGCGCTACTCTATCACAGCTTCTCTCTACAACATCAATTGGAGTGTTGGAGTGTATCATGTGTTGCTGAGAAGGTTAGTTTAAAAAGAAAAGGAAAGGAAAGGAAATTGGATGAAAAGATAGGTTTAGAACGAAAAGAATAGAAACGGGGTTACTTACTTGTCAAGAAACTCACAACCTTCCTTCTCCAACAATCAAAGTCTTGAAGATGATTTAGCTTCTCGGCTTGATGTTATTGTTGTGCTTTCTCATCCTTAAATTTGTAATTTTTGAATCTGATTTTTTTCTTCTCTTTTTTTGGCAATATAATTGAAAATGACAAAGATTAGTCACTTACAATCTGAATTTTGCTTGAAAACGGGCTTCTTGTAGGCCAATCTTGTTGATGATGCTGAACGACACACTTTGATTGTAGGACCTAGGAAGGAAGCAAGTATCATGCAAGAAGTGGCTGCAAAATGAAGAAATAAAGATAAGGGATAGAATGAATAGTTTAGGGACTGATATGGAAATGAAGGAATGTGTGGTGTTAGGAAAGGGGGTAAGGAGTGTTTGGATGTTTTGGGTGATGTTGAAGGCTGAGCTAATGTGATGGGTTTAAAAGAAAAGAAATCAGAAGGTGTTTGATGGTGGTAAGAAAGGATGGAAATGAAGATAGTATGTTAAAGATACTTAACGAAGAAACTAGACTATAGAAAACCTAACCTCGAACCTTATACTTTAAGGGATGGTAGTAAGGACTTTGACCCTTTTACTATATTAAACTAAAAGAACCAGAAGTATCAAGGTGGATAGAGGGTTGACGCCACAAGTACAAAATACTTGATAAGTCGATAAAGTTCTAAAAAACTAAAAGAGAAAATTCTCACAAAGGATGAATTGTATTCTTAATTGTTGTTTAAATGCCCAAAGGGCTTACAGATTTATAGTAAGGGAAAGGGGGGCGAATAGGCATCATACATGGGTGAATGATTCGGCTAAGAATGGTGTCTTCCTCCAATATTGTCGAATGGTGTGAAAAGTGATGGATAGTGGTGATAAGCCTCTGGTGCTTATTCGGCAGCAATGGTGACTCTCCATCTTGGTGCCATGATTGAAAGGAGCTGTTGGTTCCCTCCCTTGGCCGAATAGGTGGGTAGGTGCCTCATTGGGTCTAGCTAGTTGGGTAGTGACACTAGCTAGCTATGTAACATCGAGCTGGAGGGGATAGGGGAGCTAAGATGAGCTCGACGAGCTAGGCTTGAGCTAACTTAAGCTGAGCTAGCTAGCTGACTTAGCTTGCTCAATCCACACTTTAACTTGAGCTTCCTGGAGCTGAATTTAGCTGGTTGAGCTTGAGCTTTAAGTTCATGGTCTCTTCTAGGAATTTCCATTAAGTTCACGAGCTGAAATGATCTTCCATTAAGCAACTATGCAATTCCAAGCGTTTGAGCTGTCCTTGAGCTGCTAGAAGCTGCCATAAGCCTTCCCAAGCTATATTGAGCTACCCTTGAAATATTAAAGGTTATCTCGGACTAATATCTTCACATAAAAGAGCTGAAAAATGAGCAAACAATGTGTAAGCTGAAACAGATAAGAATAAGCTAAAAAGAGGTAGAAACAATGTAGTTTAGCTAATTTTAAATATAAACTAACTTAGAATGAATATAAAGATGAGTATATGCTTATCTTAATTAATATAATTAATATAGCTTATTATAATCCTAAGTATATCATAGATAATGCATATGATAACTATATGAGCATAAGGCGGGATGCATATAATATGATATCTAATCATGCTATATAAGTAATAAACTAAAAGAAATAATATGAGAAGATAGAGTTTAATGAAAACTCCATGTTTCTTCATCCTTAGTAAGATTAACATAAGAAGGAAGATAATTGAGCGCCCAAGCTAGATTGTATAACTTTTTAATTTAGCTTTGGGTCTAAAAATTACAATTAAAACCCAATTTTAATGGACTTGAAATATGGTTAAGGACTTGTCCTTGCATTCTTGGGCGTGTGCTTCCTCAACATGGGTTTGTGTGATCCAATTCTTCAAACTTGGAGAGTGAGTGTTTTCCAGGAATTCTTGCTCTTGTGTGAAAGACTGTAAGCCTTTGGTCAGCATTCCTTACATGGTGGTGTATAGTTTATCCTTAAGGATCTTGGACTTGGTTCGTATGGTTCGTCCAAGAGAGAATGTGAGTCCATCATTGACTTGGGATTGTCTCGTGCATGCATCATGCAACTTTTAGAATCCTACTAACATAAGAAAACGAAAATGTGTTAGATAATGTAAAGGAGAAAAAAGAAGGCAAACAAAAGAACTTAAATGAAATCTAAGAGCAAAAGAAGTGAAAGAAGCAAACCCTTAAAACCCGGAAAGCAATCACGAGAGTCCAAACGATATGCAATATGTATGGGAATAGGCGTGATGCTTAGCACTTGCTTTGCTTGCTGATTGTGTTGTTCTTGTCTCTTTCTTTTCTTTTCTTTTCTTTTCTTTTTTTAATTTTCATTTTTTGTGGTAAAAATGAAATAAAAGAGCAAGAAAATGAAAATTAGGGTTTATTGGAAAGAAAGAACCCTAAAATGCTGAAAATAGCCCAGCTTGCAAAGTTGCGGCAGATTGAGATTGGAACCCTCCCAAATTCGACCAAACTTGAATTTCTTGCCCAAAAATCGTGCCCAATCTTATACCAACTAATGTAGGGTTTGCTAATATGTTGGAAACTCTCAAAATCACTTGGAAACAAGCCTAGGATGCTGACTTTATCAAGAAACTTTGAATCTGGAAAAATCCCGAATTTCAAGAGAATATGCAATGGTGTTTCTTGAAAATTCTGAAAATAAGACCCCAAAGTTAAAGGTTCAAAGGTGAATAAGACGATTAGAAGAAAATAAGAAGGAATTGAACAAAAAAAAATAAAGAAAGATAAGTGCAAAGTAAAGAAAAAAGAATCTGGAAATTCCAGATATGTTTGTTGAAGATGGCACAACAGCGAAGACTTGAACAAGATGGATTTGGAGTTTTGGAATGGTAGAGATGCCCGTAGAACTCTCCTACTTGCAATTAATTAGGTAACCTCCGTGATATGGATTAAAACCGACGCTCGTACCCGCGATTAGATAGGCAACCCAGAGTGTAAAGATTCTCCCTCGCTCAACTCGGTCGAACACGTTCAAGAAAGCTTCGAATACACAAGTTTCCTGATACTTGCAAACATGTACTCAAAAGAATAACATCTTTATTTAATAACTCAAATATGATTTACAAAGAAGAAGATCTCATCCTTTTATAGGGGAAGCATGACTAAACTAAAAGAAATTCCTAAATAAAATAAAACCCACTTTCTAATAAAATAATACTAAAAGAAATAATAATATAACCTGAAACTAATAAAATAATGTAATTACTTGCTGAATGGGAACTCTCCCTTGTTCAGGGAGTCTTGGGTGGCACCCTTCCATGGCTGATAAGGGGGACGGCTTATTAGGGTTGCAGGTTGAATATGAGCCTAATTTGGGCTGTTTTAAAGGGAATGACAAGGTCTAAACTTAAATGAGTCTGATTTGGGCTGGAAATTAACTAATTAAACCCAAGCTTTATAATTCTGCTTTGGGTCTAAAAATTACAATTGAAACCCAATTTTAATGAACTTCAAATATGGTTAAGGACTTGTCCTTGCATTCTTGGGCGCGTGCTTCCTCAACATGAGCTTATGTGACCCAATTCTTCAAACTTGGAGAGTGAGTGTTTTCCAGGAATTCTTGCTCTTGTTTGAAAGATTGTATGCCTTTTGATGTGCGCACGTTCACCAGCAAGTTTTGCACACTTTCATGTTGTGTTTTAAACATGAAAGACACAGGAGTTTTCTTTACTTCTGTCATATTACTTACTTTTTCTACACTCATTTCTGGTTATTTAGATTCATGTTATCACATCATACTCTGTATATGTTTTGCATACTTTATTTTTATGACCTTAGCATGTTATATGTGATACCCATACTTAATCTTAAAACCACATATTTACTTAAGCAAATGTTTGCATCTTTAGATTATAGTTTGCATCATTTAAAACTTTACTTTATACTTATGCATTATAGTCCCTAAACTATTTAAAGGAGACATTACTTATATAATTCATTGTTTTCTTCATAGGTTATATTAACATAGCTCAAGGGAGTGTGCTACAGCTCAGTTCCAGCTCAAAGAGTCAAAATCAGCTCAAAACATTGTTTGGCCGTTTCAAGACTCTATGTTGAGTGTGTAAAAGTTCTATTATTTACACCCTTTTAACCCATATTTCTGCTGCATTCAAGCACCATTTCATTGCATTTAGGCCAGTTTACAGCAAAACATCACAAATATATAAAAGGCACAGATTCTACTAAAAATGGCTGTTTTTGGCAGGTTTCCGCCGTCGTGAACGAAGAAGGCAGGCGCAGGGCAGATAAGCAGAAGAGCTGAACCGGACAAGCAGACGAAGAGGACAATGCTGCCATGGAACTGCCGTGACAACAGAGGACAACAGCAAGTTGCTGCCATAGTAGACGAAGAAGGCAGGCGCAGGGCAGATAAGCAGGAAAGCTGAACTGGACAAGCAGACGAAGAAGACGAACCTGTCATGGACCTGTCGTGACAGCAAGGCGACAGCAACTTCATGAAGAGGAAAAGTAAAGTGGACCTCGATAGATAGAGAAAAATCTGCTCGTCTGTCGTGTGAAAGCCAAATATTTTTCCAAGCCCCGGATCAAAAGATATGTCAAGCCAAAGCTCAATGAGAAGAATTTCCATGAAACAATGAGGCGGCTGAAAAGTAGGAATCCTTAGAGATTTAGCATTTATTAGAATCTTACTTTTCATTAAAGTTGTAATCCTTGTTAACTTAGAATACTTGAGTCCAAAGCTTATATAAGGGCAGAGATTTAACCTAGAGAGATCATCCCTCATTCTACCCCAAAACCGACATCTAAAACCCCTCCGCCGTTTACCCGTCGTTTACCTGTCACCGACATGTTCTAAACCCCCCTAGGGCTACGGGTTGTTTTGTAAAGTAGTTGCAAGGGTTGCTTTGTTTTAGGAATTTTCAGTTCAATAAAATAAACTTCAAGTTCTCTTATTTTGGTTATTAATATCTTGCAAGAGCATCGGGAGAGCATTGTGAGGTTATCCATTTACTTAGCATCGGGAGAGTTAAGTATACGAAAGAAGTAAGAGCAAGTTCTCTAGTTTATAGTTGAACTATCTTGTGCCTAGGGATAGGGCAAGGTTAAGTGGCTAAAGAAGAATTCATACACATCGGTGTTCATCCTTCGATTCACGCCGGGAGGTATCATCAAAGACGTGATCATCGACAGACTTGGACCTAGGGATAGGCCAAGGCAGATCTGGGATTCTTGCCAAACTTGAAGTACGGAGTTGGTGTGTTTGCTGCCGCGACAGCCAACGGACAGCTGCCGCGACAGGTGCTGTCGGCGACAGGCGCGACGACAGGACTGGATTTCCTAAACTCTGCAATACCTGCACTACTGAGCAATTCAATACCAGCCCATTCTCTCTATCTTGATATCTTTATTCTTTTTATTTACGTTTACTTCATTATTTTCGTGACAAATATCTTAATCTATTCTTTTCCCCTTGTGCAGATAGCGAAGGAAAGGGTTAGCCCAGTCCCTGTGGAGACGATATCCGATACTCTAGTATCACTTTATTACTTGCGACGTGTACACTTGCACTCAATTGCGATAGACTCTTTTACACGCAACACTCTACAAGCTGCCAAATGGTTCGAGGACACTTATGAAGTCTTAAAAGAGCTCAAGGATACTAAAGGACCAGCTCACTCAGCTCAAAACAGCTTCAAAGAGCTCAAATAGCAAAGAATGATTTCTGAGCAAAGGAGGATTTGTTTCAGCTCCAAAACACTCCAGTAGCTAGAGGACAACTTAAAGGCACTTCAAGACTAGCTCACTCAGCTAAAGAAAGCTCGGATCAGCTACTCACCTTTAGATAGTTAAGTCAGCTAGCTAGCTCAGCTCAAGTCAGCTCGGATCAGCTACTCACCTTTAGCTAGTTAAGTCAGCTAGCTAGCTCAGCTCAAGTCAGCTCAAGCCTAGCTCGTCCAGCTCATCTCCAGCTCCTCTGACTACTACCAGCTCCTTCAGTGGTCCAGTTAGTGACACTAGCTACCTAGCTAAGTGATGGAAGGGCACCTACCTAGCCGAATAGCAAAGGAGGGAACCTAGGCACCTCTACACACCTTGGCGCCAATTTGGAAAGGTGCAAGGCTGCCGAATAGTGCTTGATAGGTTATCAACACATATTCAAGCCCTTATCACACCAATTCGGCCAAAGGAGGGAGAAACCAAGGCTACCGAATCATTCCCTCTCCCCTACACACCATTTCGGCCACCTCCTTTCATTTACTATAAATATGTAATGCAATTTCATTTGTAAACACACAATTCAGATTATAAAAATTACTTTGTGAGGTTTTCTCTCATCCTTGTTCTTTTTAGAACTTCTTGACTTATCAAATCTTTATTGATTTGTGGCGTCTTTCTTTTCTTTCCATCTTGATACTTTAGATTGTTAAACATCCATTGTTTCTCAGTCTAAGTCCTTTTACCACCCTCAAGGCCTCATCCAAGTTATGGTATATGCTCCTTAGCATATGTTCATCTTTTTGAGCCTTTGAATACTACCAACATCCTTTCTCTTCACCATCTTCCATACACCATCCGAAACCATCTTCCTACTTATCTATCTTCCTTTCCTTACACCCTTTTGACATAAAAACACTACCATCCTTCTGCAACCTATCTCCTTTCATCCATTTCAACATATTTTCATAAGAAAACATTCGTGATACAAGGCTTACTTGCATTCAAAGGTCCAGGCAATCAAAGCTTCTCTCTACAACATCAATTGGAGAGTTGGAGCGTATCTCATTTGGTCAGCATTCCTTGCATGGTGGTGTATAGTTTATCCTTAAGGATTTTGGACTTGGTTCGTCTGGTTGGTCCAAGAGAGAATATGAGTCCATCGTTGACTTGGGCTTGTCCCGTGAATGTATCATCATTCAACGTTTAGAATCCTACTAACACAAGAAAAAGAAAAGGTGTTAGATAATGTAAAGGAGAAAAAAGAAGGCAAACAAAAGAACTTAAATGAAATTTAAGAACAAAAGAAGTGAAAGAAGCAAACCCTTAGAACCCAGAAAGCAATCATGAGAGTCCAAACGATATGCAATATGTATGGGAATAGGCGTGATGCTTAGCATTTGCTTTGCTTGCTGTAGAACATTTTAGTCTTCTCTAAATATGAGCGCAAGTGCACCCTCCTATCAAGTAATAGTATAAAATATATCATCTCCCACAGGGATTGGACAGCTTGATTCGAATCGCAGTTCCTGCACAAAGAAAATTAAATGCACAATTAAGTTGGCTTGTTTGAGAGGAAAATAATATAAAAACATAAGTAAATAAGAGGGAAGAAATCAGATTGATAGAATGGGCCGGGTTATGCTGCTGTTTAGTGTGAAACTGCGTTGAATAGGACAAGTTGTTTTGCGCTACCAAACTCTGCTGCCTCGGCGAGGGGTGGGAGTTAGGACAAGTTGAATAGGACATGTGTGTGCATGTGTGGTCGAAACAAACATCCCTTTCTCTCTTATTGTGCGACAATTTGCAAGATAAGAAGGAGAGGTTACTTGTTTGAATTTCAAACAAAAATCACATGTTAAATGTGATAAATGTGGCACCTAAGTGTCAAAATGCATGGTTCTCATGCAATGCTGCCCCAAAGGAGTTATTATGTTTAAATTTTAAATTTTTTTCTTTTAATTTTCAGCCACACATTCAATTCGGCTATACCCTTTATTTTTCCTATATATATGTACTTAAAACAATGTAAGAAGGTTAGACTTTTTGAATGAAAATTTTATTTGAGAGTTTTCTCTCAAATTTTGTTCTTTTTAGAACTTCTTTGACATTCCAGACTTAGTTTTGTTGTGTCAAATTTCCTTGATACTTCGGGTTCCTAGATTGCTATCTAGTGGGTCCAAGTCCGTTGATGTTGAACGTATTCGATTCGGGTTTGCATAATAGATTGTGCGAGTTCTTTCGAATTCTTCGTTGTTCAAGTTTCCAACAAATTTCCAGCAAGTTGTTGCCATTTTGAGCACTCAAGACGGCCATAGATGAACGTTGAAGCATTCGTCTTCCTCCTTCAAATCTGCCCAAAAATTCCAGCAACTTTCTCCCTTATTTCCTTTTGTTTCTTTACTTCATTTCGTGTCATTTCAGAGTCTAACTCAGCCTTCTTGTTTTGTTTCACTTGTAGGGAAATGCTTGCTTCAATCCTAGATCCGTATCACTCAAGGAACGTTGTTTCGACAAGCAACGCCCTTATCACCTAGTTATGTTTCGGCAAGTACCAATGAAGGTCGTCGAACCAGCCTTGTGCAAGGGCAAATTGCAAGAGAAACTCCAAAAACTAATGCCTTTTCGGCAAAAGAAGTCAATTGGGAATTTCCTCTTATCCTTCCGACAGATTACACTAACCCCTTCTCTTTAGATTTTCATTATGTTTTGCAGCCATCATACAATTTGGAGAATACCTCGAGGTAGGAAAACATCACCTTTAGCACTACCATAAAGCAATTAAGGAAAGACCCTTCCGATTCGTGGACAAATCGCTCAAAAGAAGGTGATGTGTGCACGTTTATACTCACATTCACTATGCTTTCATCTTGTTTATCAAGCATGAAAGAAGAGGGAGTGCTTCCTTACTTCACTATCTATTTACTTATTTATGCATTATATAACATGCTTGGATTATCATATGTTATCATTCATTTGTATATCATATGATATTCATGCATTACATAAACCACATCTTTGCTATTAAGTTTCATTTTAAACCTCATACTTAGTTTGCATTACTAAACAGTCCCTATACTATTTACATATGCTCTAATATTATCATACTTATTATTTTTGGTGTTTTCTTTGTAGGATACAATAACCACAACTCAAGGGAGTAATGGTCAGCTCAGTTTTAGCTTAAAGCATCAGAATGAGCTAGAAACAATGTTTGAGTGATTTAAGGCTCTACAAGCATTCGATCAGCTCAGAAACACTCATGTAGCATAAGGAGAACTCGAGGACACTAGGAAACTAGCTCAACCAGCTAAGAGTAGCTCCAAATAGCTCAAACGGCTAAAGGATAGATTCTGAGTGAAGAAGGATTCGTTTCAGCTCCAAAACACTCCAGTAGCTAGAGGACAACTCAAAGACACTTAAGGACCAGCTCACCTAGCTAAAAAAAGTTCAAATCATCTCAAATCAGATCTTAACCTTTAGCTAGCTCATTTCAGCTCACCACTAGCTCAGTCAACTCATCTCAGCTCAAGCTACCATACCCAGCTCAACACCTAAAGAGCATGTTCCCTCCCCAAAAGACATGACCGACCAACCTTGGAGGGAAACATGTTTTAGCGCCATTTCTTGGAGGGAAACATGTATTGGCGCCAAAATCAGCCTTGGAGGGAGGCACTACCTGGCCGAATCATCACCAGCCCTTTATGAACGATTTCCATCTCTTTTAAGTGCCTAAACGGCCAGCGCTTCAACAACTATAAATAGGGCTGCCCATTTCATTTTGTAACACAACACCTTGATTAATACAAATTATATTTGTGAGTTTATCTCTCATTCTTGTTGAATGTTTATTATTCTTCAGTCTAAGTCCTTCCTACCACCCTCAAAACCTTATTCAAGTTCGGGTTTATGCTTCTTAGCATAAGTTTATCTTTTTGAGACTTTGAATACTATCAATCTATTTCTTTTATCTTCCTTTCTTTCACCATCCATTTTCATTTCCTTCATCCCTTTTGAAATACAAACACTACCATCCTTCCGCCACCTTTCTACTTTCATCAATTTCAACATATTTCCACAAGAAGACGATCGTGCAACAAGGCTTACTTGCATTCTAAGGTCTGGGCAATCAAAGATTCTCTCTACATCAACAATTGGAGAGTTGGAGCGTATCAGAAGGGGAGGATGATACAATCAAGCTTGGGCGCTCAATTCTCTTCCTTCTTATGATAATCTTACTAAGGATGAAGAAACAAGGAGTTTTCATTAAACTCTATCTTTTCATATTATTTCTTTTAGTTTATTACTTGATGTGTGCACGTTTCTACTCACATCCATTATGCTTTCATCTTGTTTATCAAGCATGAAAGAAGAGGGAGTTCTTCCTTACTTCATTATCTATTTACTTATTTATGCATTATATAACATGCTTGGATTATCATATGTTATCATTCATTTGTATATCATATGATATTCATGCATTACATAAACCACATCTTTGCTATTAAGTTGCATATTAAACCTCATACTTAGTTTACATTACTAAACAATCCTTATACTATTTACATATGCTCTAATATTATCATACTTATTATTTTTGGTGTTTTTTCTTTGTAGGGTACAATAACCATAGCTCAAGGGAGTGATGATCAGCTCGGTTTCAGCTTAAAGCATCAAAATGAGCTCAAAACAGCGTTTGAGTGATTTAAGGCTTTACTAGCATCCGATCAGCTCAAAAACACTCATGAGGCATAAGGAGAAGTCAAGGACACTAGGAAACCAGCTTAACCAGCTAGGTGTAGCTCCAAATAGCTCAAACGGCTAAAGGATGGATTTTGAGTGAAGAAGGATTCATTTCAGCTCCAAAACACTCCAATAGCTAGAGGACAACTCAAGGACACTTAAGAACCAACTCACCTAGCTAAAGAAAGCTCCAATCATCTCAAATCAGCTCTTAACCTTTAGCTAGCTCATTCAGCTAGTAGCTCAGCTCACCACTAGCTCATTCAGCTCAAGCTACCATACCCAGATCAACACCTAAAGGGCATGTTCCCTCCCCAAGAGACATGACCGACCAGCCTTAAGGGAAACATGTATTGGGTGCCAAAATCAGCCTTGGAGGGAGGCACAACATGGCCGAATCATCACCAGCCCTTTATGAACAATTCCCAGATCTTTTAAGTGCCTATTCAGCCACCCCTTCACCATGTAATGCACCCATTCGGCCAGCCCTTCAAAAACTATAAATAGGGCTGCCCATTTCATTTCGTAACACAACACTTTTATCAATACAAATTATACTTGTGAGTTTATCTCTCATTCTTGTTCTTTTAAGAACTTCTTTGACTTATCAAATCATTTTATTGATTTGTGGCGTCTCCTATTCCATCTTTTGATACTTTAGGGTGTTGAATATTTATTATTCTTCAGTCTAAGTCCTTCCTACCACCCTCAAAGCCTTATTCAAGTTCGGGTTTATGCTTCTTAGCATAAGTTCATCTTTTTGAGACTTTGAATACTATCAATCTTCATTTCCTTCATCCCTTTTATCATACAAACACTACCATCCTTCTGCCACCTATCTCCTTTTATCCATTTCAACATATTTCCACAAGAAGACGATCGTGCAACAAGGCTTACTTGCATTCTAAGGTCCGGCAATCAAAGCTTCTCTCTACAACAACAATTGGAAAGTTGGAGCGTATCATTACTTATATAGCATGATTAGATATCATATTATATGCATTCTGCCTTATGCTCATATATTTATCATATGCATTATCTATGATATACTTAGGATTATAATAAGCTATATTAATTATATTAACTAAGATAAGCATATCACCACATCTTTATATTCATTCTAAGTTAGTTTAAATTTAAAATTAGCTAAACTAAATTGTTTCTAGCTCTTTTTAGCTCATTCTTATCTGTTTCAGTTTAGACATTGTATGCTCATTGTTTCAGCTCTTTTAAGTGAAGATATTAGTCCAAGAAAACTTAAATGATTCAAGGGTATCTCAACATAGCTTGGGAAGGCTTATGGCCGCTTTTAGCAGCCCAAACGCTTGGAAATGCATAGGAGCATAATGGAAGATCATTTCAGCTCGTGAATTTAATGGAACTACCTAGAAGAGCCCATGAACTTAAAACTCAAGCTCAACCAGCTAAATTCAGCTCCAGTAAGCTCAAATTAAAGTGTGGATTGAGCTAGCTAAGTCAGGTAGCTAGCTCAGCTCAAGTCAGCTCAAGCCTAGCTCGTCCAGGAACCAACAACTCCTTTCAAGCATGGCTCCAAGATGGAGAGTCACCAAGGCTGTCGAATAAGCACCAAAGGCTTATCACCAGTATCCAACACTTATCACACCATTTCGGCAATATTGGAGGGAGACACCATGCTTAGCCGAATCATTCACCCATGTATGATGCCTATTCGGGCCCCCTTTCCCTTACTATAAATATGTAAGCCTGATACATGCATGGGAGGGCTAAAGCAATGCATATTGGACAAGAAGTTGAATCTGTTTGTGAAGTCTGGAAAGTCAGCCAACTTGCGACGACTTTTCGGGTGGGATCCGGGCATTTCTGGGCAGAGTTGTCTTCTAGAAAATTGACCGTCATTCAGTTACCTTTCCAACGCATCTTGAAACGCATCAATCGGACATCGGGAACTCAAGATATGTCCATTTTACTGAAGACCGCGCATGCAGAAAACTGGATACGGGATTATTACGGGATTTTGTAAAATTCAGCCCAAAAGCTATTATATAAGGCTTTTGGACGAATTAGACTTAGCCCAACTTAATTATTAGCATTTAAATTATGTTTTTAGGGTTTTATATACTTTAGGAACCAGCCACCCTTCTCCCAAGCAACTCTTTTCAACTTATCACCTGCACTTATCAGCTTATTACTTGCAGCCCAAGCACAAGGAGTTTAAAGGCTGTTTTTCTTTTATTTTTTAATTAAATTAGGGTTTCCTAGTTTTAGTAGAAGTTAGATTACTTTGGCTATCCTTCACCTATAAAAGGATGAAGCCTCCACCATTGTAATGGAGATTATTTAGATTTTCTTGGATTAATAAAATATTTAGTGAGTTTATTTTTGCAAGTGCTGATTACTTGTGCCTTCGAAGTCTTCTTCAACATAAGTCCGACGAGTTCTTGTGAGGGAGATCATCTTCACACTCCTGCTTGCCTAGGTAATCGCGTCTAGGAGGGTGAGTTAGAGCCGCTTGAGGTTACCTGCTTAGGTAATTGCGTCTAAGAGGGTGCCGAGGACAAAACCATCACAAATCCATCAAGCCATCTCCATCTTCAACTTCATGCCATCTCCATAGCCATAAACAAATCTGAATTTGATACATGCATGGGAGGGCTAAAGCAATGCATATTGGACAAGAAGTTGAATCTGTTTGTGAAGTCTGGAAAGTCAGCCAACTTGCGACGACTTTTTGGGTGGGATCCGGGCGAGAGTTGTCCTCTAGTAAATTGACCGTCATTCAGTTATCTTTCCAACACATCTTGAAACGCATCAATCGGACATCGGGAACTCAAGATATGTCCATTTTACTGAAGACCGCGCATGCAGAAAACTGGATACGGGATTATTACGGGATTTTGTAAAATTCAGCCCAAAAGCTATTATATAAGGCTTTTGGACGAATTAGACTTAGCCCAACTTAATTATTAGCATTTAAATTATGTTTTTAGGGTTTTATATACTTTAGGAACCAGCCACCCTTCTCCCAAGCAACTCTTTTCAACTTATCACCTGCACTTATCAGCTTATTACTTGCAGCCCAAGCACAAGGAGTTTAAAGGCTGTTTTTCTTTTATTTTTTAATTAAATTAGGGTTTCCTAGTTTTAGTAGAAGTTAGATTACTTTGGCTATCCTTCACCTATAAAAGGATGAAGCCTCCACCATTGTAATGGAGATTATTTAGATTTTCTTGGATTAATAAAATATTTAGTGAGTTTATTTTTGCAAGTGCTGATTACTTGTGCCTTCGAAGTCTTCTTCAACATAAGTCCGACGAGTTCTTGTGAGGGAGATCATCTTCACACTCCTGCTTGCCTAGGTAATCGCGTCTAGGAGGGTGAGTTAGAGCCGCTTGAGGTTACCTGCTTAGGTAATTGCGTCTAAGAGGGTGCCGAGGACAAAACCATCACAAATCCATCAAGCCATCTCCATCTTCAACTTCATGCCATCTCCATAGCCATAAACAAATCTGAATTTGATACATGCATGGGAGGGCTAAAGCAATGCATATTGGACAAGAAGTTGAATCTGTTTGTGAAGTCTGGAAAGTCAGCCAACTTGCGACGACTTTTTGGGTGGGATCCGGGCGAGAGTTGTCCTCTAGTAAATTGACCGTCATTCAGTTATCTTTCCAACGCATCTTGAAACGCATCAATCGGACATCGGGAACTCAAGATATGTCCATTTTACTGAAGACCGCGCATGCAGAAAACTGGATACGGGATTATTACGGGATTTTGTAAAATTCAGCCCAAAAGCTATTATATAAGGCTTTTGGACGAATTAGACTTAGCCCAACTTAATTATTAGCATTTAAATTATGTTTTTAGGGTTTTATATACTTTAGGAACCAGCCACCCTTCTCCCAAGCAACTCTTATCAACTTATCACCTGCACTTATCAGCTTATTACTTGCAGCCCAAGCACAAGGAGTTTAAAGGCTGTTTTTCTTTTATTTTTTAATTAAATTATGGTTTCCTAGTTTTAGTAGAAGTTAGATTACTTTGGCTATCCTTCACCTATAAAAGGATGAAGCCTCCACCATTGTAATGAGATTATTCAGATTTTCTTGGATTAATAAAATATTTAGTGAGTTTATTTTTGCAAGTGCTGATTACTTGTGCCTTCGAAGTCTTCTTCAACATAAGTCCGACGAGTTCTTGTGAGGGAGATCATCTTCACACTCCTGCTTGCCTAGGTAATCGCGTCTAGGAGGGTGGGTTAGAGCCGCTTGAGGTTACTTGCTTAGGTAATTGCGTCTAAGAGGGTGCCGAGGACAAAACCATCACAAATCCATCAAGCCATCTCCATCTTCAACTTCATGCCATCTCCATAGCCATAAACAAAGCTGAATTTTCAGATTTGTTTTATCTACCTCTTCTTCAATCTTTTTCTATCTTTTTGTTTTAATTCTTATTATTCATCTCCTAATCTTCTTTCTTATCTTTGTTTCTTTGATTTTCCAGCCTTGAATCTGAATTTTTCAAGAAAAGCCCTTCTCTTTTCTCTTGAATTTTCAGATCTGCTCCTAATCTTCTTGATTGAGTCTAGAGCCCCTAGTTCTTGCAACAACTTGATTGAAGGCTTCCAAATCCACAATTGCGTTACTCTATCATTTGGTATCAGATTTGGGACGATTCTTGGCAAGAATTTTGGCGTTTTGGGTGAAAAATTCGAATAAAAGGGGAAAATTCGCAAAATTCAAACGAACGAATTTTGAGCTGAAAATTTCCAGATTAGATCTACACCATTGGAGGAGTCACCACAAAAAATTTCAGAATTTTTTGACTTCGGGAACACCTCGAACAAAGTGGATCGAGTTGCTGCATATTTCAGGTTTTTTTCGGGTTTTCTGATTTTCTTTCATTCTTAACTACTTGTTTTCATTTGTTTTACCTTTTTATTGTCTTCTATACATTATCTAACACTTTCATTCTTCTTGTGTTAGTAGGAAAGTTAAAGTTGCATACCTTTCTTTCTCCTTGCAACTAGAATTCAATTGGTGTCATACCTTTCATTGGACTCCTAGTACAAATAGGACTCATTGTTAGGATTAAACTCCGATTATAACTTGTTGACTTGTGGCAGGAAGGTCTTTAAAGAGTACAAGATCGGCTTACTTGCCTCGCTAAGTATTTCTTTCTTGGAGTGTTTAGTGAGATTTCTAGTTTTCTTTCTCTTGTTTTTCACCTTTGTAAATTTGAGTGTTCCAGGATGTTTCACAGAGACAAGCCTCGTGCAAAACAACATGATACTATGGGTTCTACTTTTCGAGGAAAGCCTTCATTGACCAAACTGAAGCATTCGTTCAATTTTTGTGAAGAAAAGCGAACTGAACCAAGGCGAACCGCACACACTTTGGCCATCCCAAATTTCAGAATACCTTCTTTTCAAGGAAGGTATGATCCTGATGGTTATTATGATTGGGAAAATATGGTTGATTTCCTATTTGGTTGTTACGGATATCCCGAGGAAGATCAAGCTTCATTAGTGGCCCTAAAGTTCGAGGAATATGCAGTACTATGGTGGCGTTTATTACAACGAGATAGACGTCTCAATGGTGAAGCCAAAATAAGAACATGGGCTGAACTTAAAAAGGTCATGAGAGAGCGATTCGTTCCCAAACATTACCAACGAGAAGAATCCAAGACTTGTCATAAGAAATACTCATCTTTTGATAAAGGTACATCTCAACCTTCATCTTTTCACAACACTACTAATGCACTATTCGACTCTAGTAGTACGACGCCGAAAGAAGAAGAATCATCGTTATTCCAAAAGGATAATTAACAATCATCGGTGAGTCATGTCGAAAAAGTCCAAGGAAAGCAAGATGTCGAAGAAATTTGTTATCCTCGAGAACATGGGAAAGATGTCACCACCGAGTGTGTAATCTTACCCAATAATGAGCAAATACTTTCAGAAGATGACGTTTCGGAAGAAGAAAGACTTGAACCCATAAATCAAGAGAATCTTTCATGCTTAGTAGTGAGTTCTCTTGATTCATCAACAACCTCCCAAGAAAGTAAGTGTGATTTTAACCCTTTATTTGATTCTTGTCCTATCATTCGGTTAGAAACACTTCATCCTCTACAAAAATTGTATTTTGATGATATTTTTTGTGAGAAGAATTGGGTACGTGAGTTATCTTATTTGAAAAGGACCGAGAGTCAAGAGGCCGAGAGCAATAAAAGTCAAATTAATGGTCCAATTTTAGTGAGTGAAAAGAAACATGAGGTAAAAGTCGAACAATGTACAAATGAAAAAGGCGAGAAAAAGATAAAGAGAGATTTTTTTCGACCTAACCATAACATCATTGTTTCGAGTGGCTTTAAGTTCTTTTTTCAGGATTTTGTTGAACCATTGAGAGGAGCTCAATTGGATCACTCCACATATGACAAAGATTCTTTTTTGATTGCCATTGTTAAACGTCCTTTTTCTGTTTCTGATTCGAGGACGAATCCTTTTGAGGAGTGGGGGAATGATACATGCAAGGGAGGGCTAAAGCAATGCATATTGGACAAGAAGTTGAATCTGTTTGTGAAGTCTGGAAAGTCAGCCAACTTGCGACGACTTTTCGGGTGGGATCCGGGCATTTCTGGGCAGAGTTGTCTTCTAGAAAATTGACCGTCATTCAGTTACCTTTCCAACGCATCTTGAAACGCATCAATCGGACATCGGGAACTCTAGATATGTCCATTTTACTGAAGACCGCGCATGCAGAAAACTGGATACGGGATTATTACGGGATTTTGTAAAATTCAGCCCAAAAGCTATTATATAAGGCTTTTGGACGAATTAGACTTAGCCCAACTTAATTATTAGCATTTAAATTATGTTTTTAGGGTTTTATATACTTTAGGAACCAGCCACCCTTCTCCCAAGCAACTCTTATCAACTTATCACCTGCACTTATCAGCTTATTACTTGCAGCCCAAGCACAAGGAGTTTAAAGGCTGTTTTTCTTTTATTTTTTAATTAAATTAGGGTTTCCTAGTTTTAGTAGAAGTTAGATTACTTTGGCTATCCTTCACCTATAAAAGGATGAAGCCTCCACCATTGTAATGGAGATTATTCAGATTTTCTTGGATTAATAAAATATTTAGTGAGTTTATTTTTGCAAGTGCTGATTACTTGTGCCTTCGAAGTCTTCTTCAACATAAGCCGACGAGTTCTTGTGAGGGAGATCATCTTCACACTCCTTCTTGCCTAGGTAATCGCGTCTAGGAGGGTGGGTTAGAGCCGCTTGAGGTTACTTGCTTAGGTAATTGCGTCTAAGAGGGTGCCGAGGACAAAACCATCACAAATCCATCAAGCCATCTCCATCTTCAACTTCATGCCATCTCCATAGCCATAAACAAAGCTGAATTTTCAGATTTGTTTTATCTACCTCTTCTTCAATCTTTTTCTATCTTTTTGTTTTAATTCTTATTATTCATCTCCTAATCTTCTTTCTTATCTTTGTTTCTTTGATTTTCCAGCCTTGAATCTGAATTTTTCAAGAAAAGCCCTTCTCTTTTCTCTTGAATTTTCAGATCTGCTCCTAATCTTCTTGATTGAGTCTAGAGCCCCTAGTTCTTGCAACAACTTGATTGAAGGCTTCCAAATCCACAATTGCGTTACTCTATCAAAGCCCTATGGGCATTTAAACAACAATTCAGAATATAGTTCATCCTTTGTGAGAATTTTCTCTCTTTTAGTTCTTGTTAGAACTTTATCGACTTATCAAGTATTTAATACTTCTGGCATCAACCCTCTATCCACTTTGATACTTCTGGTTCTTTTAGTTTAATATACTAAAAGGGTCAAATCCTTACTACCATCCCATAAAGATCAATATAAGGTTCGGGGTTACGTTTTCTATAGCCTAGTTTCTTCCTTAAGTATCTTTAAGATATGATCTCCATTTTCATCTGATACATGCATGGGAGGGCTAAAGCAATGCATATTGGACAAGAAGTTGAATTTGTTTGTGAAGTCTGGAAAGTCAGCCAACTTGAGACGACATTTCGGATGAGATCCTGACATTTCTGAGCAAAGTTGTCTTCTAACAAATTGACCGGCATTCAGTTACCTTTCCAACGCATCTTGAAACGCATCAATCGGACATCGGGAACTCAAGATACGTCCATTTTACTGAAGACTGTGCATGCAGAAAACTGGAAACGGGATTATTACGGGAATTTGTAAAATTCAGCCCAAAAGCTATTATATAAGGCTTTTGGACGAATTAGACTTAGCCCAACTTAATTATTAACATTTATATTATGTTTTTAGGGTTTTATATACTTTAGGAACCAGCCACCCTTCTCCCAAGCAACTCTTATCAACTTATCACCTGCACTTATCAACTTATCACTTGCAGCCCAAGCACAAGGAGTTTAAAGGCTGTTTTTCTTTTATTTTTTAATTAAATTAGGGTTTCTTTGTTTTAGTAGAAGTTAGATTACTTTGGCTATCCTTCACCTATAAAAGGATGAAGCCTCCACCATTGTAATGGAGATTATTGAGATTTTCTTTGATTAATGAAATATTTAGTGAGTTTGTTTTTTGCAAGTGCTGATTACTTGTGCCTTAGAAGTCTTCTTCAACATAAGTTCGACGAGTTCTTGTGAGGGAGATCATCTTCACACTCCTGCTTGCCTAGGTAATCACGTCTAGGAGGGTGGGTTAGAGCCGCTTGAGGTTGCTTGCTTAGGTAATTGCGTCTAAGAGGGTGCCGAGGACAAAACCATCACAAATCCATCAAGCCATCTCCATCTTCAACTTCATGCCATCTCCATAGCCATAAGCAAAGCTGAATTTTTAGATTTGTTTTATCTACCTCTCTTTCAACCTTTTTCAATATTTTTATTTTAATTCTTATTATTTATTCCTTAATCTTCTTTCTTATCTTTGTTTCTTTAATTTTCCAGCCTTGAATCTGAAATTTTCAAGAAAAGCCCTTTTCTTTTCTCTTGAATTTTCAGATCTGCTCTTAATCTTCTTGATTGAGTCTAGAGCCCATAGTTATTGCAACAACTTGATTGAAGGCTTCCTAATCCACAATTGCGCTACTCTATCATCATCCTTTCTAATGTGAGCACATTTATGCCACCCAACGAATGCAACTTCAAACTTCAGGGGAGTTTACTTTTTCATTTGTTACATACTGATGTGTAACATTTCTTATACTTATACTACTTATTAGTGTGTTCGAGTATGTATATAATATGTTATGTGTGTTTTAACTTAGTTTGATATAACTTATGGTGTGTCTATATTTGTTTGTGAGTTAATAAATAAGGTTGCAAGTGTTTACGACTTGTATTATTGTTTCCATTATGTTTATAATGTGTTACATACTGATATATGACATACATAGTGTTCACTTACTTATAGGTGTGTTTACTTATGTATATATATTGTTCAGTGTGTTTGCATTATGTTTTAATATATAAGACTACAAGGCTTTTGATGTGTGTTTGTCTTGTTTTCATATAGGTACGTAGGAGGACGTTGCATGTACCATGATCGATCAAGTCCTAATATGTAACAAGTGCAGCCGAGTATCCCTTATTGTTTTACCCATGTGCGCATATGCAGCACTCACCATGCATCAGCCCGTGCAACAATTAGGACTTTGATTCACCATGCAGCAGCTCGTGGAAACTCACGCAGCCGAACCATGTGCGGCTTTCTTGTGAAATTCAAAGATAAGGCACATTAAACATGTGCTCAATTATTGAATTTCAAACCAACAGCACAATTACCATGTGCTAATATCATTTGGCGCATAATTGTTTGAATATACGGCTAAGCATGCCATACCGCCCATAATTAGTTTCCTATTTGAATTTTAATTTTTCAAACTGGGAAAATATCAACCACACATTTATAACTTTCGGCTAGCCCTTTTGCATTATATATTGGCCAATTATTATTTGTAAAGGTTAGACAATTTATGAATAAAAATTTTGTGAGATTATTCTCTCAATTTCGGTTTTCACCGAACTTTCTTTGGCATTTCAGACGATGTTTGTTGTGTCAAATTTACTTGATACTTCGGGTTCCTAGATCGCTATCTAGTGGGTCCAAGTCCTCTGACGTAAAGCATATTCGATTCGGGTTTGCTCAGTAGATTGTGCAGGTTCTTTCGAGCTTTCCGTCTTTGACGTTAGACAGATTCGATTCGGGTTCTTTCGCTATCTAGAGTCTGTCTAACGTTAAACTCGAAAGAACTCGAACAATCTGCTGAACGAACCTGAATCGAATCTGTCTAACGTCAAAGACGGAAAGCTCGAAAGAACCTGCACAATCTACTAAGCAAACCTGAATCGAATATGCTTTACGTCAGAGGACTTGGACCCACTAGATAGCGATCTAGGAACTCGAAGTATCAAGTAAATTTGACACAACAAACAACGTCTGAAATGCCAAAGAAAGTTCGGTGAAAAACTGAAACTGAGAGAATAATCTCACAAAAATTTTATTCATAAATTGTCTAACCTTTACAAATAATAATCAGTCCCTAAACTATTCATTCCATCCCTTATCTTTATTTCCTCCTTTTGCAGTCACTTCTTGCGAGATACTTGCTTCCTTCCCATGTCCTACAACAAAGTGTGTTGTTCAGCATCATCAACAAGATTGGCCTACATCATAAAGCTTGGGTCTAATTAGTTAATTTCCAGCCCAAATCAGACTCAAGTTTGACCCTGTCATTCCCGTTAAAACATCCCAAATCAGCCGCATATTCAAGCTACAGCCCTAATAAGCCGTCCCCTTTATAAGCCATGGAAGAGTGCAACCCAAGAGTCCCTAAACAAGGGAGAGTTCCCATTCAGCAAGTAATTACATTATTTTATTAGTTTCATGTTATTTTATTATTTCTTTTAGTATTATTTTATTAGAAAGAGAGTTTTATTTTATTTAGGAATTTATTTTAGTTTAGCCATCCTTCCCCTATAAAAGGATGAGATATTCTTCTTTGTAAATCAGATTTGAGTTATTAAATAAAGAGGTTATTCTTTTGAGTACATGTTTGCAAGTGTCGGGAAACTTGTGTCTTCGAAGCTTTCTTCAACATCTTCGACCGAGTTGAGCGAGGGAGAATCTTTACACCCTGGGTTGCCTATCTAATCGCGAGTTGGAGGGTCGATTTTAAGCCATATCACGGAGGTTGCCTAGTTAATTGCAAGTAAGAGGGTTCCGCGGGCATCTCTACCATTCCAAAACTCCAAATCCATCTTGTTCAAGTCTTCACCATTGCGCCATCTTCCACAAACATATCTAAAATTTCCAGATTCATTTTTCTTTACTTTGCACTTATCTTTCTTTATCTTTTTTGTTCAATTCCTTCTTATTTTCTTCTAATCTTCTTATTCACCTTTGAACCTTTAATTTAGGGCTCTTATTTTCAGAATCTTCATGAAACACCATTGCATATTCTCTTGAAATTCTAGATTTTTCCAGATTAAATGTTTCTTGATAAAGTCAGCGCTCTATGCTTGTTTCCAAGTGATTTTGAGAGTTTCCAACGTATTAGCAAGCCCTACATCAGTTGGTATCAGTCTGGGCACGATTTTTGGGCAAGAAATTCATGTTTGGTCTAATTTGGGAGGGTTCTAATCTCAATCTGCCGCAACTTTGCAAGTTGGCTGTTTTTAGCATTTTAGGGCTCTTTCTTTTCCATTAAACCCGACTTTTCATTTTCTTGTTGTTTTATTTAATTTTTTACCACAAAAAAAGAAAGAAAAAAAAAAGAAAAAGGTTTTAAGGGTTTTCTTTCCAATAAACCCTACTTTTCATTTCTTTCCAATAAACCCCACTTTCCAATAATCTCATGATTGCTTTTCGGGTTTTAAGGGTTTTCTTCTTTCACTTCTTTTGCTCTTAGATTTCATTTAAGTTCTTTTGTTTGCCTTCTTTTTTCTCCTTTACATTATGTAACACCTTTTCATTTTCTTGTGTTCGTAGGATTCTAAAAGTTGCATGATGATACATGTACGGGACAAGCCCAAGTCAACGATGGACTCACATTCTCTCTTGGACCAAACACATGAACCAAGTCCAAGATCCTTAAGGATAAACTATACACCACCATGCAAGGAATGCTAACCAAAGGCTTACAATATTTCACGCAAGAGCAAGAATTCCGGGTTTGAAGAATTGGGCCACACAAATCCATGTTGAGGAAGCACACGCCCAAGAATGCAAGGACAAGTCCTTAACCATATCTGAAGTCCATTAAAATTGGGTTTTAATTGTAATTTTTATACCCAAAGCTGAATTATAAATGATATGCTCCAACTCTCCAATTGTTGTTGTAGAGAGAAGCTTTGACTGTCCCGATCTAGAATGCAAGCAAGCATTGTCTTCACGAATGTCTTCTGGTGGATGATGTGAGCACGTTTATGCCACCTAACGAATGCAACATCAAAATTTCAGGGAAGTTTGCTTTTTCACTTGTTACATACTGATGTGTAATATTTTTATACTATCTTATTTTTATTAGTATGTTTAAGTATGTATCTAATATGTTAAGTGTGCTTTGAATAAGTTTGATATGCTTTATTGTGCGTTTATAATATGCTATGTATGTTTGCATTATGCTTATAGTGTGTTTACAAGTTTTTAATAAGATTACAAGACTTTTTATGCAAGTGTGTTGTGTTTTCATATAGGTACACTATTGGGCAGCAGCTCGAAGGCTTTACCCTAGCTCGGTTGAAGATCACGAGAGTGTACGTAGCTCATCATCAGCTCAAAAGGAGTGTAGGCAGCTCAACTCAGCTCACTTCACTCTCAGCTAGCTGAATTCAGCTCACTTCAGCTCCGGTCAGCTCAACTCCAGCTCCACTAGCTCAACTCCAGCTGACGAGTCCAGAACAAGTTGAAACCTATCCTACATGTGGGAGAGTGTCCTATACGTGTGTGGCAACCAAGTGTACGTGTGTGAGCATTGCGTGTGCATGCATTGTACGTGATCAACCCCCTTATAATATGGTAATCAGAGCTTTGGTCGGATTATAGCACTTTCTGCACTACAAGAAATAAAAAAATACAAAAGTCAAAAAAATTCAAAATTCTGGAAAAAAAAAAGTCAAAGTCAAAGTTTGACCAGAAAAGTCAAAATCAACAAAAAAATTCAAAAAAATTCAAAACATTAAAAAAATCAGATTCAAATATTTAGTGTATTTTTACGTTTATATGTGCTGTTGGTTCGTGAAAATGATGAAGGGTGATCAAATTTGCCATGGAATGCTTTGAAATCACCCGAAACAACTTATTCCTGTTTGTTCGGTGATAGGGTTGTTGTAAGCATTTCTTTTGCAGTAAGTTGTTTCTTTTTCCTTCATTTTTATCAGCCTTTATTTCTTTTGTTTCATGATAAACGTGCTCTGATACCATATGATAAAGGGGTACGTTGCTTCAGAAACAACGGTCCTTTGTTTGTAACGGATCTAGGATTGTAGCAAGCATGTTTCTGCAATAACACAATGTTATGGATGTTAGAATGATGTTAAAACAACAAGAACAAAAAAAAACGAAAATAAAGAAAGAAATGAGAGAAAGGAATTTTCTGGCAGTTTCGGAATTCAAATGTTGATGAATGCTTCAAAGGGCTTTCATAGCAGCAAATGAACGACTAAAATGGCAGAAAATGGTGTTGAAGTTGCTGGAAATTAACAAGACGTTGAACTCGAAAGAACCCGAACAATATACTGAGCGGACCCGAATCGAATACGTTCTTCGCCAACGGACTTGGACCCTCTAGATAGCGATCTAGGAACCCGAAGTATCAAGGAGGATGACACAATCAAACAAAGTCTGAAAATGCCAAAGAAGTTCAATGAAGAACTGAAATTGAGAGAAAAACTCACAATAATTTTGTTTCATAAACAGTCTAACCTTGTTCATACAAATTTAACAAATATATATAGGGGAAAACAAGGGAGAGGGCGCCCAAATTAGTGGCTGAGTTTGAATTGAAAATAAACACATGTTAAATGTGTTTAAAAATGCAAAAGAAATCTGCCAATAATGATAGAGTAGCGCAATCTTGGATTTGGAAGCCTTCAATCAAGTTGTTGCAAGAACTAGGGGCTCTAGACTCAATCAAAAAAATTAGGAGCAGATCTGAAAATTCAAGAGAAAAGAGAAGGGCTTTTCTTGAAAAATTTAGATACAAGGCTGGAAAATTAAAGAAAATAAGATAATAAAGAAGATTAAGGATCAAATAATCAGAATTAAAATAGAAAGATTGAAAAAGATTAAAAGAGATGTAGATAAAACAAATCTGAAAATTCAGCTTTGTTTATGGCTATGGAGATGGCATGAAGTTGAAGATGGAGATGGCTTGATGGATTTGTGATGGTTTTGTCCTTGGCACCCTCTTAGACGTAATTACCTAAGCAAGTAACCTCAAGCGGCTCTAACCTACCCTCCTAGACGTGATTACCTAGGCAAGCAGGAGTGTGAAGATGATCTCCCTCACAAGAACTCGTCGAACTTATGTTGAAGAAGACTTCGAAGGCACAAGTAATCAGCACTTGCAAAAATAAACTCACTAAATATTTTATTAATCCAAGAAAATCTGAATAATCTCCATTACAATGGTGGAGGCTTCATCCTTTTATAGGTGAAGGATAGCCAAAGTAATCTAACTTCTACTAAAACTAGGAAACCCTAATTTAATTAAAAAAATAAAAGAAAAACAGTCTTTAAACTCCTTGTGCTTGGGCTGCAAGTGATAAGCTGATAAGTGCAGGTGATAAGTTGATAAGAGTTGCTTGGGAGAAGGGTGGCTGGTTCCTAAAGTATATAAAACCCTAAAAACATAATTTAAATGTTAATAATTAAGTTGGGCTAAGTCTAATTCGTCCAAAAGCCTTATATAATAGCTTTTGGGCTGAATTTTACAAATTCCCGTAATAATCCCGTATCCAGTTTTCTGCATGCGCAGTCTTCAGTAAAATGGACGTATCATGAGTTCCCGATGTCCGATTGATGCGTTTCAAGATGCGTTGGAAAGGTAACTGAATGCCGGTCAATTTGTTAGAAGACAACTTTGCCCAGAAATGCCAGGATCCCATCCGAAATGTCGTCTCAAGTTGGCTGACTTTCCAGACTTCACAAACAAATTCAACTTCTTGTCCAATATGCATTGATTTAGCCCTCCCATGCATGTATCATTCCCCCACTCCTCAAAAGGATTCGTCCTCGAATCAAAAACAGTAAAAGAAGGACGTTTAACAATGGCAATCGAAACAGAATCTTTGTCATAGGTGGAATGATCCAATTGAGCTCCTCTTAATGGTTCAACAAAATCCTGAAAAAAGAACTCAAAGCCACTCGAAACAATGATGTTATGATTAGGTCGAAAAAAATCTCTCTTTATTTTTTTCTCGTCTTTTTCATTTGGACATTGTTCGACTTTTACCTCATGTTTATTTTCACTCACCAAAATTGGGCCATTAATTTGACTTTTATTGCTCTCGGCCTCTTGACTCTTGGTCTTTTTCAAATAAGATAACTCACATACCCAATTCCTCTCACAAATAATATCATCGAAATACAATTTCTGTAGAGGATGAAGTGTTTCTAACATAATGATAGGACGAGAATCAAATAAAGGGTTAGAATCACACTTACTTTCTTGGGAGGTTGTTGATGAATCAAGAGAACTGACTACTAAGCACGAAAGATTGTCTTGATTTATGGGTTCAAGTGTTTCTTCTTCCGAAACGTCATCTTCTGGGGGTATTTGCTCATTATTGGGTAAGGTTAAACTCTCAGTAGTGACATCTTCCCCATGTTCTCGAGGATAACAAATTTCTTCGACATCTTGCTTTCCTCGGTCTTCTTCGACATGACTCACCGACGGTTGTTCATTATCCTTTTGGAATAGCGATGATTCTTCTTCCTTCGGCGTCGTACTACTAGAGTCGAATAGTGCATTAGTAGGGCTGTGAAAAGATGAAGGTTGAGATGTACCTTTATCAAAAGAGGAGTATTTCTTCCGACAAGTCTTGGATTCTTGTTGTTGGTAATGTTTGGGAACGAATCGCTCTCTCATGACCTTTTTAAGTTCATCCCATGTTCTTATTTTGGCTTCACCATTGAGGCGTCTATCTCGTTGTAATAAACGCCACCATAGTACTGCATATTCCTCGAACTTTAGGGCCACTAATGAAGCTTGATCTTCCTCGGGATATCCGTAACAACCAAACAAGAAATCAACCCTCTTTTCCCAATCACAATAACCATCAGGATCATACCTTCCTTGAAAAGAAGGTATTCTGAATTTTGGGATGGCCAAAGTGTGTGCGGATCGCCTTGGTTCAGTTCGCCTTTCTTCACAAAAATTGAACGAATGCCTCGGCTTGGTCAATGAAGGCTTTCTTCGATAAGTAGAACCCAAAGTATCATGTTGTTTTGCACGAGTCTTGTCTCTGTGAAACATCCTGGAACACTCAAATTTACAAAGGTGAAAAACAAAAGAAAGAAAACTAGAAACTCACTAAACACTCCAAGAAAGAAATACTTAGCGAGGCAAGTAAGCCGATCTTGTACTCTTTAAAGACCTTCCTGCCACAAGTCAACAAGTTATAATCGGAGTTTAATCCTAACAATGAGTCCTATTTGTACTAGGAGTCCAATAAAAGGTATGACACCAATTGAATTCTAGTTGCAAGGAGAAAGAAAGGTATGCAACTTTTAATTTCCTACTAACACAAGAAGCAAGAAGGTGTTAGATAATATATAGAACTCAATAAAAAGGTAAAACATATGAAAACAAGTAGTTGAGAATGAAAGAAGATCAGAAAACCCGAAAAAACCCTGAAATTTACAGCAACTTGATCCACTTTGTTCGAGATGTTCCCGAAGTCAAAAAATTCTGAAATTTTTTGTGGTGACTCCTCCAATGGTGTAGATCTAATCTGGAAATTTTCAGCTCAAAATTCGTTCGTTTGAATTTTGCGAATTTTCCCCTTTTATTCGAATTTTTCACCCAAAACGCCAAAATTCTGGCCAAGAATCGTCCCAAATCTGATACCAAATGATAGAGTAGCGCAATCTTGGATTTGGAAGCCTTCAATCAAGTTGTTGCAAGAACAAGGGGCTCTAGACTCAATCAAAAAAATTAGGAGCAGATCTGAAAATTCAAGAGAAAAGAGAAGGGCTTTTCTTGAAAAATTTAGATACAAGGCTGGAAAATTAAAGAAAAGAAGATAATAAAGAAGATTAAGGATCAAATAATCAGAATTAAAATAGAAAGATTGAAAAAGATTAAAAGAGATGTAGATAAAACAAATCTGAAAATTCAGCTTTGTTTATGGCTATGGAGATGGCATGAAGTTGAAGATGGAGATGGCTTGATGGATTTGTGATGGTTTTGTCCTTGGCACCCTCTTAGACGTAATTACCTAAGCAAGTAACCTCAAGCGGCTCTAACCTACCCTCCTAGACGTGATTACCTAGGCAAGCAAGAGTGTGAAGATGATCTCCCTCACAAGAACTCGTCGAACTTATGTTGAAGAAGACTTCGAAGGCACAAGTAATCAGCACTTGCAAAAATAAACTCACTAAATATTTTATTAATCCAAGAAAATCTGAATAATCTCCATTACAATGGTGGAGGCTTCATCCTTTTATAGGTGAAGGATAGCCAAAGTAATCTAACTTCTACTAAAACTAGGAAACCCTAATTTAATTAAAAAAATAAAAGAAAAACAGCCTTTAAACTCCTTGTGCTTGGGCTGCAAGTGATAAGCTGATAAGTGCAGGTGATAAGTTGATAAGAGTTGCTTGGGAGAAGGGTGGCTGGTTCCTAAAGTATATAAAACCCTAAAAACATAATTTAAATGTTAATAATTAAGTTGGGCTAAGTCTAATTCGTCCAAAAGCCTTATATAATAGCTTTTGGGCTGAATTTTACAAATTCCCGTAATAATCCCGTATCCAGTTTTCTGCATGCGCAGTCTTCAGTAAAATGGACGTATCATGAGTTCCCGATGTCCGATTGATGCGTTTCAAGATGCGTTGGAAAGGTAACTGAATGCCGGTCAATTTGTTAGAAGACAACTTTGCCCAGAAATGCCAGGATCCCATCCGAAATGTCGTCTCAAGTTGGCTGACTTTCCAGACTTCACAAACAAATTCAACTTCTTGTCCAATATGCATTGATTTAGCCCTCCCATGCATGTATCAAATAACCTCCCCCAAATTGCAGCACATGTGATGATAATTTGTGGCTGAGTTTGAACGAAATTAACACATGTTAAATGTGTTCAAATTTTAAAAAAAAGGTGGCTGATAACTTCTCTCCAAAATGGCGCCCAAATTGCTTCAAATCTGACACATGCTTGCACACACATGCACATTCTGTCCACACATGCCGTGCACATGCTTGAAGAGATGTAGGACGCCCCACATGCTGCTCACATGCTTGTAGGACACTCTCCCACATGTAGGACACCTTTGAGCTGCTTCTGGACTTGTTAGCTGGAGTTGAGCTAGTGGAGCTAAAGTTGAGCTGACTGGAGCTGAAACGAGCTGAATTCAGCTAGCTGGGAGTGAAGTGAGCTGAGTTGAGCTGCCTATACTCCTTTGAGCTGAATATGAGCTACGTACACTCCCGTGAGCTTCATCCGAGCTAAGTTTAAGCCTTTGAGCTGCTGCCCTTTTATTGTAACTATATGAAAACAAAAGAAGCACACTCAGAGCATTGTAAACTTATTGAAAACATTCAAGCAAGCTACAAAACAATGCACCCTTATTGTGTTAACACACAACAAGCTAACATAGCTTAACATACAATATTATAAGCTGACAAACTTATCTAAAACACACTTAACATAATATATACATGGAAAACACACTGATATAAATAATATAAGTATAAGAAATGTTACACATCAGTATGTAACAAATGAAAAAGCAAACTTCCCTGAAAGTTTGAAGTTGCAACGTTGGGTGGCATAAACGTGCTCACATCATCCCCCCCTTCTTTAATGCGATTTGTCCCCAAATCGACCCTCATTACAAAAGGGAACAATTTCGACTTTCGCTTGGCAGGGAACTTCCTCATCCTTCTTGCTCGGCACATATGCCATCCTCTTGAATCAATTTCTCTTAAAAAGAACACAAATGGAAATGCCTTCTTTCTTGTACCTTTCCGAATAATGCACAACATAAAGTCAGACAATGCTCGTTGCACATTCGTAATCCTGCAAACAATGACATACAAAGGCAAATCCAAAGAACAACAAGAATTTCGACGATCATCCAGAATCACAACACAAGGTTGTTCACAATCCAATGTACAACCAAAGAAATCAGCATATAAAAATGAAAAATCAATATTACAATGGAAAGGAACGTCAAACCGTGGTATGGAAGGTTGCTGAATTTCTAGAAAGAATTTAAATGCACTAGACATACCAACATTAGCAAACTTGGGAACTTCACATGGCATCACCTTATTAACCTGCAAGTTAGAAGAAGAAATAGAAGAAAACGTAGAATCAGATAAAACCTTTGAGTTCACTTCTTCTTTTTCACAGTCATTCTTCTTTTTGCTAGCTTTCCAAGTTGCAGTACTCGCTTTCAAACGAACTTCGTCTTCATATACTTCACTTGGAGTCATAGGTGCCAAAGTTACCTTTTTGCCCTCATGAGTAAAAGAGTATCGATTGGTGTAACAATCATGCAAAACTCTCTTATCATACTGCCACGGTCTTCCTAACAACAAATGACAAGTATCCATAGAACAAACATCACAAGTTACCTCATCCTTGTATTTACCAATGAAAAATGGTATAATAACTTGTTCAGTTACTTTGATTTCAACACCATCATTCAACCCTTGTAACTTGTACGGATTGGGATGTGTGGTCGTCTTCAGTCCTAACTTGTCAACCATGAGAGTACTAGCAACGTTAGCACAACTTCCACTATCAATAATCACAATACATACCTTGCCGTTCACATTGCATCTCGTATGGAAGAGGTTGTTTCGTTGTGGTTCATCCTGTGATGGTTGATCATTCAGACTTCTCTTGTCAACAAGTGCTTCACCGGTAGCCAATGTCTGTACATTGTCATCATTTATCTCTTCATGGACAGAATGGGAACCACCCCCATCTAATCTATCCAATTGAGAATGTATAGGTTTCAATGCATTAGCAATCACTTGTTGCATCATCCGTTCTAAGGCTTGCATCTGGAGATTCAATGGTTGTTGTTCACCTGAATTATCATCACAACCTGCCATGTTGAAAAACCAAAACAACAAACAAGAACACACAATATATATATGTTAGTGAAATAAAATAAAAAAAAATGGTCCTCAAGGCACACTCAACAAAATCTCACAGATCACTCAAAAGAACAGTGCACTCAAAAGATAACACTCAGCGCTCGTGTTTCACTCGGGAGAATGCTCTTGAATGGCTTTTTTTTGTCTCCCCTTCTGTTCTCACAACGCTCAAATGCCTTTTGCACTCGTTCTCTCGCAAACAGTTCTTTAAGAGACTAATCTGACCCTTCAAACTTGTTATCTGTGTCAACTCCAAGATATAAATGCACAAATGATAGAACAAAGGTTAAATGGAGTTTAGGGCTGTTTAATTGAACAAAAACAAAGGCTGGAAACAAAATAAGAACATGGCTGGAATTAAAGCTTATAATGAAGTGAAAGAAAGGAAAAACAAAGTACTTACTGCAAAAGAAATGCTTACCACAACCCTATCACCGAACAAACAAGAACAGGTTGTTTCGGGTGATTTTGAAGCATTCCACGGTAAACAAAGAAATTTTTCATCATTTTTTTGATCCAAACAACAGTATATGATGTAAACAACACTAATTTGTCGAATCTGATTTTTTTTGAATTTTTTTGAATTTTTTTTTCGATTTTTTTTACTTTGACTTTTTTGGTCAAACTTTGACTTTGACTTTTTTTTTCAGAATTTCAATTTTTTTTACTTTTGTATTTTTTTTGATTTCTTGTAGTGCAGAAAGTGCTATAATCCGACCAAAGCTCTGATTACCATATGATAAAGGGGTACGTTGCTTCAGAAACAACGGTCCTTTGTTTGTAACGGATCTAGGATTGTAGCAAGCATGTTTCTGCAATAACACAATGTTATGGATGTTAGAATGATGTTAAAACAACAAGAACAAAAAAAACGAAAATAAAGAAAGAAATGAGAGAAAGGAATTTTCTGGCAGTTTCGGAATTCAAATGTTGATGAATGCTTCAAAGGGCTTTCATAGCAGCAAATGAACGACTAAAATGGCAGAAAATGGTGTTGAAGTTGCTGGAAATTAACAAGACGTTGAACTCGAAAGAACCCGAACAATATACTGAGCGGACCCGAATCGAATACGTTCTTCGCCAACGGACTTGGACCCTCTAGATAGCGATCTAGGAACCCGAAGTATCAAGGAGGATGACACAATCAAACAAAGTCTGAAAATGCCAAAGAAGTTCAATGAAGAACTGAAATTGAGAGAAAAACTCACAATAATTTTGTTTCATAAACAGTCTAACCTTGTTCATACAAATTTAACAAATATATATAGAGGAAAACAAGGGAGAGGGCGCCCAAATTAGTGGCTGAGTTTGAATTGAAAATAAACACATGTTAAATGTGTTTAAAAATGCAAAAGAAATCTGCCAATAACCTCCCCCAAATTGCAGCACATGTGATGATAATTTGTGGCTGAGTTTGAACGAAATTAACACATGTTAAATGTGTTCAAATTTCAAAAAAAAGGTGGCTGATAACTTCTCTCCAAAATGGCGCCCAAATTGCTTCAAATCTGCCACATGCTTGCACACACATGCACATTCTGTCCACACATGCCGTGCACATGCTTGAAGAGATGTAGGACGCCCCACATGCTGCTCACTTGCTTGTAGGACACTCTCCCACATGTAGGACACCTTTGAGCTGCTTCTGGACTTGTTAGCTGGAGTTGAGCTAGTGGAGCTAAAGTTGAACTGACTGGAGCTGAAACGAGCTGAATTCAGCTAGCTGGGAGTGAAGTGAGCTGAGTTGAGCTGCCTATACTCCTTTGAGCTGAAGATGAGCTACGTACACTCCCGTGAGCTTCATCCGAGCTAAGTTTAAGCCTTTGAGCTGCTGCCCTTTTATTGTAACTATATGAAAACAAAAGAAACACACTCAGAGCATTGTAAACTTATTGAAAACATTCAAGCAAGCTACAAAACAATGCACCCTTATTGTGTTAACACACAACAAGCTAACATAGCTTAACATACAATATTATAAGCTGACAAACTTATCTAAAACACACTTAACATAATATATACATAGAAAACACACTGATATAAATAATATAAGTATAAGAAATGTTACACATCAGTATGTAACAAATGAAAAAGCAAACTTCCCTGAAAGTTTGAAGTTGCAACGTTGGGTGGCATAAACGTGCTCACATCATTTCATCACCAATTTCTAGCCTTTTTTATTTCACCTAATAGTCCCTATTTGTCCTTTAACCATTTGTTTGTTTACCTATTACATTATCTTGTAAGTTTGACACAGTTAACAAGTCTAAAAGATTGAGTTAGTTCCTTAAAGAACTGATTGCGAGAGATCGAGTGGAAAAGGCAATTGAGCGTGTGAGAACAGAAGGGTAGAAAAAAAGAGCCATTCAAGTATTCTCCCGAGTGAAACACGAGCGTTTGAGTGCAATTGTTGAGTGATCTTTCCTTGGAGCGATATGTGAGATTTTTGTTGAGTGTGCAGTGAGGTGCATTTTTTTATTATTTATTTCATTAACATATATATATATATATATATTATGTGTTTTGTTTGTTGTTTTGGTTATTCAACATGACATGTTCTAATGATAATTCGGGTGAACAACAACCACTAAATCTCCAGATGCAAGCCTTAGAGCGGATGATGCAAAGAGTGATTGCTAATGCATTGAAACCTATACATTCTCAATTGGATAGATTAGATGGGGGTGGTTCCCATTCTGTCCATAAAGAGATAAATGATGATAATGTGCAGACAATTGCTACCGGTGAAGCACTTGTTGACAAGAGAAGCCTGAACGATCAGTCAGCACAAGATGAACCACAACGAAACAACCTCTTCCATACGAGATGCAACGTGAATGGTAAGGTATGTGTTGTGATTATTGATAGTGGTAGTTGTGCAAACATTTCTAGTACTGTCATGGTTGATAAGTTAGGACTAAAGACGACAAAGCATCCCAATCCGTACAAGTTACAATGGTTGAATAATAGTGGTGAAATCAAAGTTACCGAACAAGTTGTTATACCCTTTTTAATTTGTAAATACAAGGATGAGGTAACTTGTGATGTTTGTTCTATGGACACATGTCATTTGTTGTTAGGAAGATCGTGGCAGTATGATAAGAGAGTTTTGCACGATTGTTACACCAATCGATACTCTTTTACTCATGAGGGCAAAAAGGTAACTTTGGCACCTATGACTCCAAGTGAAGTATATGAAGACGAAGTTCGTTTGCAAGCGAGTACTGCAGCTTGGAAGGCCAACAATGAGAAGAATGAATGCGAAAAGAAGAAAGCAAATTCACAGGTATTATCGGATTCGACATTTTCTTCTACTTCTTCTGAATTGCAGGATAAGATGGTGATGCCATGTGAAGTTCCCAAGGTTGCTACTGTTGGTATGTCTAGTGCATTTTAATTCTTTCCAGAAATTCAACAACCTTCTTTACCATGGTTTGACGTTCCTTTCCATTGTACAATTGATTTTTCATTTTTATATGCTGATTTCTTTCGTTGTACATTGGATTGTGAACAACCTTGTGTTGTCATTCTGGATGATCGTCGTGATTCTTGTTGTTCCTTAGAGTTTCCTTTGTATGTCAATTTTTGTAGGATTACGAATGTGCAACGAGTATTGTCTGACTTTATGTTGTGCGTTATTAGGAAATGTACAAGAAAGAAGGTATTTTCATTTATGTTCTATGTAAAAGAACTTCATTCGTTGAGCAAGACGGCTGAGGAAGTTCCCTCCCAAGCGAAAGTTGAAATTGTTCCCTTTTGTAATGAGGGTCGATTTGGGGACAAATCGCATTAAAGAAGGGGGGATGATGTGAGAACGTTTATGATACGCTCCAACTCTCCAATTGATGTTGTAGAGAGAAGCTTTGATTGCCCGGACCTTTGAATGCAAGCAAGCCTTGTATCACAAATGTTTTCTTGTGAAAATATGTTGAAATGGATGAAAGGAGATAGGTTGCAGAAGGATGGTAGTGTTTGTATGTCAAAAGGGTGTAAGGAAAGGAAGATAGATAAGTAGGAAGATGGTTTCGGATGGTGTATGGAAGATGGTGAAGGGAAAGGATGTTGGTAGTATTCAAAGGCTCAAAAGGATGAACATATGCTAAGGAGCATATACCCTAACTTGGATGAGGCCTTGAGGGTGGTAAAATGACTTAGACTGAGAAACAATGGATGTTTAACAATCTAAAGTATCAAGATGGAAAGAAAAGGGAGACGCCACAAATCAATAAAGATTTGATAAGTCAAGAAGTTCTAAAAAGAACAAAGATGAGAGAAAACCTCACAAAGTAATTTTTATAATCTGAATTGTATGTTTACAAATGAAAATGCATTACATATTAATAGTAAATGAAAGGGGGTGGCCGAAATCATGTGTAGGGGAGAGGGAATGAGTCGGCAGCCTTGGTGCCTCCCTCCTTTGGCCAAATTGGTGTGATAAGGGCTTGAATAGGTGTTGATAACCTATCAAGCACTATTCGGAAGCCTTGCACCTTTCCAAATTGGCGCCAAGGTGTGTAGAGGTGCCTAGGTTCCCTCCTTTGCTATTCGGCTAGGTAGGTGCCCTTCCATCACTTAGCTAGGTAGCTAGTGTCACTAGCTGGTCCTCTAGCTACTGGAGTGTTTTGGAGCTGAAACGAATCCTCCTTTTCTCAGAAATCACTCTTTTGCTATTTGAGCTCTTTGAAGCTGTTTTGAGCTGAGTGAGCTGGTCCTTTAGTATCATTGAGCTCTTTTAAGACTTCATAAGTGTCCTCGAACCATTTGGCAGCTTGTAGAGTCTTGAAACGGCCAAACAATGTTTTGAGCTGAAACTGAGCTGACCATTACTCCCTTGAGCTGTGGTTATTGTATCCTACAAAGAAAACACCAAAATTAATAAGTATGATAATATTAAAGCATTTGTAAATAGTATAGGGACTGTTTAGTAATGCAAACTAAGTATGAGGTTTAATATGCAACTTAATAGCAAAGATGTGGTTTATGTAATGCATGAATATCATATCATATACAAATGAATGATAACATATGATAATCCAAGAATATTATATAATGCATAAATAAGTAAATAGATAATGAAGTAAGGAAGAACTCCCTCTTCTTTCATGCTTGATAAACAAGATGAAAGCATAGTGGATGTGAGTAGAAACGTGCACACATCATCCCCTCCTTCTTTTGAGCGATTTGTCCTCAAATCGAAGGTTGCTGATTTAGGGCCAAACGTGCACATATCATCCTCCCCTTCTTTGAGGCGATTTGTCCTCAAATCGAAGTTGTTTCTCAATGGATAATCTTTTATTGTAGGGGTGGATGAATCCTCACTGCTCTTCCCAAATGGACTGATTATTCTTCTCGGTTCTTCTGAATAGGCACATGTCCCTTGGGGTTCTCTTCTATAATGGTTGGAAACATCACACCATTTGGTGAAGGTATTAGTCCATTGACCCTCTCCGAGGTGTTGGTTGGTAACATCATAACTTTTGGAAATGACATGATCTTTCATCAAAGTTTCAACACTTCGTTTCTACCTCCAACCTCCTGGATCAACTAATCCTTCCATGAATAGTTCCACCTTTATCCTTGTACCCCTTCGAATGATAATCTTTGAGTGGATGGAAGATGCTTGCTTCACACCCTTGAAACAAGTAATCTTGGGCAGAATGGTTGTTTGTAGTTTCGCATTGATTCTAGCGCACCAATCAACCTCAAAATAACAAAGGAACTTGTCACCATTGGTTGATAAAATAACTCCATGTATTTGAATCAATTGGCTGCAAAACAAACCATGGTTAGATGAAGAGAAGCTTATAATAAGATGGAAAGAACTTGCAAACCATGGTGGATGTTTAATGGGCGTTGGTTGCTGAATTCTCCTCAAGATTGACAATGCACATGGAATGTTAATGCTCATATCTCTTGGAAGTTCAAGTGTCACAACCTTTGAAGAAGTCACGCCTATTGGTTCTTCAAGAGACACCTCCTCGTAATAGTCATCTTTAAGAGATACGTCCCTTGGATATTTAAGGGACATAACTTTCAATTTGTCAAGGAACACATTTGTTGGTCCTCCAAAAGTCGTGCTTCTTGAATAACCTCTTTAAAAAGACGTGTCTCTTGGATCATCCTGCAAAACAAAAGAAGAAATGGAAGAAAGAATAGGATTAGATAAACTCTGCCTTATTTTCTCTTCTTTTCCGATCTTATTTTCAACTCTGAATGCTACTGTTTTCACACAATGTTCTTCTTGCATAGCTTCAAAGCTCTTCTTTAAGTGTTGTTGATCTTGAAGCACTTGGTGTGATGGCAATGGTGTTAACGTAACTTTTCTTTTCCCATGGATAAATGAATAATAGTTTAAGAACCCATCATGGGTGGCCCTTTTGTTGAATTGCCATGGTCTTCCATGAAGTAAATGAGTTGTGCTCATAGGGATTACATCACAAAGAACCTCGTCTTCATACTTGCCAATGGAAAATGGAACTAACACTTGCTGAGTAATGGCTATCTTATCATCATTAAGCCATTGTATTTCGTATGGATTTGAATGTTGCATCATCTTTAGACCCAATTTGTGCACCATGAGTGTACTTGCAAGATTGGTGCTACTCCCACTATCAACAATCACATGGCATATTTTACCATTGATTTGACATCTAGTATGAAATGCACATTCCCTTTGTTGTTCCTGCAACATGGTTAGAAAAAAAATGGACCTCACCAAAAATTCACTCACAAATTCCTCATGTTCACTCCAAGGAAAGTAAGATGACACTCAATTCACTCGTGTTTGCACTCTAGGACTGATTTTTGGCTTTTACTTGTCATCTTCTGCTCTCACACACTCTCTTTGCCTTTTTCCACTCAAATTCTCTCTAAACGAGTTCTTAGGAGAACTAACTCAAACTTGTCAAAACTTTATTGATAATATGGCGTTTGGGCTACAAAATAAGGATACAAATGAAAGAAATGAAGAAAACAGAACGTTACCACAAAACTTTACTTACAAACTGGTCGTGAGCAATCAAACTTGAGGAACTTCTCAGAGTTGTTTGCTTGGACGTTCGTACTTCGATCTTCACCCTTTTGAAATTTTGATTTCTTTTTTTTATCTACTTCATATTCCTTGTGTTTGGAACAATTTGAATTTTCTCTTTTTTTGTTTTTTATTATCAGAATTGAAATAAGAAGATATAGGGCTTACTTGATTCTTCCTTTTTTGCTCAAATTACCATATGATACGCTCCATCTCTCCAATTGATGTTGTAGAGCGAAGCTTTGATTGCCTGGACCTTTGAATGCAAGCAAGCCTTGTATCACGAATGTTTTCTTGTGAAAATATGTTGAAATAGATGAAAGGAGATAGGTTGCGGAAGGATGGTAGTGTTTGTATGTCAAAAGGGTGTAAGGAAAGGAAGATAGATAAGTAGGAAGATGGTGAAGAGAAAGGATGTTGGTAGTATTCAAAGGCTCAAAAAGATGAATATATGCTAAGGAGCATATACCCTAATTTGGATGAGGCTTTGAGGGTGGTAAAAGGACTTAGACTGAGAAACAATGGATGTTTAACAATCTAAAGTATCAAGATGGAAAGAAAAGGGAGACGCCACAAATCAATAAAGATTTGATAAGTCAAGAAGTTCTAAAAAGAACAAGGATGAGAGAAAACCTCACAAAGTAATTTTTATAATCTGAATTGTGTGTTTACAAATGAAAATGCATTACATATTTATAGTAAATGAAAGGGGGTGGCCAAAATCGTGTGTAGGGGAGAGGGAATGATTCGGCAGCCATGGTGCCTCCCTCCTTTGGCCGAATTGGTGTGATAAGGGCTTGAATAAGTGTTGGTAACCTATCAAGCACTATTCGAAAGCCTTGCACCTTTCCAAATTGGCGCCAAGGTGTGTAGAGGTGCCTAGGTTCCCTCCTTTGCTATTCGGCTAGGTAGGTGCCCTTCCATCACTTAGCTAGGTAGCTAGTGTCACTAGCTGGTCCACTGAAGGAGCTGGTAATAGTTAGAGGAGCTGGAGATGAGCTGGACGAGCTAGGCTTGAGCTGAGCTAGCTAGCTTACATAGCTAGTGATGTGAGCACGTTTATGCCACCCAACGATGCAACTTCAAACTTTCAGGGAAGTTTGCTTTTTCATTTGTTACATACTGATGTGTAACATTTCTTATACTTATATTATTTATATCAGTGTGTTTACTATGTATATAGTATGTTTTGTGTGTTTTGAATAAGTTTGATATAACTTATGGTGTGTTTATATTTTTTTGTGTGTTAATAAATAATTGTGCACTTGTTTACGATTTGTATTATTGTTTCCATTAAGTTTACAATGCTTTGATGGAAGTTTGTTGCCTTTTGACATAGGTACGTAGGAGGACACTAGCTCAAGTGAGTATATGCAGCTCCACTCCAGCTCAAGTGAGCGTATGCAGCTCAAATCCAGCTCAGGAGAGTGCAACCAGCTCATTTTCAGCTCATCACACATTCAGCTAGTTCGTTTCAGCTCAGCTCATTTCCAGTCAGCTCAACTTTAGCTCCACTAGCTCAACTTCAGCTGACAAGTCCAGAAGTAGCTGAAAAAGCGTCTTGCATATCAGGGAGTGTGCCAGTGCACATGTGGCAGCCTAGGTGGCATCCGGTCATCTCCAGCACCCACGTGGCAGCTTGACACATGTGTGTGATGTGCAGCCGAATCAGCCCATTTTCTCCTTCATTATGTGTCATTTGCAAGAAAGGATAAGCCCGAGTGGTTATGTTTGAATTTCAAACATAAAAATCACATGTTAAATGTGATTTTCATGTGTTTTGGGCGCCTAAACTTGTGGCTGCCAATTGAGTCCGCCCAAAAGGAGTTATTTTCACTCAAATTTAATTTTTAAACTCCTTTTAATATCAGCCACACAACTTAAACGAATTTGGCAGCCCTTGTACCTATATATATGTGTTTAAACAATGTAATTTGGTTAGACAATTTATGAATAATTTTTTTGTGAGATTATTCTCTCAATTTCGGTTCTTCACCGAACTTTCTTTGGCATTTCAGATGTTGTTTGTTGTGTCAAATTTACTTGATACTTCGGGTTCCTAGATCGCTATCTAGTGGGTCCAAGTCCTCTGACGTGAAACATATTCGATTAGGGTTTGCATAGTATATTGTGCAGGTTCTTTCGAGCTTTTCGTCTTTGACGTTAGACAGATTCGATTCGGGTTCGTTCAACAGATTGTTCAAGTTCTTTCGAGTTTAACGTTGCCAAACTTTCGCTGATTTTTTCAGCAACGTTTCTGCCACAATTTGTTCACCGATTCAGCCTTGAAAGCCCGTTGAAGCCTTCATCTTTGTTCGAGTCCAAATCTGTCCAGAAATTCCTACACCTTTATTCTGTCTTTTTTTTTGTTTTTTTTCTTTGTTATTTTAACTATCTAAAAACGTCCATTCTTGTGTTTTATTGCAGAGAAATGTTTGCTACTATCCTAGATCCGTTATAGACAAGGAACGTTGTTTCTGAAGCAACGTACCCCTTTATCATATGGTAAATAGAGCATTGGTCGGATTATAGCACTTTCTGCACTACAAGAAATAAAAAAAAACACAAAAGTAAAAAAAATCGAAATTCTGGAAAAAAAAGTCAAAGCCAAAGTTTGACCAAAAAGTCAAAGTCAACAAAAAAATTCGGAAAAAAATAATAAAAAAATCAAAAAAAATCAGATTCGAATATTTGGTGTATTTTTACGTTCATATGTGCTGTTGGTTCGTGAAAATGATGAGGGATGATCAAATTTGCCATGGAATGCTTCGAAATCACATGAAACAACTTGTTCTTGTTTGTTCGGTGATAGGATCATTGTAAGCATTTCTTTGCAGTAAGTTGTTTCATTTTCCTTCATTTTTTATCAGCCTTTACTTCTTTTGTTTCATCACCAATTTCCAGCCTTCGTATTATTATTTTTTTCAGCCTTTTTTTTTATTTTTATTTCACCTAACAGTCTCTATTTGTCCTTTAACCATTTGTTTGTTTACCTATTATATTATCTTGTAAGTTTGACACAGTTAACAAGTCTGAAAGATTGAGTTAGTTCCTTAAAGAATTGATTGCGAGAGATCGAGTGTAAAAGGCAATTGAGCGTGTGAGAACAGAAGGGGAGACAAAAAGAGCCATTCAAGTATTCTCCCGAGTGAAACACGAGCGTTGGGTGCAATTGTTGAGCGATTTTTCCTTGGAGCGATCTGTGAGATTTTGTTGAGTGTGCAGTGAGGTCCATTTATTTTATTTTATTTCACTAATATATATATATATATAGTGTGTGTGTGTGTGTGTGTGTTTTGTTTGTTGTTTTGGTTATTCAACATGGCAGGTTCTGATGATAATTCGGGTGAACAACAACCACTGAATCTCAATATGCAAGCCTTAGAGCGGATGATGCAACGAGTGATTGCTAATGCATTGAAATCTATACATTCTCAATTGGATAGATTAGATGGGAGTGGTTCCCATTCTGTCCATGAAGAGATAAATGATGACAATGTGCAGACATTGGCTACCGATGAAGCACTTGTTGACAAGAGAAGTCTGAATGATCAACCATCACAGGATGAACCGCAACGAAACAACCACTTCCATACGAGATGCAACGTGAACGACAAGATATGTATTGTGATTATTGATAGTGGTAGTTGTGCTAACGTTGCTAGTACTCTCATGGTTGACAAGTAAGGACTGAAGACGACCACACATCCCAATCCGTACAAGTTACAAGGGTTGAATGATGGTGTTGAAATCAAAGTTACCGAACAAGTTGTTATACCATTTTTCATTGGTAAATACAAGGATGAGGTAACTTGTGATGTTTGTTCTATGGATACTTGTCATTTGTTGTTAGGAAGATCGTGGCAGTATGATGAGAGAGTTTTGCACAGTTGTTACACCAATCGATACTATTTTACTCATGAGGGCAAAAAGGTAACTTTGGCACCTATGACTCCAAGTGAAGTATATGAAGACGAAGTTCGTTTGAAAGCGAGTATTACTGCTTGGAAGGCCAACAAAGGGAAGAATGGATGCGAAAAGAAGAAAGCAAATTCACAGGTATTATCTGATTCGACATTTTCTTCTATTTCTTCTTCTAACTTGCAGGTTAATAAGGTGATGCCATGTGAAGTTCCCAAGGTTGCTATTGTTGGTATGTTTAGTAAATCTATGTCCTTTTCAAAAATTCAGCAACCTTCTTTACCACGGTTTGACGTTCCTTTCCATTGCACTATTGATTTTTCATTTTTATATGTTGATTTCTTTGGTTGTACATTGGATTGTGAACAACCTTTTGTTGTGATTCTGGATGATCATCGAGATTCTTGTTGTTCCTTGGAGTTGCCTTTGTGTGTCATTGTTTGCAGGATTATGAATGTGCAACGAGCATTATCTGGCTTTATGTTGTGCATTATTCGGAAAGGTACAAGAAAGAAGGCATTTCCATTTGTGTTCTTTGTAAAAGAACTTGGTTTGAAAGTGATACATGCATGGGAGGGCTAAAGCAATGCATATTGGACAAGAAGTTGAATCTGTTTGTGAAGTCTGGAAAGTCAGCCAACTTGCGACGACTTTTCGGATGAGATCCGGGCATTTCTGGGCATAGTTGTCTTCTAACAAATTGACCGGAATTCAGTTAGCTTTTCAACTCATCTTGAAACGCATCAATCGGACATCGGGAACTCAAGATATGCTCATTTTACTGAAGACTGCGCATACAGAAAACTGGATACGAGATTATTACGGGATTTTGTAAAATTCAGCCCAAAAGCTATTATATAAGGCTTTTGGACGAATTAGACTTAGCCCAACTTAATTATTAACATTTAAATTATGCTTTTAGGGTTTTATATACTTTAGGAACCAGCCACCCTTCTCCCAAGCAACTCTTATCAACTTATCACCTGCACTTATCAACTTATCACTTGCAGCCCAAGCACAAGGAGTTTAAAGGCTATTTTTCTTTTATTTTTTAATTAAATTAGGGTTTCCTTGTTTTAGTAGAAGTTAGATTACTTTGGCTATCCTTCACCTATAAAAGGATGAAGCATCCACTATTGTAATTCAGATTATTGAGATTTTCTTTGATTAATGAAATATTTAGTGAGTTTGTTTTTGCAAGTGCTGATTACTTGTGCCTTAGAAGTCTTCTTCAACATAAGTTCGACGAGTTCTTGTGAGGGAGATCATCTTCACACTCCTGCTTGCCTAGGTAATCACGTCTAGGAGGGTGGGTTAGAGCCGCTTGAGGTTGCTTGCTTAGGTAATTGCGTCTAAGAGGGTGCCGAGGACAAAACCATCACAAATCCATCAAGCCATCTTCATCTTCAATCTTCACGCCATCTCCCATAATTCCATAAACAAAGCTGCAAATTTCAGATTTGTTTTACCTACTCTTCTCTTCATCTTTTTAATCTTTTTCGTTATATTTTATTATTCATCTTCTAATCTTCCTTATTGTCTTCTTTTCTTTAAATTTCCAGCATTAAATCTCAAATTTTCAAGAAAAGCACTTCTCTTTTTTATTGAATTTTCATATCTGCCCATAGCTTTCTTGATTGAGTCTAGAGCTCTTAGTTCTTGCAACAACTTGATTGAAGGCTTTCAAATCCACAATTGCGCTACTCTATCATTTGGTATCAGATTTGGGACGATTCTTGGCAAGAATTTTAGCGTTTTGGGTGAAAAATTCGACCAAAAGGGGAAAAATCGCAAAAATCAAACGAACGAATTTTGAGCTGAAAATTTCCAGATCAGATCTACACTATTGTAGGAGTCACCACAAAAAATTTCAGAATTTTTTGACTTCGGGAACACCTCGAACAAAGTGGATCAAGTTGCTGCATATTTCAGGGGGGGTTTCGGGTTTTCTGATCTTCTTTCATTCTTAACTACTTGTTTTCATTTGTTTTACCTTTTATTGTCTTCTATACATTATCTAACACTTTTTTTCTTCTTGTGTTAGTAGGAAATTAAAAGTTGCATACCTTTCTTTCTCCTTGCAACTAGAATTCAATTGGTGTCATACCTTTTATTGGACTCCTAGTACAAATAGGACTCATTGTTAGGATTAAACTCCGATTATAACGTGTTGACTTGTGGCAGGAAGGTCTTTAAAGAGTACAAGATCGGCTTACTTGCCTCGCTAAGTATTTCTTTCTTGGAGTGTTTAGTGAGATTTCTAGTTTTCTTTCTTTTGTTTTTCACCTTTGTAAATTTGAGTGTTCCAGGATGTCTCACAGAGACAAGACTCGTGCAAAACAACATGATACTTTGGGTTCTACTTATCGAAGAAAGCCTTCATTGACCAAGCCGAGGCATTCGTTCAATTTTTGTGAAGAAAGGCGAACTGAACCAAGGCGATCCACACACACTTTGGCCATCCCAAAATTCAGAATACCTTCTTTTCAAGGAAGGTATGATCCTGATGGTTATTGTGATTGGGAAAATAGGGTTGATTTCCTGTTTGGTTGTTACAGATATCCCGAGGAAGATCAAGCTTCATTAGTGGCCCTAAAGTTCGAGGAATATGCAGTACTATGGTGGCGTTTATTACAACGAGATAGACGTCTCAATGGTGAAGCCAAAATAAGAACATGGGCTGAACTTAAAAAGGTCATGAGAGAGCGATTCGTTCCCAAACATTACCAACAACAAGAATCCAAGACTTGTCGAAAGAAATACTCCTCTTTTGATAAAGGTACATCTCAACCTTCATCTTTTCAGAGCCCTACTAATGCACTATTCGGCTCTAGTAGTACGACGCCGAAGGAAGAAGAATCATCGCTATTCCAAAAGGATAATGAACAACCGTCGGTGAGTCATGTCGAAGAAGACCGAGGAAAGTAAGATGTCGAAGAAATTTGTTATCCTCGAGAACATGGGGAAGATGTCACTACTAAGAGTTTAACCTTACCCAATAATGAGCAAATACTCCCAGAAGGTGACGTTTCAGAAGAAGAAACACTTGAACCCATAAATCAAGACAATCTTTCATGCTTAGTAGTCAGTTCTCTTGATTCATCAACAACCTCCCAAGAAAGTAAGTGTGATTCTAATCCTTTATTTGATTCTCGCCCTATCATTATGTTAGAAACATTTCATCCTCTACAGAAATTGTATTTCGATGATATTATTTGTGAGAGGAATTGTGATACATGCATGAGAGGGGTGAAACTAATCATCTTGGAAAAGAAGTTAAAACTATTTTGCAAGTCAGAAACATCAGTAAACTTGCGGCCCATTTTTGGATGGGATCCAGACATTTATGGGTCGACATGTCTTCTTGAAACTTGTCCGGCTGTCAATTAGCTTTCCAACGGATCTTGAAACGCCTCAATCGGACATCTAGAACTCAAGATACGTCTATTTTAGCGAAGACAGCGCATGCAGAAATTCCTATACGGGATTAATACGGGATTTTTGGATAATTACGAATTTTCAAGATTTTATTTGATTATTTGTAATTTAAATCAATATAGGATTCTGCAATATCTATTAGGATCAATATTTATTTAATAAGGATTTTATTTTTAATATTTATTTATTATTAGAAGTTACTTATGTAATTAGGAGATTAAATTTCAGCATTTATTTATTGTATTTAATTTCCTAAGTTTACTAGGATTAGAACTTCTCCAAGCCTTATATAAGGAGGCTTCAACCACATTGTAATTCAGATTTGAATGATTAAATAAAGTTCTCTTTTGAGTTCATACTTGCAAGAAGTATAACTTGTGTTTTTTTTTATTTTAGAAGCGATTCTTCAAGTTCGTCAGAATTTGTTGTTGATCTTCACACTCGTGCTTGCCTAGGTAACTGCGTCTAGGAGGGTGGGTTAGAGCCGCTTGAGGTTGCTTGCTTGGTTAATTGCGATCAAGAGGGTGCCGAGGACAATTTATCCATCTATCTTCCATCTACATCGTCATCGCCTATCTTCATCCATCTTTTCACCGATCCAACATTCGCGCCAACATCCTTATTCGTTTCCGCAAGCTCAACGTTCGCGTATACGAGGCTGAGCCCGTATTATTTGGGATTTTTTTTGAGGAGTGGGAGAATGATACATGCATGAGAGGGGTGAATATTACTCCTCTTTTGTAGAGTAGAGCAATTGTGGATTTGGAAGCCTTCAATCAAGTTGTTGCAAGAACTAGAGGCTCTAGACTCAATCAAGAAGATTAGGAGCAGATCTGAAAATTCAAGAGAAAAGAGAAGGACTTTTCTTGAAAAATTCAGATTCAGGGCTGGAAAATCAAAGAAACAAAGATAAGACAGAAGATTAGGGGATGAATAATAAGAATTAAAACAAAAAGATTGAAGAAGAGGTAGATAAAACAAATCTGAAAATTCAGCTTTGTTTATGGCTATGGAGATGGCATGAAGTTGAAGATGGAAATGGCTTGATGGATTTGTGATGGTTTTGTCCTCGGCACCCTCTTAGACGCAATTACCTAAGCAAGTAACCTCAAGCGGCTCTAACCCACCCTCCTAGACGCGATTACCTAGGCAAGCAGGAGTGTGAAGATCAACAACAAATTCTGACGAACTTGAAGAATCGCTTCTAAAATAAAGAACACAAGTTATACTTCTTGCAAGTCTGAACTTAAAAGAGAACTTTTATTTAATCATTCAAATCTGAATTACAATGTGGTTGAAGCCTCCTTATATAAGGCTTGGAGAAGTTCTAATCCTAGTAAACTTAGGAAATTAAATACAATAAATAAATGCTGAAATTTAATCTCCTAATTACATAAGTAACTTCTAATAATAAATAAATATTAAAAATAAAATCCTAATTAAATAAATATTGATCCTAATAGATATTGCAGAATCCTATATTGATTTAAATTACAAATAATCAAATAAAATCTTGAAAATTCGTAATTATCCAAAAATCCCGTATTAATCCCGTATAGAAATTTCTGCATGCGCTGTCTTCGCTAAAATAGACGTATCTTGAGTTCTAGATGTCCGATTGAGGCGTTTCAAGATCCGTTGGAAAGCTAATTGACAGCCGGACAAGTTTTAAGAAGACATGTCGACCCATAAATGCCTGGATCCCATCCAAAAAGGGGCTGCAAGTTTACTGACGTTTCTGACTTGCAAAATAGTTTTAACTTCTTTTCCAAGATGATTAGTTTCACCCCTCTCATGCATGTATCAAATTGGGTATGTGAGATATCTTATTTGAAAAACACCGAGAATCAAGAGGCCGAGAGCAATAAAAGTCAAATTAATGGCCCAATTTTGGTGAGTGAAAAGAAACATGAGGTAAAAGTCGAACAATGTCCAAATGAAAAAGGCGAGAAAAAAATAAGGAGAGATTTTTTTCGACCTAACCATAACGTCATTGTTTCGAGTGGCTTTGAGTTCTTTTTTCAGGATTTTATTGAACCATTGAGAGGAGCTCAATTGGATCACTCCACCTATGACAAAGAGTTCTTTTTTATTGTCATTGTTAAACTTCCTTCTTTTTCTATTTCTAATTCGAGGACGAATCCTTTTGAGGAGAGGGGGAATGATACATGCATGGGAGGGCTAAAGCAATGCATATTGGACAAGAAGTTGAATCTGTTTGTGAAGTCTGGAAAGTCAGCCAACTTGCGACGACTTTTCGGATGGGATCCGGGCATTTCTGGGCATAGTTGTCTTCTAACAAATTGACCGGAATTCAGTTAGCTTTTCAACGCATCTTGAAACGCATCAATCGGACATCGGGAACTCAAGATATGCTCATTTTACTGAAGACTGCGCATACAGCAAACTGGATACGGGATTATTACGGGATTTTGTAAAATTCAGCCCAAAAGCTATTATATAAGGCTTTTGGACGAATTAGACTTAGCCCAACTTAATTATTAACATTTAAATTATGCTTTTAGGGTTTTATATACTTTAGAAACCAGCCACCCTTCTCCCAAGCAACTCTTATCAACTTATCACCTGCACTTATCAGCTTATCACTTGCAGCCCAAGCACAAGGAGTTTAAAGGCTGTTTTTCTTTTATTTTTTAATTAAATTAGGGTTTCCTTGTTTTAGTAGAAGTTAGATTACTTTGGCTATCCTTCACCTATAAAAGGATGAAGCATCCACTATTGTAATTCAGATTATTGAGATTTTCTTTGATTAATGAAATATTTAGTGAGTTTGTTTTTGCAAGTGATGATTACTTGTGCCTTAGAAGTCTTCTTCAACATAAGTTCGACGAGTTCTTGTGAGGGAGATCATCTTCACACTCCTGCTTGCCTAGGTAATCACGTCTAGGAGGGTGGGTTAGAGCCGCTTGAGGTTGCTTGCTTAGGTAATTGCGTCTAAGAGGGTGCCGAGGAAAAAACCATCACAAATCCATCAAGCCATCTTCATCTTCAATCTTCACGCCATCTCCCATAATTCCATAAACAAAGCTGGAAATTTCAGATTTGTTTTACCTACTCTTCTCTTCATCTTTTTAATCTTTTTCGTTATATTTTATTATTCATCTTCTAATCTTCCTTATTGTCTTCTTTTCTTTAAATTTCCAGCATTAAATCTCAAATTTTCAAGAAAAGCACTTCTCTTTTTTATTGAGTTTCCATATCTGCCCATAGCTTTCTTGATTGAGTCTAGAGCTCTTAGTTCTTGCAACAACTTGATTGAAGGCTTCCAAATCCACAATTGCGCTACTCTATCATTGCGTCTAAGAGGGTGCCGAGGACAAAACCATCACAAATCCATCAAGCCATCTCCATCTTCAACTTCATGCCATCTCCATAGCCATAAACAAAGCTGAATTTTCAGATTTGTTTTATCTACCTCTCTTTCAACCTTTTTCAATCTTTTTATTTTAATTCTTATTATTTATTCCTTAATCTTCTTTCTAATCTTTGTTTCTTTAATTTTCCAGCCTTGAATCTGAAATTTTCAAGAAAAGCCCTTCTCTTTTCTCTTGAATTTTCAGATCTGCTCTTAATCTTCTTGATTGAGTCTAGAGCCCATAGTTATTGCAACAACTTGATTGAAGGCTTCCAAATCCAAGTTTGCGCTACTCTATCAGAAAGGATGTCATATGTGCCGAGCAAGGCGACAGAAGAAGTTCCCTGCCAAGAGAAAGTCGAAAATATTCCCTTTTGTAATGAGGGTCGATTTGGGGACAAATCGCATTAAAGAAGGGGGATGATTTGAGCATGTTTATGCCACCCAACGATGCAACTTCAAACTTTCAGGGAAGTTTGCTTTTTCATTTGTTACATACTGATGTGTAACATTTCTTATACTTATATTATTTATATCAGTGTGTTTACTATGTATATAGTATGTTTGGTGTGTTTTGAATAAGTTTGATATAACTTATGGTGTGTTTATATTTGTTTGTGTGTTAATAAATAATTGTGCACTTGTTTACGATTTGGATTATTGTTTCCATTAAGTTTACAATGCTTTGATGGAAGTTTGTTGCCTTTTGACATAGGTACGTAGGAGGACACTAGCTCAAGTGAGTATATGCAGCTCCACTCCAGCTCAGGAGAGTGCAACCAGCTCATTTTCAGCACATCACACTTTCAGCTAGTTCGTTTCAGCTCAGCTCATTTCCAGTCAGCTCAACTTTAGCTCCACTAGCTCAACTTTAGCTGACAAGTCCAGAAGTAGCTGAAAAAGCGTCTTGCATATCAGGGAGTGTGCTAGTGCACATGTGGCAGCCTAGGTGGTATCCGGTCATCTCCAGCACCCACGTGGCAGCTTGACACATGTGTGTGAATGTGCAGCCGAATCAGCCCGTTTTCTCCTTCATTTTGTGTCATTTGCAAGAAAGGATAAGCCTGAGTGGTTATGTTTGAATTTCAAACATAAAAATCACATGTTAAATGTGATTTTCATGTGTTTTGGGCGCCTAAACTTGTGGCTGCCAATTGAGTCCGCCCAAAAGGAGTTATTTTCACTCAAATTTAATTTTTAAACTCCTTTTAATATCAGCCACACAACTTAAATGAATTTGGCAGCACTTGTACCTATATATGTGTTTAAACAATGTAATTTGGTTAGACAGTTTATGAATAAAATTTTTGTGAGATTATTCTCTCAATTTCGGTTCTTCACCGAACTTTCTTTGGCATTTCAGACGTTGTTTGTTGTGTCAAATTTACTTGATACTTCAGGTTCCTAGATCGCTATCTAGTGGGTCCAAGTCCTCTGACGTGAAGCATATTCGATTAGGGTTTGCATAGTATATTGTGCAGGTTCTTTCGAGCTTTTCGTCTTTGACGTTAGACAGATTCGATTCGGGTTCGTTCAACAGATTGTTCGAGTTCTTTCGAGTTTAACGTTGCCAAACTTCCCCTGATTTTTTCAGCAACGTTTCTGCCACTATTTGTTCACCGATTCAGCCTTGAAAGCCCGTTGAAGCCTTCATCTTTGTTCGAGTCCAAATCTGTCCAGAAATTCCTACACCTTTATTCTATCTTTTTTTTGTTTTCTTTTTTTTATTTTCTTTGTTATTTTAACTATCTAAAAACGTCCATTCTTGTGTTTTATTGCAGAGAAATGTTTGCTTCTATCCTAGATCCGTTACAGACAAGGAATGTTGTTTCTGAAGAAACGTACCCCTTTATCAGCTAGCTAAAGGTGAGTAGATGATTTGAGCTGATCCGAGCTTAGCTGAGTGAGCTAGTCTTGAAGTGCCTTTAAGTTGTCCTCTAGCTTCTGGGGTGTTTTGTAGCTGAAACGAATCCTCCTTTGCTCAGAAATCACTCTTTTGCTATTTGAGCTCTTTGAAGCTGTTTTGAGCTGAGTGAGCTGGTCCTTTAGTATCCTTGAGCTCTTTTAAGACTTCATAAGTGTCCTCGAACCATTTGGTAGCTTGTAGAGTCTTGAAACAGCCAAACAACGTTTTGAACTGATTCTGACATTTTGAGCTGAAACTGAGCTGACCATTACTCCCTTGAGCAGTGGTTATTGTATCCTACAAAGAAAACACCAAAGTTAATAAGTGTGATAATATTAAAGCATATGTAAATAGTATAGGGACTGTTTAGTAATGCAAACTAGGTATGAGGTTTAATATGCAACTTAATAGCAAAGATGTGGTTTATGTAATGCATGAATATCATATCATATACAAATGAATGATAACATATGATAATCCAATCATATTATATAATGCATAAATAAGTAAATAGATAATGAAGTAAGGAAGAACTCCCTATTCTTTCATGCTTGATAAACAAGATGAAAGCATAGTGGACATGAGTAGAAACATGCACACATCATCCCCTCTTTCTTTTGAGCGGTTTGTCCTCAAATCGAAGGTTGCTGATTTAGGGCCAAACGTGCACATATCAGTGGCCGAAATGGTTTGTAGGGGAGAGGGAATGATTCGACAGCCTTGGTGTCTCCTTCCTTTAGCCGAATTGGTGTGATAAGGGCTTGAATAGGTGTTGATAACCTATCAAGCTCTATTCAGTAGCCTTGCAACTTTCCAAATTGACGCCAAGGTGTGTAGAGGTGCCTAGGTTCCCTCCTTTGCTATTCGGCTAGGTAGGTGCCCTTCCATCACTTAGCTAGGTAGCTAGTGCCACTAACTGGACCACTAAAGGAGCTGGTAGTAGTCAGAGGAGCTGGAGATGAGCTGGACGAGCTAGGCTTGAGCTGAGCTAGCTAGATGACTTAGCTAGCTAAATGTTAGTAGCTGATTTGAGCTGATCCGAGCTTCCTTTAGCTGAGTGAGCTAGTCTTGAAGTGCCTTTAAGTTGTCCTCTAGCTACTGGAGTGTTTTGATGCTGAAACGAATCCTCCTCTGCTCAGAAATCACCCTTTTGCTATTTGAGCTCTTTGAATCTGTTTTGAGCTGAGTGAGCTGGTCCTTTAGTATCCTTGAGCTCTTTTAAGACTTCATAAGTATCCTCGAACAATTTGGTAGCTTGTAGAGTCTTGAAACGACCAAACAACGTTTTGAGCTGATTTTGACACTTTGATCTGGAACCGAGCTGTAGCACACTCCCTTGAGCTGTGTTAATATAACCTATGAAGAAAACAATGAATTATATAAGTAATGTCTCCTTTAAATAGTATAGGGACTATAATGCATAAGTATAAAGTAAAGTTTTAAATGATGCAAACTATAATCTAAAGATGCAAACATTTGCTTAAGTAAAGATGTGGTTTTAAGCTTAAGTATGGGTATCACATATAACATGCTAAGGTCATGAAAATAAAGTATGCAAAACATATACAAAGTATGATGTGATAACATGAATCTAAATAACCAGAAATGAGTGTAGAAAAAGTAAGTAATATGAGAGAAGTAAAGAAAACTCATGTGTCTTTCATGTTTAAAATACAACATGAAAGTGTGCAAAACTTGCTGGTGAACGTGCACACATCAGTTGATGCCAACCAACGAATGCAACTTCAAAAATTCAGGGAAGTTTGCTTTTTCACTTGTTACATACTGATGTGTAACATTTTTATGCTATCTTATTTTTATTAGTATGTTTAAGTATGTATCTAATATGTTAAGTGTGCTTTGAATAAGTTTGATATGCTTTATTGTGCGTTTTTAATATGCTATGTATGTTTGCATTATGCTTATACTGTGTTTACAAGTTTTTAATAAGATTACAAGACTTTTTATGCAAGTGTGTTGTGTTTTCATATAGGTGCACTATTGGGCAGTAGCTCGAAGGCTTTACCCTAGCTCGATTGAAGATCACGAGAGTATACGTAGCTCATCTTCAGCTCAAAAGGAGTGTAGGCAGCTCAACTCAGCTCACTTCACTCTAAGCTAGCTGAATTAAGCTCATTTCAGCTTCGGTCAGCTCAACTCCAGCTGACGAGTCAAGAACCAATTGAAACCTATCCTACATGTGGGAGAGTGTCCTATACGTGTGTGGCAACCAAGTGTACGTGTGTGAGCATTGCGTGTGCATGCATTGTACGTGATCAACACCCTGCATATGCCATGCAAGTTTCAGCCACCAACGTGGCATGTGCAGCCGAGAGTGTTGGGATTTCATTCTCCACACATGTTGTATTTTTCATTTGGACGGTGGAAATTAGAGAGCATGTGCATTATATGAGCCGACCATCACCATGTGCTTATAAAAGAAACAACAAGACAAATTAAATAACACGTGGAAATGCACTTACAATGCACGGGCAGAAACTTTGTGATTGAATTTTAAATTCAATCTTCACGTGCAGCCCATTTTCTCTCTTTTGGTGTGGCAAACTCAAGAGATAAGAACAAGAGGTTGTTCTTTGAATTTCAAATATTTTTGCACATGTTAAATGTGCATGGTGGCACCATGTGCATTTCAAATGCATGGCTGAAATTCAAATCTGCCATGGGAGATATTTGTAGTTTTAACTTGAATTTCAAATGGCTGAATATTAGCCACAATTTCAATTTCGGCCAACTTCCTTTGTAGCCTATATATATGTAAACCGAATGCTTGTGTAAAGGTTAGACATTTTATGAAATATTATTTTGTGAGATTTATTTCTCAATTTCGGTTCTTTACCGAACTTTCTTGGCATTTCAGACTTTGTTTTGATTTGTCAAATTTACTTGATACTTCGAGTTCCTAGATCACTATCTAGTGGGTCCAAGTCCTCCGATGCGAAGCATATTCGATTCGGGTTTGCATAGTATATTGTGCAGGTTCTTTCGAGCTTTCCGTCTTTGACGTTAGACAGATTCGATTTGGGTTCGTTCAGCAGATTGTTCAAGTTCTTTCGAGTTTAACGTTACCAAATTTTCGCTGAATTTCCAGCAACGTTTCTGTCATTTTTGAGACACCGAAACAGCCGTGAACGCATCTTGAAGCATTCCTCTTTTTCGTCGTCCAAATATGTCCAGAAATTCCTACACTCTTTTTCTTTGTTTCTTTTTATTTTCTTTTATTTTTTCTTGTTATTTTGATCCTAAAACAATGTCCATATTTTTTTATTGCAGAGATATGCTTGCTACTATCCTAGATCCATTATAGACAAGGAACGTTGTTTCTCAAGCAATGTACCCCCTTATCATATGGTAATCGGAGCTTTGGTCGGATTATAGCACTTTCTGCACTATAAAAAATACAAAAGTAAAAAAAATTCAAAATTCTGGAAAAAAAAGTCAAAGTCAAAGTTTGACTAGAAAAGTCAAAATCAACAAAAAAATTCAAAACATTAATAAAATAAGATTCAAACATTTAGTGTATTCTTACGTTTATATGTGTTGTTGGTTCGTGAAAATGATGAAGGGTGATCAAATTTGCCATGGAATGCTTCGAAATCACCCGAAACAACTTATTATTGTTTGTTCGGTGATAGGTCGTTGTAAGCATTTCTTTTGCAGTAAGTTGTTTCTTTTTCCTTCATTTTTATCAGCCTTTATTTCTTTTGTTTCATCACCAATTTCCAGCCTTCATATTTTTTCTTTTTCAGCCTTTTTTTTATTTCACCTAACAGTCCCTATTTGTCCTTTAACCATTTGTTTGTTTACCTATTATATTATCTTGAAAGTTTGACACAGTTAACAAGTCCGAAAGATCAAGTTAGTTCCTTAAAGAACTGATTGCGAGAGATCGAGTGGAAAAGGCAATTGAGCGTGTGAGAACAGAAGGGGAGACAAAAAGAGTCATTCAAGTATTCTCCCGAGAGAAACACGAGCGTTTGAGTGCAATTGTTGAGTGATCTTTCCTTGGTTCGATCTGTGAGATTTTTGTTGAGTGTGCACTGAGGTCCATTTTTTATTATTTATTTCACTAACACACACACACACACACACACACACACACACACACACACACATATATATATATATATATATATATATATATATATATATATATATATATATATATATATATATATATATATATATGTGTGTGTGTGTGTGTGTTTTTGTTTGTTGTTTTGGTTTTTCAACATGGCTTGTTCTGATGATAATTTGGGTGAACAACAACCACTAAATCTTCAGATGCAAGCCTTAGAGCGGATGGTGCAACGAGTGATTGCTAATGCATTGAAACCTATACATTCTCAATTGGATAGATTAGATGGGGGTGGTTCCCATTTTGTCCATAAAGAGATAAATGATGACAATGTGCAGACAATTCCTACCGGTGAAGCACTTGTTGACAAGAGAAGTCTGAATGATCAGTCAGCACAAGATGAACAACAACGAAACAACCTTTTCCATACGATATGCAACGTGAAAGGTAAGGTATGTGTTGTGATTATTGATAGTGGTAGTTATGAAAACATTGCTAGTACTCTCATGGTTGATAAGTTAGGACTGAAGATGACAAAGCATTCCAATCCGTACAAGTTACAATGGTTGAATAATAGTGGTGAAATCAAAGTTACTGAACAAGTTGTTATACCATTTTTCATTGGTAAATATAAGGATGAGGTAACTTGTGATGTTTGTTCTATGGATACTTGTCATTTGTTGTTAGGAAGATCGTGGCAGTATGATAAGAGAGTTTTTCACGATTGTTACACAAATCGATACTCTTTTACTCATGAGGGCAAAAAGGTAACTTTAGCACCTATGACTCCAAGTGAAGTATATGAAGACAAAGTTCGTTTCCAAGTGAGTACTGCAGCTTGGAAGGCCAACAAAGAGAAGAATGAATGTGAAAAGAAGAAAGCAAATTCACAGGTATTATGATATGCTCCAACTCTCCAATTGATGTTGTAGAGAGAAGCTTTGATTGCCCGGACCTTTGAATGCAAGCAAGCCTTGTATCACGAATGTTTTCTTGTTAAAATATGTTGAAATGGATGAAAGGACATAGGTCGCGGAAGGATGGTAGTGTTTGTATGTCAAAAGGGTGTAAGGAAAGGAAGATAGATAAGTAGGAAGATGGTTTCGGATGGTGTATAGAAGATGGTGAAGAGAAAGGATGTTGGTAGTATTCAAAGGCTCAAAAAGATGAACATGTGCTAAGGAGCATATACCCTAACTTGGATGAGGCCTTGATGGTGGTAAAAGGACTTAGACTGAGAAACAATAGATGTTTAACAATCTAAAGTATCAAGATGGAAAGAAAAGGGAGACGCCACAAATCAGTAAAGATTTGATAAGTCAAGAAGTTCTAAAATGAACAAGGATGAGAGAAAACCTCACAAAGTAATTTTTATAATCTGAATTGTGTGTTTACAAATGAAAATGCATTGCATATTTATAGTAAATGATAGGGGGTGGCCGAAATGGTGTGTAGGGGAGAGGGAAGGATTCGGCAGCCTTGGTGTCTCCCTCTTTTGGCCGAATTGGTGTGATAAGGGATTGAATAGGTGTTGATAACCTATCAAGCACTATTCGGCAGCCTTGCACCTTTCCAAATTGGCACCAAGGTGTGTAGAGGTGCCTAGGTTCCATCCTTCACTATTCGGCTAGGTAGGTGCCCTTCCATCACTTAGCTAGGTTGCTAGTGTAATTAGCTGGACCACTGAAGGAGCTGGTAGTAGTCAGAGGAGCTGGACGAGCTAGGCTTGAGCTGACTTGAGCTGAGCTAGCTAGCTGACTTAGCTAGCTAAAGGTGAGTAGCTGATTTGAGCTGATCCGAGCTTCCTTTAGCTGAGTGAGCTAGTCTTGAAGTGCCTTTAAGTTGTCCTCTAGCTATTGGAGTGTTTTGGAGCTGAAACGAATCCTCCTTTGCTCAGAAATCACCCTTTTTCTATTTGAGCTGAGTGAGCTGGTCCTTTAGTATCCTTGAGCTCTTTTAAGACTTCATAAGTGTCTTCGAACCATTTGGCAGCTTGAACCGAGCTGATTTTGACAATTTGAGCTGGAACCGAGCTGTAGCACACTCCCTTGAGCTGTGTTAATATAACCTATGAAGAAAACAATGAATTATATAAGTAATGTCTCATTTAAATAGTATAGGGACTATTATGTATAAGTATAAAGTAAAGTTTTAAATGATGCAAACTATAATCTAAATATGCAAACATTTGCTTAAGTAAAGATGTGCTTTTAAGCTTAAGTATGGGTATCATATATAACATGCTAAGGTCATGAAAATAAAGTATGCAAAACATATACAAAGTATGAGAGAAGTAAAGAAAACTCATGTGTCTTTCATGTTTAAAACACAACATGAAAGTGTGCAAAACTTGCTGGTGAACGTGCACACATCATCCCCTCCTTGTTTTGAGCGATTTGTCCTCAAATTGAAGGTTGCTGGTTTAGGACCGTCTCTTCTATGAATTATAGAACCTTGGTGTGCTTCCTTTATAAGTTTCTTCTTAGTTTTCTGCAAAGAAAAAGAAACATGTGCTTGATTGGGGTTAGAATAAACTGATTTGATCATAGGGTGTGTCAAAAGACATTCCCTAATCATTTCAATATTGCCGCTCATTTGTTTCATTCTGATCATGCATGGTTCTTCGATCATATTGTCATGGCCTCCCGAGTAGTATATGGCTAGCGTGCATGGGTACAACATCACACATAACTTCATCTTTGTAAGAACCATTGGAGAAAGGAATAAGAACCTGTTTGGTAACCTTTAACTCTCCCGAATCGTTCAGCCACTGAAGCTTGTATGGTGCTGGATGTTTGAGGGTTTTAAGGCTCAATTTGTCTACCATAAGTGTGCTGGCCACATTTGTGCAACTTCCCCCGTCGATGATCAGAAAACAAACTTTATATTGAACATGGCACCGGGTGTGGAAGATGTTTTCTCTTTGTTCTTCTTCTGCTGCCATTTGAGCATATAGGAGTCTCTTGACCACCATTAATTTGCCATCCACAGCAGGGGTGATCTCCTCTTCTTCAGATTCTAATTCTTCTTCTTAGATTTCTTCTTCTTGATCTGATGCAATTTCCCCATTGTCCATTAGAAGCATAGTATTCTTATTACGACATTGACTAGCAATATGACCATGTCCTACGCACTTGAAGCATTTGATTTCTCTGGACCGGGTATGTGGTTCTGATTGCTTCCCTCGAGCATTCTCTACAACAGCCTTACTCTTGGAAGATTCGGCTGGTTCTTTGGCCTGAAAAGGAGTGGCCTTCTTTGGTGCATTAGGAGTCCATTTTGGTGCAGAGGTGATGACGCTCCTAGAGGAAGTCCTCCTATGTTGCTGCCTTTCAATTTTAATGGCCATGTGTACCATTTCTTCAATTTCAATGTAGTATTGTAATTCCACCACATTAGCAATGTCTGGATTAAGCCCTGCTAGAATCCTGGCCATGGTAGCCTCTCGATCTTCCTCCACACTTGCACGGATCATGGCAACTTCCATTTCTTTATAATAATCCTCCACGCTTATGTTGCCTTGTTTGAGGTTCTACAACTTATAATAGAGATCACGGTGATAATGGTTAGGTACAAATCTTTTTCTTATTATACCTTTCATTTGTGTCCAAGTGCTTATTGGTCTTTCATCGTTTCTTCTCCTAGAACTCTTCAACTGATCCCACTATATCAAAGCATAATCAGTGAATTCCATGGCTGCCAATCGAACCCTCTTATGTTCAGAATAGTTGTGACATTCGAAAATGTGTTTGACCTTGCTTTCCCATTCTAAATAAGCTTCTGGATCCGTTTTGCCTTGAAAAGGAGGTATGTTAACCCGAATGCTTCCCAAATTGTCATCAACCTGGCCTCGGTCTCTTGCATGACTTCTGATGGATACGACATCCTCTACATCACTTTCTTCAACAATCTCATGCTGAAAGATATTTCTAGGCCGATTTTGCCTCTCATGTCTCCTATTGCTTCAGTTATCTCCTTGGGAACCTTCAAGCCGATCCATCCTCTCATGAATAGGCTCTAATTCTGCACGTAGAAGCCTTCTCATCTCCTGAATTAGTGCTTGAGTCTGGAGGTTTTGAGTAGGGCGTTCTTCTTCATTATCACCTGCATGCTGAGACATTTTCAATTGAAAATATGATAGGAATTTTGGACCTCACCAGTTTATACAAACAAAATCCTCACGTTCACTCCAAGGAAAGTAAGATGTCGCTCAATTCACTTGTGCTTGCACTCTAGGACTTATTTGGCTTTTACTTGTCCTCTTCTACTCTCACAAACTGGTACGGACACAGTCCCGTATACGCGAACGTTGAGCTTGCGGAAGCGGATAAGGATATTGGCGCGAATGTTGGATCGGTGAAAAGATGGCTGAAGATAGGCGATGATGATGGAGATGGAAGATAAATGGATAAATTGTCATCAGCACCCTCTTGATCGCAATTAACCAAGCAAGCAACCTCAAGCGGCTCTAACCCACCCTCCTAGACGCAGTTACCTAGGCAAGCAGGAGTGTGAAGATCAATAACAAATTCTGATGAACTTGAAGAATCGCTTCTAAAATAAAGAACACAAGTTATACTTCTTGCAAGTCTGAACTCAAAAGAGAACTTTATTTAATCATTCAAATCTTAATTACAATGTGGTTGAAGCCTCCTTATATAAGCCTTGGAGAAGTTCTAATCCTAGTAAACTTAGGAAATTAAATACAATAAATAAATGCTGAAATCTAATCTCCTAATTACACAAGTAACTTCTAATAATAAATAAATATTAAAAATAAAATCCTAATTAAATAAATCTGATTCTAATAGATATTGCAGAATCCTATATTGATTTAAATTACAAATAATCAAATAAATTCTTGAAAATTCGTAATTATCCAAAAATCTCATATTAATCCCGTATATGAATTTCTGCATCCGTTGTCTTTGCTAAAATAGATGTATCTTGAGTTCCAGATGTCCGATTGAGGCGTTTCAAGATCCATTGGAAAGCTAATTGACAGCCGGACAAGTTTGAAGAAGACACATCGACCCGTAAATGCCTGGATCTCATCCAAAAAGAGGTCGCAAGTTGACTGACGTTTCTGACTTGCAAAACAGTTTTAACTTCTTTTCCAAGATGATTAGTTTCACCCCTCTCATGCATGTATCATTACCCCACTCCTCAAAAAGATTCGCCCTCGAATCTAAACCGGTAAATGGAGGAGGTTCGTCAAAGTACCAGGAAAGAGAAGATGTCTTGAAGGATCCTCGTGCATAGTCTCTTTTTGCAATGTAATTTACAAGTTCCTTCTCTTTGAGATCATCACTATTGTTCTTTTGGTTGCAAAGTGACTCATTCTCATCTTTGAAATTGTTATTAATTCTAAAAGAGGAATAAGCATAAATAGAAATTTGAAAACAATCAATGGTACCTTTTGATTGTAGCGTACCTTCCTCGGTGTTTGTCATTTGATGATCATCTTGGATCAAAATAGTAGGTTTGTCACTAGAACCAAACACACTATATAGAATTTCTTCCTCATCAATAGGCAAGGTTAAACTCCCAATGATATCGCCTTCTTCATGTTCTTTAGGAGAACAAATTTCTTTATCATGTTCCGAATCACAGATTTCAATATCATTAGAAGGCATGATTTCAGACAACATATCTCTCAAAAATTTTTCTTGAAAATAAGACTTATCTGGACAATCATACCCGGAATGATCTAGTCGACAACAATAATGACATCGAGTCCCCAAAAGAGTAAAATTCAATATGTTGCTCAATGACATCCTCAAGAACGATCTGAATCTGATACCAAATGATATGGACACGGTCCTGTATACGCGAACGTTGAGCTTGCGGAAGCGGATAAGGATATTGGTGCGAATGTTGGATCGGTGAAAAGATGGCTGAAGATAGGCGATGATGATGGAAAAAGAAGATAAATGGATAAATTGTCCTCGGCACCCTCTTGATTGCAATTAACCAAGCAAGCAACCTCAAGCGGCTCTAACCCACCCTCCTAGACGCGGTTACCTAGGCAAGTAGGAGTGTGAAGATCAACAACAAATTCCGACGAACTTGAAGAATCGCTTCTAAAATAAAGAACACAAGTTATACTTCTTGCAAGTCTGAACTCAAAAGAGAACTTTATTTAATCATTCAAATCTTAATTACAATGTGGATGAAGCCTCCTTATATAAGCCTTGGAGAAGTTCTAATCCTAGTAAACTTAGGAAATTAAAAACAATAAATAAATGCTGAATCTAATCTCCTAATTACATAAGTAACTTCTAATAATAAATAAATATTAAAAATAAAATCATAATTAAATAAATCTGACCCTAATAGATATTGCAGAATCTTATATTAATTTAAATTACAAATAATCAAATAAATTCTTGAAAATTCGTAATTATCCAAAAATCTCGTATTAATCCCGTATAGGAATTTCTGCATGCGTTGTCATTGCTAAAATAGACGTATCTTGAGTTCCAGATGTTCGATTGAAGCATTTCAAGATCCGATGGAAAGCTAATTGACAGCCGGACAAGTTTGAAGAAGACATGTCGACCCGTAAATGCCTGGATCCCATCCTAAAAGAGGTCGCAAGTTGACTGATGTTTCTGACTTGCAAAACAATTTTAACTTCTTTTCCAAGATGATTAGTTTCACCCCTCTCATGCATCTATCACAAACTCTCTGGGCCTTTTTCCACTCAAATTCTCTCAAAACGAGTTCTTAAGAGAATTAACTCGAACATGTCAAAACTTTTATTGATAATATGGCGTTTGGGCTGCAAAACAATGGTTAGGGTTGGAAATAGAATGAAAGAAAGAGTTTAAAATGAAAATGAAAAAGTTTAGGGACTGAAATGTAAGAAAAAAATAAAGGATAAAAATGAAAGAAATGAAGAAAACGGAAACATTACCACAAAACTTGACTTACAAACTAGTCGTGAGCAATCAAACTTGAGGAACTTCTCGGAGTTGGTTGCTTGGACGTTTGTACTTCAGTCTTCACCCTTTTTGATAAAGGGGCCTTGTTTCCGAAACAATGTTCCTTGTCTGTAACGGATCTAGGATAATAGCAAGCATATCTCTGCAATAAAAACAAAAATGGACATTGTTTTAGGATCAAAATAACAAGAAAATATAAAAGAAAACAAAAAGGAAAGAAAGAATAAGGTGTAGGAATTTCTGGACGAATTTGGAATCGAACAAAGATGAAGGCTTGAACGGGCTTTCAAGGCTGATTCGGTGACCAAATTGTGGTAGAAACGTTGCTGGAAAATCAACGAAAGTTTGGCAACGTTAAACTCGAAAGAACTCGAACAATCTGCTGAACAAACCCGAATAGAATATGCTTTACGTCAGAGGACTTGGACCCACTAGATAGCGATCTAGGAACCCGAAGTATCAAGTAAATTTGACAAATCAAAACAAAGTCTGAAATGTCAAAAGATAGTTCTAAAAAGAACCGAACAAGAGAAACTCTCTCAAACAAATTTTATTTCCAAAATGTCTAACCTTTTACAAGTAGGTGTTCGATCAAATAAATAATACATGAAAGTGGTTAGTCAGTTTACAACATGTGGCTGAAAGTAAAATATTTGAAAAATTACAATTCAAAGAACAAAACTTCCAATCCGGTTGCGCCATTTGTTTAAGGCACATGTAAAATGTGCAATTGGATTGAATTTTAAAATTCAAACAAAGTTTGGCCGCTGCTTGGAGACTTGAGAGAGGCGGCAATGGGAAATGTGCACATGTTTAATGTGCATGAGATTGAATTTAAAATTCAAACACAAAGAAAAGTTTCTGGCCGTGCATTGTAATTGCATTTTAGCTGCCCACCATTCCACGTGTTGTGCGCATGTGTGGAGAATGAAATCCCAACACTCTCGGCTGCACATGCCTCTTTGGTGGCCGAAACTTGCATGGCATATGCAGGGGTGTTATCTCGTACAATGCATGCACACGCAATGCCCACACACATACACTCTCGTGATCTTCAACCGAGCTAGGCCTTCGAACTACCTATATGAAGAAAAAAAAACACAACACACTTGCATAAAAAAAGTCTTGTAATCTTATTAAAAACTTGTAAACACACTATAAGCATATTGCAAACATACATAGCATATTATAAACGTATAGTAAAGCATATCAAACTTATTCAAATCACACTTAACATATTATATACATACTTAAACACACAAAAACATACTAATATAAATAATATAAGTAAAGAAATGTTACACATCAGTATATAACAAATGAAAATGCAAACTTCCCTGAAATTGTGAAGTTGCATCGTTGGGTGGCATAAACGTGCTCACATCATCCCCCCACTTCTTTAATGCGATTTGTCCCGACCCTCGTTACAAAAAGGAACAATTTCGACTTTCGCTTGGCAGGGAACTTCTTCAGTCGTCTTGCTCGGCACATATGTCATCCTCTCAAATCAAGTTCTTTTACAAAGAACACAAATGGAAATGCCTTCTTTCTTGTATCTTTCTGAATAAAGCACAACATAAAGTCAGACAATGCTCGGCGTGCATCCTTAAACCTGAAAAATATGACATACAAAGGCAACTCCAAAGAACAACAAGAATCTCGATGATCGTCCAGAATCACAACACAAGGTTGTTCACAATCCAATGTACAACCAAAGAAATCAGCATATAAAAATGAAAAATCAATAGTACAATGGAAATGAACGTCAAACCGTGGTAAAGAATGTTTGCTGAATTTCTAGAAAGAATTTAAATGCACTAGACATACCAACAATAGCAACCTTGGGAACTTCACATGGCATCACTTTCTTATCCTGCAATTTAGAAGAAGAAGTAGAAGAAAATGTCGAATCGGATAATACATGTGAATTTGCTTTCTTCTTTTCCCATTCATTCTTCTCTTTGTTGGCCTTCCAAGCTGCAGTACTCGCTTTCAAATGAACTTCGTCTTCATATATTTCACTTGGAGTCATAGGTGCCAAAGTTACCTTTTTTCCCTCATGAGTAAAAGAGTATCTATTGGTGTAACAATCGTGCAGAACTCTCTTATCATACTGCCACGGTCTTCCTAACAACAAATGACAAGTATCCATAGAACAAACATCACAAGTTACCTCATCCTTGTAATTTCCAATGAAAAATGGTATAATAACTTGTTCGGTAACTTCGATTTCAACACCATCATTCAACCATTGTAACCTGTACGGATTGGGATGCGTGGTCATCTTCAGTCCTAACTTATCAACCATGAGAGTACTAGCAACGTTAGCACAACTACCACTATCAATAATCACAATACATACCTTGCCGTTCACGTTGCATCTCGTATGGAAGAGGTTGTTTCGTTGCGATTCATCCTGTGATGGTTGATCATTCAGACTTCTCTTGTTAACAAGTGCTTCATCGGTAGCCAATGTCTGCACATTGTCATCATTTATCTCTTCATGGAAAGAATGGGAATCACCCCCCATCAAGTCTATCCAATTGAGAATGTATAGGCTTCAATGCATTAGTAATCAGTCGTTGCATCATGCGCTCTAAGGCTTGCATCTGGAGATTCAGTGGTTGTTGTTCACCTGAATTATCATCACAACCTGCCATGTTGAATAACCAAAACAACAAAAACAAAACACACACACAATCGCTCCAAGGAAAGATCGCTCAACAATTGCACTCAACCGCTCGTGTTTCACTCGGGAGAATACTTGAATGGCTCTTTTTGTCTCCCCTTCTATTCTCACACGCTCAATTGCCTTTTCCATTCGATCTCTCGCAATCAATTCTTTAAGGAACTAACTCGATCTTTCGGACTTGTTAACTGTGTCAAACTTACAAGATAATATAATAGGTAAACAAACAAATGGTTAAAGGACAAATAGGGACTGTTAGGTGAAATAAAAATAATAAAAAAAAAGGCTGAAAAGAAATAATAATAAGAATGATGGAAATCGGTGATTAAACAAAATAAATAAAGGCTAATAAAAAATGAAGGAAAAGGAAACAACTTACTGCAAAGAAATGCTTACAACGATCCTATCACCGAACAAACAAGAACAAGTTGTTTCAGGTGATTTCGAAGCATTTCATGGCATAATTGAGCATCCTTCATAATTTTTCGAACAAAACATCACTTTAGGATGTAAAATACACTAATTATTCGAAACAGAATTTTTTTAAATTTTTTTTTCGATTTTTTTTACTTTGACTTTTCTGGTCAAACCTTTGACTTTGACTTTTTTTCCAGAATTTTTTTTTGATTTTTTTTACTTTTGTATATATATATTTTTGATGTCTGGTAGTGCAGAAAGTGCTAAAATCCGACCAAAGCTCTGATACCATATGATAAAGGGGCGTTGCTTCCGAAACAACGTTCCTTGTCTATAACGGATCTAGGATAATAGCAAGCATATCTCTGCAATAAAAAAATGGACATTGTTTTAGGATCAAAATAACAAGAAAATATAAAAGAAAACAAAAAGGAAAGAAAGAATAAGGTGTAGGAATTTCTGGATGAATTTGGAATCGAACAAAGATGAAGGCTTGAACGGGCTTTCAAGGCTGATTCGGTGACCAAATTGTGGCAGAAACGTTGCTGGAAAATCAACAAAAGTTTGGCAACGTTAAACTCGAAAGAACTCGAACAATTTGCTGAGCGAATCCGAATCGAATCTGTCTAACGTCAAAGACGAAAAGCTCGAAAGAACCTGCACAATCTACTGAGCAAACTCGAATCGAATATGCTTTACGTCGGAGGACTTGGACCCACTAGATAGAGATCTAGGAACCCGAAGTATCAAGTAAATTTGACAAATCAAAACAAAGTCTGAAATGTCAACAGATAGTTCTAAAAAGAATCGAACAAGAGAAACTCTCTCAAACAAATTTTATTTCCAAACTGTCTAACCTTTTACAAATAAGTGTTCGGTCAAATAAATAATACAAGAAAGTGGTTAGCCGGTTTACAACATGTGGCTGAAAGTAAAATATTTGAAAAATTACAATTCATAGAACAAAACTTCCAAGCTGGTTGCGCCATTTGTTTAAGGCACATGTAAAATGTGCAATTGGATTGAATTTTAAAATTCAAACAAAGTTTGGCCGCTGCTTGGAGACTTGAGAGAGGCGGCAATGGGAAATGTGCACATGTTTAATGTGCAGGTGAGAATGAATTTAAAATTCAAACAAAAAGCAAAGTTTCTGGCCGTGCATTGTAATTGCATTTCAGCTGCCCACCATTCCACGTGTTGTGCGCATGTGTGGAGAATGAAATCCCAACACTCTCGGCTGCACATGCCTCTTTGGTGGCCGAAACTTGCATGACATATGCAGGGGTGTTATCTCGTACAATGCATGCACACGCAATGCTCACACACATACACTCTCGTGATCTTCAACCGAGCTAGGCCTTCGAACTACCTATATGAATAAAACACAACACACTTGCATAAAAAAAGTCTTGTAATCTTATTAAAAACTTGTAAACACACTATAAGCATATTGCAAACATACATAGCATATTATAAACGTACAATAAAGCATATCAAACTTATTCAAAGCACACTTAACATATTATATACATACTTAAACACACAAAACATACTAATATAAATAATATAAGTATAAGAAATGTTACACATCAGTATATAACAAATGAAAATGCAAACTTCCCTGAAATTGTGAAGTTGCATCGTTGGGTGGCATAAACGTGCTCACATCATCCCCCCTTCTTTAATGCGATTTGTCCCCAAATCGACCCTCATTACAAAAAGGAACAATTTCGACTTTCGCTTGGCAGGGAACTTCTTCAGTTGTCTTGCTCGGCACATTGTCATCCTCTCGAATCAAGTTCTTTTACATAGAACACAAATGGAAATGCCTTCTTTCTTGTACCTTTCTGAATAATGCACAACATAAAGTCAGACAATGATCTGCGTGCATCCTTAAACCTGAAAAAAATGACATACAAAGGCAACTCCAAAGAACAACAAGAATCTCGACGATCATCCAGAATCACAACACAAGGTTGTTCACAATCCAATGTACAACCAAAGAAATCAGCATATAAAAATGAAAAATCAATAGTACAATGGAAAGGAACGTCAAACCGTGGTAAAGAATGTTTGCTGAATTTCTGGAATGAATTTAAATGCACTAGACATACCAACAATAGCAACCTTGGGAACTTCACATGGCATCACTTTCTTATCCTGCAATTTAGAAGAAGAAGAAGTAGAAGAAAATGTCGAATTAGATAATAAGAAGGTGATGCCATGTGAAGTTCCCAAGGTTGCTACTGTTGTATGTCTAGTGCATTTAAATTCTATCTAGAAATTCAACAACCTTCTTTACCACGGTTTGACGTTCCTTTCCATTGTACTATTGATTTTTCATTTTTATATGTTGATCTCTTTCGTTGTACATTGGATTGTGAACAACCTTGTGTTGTTATTCTGGATGATCGTCGTGATTCTTGTTGTTCCTTGGAGTTTCCTTTGTATGTCATTGTTTGCAGGATTACGAATGTGCAACGAGCATTGTCTGACTTTATGTTGTGCTTTATTAAGAAATGTACAAGAAAGAAGGTATTTCCATTTGTGTTCTTTGTAAAAGAACTTGATTCATCGAGCAAGACGGCTGAGGAAGTTCCATGCCAAGCGAAAGTCGAAATTGTTCCCTTTTGTAATGAGGGTCGATTTGGGGACAAATCGCATTAAAGAAGGGGGGTGGTGTGAGCACGTTTATGCCAGCCAATGAATGCAACTTCAAAATTTCAGGGAAGTTTGCTTTTTCACTTGTCACATACTGATGTGTAACATTTTTATGCTATCTTATTTTTATTAGTATGTTTAAGTATGTATCTAATATGTTAAGTGTTCTTTGAATAAGTTTGATATGCTTTATTGTGCGTTTATAATATGCTATGTATGTTTGCATTATGTTTATAGTGTGTTTACAAGTTTTTAATAAGATTACAAGACTTTTTATGCAAGTGTGTTGTGTTTTCATATAGGTGCACTATTGGGCAGCAGCTCGAAGGCTTTACCCTAGCTCGGTTGAAGATCACAAGAGTGTACGTAGCTCATCTTCAGCTCAAAAGGAGTGTAGGCAGCTCAACTCAGCTCACTTCACTCTCAGCTAGCTGAATTCAGCTCATTTCAGCTCCAGTCAGCTCAACTCGAGCTGACGAGTCCAGAACCAGCTGAAACCTATCCTACATGTGGGAGAGTGTCCTATACGTGTGTGACAATGAAGTGTACGTGTGTGAGCATTGCGTGTGCATGCATTGTGCGTGATCAACATCCCTGCATATGCTATGCAAGTTTCGGCCACACACGAGGCATGTGCAGCCGAGAGTGTTGGGATTTCATTCTCCACACATGTGGTATTTTTCATTTGGACGGTGGAAATTAGAGAGCATGATAGAGTAGCGCAAACTTGGATTCGGAAGCCTTCAATCAAGTTGTTGCAAGAACTAGGGGCTCGAGACTCAATCAAGAAGATTAGGAGCAGATCTGAAAATTCAAGAGAAAAGAGAAGGGCTTTTCTTGAAAAATTCAGATTCAAGGCTAGAAAATTAAAGATACGAAGACAAGAAATAAGATTAAGGATTAAATAATAAGAATTAAAACAAAAAGATTGAAAGAAAGGTAGATAAAACAAATCTGAAAATTCAGCTTTGTTTATGGCTATGGAGATGGCATGAAGTTGAAGATGGAGATGGCTTGATGGATTTGTGATGGTTTTGTCCTTGGCACCCTCTTAGACGCAATTACCTAAGCAAGCAACCTCAAGCGGCTCTAACCCACCCTCCTAGACGTGATTACCTAGGCAAGCAGGAGTGTGAAGATGATCTCCATCACAAGAACTCGTTAAACTTATGTTGAAGAAGACTTATAAGGCACAAGTAATCAACACTTGCAAAAAACAAACTCACTAAATATTTCATTAATCAAAGAAAATCTGAATAATCTGAATTACAATGGTGGAGGCTTCAACCTTTTATAGGTGAAGTATAGCAAAAGTAATTTAACTTCTACTAAAACAAGGAAACCCTAATTAAATTAAAAAATAAAAGAAAAACAGCCTTTAAACTCCTTGTGCTTGGGCTGCAAGTGATAAGCTGATAAGAGTTGCTTGGGAGAAGGGTGGCTGGTTCCTAAAGTATATAAAACCCTAAAAACATAATTTAAATGTTAATAATTAAGTTGGGCTAAGTCTAATTCGTCCAAAAGCTTTATATAATAGCTTTTTGGGCTGAATTACAAAATCCCGTAATAATCCCGTATCCAGTTTTCTGCATGCACAGTCTTCAGTAAAATGGACGTATCTTGAGTTCCCGATGTCCAATTGATGCGTTTCAAGATGCGTTGGAATGGTAACTCAATGCCGGTCAAAATGTTAGAAGACAACTCGGCCCAGAAATGCCAGGATCCCATCCTAAATGTCGTCTCAAGTTGGCTGACTTTCCAAACTTCACAAACAGATTCAACTTCTTGTCCAATATGCATTGCTTTAGCCCTCCCATGCATGTATCAATGGTCTTACAAACCAATAATCTTTTATGCATACAGGTAAGAAGGTTAGTTTGGCTCCTTTGACACTGAGTCAAGTAATTGAAGATCAAGCAAGCTTGAAAAAGAGTAAGGAAGCTGCAAAGGAGAAGAAAAAGATGACCGTTTATGCAAGCAGTTGAGAAATCAAGAAATGTCTTTCCTCTCACCAATATTTGTTTATTTTAATGTTTAAAGATTATTGTCTAATGGCTGAGTTTCCTACTGATTTGCCTACATCTATTGTTTCCCTTTTGCGGGAATTTGAGGATGTGTTTCCAGATGAAACACCGAAAGGATTGCCACCTCTTCGTGGCATTGAGCACCATATTGATTTCATTTCAGGTGCTACCATTCCAAATCGACCAGATTATCGAACTAACCCCGAAGAGACGAAAGAGATTCAAAGACAAGTTACAAAATTTATAGATAAGGGTTATATTCTAGAGAGTTTGAGTCCATGTGTTGTTCTCGTGTTGTTAGTGCTAAAGAAAGATGGAACTTGGAGGATGTGCGTAGATTGTAGAGCTGTGAACGAGATTACAATTAAGTATCATCATCCCATTTCGAGACTTGATGATATGTTGGATGAGCTTTGTGGAGCCGTCATCTTCTCCAAAATTGACTTAAAGAGCGGTTATCATCAGATTCACATGTGAGAAGGCGATGAGTGGAAAATAGCCTTCAAGACAAAGCTAGGTGTGTACGAATGGTTAGTGATGCCTTTTGGTTTAACTAAAGCACCTAGTACTTTTATGCGTTTGATGAATCATGTTCTACGATCTTTTATTGGTAAGTTTTGTGTTGTGTATTTTGATGACATATTGATTTATAGAAAAACCTTGGAAGATCATGTAGAACATTTGCGAGCTGTTTTGCAGGTTTTGAGAGAAGAACGATTGTTTGGAAATATAGAGAAGTGTGTATTTTGTACTGACAAACTCACATTTCTTGGTTATATTGTTAGTTCTCAGGGAGTTGAAGTTGATCCTGAGAAGATTAAGGCGATTCAAGAATGGCCACAACCGACATCGGTTAGTCAGGTTCGATCATTTCATGGTTTGGCTAGTTTTTACCGTCAGTTTGTTCCCCATTTCAGTTCCATTACCGCCCCCCTTAAATGGGATTATTAAGAAGAATTCAGTCTTCTCATGGGGTAAGGAACAAGAGGACGCCTTTCAGAAAATTAAAGAGTGTTTGACAAAAGCGCTTGTTTTAGCATTACCTGATTTTGAAAAAATGTTTGAAATTGAATGTGATGCTTCTGGAGTTGGTATAGGTGCTGTATTGTCATGGGAAAAGAGGCTCGTTGCGTATTTCAGTGAAAAACTGAGTGGAGCGACATTGAAGTATCTTGTTTATGATAAAGAGATGTACGCACTTATTCGGGCATTGGAGACTTGGCAGCATTATTTGTTGCCTAAGGAGTTTGTGATTCATATCGATCATGAGGCTTTACGACACATTAAGAGTTAGCATAAGTTGAACAAGAGTGATAGAGTAACGCAATTGTGGATTTGGAAGCCTTCAATCAAGTTGTTGCAAGAACTAGGGGCTCTAGACTCAATCAAGAAGATTAGGAGCAGATCTGAAAATTCAAGAGAAAAGAGAAGGGCTTTTCTTGAAAAATTCAGATTCAAGGCTGGAAAATCAAAGAAACAAAGATAAGAAAGAAGATTAGGAGATGAATAATAAGAATTAAAACAAAAAGATAGAAAAAGATTGAAGAAGAGGTAGATAAAACAAATCTGAAAATTCAGCTTTGTTTATGGCTATGGAGATGGCATGAAGTTGAAGATGGAGATGGCTTGATGAATTAAAACAAAAAGATAGAAAAAGATTGAAGAAGACGCAATTACCTAAGCAAGTAACCTCAAGCGGCTCTAACCCACCCTCCTAGACGCGATTACCTAGGCAAGCAGGAGTGTGAAGATGATCTCCCTCACAAGAACTCGTCGGACTTATGTTGAAGAAGACTTCGAAGGCACAAGTAATCAGCACTTGCAAAAATAAACTCACTAAATATTTTATTAATCCAAGAAAATCTGCATTACAATGGTGGAGGCTTCATCCTTTTATAGATGAAGGATAGCCAAAGTAATTTAACTTCTACTAAAACAAGGAAACCCTAATTTAATTAAAAAATAAAATAAAAACAGCATACAAACTCCTTGTACTTGGCCAGCAAGGAATAAGGTGATAAGGCAAGTGATAAGCTGATATGTGCTGATTTCTTGGGCTGCAAATAAGCTTGGTTGCTTGGGCGGCAAGTAATGGCTTGTTAGGGGCTGGTTGCTTGGGCAGCAAGTAATGGGTTGTTGGGGCTTCTTTTTGGACGAAAATTTGAAGGGATTTGGGCTTATTTGGCTGGTAAGTACTTTGGTTTTGGGTAGGAAGCATGTATGGGCTGTTTTAATGCAAACTAGGCCTAAATAACACTTGTAAATCCTAACTTGGGCTAAAAATAAAAGTCTGACCCAATCCTTTCATAATAAGGAGTATTGGGTCTAAATACAATAAAAGGGATAATTAATGGACATCTAAAGGCTCATGGATATCTATCTCCAAAGGTGCAGCAAGTTGGGTTTTTGTTACCCAATTATGCTCGAAGGATTTTAAGTGTGGGCTTCCTTCAATAAATTCTTCTTTCTTCATGGCAGCTTGCAATCCTTTGCTCACAAATCCTTGAACGGTTGAATTCAGCTCACTCTTGATCATCTTGGACTTGGCTCGAGTTATTGGGCCAAGTGGAAAAGTAAGTCCATCTCGTCCTTGGAATTGCCTTGTGGTACGTGTATCATCCCCTCCCTCCTCAAAAGGATTCGTCCACGAATCTGAAATGTCAAAGGGAGAAAGGTCAGCAACATTAAAAGTTGTACTCACATTATACTCACCGGGTATATCAATTCGGTATGCATTATTGTTGATTCTTTCAAGGACTTGGAATGGTCCATCTCCTCTTGGATCCAACTTGGATTTCCTATGGTTTGGAAATCTCTCTTTACGCATGTGCAACCAAACCCAGTCTCCTGGTTCAAAGACAACTTGGCGTCGGCCTTTGTTGACTTTAGCAGCAACATTTTCATATGTTTTCTCCATTCTTTGCTTTGCCTTAGCGTGTATGGATTTAACCAATTCTGCTTTCTTTGCACCATCTAAGCTGTAAATATTATCAATAGGCAAAGGAACGAGGTCTAAAGCAGTTAAGGGGTTAAAACCATAAACTACTTCAAATGGGGAATAACCGGTGGATGAATGAATAGAACGGTTGTAGGCAAACTCTACGAAAGGTAAATATTCTTCCCAAGTCTTAGTGTTCTTACCGATAACAGTTCTGAGTAACACACCTAATATTCGGTTTATTACCTCGGTTTGTCCATCCGTCTGTGGGTGACAAGTTGTAGAATAGAGTAGTTTGGTACCTATTTTCCCCCACAAAACTTTCCAAAAATGGCTTATGAACTTGACATCTCTATCGGAAACAATGGTGCGTGGAATTCCATGAAGTCGTACTACTTCTCTAAAGAAGAGATCAGCGACATGTGTTGCGTCGTCCGTTTTATGGCAAGGTATAAAGTGAGCCATCTTTGAAAACCTGTCGACCACAACAAAAATACTATCTCGACCCCTCTTGGTACGAGGTAATCCAAGAATAAAGTCCATAGATAAATCGACCCAAGGGAGAGAAGGAATAGGAAGGGGGGTATATAAACCATTAGGACTAACCTTGGATTTGGCTTGTTTACATACTATGCAAGATGCACATACTTTCTCCACAGTTTTCCTCATATGTGGCCAAAAGAAGTGCTCCATTACCATGTCCAAAGTTTTGGAGATGCCAAAGTGTCCCATTAAGCCTCCGGAGTGTGATTCATGGACTAGAAGTTCTCTAATGGATCCTTGTGGTATACACAACCTGTTCATTCGGAAAAGAAACCCATCTACAAGATAAAACTTGTTAAAAGCACCTTTTAAACAATGAGTATAAATTTCCTTAAAATATGGGTCATTAGGATATAATTCCTTTATATGCTCAAATCCCAATATAGTAGCATGCATTTGAGTAATTAGGGTATACCTCCGAGATAGTGCATCCGCTACTACATTATCCTTACCTTTCTTGTATTTGATGATATAAGGGAATGTTTCAATGAATTCCACCCAACGAGCATGTCTCTTGCTCAAATTACCTTGGCCGTTGAGCCACTTCAAGGATTCATGGTCCGTATGTATGACAAACTCCTTTGGAAGAAGATAGTGTTGCCAAACTTCAAGTGCACGAACTAATGCAAGGAGCTCTTTATCATATGTTGAGTAGTTCAAATGTTCTCCTTTTAACTTCTCACTAAAGTAAGTGATTGGTTGTTTTTCCTGCAAAAGAACTGCACCTATGCCTATACCGGAGGCATCACATTCTAACTCAAAAGTGTTAGAGAAATCGGGAAGGCGAAGAATTGGGGCAGTACAAAGTTTACCTTTTAGGGTTTGGAAAGCTGTTTCTTGTGCCTCACCCCAATGGAAACCTACCGTTTTTTTGATAATATCCGTCAATGGTGCGGCGATGGTAGAGAAATCCTTGACAAAATGGCGGTAGAAGCTTGCTAGGCCATGGAAAGATCTCACCTCGGTTATGGAAGATGGTGTGGGCCATTCTTTAATTGCTTTGACCTTTTCATCATCAACATGGATACCCTGTGCACTTACTATAAAGCCTAGAAAATTAAGACTTGCACTACAAAACACGCACTTTTCCATGTTAGCATATAATTGTTCCCGTCGGAGAACTTCAAGGACTGATTTCACATGAAAGAGGTGTGAATCAAAGGAAGAAGAGTAGATAAGAATATCATCGAAATAAACAACAACAAACTTACCTCGAAATTCCCGTAAGATGTGGTTCATCAACCTCATGAATGTGCTAGGGGCATTGGACAAACCAAAAGGCATGACTGTCCACTCATATAGACCGAACTTGGTCTTGAAAGCGGTTTTCCATTCATCTCCTTCCTTCATCCGAATTTGATGATAACCACTCTTCAAGTCAATCTTGGTGAAGATGCATGCGCCATAGAGTTCATCAAGCATGTCATCTAATCGTGGGATAGGATGTCGATATTTGATGGTGATTCGGTTTATTGGTCTACAATCTACACACATTCGATATGAGCCATCTTTCTTTGGCACCAAAAGCACTGGTACAGCACAAGGGCTTAAACTCTCACGAATGTAGCCTTTGTGGAGTAGTTCTTCCACTTGCCTTTCTAACTCCTTGGTTTCTTCAGGATTGCATCTATATGCTGGTCTATTTGGGATAGAAGAACCCGGAATTAGGTCAATTTGATGTTCAATTCCTCTTAAGGGCGGCAAACCATCGGGTGGATCACCTAAAACATCATTAAAGTCTTGCAAAAGAGAAACAAACACACTAGGCAAACGGTCGTTATTGTTAGTGATAGAAATAAAATTTTCCCTAAATCGGACGAGAATGCAAGGTTGTTTAAGAAAAGGGGCTTGTCTCACTTCTTTTTCTCTCGCATAAATATTTTGAGATACTCTTTTTTTCTCATAGTGAGGATCACTCACCACCCCTAGGCCTTTGTTCATTTGGCTTTTATTACTACTGGCCTCTTTCGTCGTTGCCTTTTGTTCCTTGTTTGCATCTTTTAGAATTCTCACCCCCTCACAAAACTTCTTCATTCGCATCTGGTCTTTGTACACCTCTTTTGGATCGAGTGGGGCCAAGGTATACTTCTTGCCATGGTATACAAAGGAATATTTATTTAATTTACCATGGTGAGTCACATCACGGTCATACTGCCAAAGTCTCCCTAAAAGCAAGTGAGATGCTTGCATAGGAATAACATCACACCAAATGTCATCAGAATATTTGCCCATAGTAAAAGTAACTAATGCACGTTTGGTTACCTTTAACTCTGATCCTTCATGAAGCCATTGGAGATAATATGGCTTTGGATGGCGTTGACAAGGTAGATCAAGTGCATCAACTAGATAGCTGCTCACCACATTCGCACAACTTCCGCTATCAATGATGACAGAATAAAGTTTACCTTTGATCAAACATCGTGTGTGGAAAATATTTGTTCTTTGCACTTCTGTGTCGTCGATTGCTTGGATATTAAGTGAACGTTGAATCACCAAGCTTCTAGGATCAAGTTCATCACTAGAGTAATTATCGGCGATGAATTCATTATCAGACAATTATGAATCGGATGTGCATGTCCCATCTTCTCGAACAAGAAAAAGTCTTGTATTTGGGCAGTCCCTTTGATAGTGTCCATGTCCTTTGCACTTGAAGCATACAATATCCCGGGTTTTCTTAGTTGTTTGTGTATTTTCCGTCGTCATGGGAATTTTGGCCTTGGTTTTTTCCAATGGTTTGGATGCTTCAGGTTTTTGTTTTGCTCTACTAGAGTCGGCCAAAGGATTAGAAGTATTAGAATTAGACAAGGGTTGAGTGGTACCTCTATCATATGGATAACTCTTCTGGCGATATCGTTGTCTATCTTTGATGCGTTTTTCAATTGTCATGGCAAATTGGAATGCCTCTTTAAGAGTGTCGTAGGTTTTGAGTTCAAGCACCTCAAGAATGTTGTCATTGAGTCCGACAATAAACCTAGTCAATGTATCTTCTTCGTCCTCTTGTATATCGGCTCTTTGCATCAAGGATTCCATCTCTTTGAGATATTCATCAACAGTTCTGTAGCCTTGTCTGATCTTTTGCAACTTTTGTTTGAGCTCTCGTCGATATAATGGGGGAACGAATCGTTCTCGCATGACTTCTTTAAGTTCTCCCCATGATGTTATCTTGGCTTCTCCATTGAGACGCCGATTTCGGACCAATTGGGACCACCAAATGGATGCATATTCAGTGAATTCGAGAGTCAACAATGGGACTTGATCCTCTTCGGGACATTGATAATACTCGAACAAAAGATCAACTCGATTTTCCCAGTCACAATAAGCATCAGGGTCATACCTTCCTTGAAAAGGCGGCACAGTGATCTTTGGTTTCGCCAAGGAGTTTTGTGCTCGTTTTGGTTCTGTGCGAGGGTTGTGCCTATGTAGGGGATTTTGGCGTCTATTCTGAATGTGAAAAAGAGGTGGACGCTTAGGCTCTTCTGTTTCGTCTTCAACCTCATTGGTTTCGATTCCTCCAATGGTTTGAGTTATTGCGGTCACGACTGTATCGGTGTGATCAAGCTTGGTTGCCAATGAGGTTACAGTCCGTGTAAGTTTATTTATAGTATCTGCAACCTCTTGAAGAGTCACCTTGTGTGGTTTTTCGTCGTCACTAGTTTGTGACATCCTGAAAACACTCAAATTTAAAAAGGTGAAAAACAAAAGAAAGAAAAGCTAGAAATCTCACTAAACACTCCAAGAAAGAAATACTTAGCGAGGCAAGTAAGCCAATCTTGTGCTCTTTAAAGATCTTCCTGCCACAAGACAAACAAGTCACAATCGGAGTTTAATCCTAACAATGATTCCTAATTGTACTAGGAGTCCAAGGAAAGGCTTGACACCAATTGAAATATAGTTGCAAGAAGGAAGAATTATAATGCAACTTTGTTTAATCCTACTCACACCAGAATAGAGAAGGTGTTAATGGCATAAGAGAAGAAAGAAAAGCAAAACAAACGAACTTAAATAACTAAAGAGTAGAAAGGAAAAAACTAGAAAGATGGAAACCCAAACCCCGGAAACAACTTGAAGAAAGAAATCCAAAGTTGAACCCACTTCAATGTGATGCTTGCAGCGATGGATGATGTTGATCTTGATGATTCTTGATGGTAGTTGGCGGCTAGGTATGATCTTTCTCACTTTTCTTCAGTTTCAGTTTTTGTTTTTCTTTTCTTTTCTTTTCTTTTCTTTTTTTTGTTTTTATAAGATAAATAAACGAAAAATAATGAAAATTGAAAGAAAGAAACTAAACTAGGGTGAAAATAGAGGAAAAAAAACTAATTCTGCTCAACTTTGATCCACATTGTTCGAGGTGTTCCCGATGTCAACAAATTCTGAAATTTTATGTGGCGACTCCTCCAATGGTGTAGATCTGATCTGGAAATTTTCAGCTCAAAATTCGCTCATTTGAATTTTGCGAATTTTCCCCTCTTATTCGAATTTTTCACCCAAAACGCCAAAATTCTTGCCAAGAATCGTCCCAAATCTGATACCAAATGATAGAGTAACGCAATTGTGGATTTGGAAGCCTTCAATCAAGTTGTTGCAAGAACTAGGGGCTCTAGACTCAATCAAGAAGATTAGGAGCAGATCTGAAAATTCAAGAGAAAAGAGAAGGGCTTTTCTTGAAAAATTCAGATTCAAGGCTGGAAAATCAAAGAAACAAAGATAAGAAAGAAGATTAGGAGATGAATAATAAGAATTAAAACAAAAAGATAGAAAAAGATTGAAGAAGAGGTAGATAAAACAAATCTGAAAATTCAGCTTTGTTTATGGCTATGGAGATGGCATGAAGTTGAAGATGGAGATGGCTTGATGGATTTGTGGTAGTTTTGTCCTCGGCACCCTCTTAGACGCAATTACCTAAGCAAGCAACCTCAAGCGGCTCTAACCCACCCTCCTAGACGTGATTACCTAGGCAAGCAGGAGTGTGAAGATGATCTCCCTCACAAGAACTCGTCGAACTTATGTTGAAGAAGACTTCTAAGGCACAAGTAATCAGCACTTGTAAAAACAAACTCACTAAATATTTCATTAAACAAAGAAAATCTCAATAATCTCCATTACAATGGTGGAGGCTTCATCCTTTTATAGGTGAAGGATAGACAAAGTAATCTAACTTCAACTAAAACAAGGAAACCCTAATTTAATTAAAAAAATAAAAGAAAAACAGCCTTTAAACTCCTTGTGCTTGGGCTGCAAGTGATAAGCTGATAAGTGCAGGTGATAAGTTGATAAGAGTTGCTTGGGAGAAGGGTGGCTGGTTCCTAAAGTATATAAAACCCTAAAAACATAATTTAAATGTTAATAATTAAGTTGGGCTAAGTCTAATTCGTCCAAAAGCCTTATATAATAGCTTTTGGGCTGAATTTTACAAAATCCCGTAATAATCCCGTATCCAGTTTTCTGCATGCGCAGTCTTCAGTAAAATGGACGTATCTTGAGTTCTCGATGTCCGATTGATGCGTTTCAAGATGCGTTGGAAAGATAACTGAATTCCGGTCAATTTGTTAGAAGACAACTCTGCCCAGAAATGCCAGGATCCCATCCGAAATGTCGTCTCAAGTTGGCTGACTTTCCAGACTTCACAAACAAATTAAACTTCTTGTCCAATATGCATTGCTTTAGCCCTCCCATGCATGTATCATTCCCCCTCTCCTCAAAAGGATTCGTCCTCGAATCAAAAACAGTAAAAGAAGGACGTTTAACAATGACAACCGAAACGGAATCTTTGTCATAGGTGGAGTGATCCAATTGAGCTCCTCTCAATGGTTCAACAAAATCCTGAAAAAAGAACTCAAAGCCACTCGGAACAATGATGTTATGGTTAGGTCGAAAAAAATCTCTCTTTATCTTTTTCTCGCCTTTTTCATTTGGAAATTGTTCGACTTTTACCTCATGTTTCTTTTCACTCACCAACATTGGGCCATTAATTTGACTTTTATTGCACTCGGCCTCTTGACTCTCGGTCTTTTTCAAATAAAATAACTCACATACCCAATTCCTCTCACAAATAATATCATCGAAATACAATTTCTGTAAAGGATGAAGTGTTTCTAACATAATGATAGGACGAGAATCAAATAAAGCGTTAGAATCACACTTACTTTCTTGGGAGGTTGTTGATGAATCAAGAGAACTCACTACCAAGCATGAAAGATTGTCTTGATTTATGGGTTCAAGTGTTTCTTCTTCCGAAACGTCATCTTCTGAAAGTATTTTCTCATTATTGGGTATGGTTAAACTCTCAGTATTGACATCTTTCCCATGTTCTCGAGGATAACAAATTTCTTTGACATCTTGCTTTCCTCGGTCTTCTTCGACATGACTCACCGACGGTTGTTCATTATTCTTTTGGAATAGCGATGATTCTTCTTCCTTTAGCGTCGTACTACTAGAGTCGAATAGTGCATTAGTAGGGCTATGAAAATATGAAGGTTGAGATGTACCTTTATCAAAAGAGGAGTATTTCTTCCGACAAGTCTTGGATTCTTGTTGTTGGTAATGTTTGGGAACGAATCGCTCTCTCATGACCTTTTTAAGTTCATCCCATGTTCTTATTTTGGCTTCACCATTGAGACGTCTATCTCGTTGTAATAAACACCACCATAGTACTGCATATTCCTCGAACTTTAGGGCCACTAATGAAGCTTGATCTTCCTCGGGATATCCGTAACAACCAAACAAGAAATCAACCCTATTTTCCCAATCACAATAACCATCAAGATCATACCTTCCTTGAAAAGAAGGTATTCTGAATTTTGGGATGGCCAAAGTGTGTGCGGTTCGTCTTGGTTCAGTTCGCCTTTCTTCACAAAAATTGAACGAATGCCTCGGCTTGGTCAATGAAGGATTTCCTCGATAAGTAGAACCCAAAGTATCATGTTGTTTTGCACGAGGCTTGTCTCTGCGAAACATCCTAAAACACTCAAATTTACAAAGGTGAAAATAAAAGAAAGAAAACTAGGAATCTCACTAAACACTCCAAGAAAGAAATACTTAGCGAGGCAAGTAAGTTGATCTTGTGCTCTTTAAAGACCTTCCTGTCACAAGTTCAAAAAAGTTATAATCGGAGTTCAATCCTAACAATGAATCCTAAAGGCTTTAAGAATCCAAAGAAAAGTTTGACACCAATTGAATTAGTTGCAAGGAGAAATAAAAGTATGCAACTTTTAATTTCCTACTAACACAAGAAGCAAGAAAGTGTTAGATAATGTATAGAATACAATAAAAAGGTAAAACAAATGAAAAACAAGTTGTTAAGAATGAAAGAAGATCAGAAAACCTGAAAAAACCCTGAAATATGCAGCAACTTGATCCACTTTGTTCGAGGTGTTCCCGAAGTCAAAAAATTCTGCATTTTTTTGTGGTGACTCCTACAATAGTGTAGATCTGATCTGGAAATTTTCAGCTCAAAATTCGTTCGTTTGATTTTTGCGATTTTTACCCTTTTGTTCGATTTTTTCACCCAAAACGCTAAAATTCTTGCCAAGAATCGTCCCAAATCTGATACCAAATGATAGAGTAGCACAAACTTTGATTTGGAAGCCTTCAATCAAGTTGTTGCAAGAACTAAGAGCTCTAGACTCAATCAAGAAAGCTATGGGCGGATCTGGAAATTCAATAGAAAAGAGATGGGATTTTCTTGAAAATTTCAGATTCAATGCTGGAAATTTAAAGAAAAGAAGACAATAAGAAAGATTAGGAGATGAATAATAAGAATATAACGAAAAAGATTGAAAAAGATGAAGAGAAGAATAGGTAAAACAAATCTGAAATTTCCAGCTTTGTTTATGGAATTATGGGAGATGGCGTGAAGATTGAAGATGGCTTGCGATTTGTTGTTGTTGTTTTGTCCTCGACACCCTCTTAGACGCAATTATCTAAGCAAGGAACCTCAAGCGGCTCTAACCCACCCTCCTAGACGTAATTACCTAGGCAAGCAAGAGTGTGAAGATGATCTCCCTCACAAGAACTCGTCGAACTTATGTTGAAGAAGACTTCTAAGGCACAAGTAATCAGCACTTGCAAAAACAAACTCACTAAATATTTCATTAATCAAAGAAAATCTGAATAATCTCCATTACAATGGTGGAGGCTTCATCCTTTTATAGGTGAAGGATAGCCAAAGTAATCTAACTTCAACTAAAACAAGGAAACCCTAATTTAATTAAAAAAATAAAAGAAAAACAGCCTTTAAACTCCTTGTGCTTGGGCTGCAAGTGATAAGCTGATAAGTGCAGGTGATAAGTTGATAAGAGTTGCTTGGGAGAAGGGTGGCTGGTTCCTAAAGTATATAAAACTCTAAAAACATAATTTAAATGTTAATAATTAAGTTGGGCTAAGTCTAATTCGTCCAAAAGCCTTATATAATAGCTTTTGGGCTGAATTTTACAAAATCCCGTAATAATCCCGTATCCAGTTTTCTGCATGCGCAGTCTTCAGTAAAATGGACGTATCTTGAGTTTCCGATGTCCGATTGATGCGTTTCAAGATGCGTTGGAAAGATAACTGAATTCCGGTCAATTTGTTAGAAGACAACTCTGCCCAGAAATGCCAGGATCCCATCCGAAATGTCGTCTCAAGTTGGCTGACTTTCCAGACTTCACAAACAAATTAAACTTCTTGTCCAATATGCATTGCTTTAGCCCTCCCATGCATGTATCATTAGGAGCAACTCTGAAAATTCAAGAGAAAAGAGAAGGGCTTTTCTTGAAAAATTCAGATTCAAGGCTGGAAAATTAAGAAACGAAGATAAGAAAGAAAATTAAGGATTAAATAGTAAGAATTAAAACAAAAAGATTGAAAAAATTTGAAAGAGAAGTAGATAAAACAAATTTGAAACTTCAGCTTTGTTTATGGCTATGGAGATGGAATGAAGTTGAAGATGGAGATGGCTTGATGTATTTGTGATGGTTTTGTCCTCGGCACCCTCTTAGACGCAATTACCTAAGCAAGCAACCTCAAGCGGATCTAACCCACCCTCCTAGACATGATTACCTAGGCAAGCAGGAGTGTGAAGATGATCTCCCTCACAAGAACTCGTCGGACTTATGTTGAAGAAGACTTCGAAGGCACAAGTAATCAGCACTTGCAAAAACAAACTCACTAAATATTTTATTAATCCAAGAAAATCTGAATAATCTGAATTACAATGGTGGAGGCTTCATCCTTTTATAGGTGAAGGATAGCCAAAGTAATCTAACTTCTACTAAAACAAGGAAACCCTAATTTAATTAAAAAAATAAAAGAAAAACAGCCTTTAAACTCCTTGTGCTTGGGCCGCAAGTGATAAGCTGATAAGTGCAGGTGATAAGTTGATAAGAGTTGCTTGGGAGAAGGGTGGCTGGTTCCTAAAGTATATAAAACCCTAAAAACATAATTTAAATGTTAATAATTAAGTTGGGCTAAGTCTAATTCGTCCAAAAGCCTTATATAATAGCTTTTGTGCTGAGTTTTACAAATTCCCGTTATAATCCCGTATCCAGTTTTCTGCATGCGCAGTCTTCAGTAAAATGAATGTATCTTGAGTTCCCGATGTCCGATTGATGCGTTTCAAGATGTGTTGGAAAGGTAACTAAATTCCGGTCAAATTGTTAGAAGACAACTCTGCCCAGAAATGCCAGGATACAATCCTAAATGTCGTCTCAAGTTGGCTGACTTTCCAGCTTCACAAACAGATTCAACTTCTTGTCCAATATGCATTGCTTTAGCCCTCCCATGCATGTATCATTCCCCCTCTCCTTAAAAGGATTCGTCCTCGAATCAAAAACAGTAAAAGAAGGGCGTTTAACAATGGCAATCGAAACAGAATCTTTGTCATAGGTGGAGTGATCCAATTGAGCTCGTCTTAATGGTTCAACAAAATCCTGAAAAAAGAACTCAAAGCCACTCGAAACAATGATGCTATGGTTAGGTCGAAAAAAATCTCTCATTATCTTTTTCTCGCCTTTTTCATTTGGACATTGTTCGACTTTTACCTCATGTTTCTTTTCAATCACCAAAATTGGGTCATTAATTTGACTTTTATTGCTCTCGGCCTCTTTACTCTCGGTCTTTTTCAAATAAGATAACTCACAGACCCAATTCCTCTCACAAAAAATATCATCGAAATACAATTTCTGTAGAGGATGAAGTGTTTCTAACAGAATGATAGGAAGAGAATTAAATAAAGGGTTAGAATCACACTTACTTTCTTGGGAGGTTGTTGATGAATCAAGAGAACTCATTACTAAGCATGAAAGATTGTCTTGATTTATGGGTTCAAATCTTTCTTCTTCCGAAACGTCATCTTCTGAAAGTATTTGCTCATTATTGGGTATGGTTAAACTCCCAGTGGTGACATCTTCCCCATGTTCTCAAGGATAACAAATTTCTTCGACATGACTCATCGATGGTTGTTCATTACCCTTTTGGAATAGCGATGATTCTTCTTCCTTCGGCGCCATACTACTAGAGTCGAATAGTGCATAAGTAGGGTTGTGAAAAGATGAAGGTTGAGATGTACCTTTATCAAAAGAGGAGTATTTCTTATGACAAGTCTTGGATTCTTGTCGTTGGTAATGTTTGGGAACGAATCGCTCTCTCATGGCCTTTTTAAGTTCAGCCCATGTTCTTATTTTGGCTTCACCATTGAGACACTTATCTCGTTGTAATAAACGCCACCATAGTACTGCATATTCCTCGAACTTTAGGGCCACTAATGAAGCTTGATCTTCCTCGGGATATCCGTAACAACCAAACATTAAATCAACCCTATTTTCCCAATCACAATAACCATCAGGATCATACCTTCCTTGAAAAGAAGGTATTCTGAATTTTGGGATGGCCAAAGTGTGTGCGGTTCGCCTTGGTTCAGTTCTCTTTTCTTCACAAAAATTGAACGAATGCCTCGGCTTGGTCAAGGAAGGCTTTCCTCGATAAGTAGAACCCAAAGTATCATGTTGTTTTGCACGAGGCTTGTCTCTGTGAAACATCTTGGAACACTCAAAATTACAAAGGTGAAAAACAAAAGAAAGAAAACTAGAAATCTCACTAAACACTCCAAAAAAGAAATACTTAGCGAGGCAAGTAAGCCGATCTTGTACTCTTTAAAGACCTTCCTGCCACAAGTCAACAAGTTACAATCGGAGTTTAATCCTAACAATGATTCCTAATTGTACTAGGAGTCCAAGGAAAGGCTTGACACCAATTGAAATATAGTAGCAAGAAGGAAGAATTACAATGCAACTTGTTTAATCCTACTCACACCAGAAAAGAGAAGGTGTTAACGGCGTAAGAGAAGAAAGAAAAGCAAAACAAACGAACTTAAATAACTAAAGAGTAGAAAAAAACTAGAAAGATAAAAACCCAAAACCCAGAAACAACTTGATGGTAGTTGGCGGCTAGGTATGATCTTTCTCACTTTTCTTCAGTTTCAGTTTCAGTTTTTGTTTTTTTTTCTTTTCTTTTTTTCCTTTTCTTTTTTGTTTTGTTTTATAAGATAAATAAACTAAAAAGAATAAAAATTGATAGAAAGAAACTAAACTAGGGTGAAAATAGAGGAAAAGAACCTAATTCTGCTCAATTTTGATCCACTTTGTTCGAGGTGTTCCCGATCTCAAAAAATTCTGAAATTTTATGTGGCGACTCCTCCAATGGTGTAGATCTGATCTGGAAATTTTCAGCTAAAAATTTGTTCGTTTGAATTTTGTGAATTTTCCCCTTTTATTCGAATTTTTCACCCAAAACGCCAAAATTCTTGCCAAGAATCGTCCTAAATCTGATACCAAATGATAGAGTAGCGCAAACTTTGGGTTTGTAAGCCTTCAATCAAGTTGTTGCAAGAACTACGGGCTCTAGACTCAATCAAGAAGATTAGGAGCAAATCTGAAAATTCAAGAAAAAAGAGAAGGGCTTTTCTTGAAAAATTCAGATTCAAGGCTGGAAAATTAAAGAAACGAAGATAAGAAAGAAGATTAAGGATTTAATAATAAGAATTAAAACAAAAAGATTGAAAAAAGATTGAAAGAGAAGTAGATAAAACAAATCTGAAAATTCAGCTTTGTTTATGGCTATGGAGATGACATGAAGTTGAAGATGGAGATGGCTTGATGGATTTGTGATGGTTTTGTCCTCGGCACCCTCTTAGACACAATTACCTAAGCAAGCAACCTCAAGCGGCTCTAACCTACCCTCCTAGACGTGATTACCTAGGCAAGCAGGAGTGCGAAGATGATCTCCCTCACAAGAACTCGTCGGACTTATGTTGAAGAAGACTTCGAATGCACAAGTAATCAGCACTTGCAAAAACAAACTCACTAAATAGTTTATTAATCCAAGAAAATCTGAATAATCTGAACTACAATGGTGGAGGCTTCATCCTTTTATAGGTGAAGGATAGCCAAAGTAATCTATCTTCTACTAAAACAAGGAAACCCTAATTTAATTAAAAAAATAAAAGAAAAACAGCCTTTAAACTCCTTGTGCTTGGGCTGCAAGTGATAAGCTGATAAGTGCAGGTGATAAGTTGATAAGAGTTGCTTGGGAGAAGGGTGGTTGGTTCCTAAAGTATATAAAACCCTAAAAACATAATTTAAATGTTAATAATTAAGTTGGGCTAAGTCTAATTCGTCCAAAAGCCTTATATAATAGCTTTTGGGCTGAATTTTACAAATTCCCGTAATAATCCCGTATCCAGTTTCCTGCATGCGCAGTCTTCAGTAAAATGGACGTATCTTGAGTTCCCGATGTCCGATTGATGCGTTGCAAGATGCGTTGGAAATGTAACTGAATTCCGGTCAAATTGTTAGAAGACAACTCTGCCCAGAAATGCCAGGATCTCATCCGAAATGTCGTCTCAAGTTGGATGACTTTCCAGAAATCACAAACAGATTCAACTTCTTGTCCAATATGCATTGCGTTAGCCCTCCCATGCATGTATCATTTGAGTTCACTTCTTCTTTGTCACAGTCACTCTTCTCATTGCTGGCTTTCCAAGCTGCAGTACTCGCTTTCAAACGAACTTCGTCTTCATATACTTCACTTGGAGTCATAGGTGTCAAAGTTACCTTTTTGCCCTCATGAGTAAAAGAGTATCGATTGGTGTAACAATCGTGCAAAACTCTCTTATCATACTGCCACGGTCTTCCTAACAACAAATGACAAGTATCCATAGAACAAACATCACAAGTTACCTCATCCTTGTATTTACCAATGAAAAATGGTATAACAACTTGTTCGGTAACTTTGATTTCAACATCATCATTCAACCATTGTAACTTGTACGATTGGGATGCGTGGTCGTCTTCAGTCCTAACTTGTCAACAATGAGAGTACTAGCAACGTTTGCACAACTACCACTATCAATAATCACAATACATACCTTGTCGTTCACGTTGCATCTCGTATGGAAGAGGTTGTTTCGTTGCGGTTCATCCTGTGATGGTTGATCAATCAGACTTCTCTTGTCAACAAGTGCTTCACCGGTAGCAAATGTCTGCACATTGCCATCATTTATCTCTTCATTGACATAATGGGAACCACCCTCATCAAGTCTATCCATTCGAGAATGTATAGGCTTCAATGCATTAGCAATCACTCGTTGCATCATGTGCTCTAAGGCTTGCATATGGAGATTCAGTGGTTGTTGTTCACCCGAATTATCATCAGAACCTGCCATGTTGAAAAACAAAAACAACAAAAAAACACACAACACACTCAACAAATTTTCTCACGGATCACTCCGAGGAAAGATCGCTCAACAATTGCACTCAACGCTCGTGTTTCACTCGGGAGAAGGCTTGAATGGCTCTTTTTGTCTCCCCTTCTATTCTCACACGCTCAAATGCCTTTTCCACTCGATCTCTCGTAATTAGTTCTTTAAGGAACTAACTCGATCCTTCAGACTTGTTAACTGTGTCAACTTTCAAGAAAACTTAAAGAGGTGAAGAAAACAAAGGTTAGGAATAATTTAGGGGCTGTTAAAATAAAAATAAAAGGTTAGAAAATAAAAGAAAGGTGGCTGGAAATTTGGTGATGAAACGAAGAACAAGGCTGAAAAATGAAATGAAGGAACGGAAACAAAGAACTTACTGCAATAGGAATGCTTGCAGCGACCCTATCACCGAACAAACAAGAAGAAGTTGTTTCGGTTGATTTCGAAGCATTTCATGGCAAATTTGATCATCCTTCATCATTTTCACGAACCAACAGCACATATGAACGTAAAAATACACCAAATATTTGAATCTGGTTTTTTTTATTTTTTTCGAATGTTTTTTACTTTGACTTTTTGGTCAAACTTTGACTTTGACTTTTTTTTCAGAATTTCGAATTTTTTTTACTTTTGTATTTTTTTATTTCTTGTAGTGCAGAAAGTGCTATAATCCAACCTGGCTCTGATACCATATGATAACGGGGGTACGTTGCTTCAGAAACAACGCTCATTGTTCGTAAACGGATCTAGGATCGTAGCAAACATTTCTCTGCAATAAAACACATGAATGGACGTTTTCAGATAATTAAAATAAAAAAAAAAGAAAACACAAAAAGAAGAAAGATATAATAAGGTCTAGGAATTTCTGGACGAATTTGGAATCGAACAAAGATGAAGGCTTGAACGGGCTTTCAAGGCTGATTCAGTGACCAAATTGTGGCAGAAACGTTGCTGGAAAATCAGCGAAAGTTTGGCAACGTTAAACTCGAAAGAACTCAAACAATCTGCTGAACGAACCCGAATTGAATCTATCTAACGTCAAAGACGGAAAGCTCGAAAGAACCTACACAATCTACTGAGCAAACCCGAATCAAATATGCTTTACGTCAGAGGACTTGGACCCACTAGATAGCGATCTAGGAACCCGAAGTATCAAGTAAATTTGACACAACAAACAACGTCTGAAATGCCAAAGAAAGTTTGGTGAAAAACCGAAATTGAGAGAATAATCTCACAAAAGTTTTATTCATAAACTGTCTAACCATGTACAAGTGAATTTTGGCCAAATATATAGATACAATGGGGAGGTTGCCGAATTCAATTTTTGGCTGTAAATTAGCCATTTGAAATTACAATTCAAAATAAAGAAAACGTTCAAAAGGGGCGGCAATGAACCTTGGCCGTGCATGTGAGAAAGGTGGCTGCAAATTGCCTAATGGATAAGGCCACGTGATAAATTTGGCTTTTGAATTTCAAAGCCACAATTGTGCTTTAACTTCCACTTTGCTGCACATGCTTCAAATTAGCACGTGATGAATATGCATGTGATGGAATTTGGAAAACAAATGATTTTCCACGTGTTGCTGCACAGGAGATGATTGTTGCCGCACTTACAGAATTGGAATTTCAAATCCCATTTGTTCCAGCCGCTTATTACGGAATGAGTTTTGCGCATGCAATGGCTGTTCCTAAGGCATGATAATGTTCAGATCTGCTCTTAATCTTCTTGATTGAGTCTAGAGCCCCTAGTTCTTGCAACAACTTGATTGAAGGCTTCCAAATCCACAATTGCGCTACTCTATCATTTGGTATCAGATTTGGGATGATTATTGGCAAGAATTTTGTCGTTTTGGGTGAAAAAATCGAATAAAGGGGAAAATTCGCAAAAATCAAACGAACGAATTTTGAGCTGAAAATTTCCAGATCAGATCTACACTATTGTAGGAGTCACCACAAAAAATTTCAGAATTTTTTGACTTCGGGAACACCTCGAACAAAGTGGATCAAGTTGCTGCATATTTTAGGGTTTTTTCGGTTTTTCTTATCTTCTTTCATTCTTAACTACTTGTTTTCATTTGTTTTACCTTTTTATTGTCTTCTATACATTATCTAACACTTTCTTTCTTCTTGTGTTAGTAGGAAATTAAAAGTTGCATACTTTTATTTCTCCTTGCAACTAATTCAATTGGTGTCAAACTTTTCTTTGGATTCTTAAAGCCTTTAGGATTCATTGTTAGGATTGAACTCCGGTTATATCTTTTTTGAACTTGTGACAGGAAAGTCTTTAAAGAGCACAAGATCAACTTACTTGCCTCGCTAAGTATTTCTTTCTTGGAGTGTTTAGTGAGATTTCTAGTTTTCTTTCTTTTATTTTCATCTTTGTAAATTTGAGTGTTTTAGGATGTTTCGCAGAGACAAGCCTCGTGCAAAACAACATAATACTTTGGGTTCTACTTATCGAGGAAAGCCTTCATTGACCAAGCCGAGGCATTCGTTTAATTTTTGTGAAGAAAGGCGAACTGAACCAAGGCGAACCACACACACTTTGGCCATCCCAAAATTCAGAATACCTTCTTTTCAAGGAAGGTATGATCCTGATGGTTATTGTGATTGGGAAAATAGGGTTGATTTCCTGTTTGGTTGTTACGGATATCCCGAGGAAGATCAAGCTTCATTAGTGGCCCTAAAGTTCGAGGAATATGCAGTACTATGGTGGTGTCTATTACAACGAGATATACGTCTCAATGGTGAAGCCAAAATAAGAACATGGGATGAACTTAAAAAGGTCATGAGAGAGCGATTCGTTCCCAAACATTACCAACAACAAGAATCCAAGACTTTTCGAAAGAAATACTCCTCTTTTGAAAAAGGTACATCTCAACCTTCATCTTTTCACAGCCCTACTAATGCACTATTCCACTCTAGTAGTACGACGCCGAAGGAAGAAGAATCATCGCTATTCCAAAAGGATAATGAACAACCGTCAGTGAGTCATGTCGAAGAAGACCAAGGAAAGCAAGATGTCGAAGAAATTTGTTATCCTCGAGAACATGGGGAAGATGTCACTACTGAGAGTTTAACCTTACCCAATAATGAGCAAATACTCCCAGAAGATGACGTTTCGGAAGAAGAAACACTTGAACCCATAAATCAAGACAATCTTTCGTGCTTAGTAGTCAGTTCTCTTGATTCATCAACAACCTCCCAAGAAAGTAAGTGTGATTCTAACCCTTTATTTGATTCTCGTCCTATCATTATGTTAGAAACACTTCATCCTCTACAGAAATTGTATTTCGATGATATTATTTGTGAGAGGAATTGGGTATGTGAGTTATCTTATTTGAAAAAGACCAAGAGTCAAGAGGCCGAGAGCAATAAAAGTCAAATTAATGGCCCAATTTTGGTGAGTGAAAATAAACATGAGGTAAAAGTCGAACAATGTCCAAATGAAAAAGACGAGAAAAAAATAAAGAGAGATTTTTTTCGACCTAACCATAACATCATTGTTTCTAGTGGCTTTGAGTTCTTTTTTCAGGATTTTGTTGAACCATTAAGAGGAGCTCAATTGGATCATTCCACCTATGACAAAGATTTTGTTTCGATTGCCATTGTTAAACGTCCTTCTTTTACTGTTTTTGATTTGAGGACGAATCCTTTTGAGGAGTGGGGGAATGATACATGCATGGGAGGGCTAAAGCAATGCATATTGGACAAGAAGTTGAATTTGTTTGTGAAGTCTGGAACGTCAGCCAACTTGAGACGACATTTCGGATGGGATCCTGGCATTTATGGGCAAAGTTGTCTTCTAACAAATTGACCGGAATTCAGTTACCTTTCCAACGCATCTTGAAACGCATCAATCGGACATCGGGAACTCAAGATACGTTCATTTTACTGAAGACTGCGCATGCAGAAAACTGGATACGGGATTATTACGGGAATTTGTAAAATTCAGCCCAAAAGCTATTATATAAGGCTTTTGGACGAATTAGACTTAGCCCAACTTAATTATTAACATTTAAATTATGTTTTTAGGGTTTTATATACTTTAGGAACCAACCACCCTTCTCCCAAGCAACTCTTATCAACTTATCACCTGCACTTATCAGCTTATCACTTGCAGCCCAAGCACAAGGAGTTTAAAGGCTGTTTTTCTTTTATTTTTTTAATTAAATTAGGGTTTCCTAGTTTTAGTAGAAGTTAGATTACTTTGGCTATCCTTCACCTATAAAAGGATGAAGCCTCCACCATTGTAATGGAGATTATTGAGATTTTCTTTGATTAATGAAATATTTAGTGAGTTTGTTTTTTGCAAGTGCTGATTACTTGTGCCTTAGAAGTCTTCTTCAACATAAGTTCGACGAGTTCTTGTGAGGGAGATCATCTTCACACTCTTGCTTGCCTAGGTAATTGCGTCTAGGAGGGTGGGTTATAGCCGCTTGAGGTTGCTTGCTTAGATAATTGCGTCTAAGAGGGTGCCGAGGACAAAACAACAACAACAAATCGCAAGCCATCTTCATCTTCAATCTTCACGCCATCTCCCATAATTCCATAAACAAAGCTGGAAATTTCAGATTTGTTTTACCTATTCTTCTCTTCATCTTTTTCAATCTTTTTCGTTATATTCTTAATATTCATCTTCTAATCTTTCTTATTGTCTTCTTTTCTTTAAATTTCCAGCATTGAATCTGAAATTTTCAAGAAAATCCCTTCTCTTTCCTATTGAATTTTCAGATCTGCCCATAGCTTTCTTGATTGAGTCTAGAGCCCCTAGTTCTTGCAACAACTTGATTGAAGGCTTCCAAATCCACAATTGCGCTACTCTATCATAATGGCTGCTCCTTGCTCCAATACTTGCATTTACGTGCATGGGGCTGCTGCACACATATATAAAACACTATTATAAGTTACATGCATTCACTTCCAATTTCATGCACACATATATATAAAAAACATTTAACAGCATAGTAAATTATTCCAAACATATGTATCATATAATATGCATAATTAAATATACCTAATAAGTAATATAACCTAAAAATGTCATATCTGAAATATGCAACACATTAAAAGGCTTACTATCTAAGGCACATACATAATCAAATGATTCAGAAATATTAGCACAAATAAGGAAAAGAGCTTCCCTGAAACGTTGCGCCCTAGATCGCGTAATTGGTCCTAACGGTAAGACCTCCAGATCAGCATCAAGTGCAGGTGAAGATGTGCTCACATCATTGACTATGCCATGATATGGTGGGATCAGTTACTGCTTAGCTGGAGACGTACATGCGAAGGTCTAGTGACTACATGGGACGAAATGAAACAAATTATGCGAAAATGGTTTGTTCCATCTCATTACCATCGTGATTTATATCAGAAATTACAAAGTTTGAAACAGGGTAATCGGAGTGTCAAAGATTATTTCAAGGAGATGGAGATGGCCATGATGCGTGCAAACATCGAGGAAGATCGAGAAGCAACCATGGCACATTTTCTTGCAGGATTGAATCAAGAAATTGCCAATGTTTTTGAATTGCAGCATTACGTCGAATTAGACGATATGGTGCACATGGCAATTAAAGTTGAACGCCAGCAGCGCAGAAAGTCTTCAAATCGAGGTAATATTCCACTTAAATCATTTTCAAATACATTGAATGCTCCTAACAATTTCAGGAAGCAAGCACCACAAGCACCACTTCAGATACGCGAGAAAGCATAATCAAGCAAGCTAAAGACTCCTATTACTGAAAATAGGCGTTATAGGCAGGTGGTGACACAAGAACGTTCGAGAGACATTTTCTGTTTCAAGTTCTTAGGACGAGGACATGTTGCCAGTCAGTGCCCAAATCGAAGGACCATGATGTTGTTAGAGAGCGGCGAGATCGAGTCTGAGTCTGAGGAAGACTAGCAGGAACCCCTTATAGTGGACGTTGAAGAAGATGATGACAACATGCAAACATTTGCTACCGGTAAGGCACTTGTTGTCAAGAGAAGTTTGAACACGCAACCGATCCAGGATGAACAACAATGAGAGAACATCTTTCATACAAGATTTCTCATTAATGATAAGGTATGTGTTGTAATTATCGATGGTGGTAGTTGTACTAATGTTGCTAGTTCTGTGATGGTTGCTAAGTTAGGTTTGAAGACGACAAAGCATCCAAATCCTTACAAGTAACAGTGGCTGAACGACGGAGGAGAGATCAGATTGACTAAGCGGATTCTAGTGACGTTTGCCATTGGAAAGTACAAGGATGAAGTACTTTGCGATGTCATTTTGATGGATGCAAGCCATTTGCTTTTGGGACGCTTGTGGCAATTTGATAAGAGGGCGATGCATGATGGCTTAGCGAACATGTATTCTTTTATGCATGCAGGTAAGATCACCTTGACACCTTTGACACCGAGTCAAGTGCAAGAAGACCAAGTGAGATTACGAAAGAATATCGAAGAAGCTCGAGAGAAAAATAAGATGAATGTGTAAGCAAGCAGCAAGGAAATCAGGAAATGTCTTTCCTCTCAGCATTCTTTGCTTATTTTATTGTTTAAAGATAGTTGTTTATTGGCTAAGATTCCAAGTGATTTGCCTACTTCAATTTCATCTATTTTGTAGGAATTTGAGGATGTGTTTCCAGATGAAACACCAAAGGGTTTGCCCCTCTTCGTGGCATTGAACATCAGATTGATTTTATTCTAGGAGCCACGATTCTGAATAGACTGGCATATTGAAGTAACTTCAGAGACAAATTTCTGAGTTGTTGGACAAGGGGTACATTCGAGAGAGTTTGAGTTCGTGTGTTGTACCAGTGATGTTGGTATCAAAGAAAGACAGGACTTTAAGAATGTGTGTTGATTGTCGAGTAGTGAGCCAGATTACAATCAAGTATTGACATCCCATTCCTCGACTCGGAGACATGCTGGAAGAGTTGTGCAGAGCGACTATCTTCTCCAAAATTGATTTGAAGAGTGGATATCATCAGATTCGCATGAGAGAAGGCGACGAGTGGAAGGCAACCTTCAAGAAGAAGCTAGGCCTGTATGAATGGTTAGTGATGCCTTTTGGTTTAACTAGTGCACCTAGTACTATTTTACGTTTGATGAATCATGTTCTGCGATATTTTATTGGAAAGTTTTGTGTTGTGTACTTTGACGACATTTTGATCAATAGAAAGACTTTGCAGGATCATGTAGAACATTTGAGAGCTATTTTGTAGACTTTGCGAGAAGAAAAGTTGTTTGGTAATATGGAGAAATGTGTGTTTTGTACTGAAAAACTTACATTTCTTGGTTACATTGTTAGTTCACAGGGTGTTGAAGTTGATCCTGAGAAGATTAAAGCGATTCAGGAATGGCCACAACCAACATCGATAAGTCAAGTTAGATCTTTTCATGGTTTAGCTAGTTTTTATCGTTGGTTTGTTCGCAATTTCAGTTCTATTACCGCACCCTTAACTGGGATTATAAAGAAGAATTCAATCTCCTCGTGGGGTAATGAACAAGAAAAACCTTTCCGAACATTAAGGATTGTTTGACAAAAGCACCCATGTTAGCCTTACCTAATGATACATGCATGGGAGGGCTAAAGCAATGCATATTGGACAAGAAGCTAAATATGTTTGTGAAGTCTGGAAAGTCAGCCAACTTGTAACGACTTTTCGAATGGGATCCGGGCATTTTTTGGCAGAGTTATCTTCTAACAAATTGACCGTCATTAAGTTATCTTTCCAACGCATCTTGAAGTGCATTAATCGGACATCAGAAACTCAAGATATGTTCATTTTACTGAAGACTGTGCATGCAGAAAACTGGATACGGGATTATTACGGGATTTTGTAATTCAGCCCAAAAAGCTATTATATAAAGCTTTTGGACGAACTAGACTTAGCCCAACTTGATTATTAACATTTAAATTATGTTTTTAGGATTTTATATACTTTAGGAACCAGCCACCCTTCTCCCAAACAACTTTTATTAGCTTATCACTTGCACTTATCAACTTATCACTTGTAGCAGAAGCACAAGGAGTTTAAAGGTTGTTTTCTTTTACTTTTTTTTAATTAAATTAGGGTTTCCTTGTTTTAGTAGAAGTTTAATTAATTTGGCTATCCTTCACCTATAAAAGGATGAAGCCTCCACCATTGTAGTTCAGATTATTGAGATTTTCTTTGATTAATGAAATATTTAGTGAGTTTGTTTTTGCATATGTTGATTACTTGTGCCTTAGAAGTCTTCTTCAACATAAGTTCAACGAGTTCTTGTGAGGGAGATCATCTTCACACTCCTGCTTGCCTAGGTAATCGAGTTTAGGAGGGTGGGTTAGAGCCGCTTGAGGTTGCTTGCTTAGGTAATTGCGTCTAAGAGGGTGCCGAGGACAAAACCATCACAAATCCATCAAGCCATCTCCATCTTCAACTTCATGCCATCTCCATAGCCATAAACAAAGCTTAATTTTCAGATTTGTTTTATCTACCTCTCTTTCAATCTTTTTCAATCTTTTTGTTTTAATTCTTATTATGAAATCCTTAATCTTCTTTCTTATCTTCGTTTCTTTAATTTTCCAGCCTTGAATCTGAATTTTTCAAGAAAAGCCCTTCTCTTTTCTCTTGAATTTTCAGATTCACTCCTAATCTTCTTGATTGAGTCTAAAGCCCCTAGTTCTTGCAACAACTTGATTGAAGGCTTCCAAATCCAAGTTTGCGCTACTATATCACCTAACTTTGATAAAACTTTTGAGATTGAGTGTGATGCTTCAGGTGTAGGTATATGCATTGTTTTGATGCAGGAAAAGAGGCCCATTGCATACTTCAGTGAGAAACTGAGTGGAGCAACGTTGAACTATCCAGTCTACGAAAAAGAAATGTATGCAATAATTCAGGCATTGGAGACTTGGCAGCATTATTTGTTTCCCAAGGAGTTTGTAATTCACACTGATCATGAGACTTTACAATTACATTACAAGTCAGCATAAATTGAATAAACGACATGCTAAATGGGCTTAATTTCTTGAGTCTTTTCCTTATGTCATTCGTTACAAAAAAGATAAAGGCAATGTCATTACTGATGTTTTATCACGTAGATATGCACTTGTAAATTACCTTGATTCTCATTTGATTGGATTTGCATATATTCTTGAGTTATACACTAATGATCCCGATTTTAGAGATAAGTTTAAAGCTTGTGAAAAGGTGCAGGTGGAAAGTTTTACAAGTATGATGGCTATCTTTTCAAAGAAAATAGGATATGCATTCCACAAGGATCTATGCGTGATATTCTGATCCATAAAGCACATGAAGGTGGACTAATGGGTCAATTTGGAGTCACCAAGACTTTGCAGACATTGAAGGAGCATCTGTTTTGGCCTAAGATGTGCAGGGATGTTGAAAGGCACTGTGAACGTTGTGTGACCTGTAGGAAAGCAAAATCGAAGGTTTCCCCACATGGTATGTACTTACTGATACATGCATGGGAGGGCTAAAGCAATGCATATTGGACAAGAAGTTGAATCTGTTTGTGAAGTCAGCCAACTTGAGACGACATTTCGGATGGGATCCTGGCATTTCTGGCAGAGTTGTCTTCTAAAAAATTGACCGGCATTCAGTTACCTTTCCAACACATCTTGAAATGCATCAATCGGACATCGGGAACTCAAGATACGTCCATTTTACTGAAGACTGCGCGTGCAGAAAACTAGATACGGGATTATTACGGGAATTTGTAAAACTCAGCCCAAAAGCTATTATATAAGGCTTTTGGACGAATTAGACTTAGCCCAACTTAATTATTAACATTTAAATTATGTTTTTAGGGTTTTATATACTTTAGGAACCAGCCACCCTTCTCCCAAGCAACTCTTATCAACTTATCACCTGCACTTATCAGCTTATCACTTGCAGCCCAAGCACAAGGAGTTTAAAGGCTGTTTTTCTTTTATTTTTTAATTAAATTAGGGTTTCCTAGTTTTAGTAGAAGTTAGATTACTTTGGCTATCCTTCGCCTATAAAAGGATGAAGCCTCCACCATTGTAAGGCAGATTATTCAGATTTTCTTTGATTAATGAAATATTTAGTGAGTTTGTTTTTACAAGTGCTGATTACTTGTGCCTTAGAAGTCTTCTTCAACATAAGTTCGACGAGTTCTTGTGAGAGAGATCATCTTCACACTCCTGCTTGCCTAGGTAATCACGTCTAGGAGGGTGGGTTAGAGCCGCTTGAGGTTGCTTGCTTAGGTAATTGCGTCTAAGAGGGTGCCGAGGACAAAACCATCACAAATCCATCAAGCCATCTCCATCTTCAACTTCATGCCATCTCCATAGCCATAAACAAAGCTGAATTTTCAGATTTGTTTTATCTACCTCTCTTTCAACCTTTTTCAATCTTTTTATTTTAATTCTTATTATTTATTCCTTAATCTTCTTTCTTATCTTTGTTTCTTTAATTTTCCAGCCTTGAATCTGAAATTTTCAAGAAAAGCCCTTCTCTTTTCTCTTGAATTTTCAGATCTGATCTTAATCTTCTTGATTGAGTCTAGAGCCCCTAGTTCTTGCAACAACTTGATTGAAGGCTTCCAAATCCACAATTGCGCTACTCTATCACTTACCTTTACCTATTCCTGATTCCCCTTTGATACATGCATGAGAGAGGTGAAACTAATCATCTTGGAAAAGAAGTTAAAACTGTTTGCAAGTCAGAAACATCAGTCATTTTGCGACTCCTGTTTGGATGGGATCCCGGCATTTATGGCTCAACATGTCTTCTTGAAACTTGTTCGGCTGTCAATTAGTTTTCCAACGGATCTTGAAATGCCTCAATTGGACATCTAGAACTCAAGATATGTCTATTTTAGTGAAGACAACGCATGCAGAAGTTTCTATACGGGATTAATACGAGATTTTTGGATAATTATGAATTTTCAAGATTTTATTTGATTATTTGTAATTTAAATCAATATAGGATTCTGCAATATATATTAGGATCGGATTAGGATTTTATTTTCAACATTTATTTATTATTAGAAGTTACTTATGTAATTTTAGGATTCCTAAGTTTACTAGGATTAGAACTTCTCCAAGGCTTATTATAAGGAGGCTTCAACCACATTGTAATTCATATTGGAATGATTAAAAAAAGTTCTCTTTTGAGTTCAGACTTGCAAGAAGTATAACTTGTGTTCTTTATTTTAGAAGCGATTCTTCAAGTTCGCCAGAATTTGTTGTTGATCTTCACACTCCTGCTTGCCTAGGTAACTGCGTCTAGGAGGGTGGGTTAGATCCGCTTGAGGTTGCTTGCTTGGTTAATTGCGATCAAGAGGGTGCCGAGGACAATTTATCCATTTATCTTCCATCTCCATCGTCATCGCCTATCTTCGGCCATCTTTTCACCGATCCAACATTCGCGCCAACATCCTTATCCGCTTCCGCAAGCTCAACGTTCGTGTATACGGGGCTGTGTTTGTATCACCCTTGGACTGATATTTCGGTGGATTTTGTTTTGGGACTGCTTAGAACTAGGACATGTAGAGATAGTACATTTGTTGTGGTTGATAGGTTCTGGAAGATGGCACATTTTTTTTGCATGCCATAAGACTAATGATGATGTGAATGTGGCTAACTTTTTCTTTAGAGATGTTGTTCATTTGCATGGTATTTCTAGGTCAATTGTTTCTGACAGTGATGTAAAGTTTTTGAGTCACTTCTGGAGGACTCTTTGGAGCAAACTAGGTACGAAACTTATGTTTTCTATTACTTGTCATCCCCAGACTGATGGACAAACTGAGGTTGTTAACAGAGTTTTATCTACTTTACATCGTTCCATCATTAAAAAGAACATTAAAACTTGGGAAGATTGTTTGCCACATGTTAAATTTGCTTATAAGCATGTTGTACATTCTGCTACTTAGATGTCACCATTTGAGCCTGTTTATGGGTTTAATCCTATCACTCCTCTAGATATGTTGCCTTTGCCATAATAACAAGTGATGAACAGGGATGGTCAAAGCAAAGCAGAATATGTGAAGAAGTTGCATCAACAGGTTAAGGAGAACCTAGAACGAAGGACTTAACAGTATGAAAAGCAAGCAAACAAAGAAAGGAAGCGAGTCACCTTTGATGTTGGTGATTGGGTTTGGGTTCATTTCCGAAAGGAATGATTTCCATCCCAAAGACGGTCTAAGATGTTGCCTCAAGGAGATGGTCCTTTTCAGGTGTTGGCGAAAGTGAATAACAACACCGACAAGTTGGATTTACTGGGTGAATACAATGTAAGTGCCACATTTAATATTTTCGATTTAACCCCTTATGACGATTCTTCAGATTTGAGGACAAATCCTTTTCAAGAAGGGGGGATGATGTTAGCACATCTGATACGCTCCAACTCTTCAATTGATGTTGTAGAGAGAAGCTTTGATTTCCCGGACCTTTGAATGCAAGCAAGCCTTGTATCACGAATGTTTTCTTATGAAAATATGTTGAAATGGATGAAAGGAGATAGGTTGCTGAAGGATGGTAGTGTTTGTATGTCAAAAGGGTGTAAAGAAAGGAAGATAGATAAGTAGGAAGATGGTTTCGGATGGTGTATTGAAGATGGTGAAGAGAAAGGATGTTGGTAGTATTCAAAGGCTCAAAAAGATGAACATATGCTAAGGAGCATATACCCTAACTTGGATGAGGCCTTGAGGGTGGTAAAAGGACTTAGACTGAGAAACAATGGATGTTTAACAATCTAAAGTATCAAGATGGAAAGAAAAGGGAGACGCCACAAATCAATAAAGATTTGATAAGTCAAGAAGTTCTAAAAAGAACAAGGATGAGAGAAAACCTCAAAAAGTAATTTTTATAATCTGAATTGTGTGTTTACAAATGAAAATTCATTACATATTTATGGTAAATGAAAGGGGGTGGCCAAAATGGTGTGTAGGGGAGAGGGAATGATTCGGCAGCCTTGGTGTCTCCCTCCTTTGGCCGAATTGGTGTGATCGCTTGAATAGGTGTTGATAACCTATCAAGCACTATTCGGCGGCCTTGCACCTTTCCAAATTGGCGCCAAGGTAAGTAGAGGTGCCTAGGTTCCCTCCTTTTCTATTCGGCTAGGTAGGTGCCCTTCCATCACTTAGCTAGGTAGCTAGTGTCACTAGCTGGTCCACTGAAGGAGCTGGTAGTAGTCAGAGGAGCTGGAGATGAGCTAGACGAGCTAAGCTTGAGCTGAGCTAGCTAGCTGACTTAGCTAAAAGTGAGTAGCTGATTTGAGCTGATCCGAGCTTCCTTTAGCTGAGTGAGCTAGTCTTCAAGTGCCTTTAAGTTTTCCTCTAGCTACTGGAGTGTTTTGGAGCTGAAACGAATCATTCTTTGCTCAGAAATCACCCTTTTGCTATTTGAGCTCTTTGAAGCTGTTTTGAGCTGAGTGAGCTGGTCCTTTAGTATCCTTGAGCTCTTTTAAGACTTCATAAGTGTCCTCGAACCATTTGGCAGCTTGTAGAGTCTTGAAACAGCCAAACAACGTTTTGAGCTGATTCTGACATTTTGAGCTGGAAGCACACTCCCTTCAGCTATGTTAATATAACCTATGAAGAAAACAATGAATTATATAAGTAATGTCTCATTTAAATAGTATAGGGACTATAATGCATAAGTATAAAGTAAAGTTTTAAATGATGCAAACTATAATCTAAAGATGCAAACATTTGCTAAGTAAAGATGTGGTTTTAAGCTTAAGTATGGTTATCACATATAACATGCTAAGGTCATGAAAATAAAGTATGCAAAACATATACAGAGTATGATGTGATAACATGAATCTAAATAACTAGAAATGAGTGTAGAAAAAGTAAGTAATATGAGAGAAGTAAAGAAAACTCTTGTGTTTTTCATGTTTAAAACACAGCATGAAAGTGTGCAAAACTTGCTGGTGAACGTGCACACATCAACATCTAAGCCAGCAAAGGAGGCTGATCTAGAGGTCTTGCCCATAGGACCATTTACTCATTCTAAGGCAAAGAAATTCAGGGAAGTTCTTTCCCTCACTTGTGCTAAAGTTTCTGAATCTTTTGATATTGATTGTGCCTTAGAAAATAGGCTTTATAATGTGTTGCATGCTGATATGTGACATATATATGCTTATATTATGTATCTAAGTGTGTTTACTATGTATATATTATGTTTGGTGTGTTTTGGATTTGTTTGATATGACTTATAATGTTTTTTGTATTTGTTTGTGTTGTTGAATATGATTACAAAGCTTTGATAAGTGCTTCATTGTTTTGTAACACATACATGAAAGAAAAATAGCTCAAGAGAGTTATATTCAGCTCGAAGGAAGCTCAAGTGTGTGTATGCAGCTCATCACCAGCTCAATAGAGTGTATGCAGCTCAGCTCCAGCTCAGGAGAGTGTATCCAGCTCACCTTCAGCTCAAGATAACTGGAAGGCTTTGATCCCAGCTACCTCAGCTCACTTCGCTAGTACCTAGCTCATTCTAGCTCAACTGAGTTCCAGTCAGCTCAACTTCAGCTCCACTAGCTCAACTTCAACTGACAAGAACAGAAGTAGCTGAAAAGTGTCCTACATGTCGGGGAGTGTACCAGTGCACATGTGGCAGCCTAGGTGGCATCCAGTCATACGAAACATCCACGTGGCAGCTTGGATGATGTGTGTGCATGTGTGAGGCTGATACCAGCCTTCTTCATGTGTGTATGTGCGGCAAAGTGAAGATAAGAAGGAGAAGTTAATTGTTTGAATTTCAAACAAATTAACACGTGTTAAATGTGTTAAACATGGTGCCATCTTTTCAAATGCATGGCTAGGAATGCATGTCGCCCAAAGGAGGAGTTTATGTGTTTGAATTTAATTTTTTAATTAATTTCAGCCACATAATCAATTTCGGCCACCCTCCTCTTTCTCCTATATATATGTGTTCTAAACAATGTAAAATGGTTAGACTTTTTGAATGAAAAATTTATTTGAGTTTTCTATCAAATTCGGTTCTTTTAGAACTTCTTTGACATTTCAGACTTAGTTTTGTTGTGTCAAATTTCCTTGATACTTTGGGTTCCTAGATTGCTATCTAGAGGGTCCAAGTCCGTTGACATTGAACGTAGTCGATTCAGGTTTGCATAACAAATTGTGTGAGTTCTTTCGAGTTCTCCGTTGTTCAAGTTTCCAGCAAATTTCCAGCAAGTTTCTGCCATTTTTGAGCACTCATGATGTCCATGGATGAACGTTGAAGCATTCATCTTCCTCCTTCAAATCTGCCCAAAAATTCCAGCAACTTCTTCTCTTGATTCTTTTGTTTTCTTTCTTCATTTTCGTGTAATTCTAAGCCTAAAAACAGCCTCTTTGTTTTGTTTAACTGCAGGGAAATGCTTGCTTCAATCCTAGATCTGTATCACTCAAGGAACGTTGTTTCGACAAGCAACACCATTATCAAAAGAGAAGTTAGCGTGAACTATAAGGAACTGTTCGTGAAAGAATTTATTGATCCAGGAGGTAGGAATCAGAAACAAAGAGCTGAAACCTTGATGAAAGATCATGATGTTTCCAAAAGACACATCCCTACACCAAAGGACATGACATTACCAAAGGTAGAATTTGAAGAATCGTGTCACAAACAGTCATGATGTTACCAACCAACACCACGAGGAGGTTGAATGGATTAATGCCCTTACCAAAGGGTGTGATGATTCCAATCATTGCAAAGAAGAACCCCAAAGGATCAATGATTAGGAAGTGTCCCTTGACACTACCTATGATCGATGCTGTTTTTGCTAACCAAAGGCCAAAAGATGTTTCTTTCTTTGTTTTGCATATTGATCCTGAGGAAAGCATTTCGTTAAAAGGGAGAAGATGAAAATTCGGACACCCCAACAGTAAAAGAATTTAAAAAAAACAAGACCTTTCGATTTGAGGAAAAATTGCTCAAAAGGAGGGGATGATGTGTGCACGTTTCTACTCACATTCACTATGCTTTCATCTTGTTTATCAAGCATGAAAGAAGAGGGAGTTCTTCCTTACTTCATTATCTATTTACTTATTTATTATGCATTATATAATATGCTTGGATTATTATATGTTATCATTCATTTGTATATCATATGATATTCATGCATTACATAAACCACATTTTACCTTAATTTCAGCTCATTAATTCATTTTAGCTTATTTTACTTAAATACATTTGAACTTATGTTATTTTATTTGGTTTTCTTTGTAGGACATGTTAGACACAACTCAAGAGACTAGTGGCCAGCTCAGTTTCAGCTGAAAAGCTTCCTATGAGCTCAAAACAGCTCATTGTTGATTCGATACCTTGCAAGCTTTATTTCAGCTCCAAAACACTCCTATGGTTCCAAGGCAGCTCAAAGACACTAATGGATCAGCTCACTTAGCTAGAGGAAGCTACTTTCAGCTCAAATCATCACTCAACTTTAGCTAGCTAAATCAGCTAGATCGCTCAGCTCGAACCAGCTCAACCTCACCACAATCAACTTATTTTAGCTCACCCTACAACTGCTAGCTCGAGTGTGTGGACACCTCAAGGGTCACCTACCAGACGAATCATCATGGAAGCTTCCAAGCACCCATTTGGCCAGGGGAGGGAAAGCATGGCACCATTCTCATGCTTGGCGCCAATGTGGAGAGTGATGTAGGCTGATCTTGTTGATGATGCTAAACGACACACTTTGATTGTAGGACATAGGAAGGAAGCAAGTATCTTGCAAGAAGTGGCTGTAAAATGAAGAAATAAAGATTAAGGGATGGAAATGAATAGTTTAGGGACTGATTTGGAGATGAAGGAATGTGTGGTGTTTGGAAAGGGTGTAAGGGGTGTTTGGACGTTTTGGGTGATAGTGAAGGCTGAGATAAAGTGATAGGTTTAAAGAAAGGAATTCAGATGGTGTTTGATGGTGGTAAGAGAGGATGGAAACATAGATAGTATCTTAAAGATACTTAAGGAAGAAACTAGGCTATAGAAAACCTAACCCCCGAACCTTATATTGATCTTTAGAGGATGGTAGTAAGGACTTTGACCCCTTTAGTATATTAAACTAAAAGAACCAGAAGTATCAAGGTGGATAGAGGGTTGACGCCACAAATACAAAATACTTGATAAATCGATAAAGTTCTAAAAAGAACTAAAAGAGAGAAAATTCTAACAAAGGATGAATTGTATTTTGAATTGTTGTTTAAATGCCCAAAGGGCTTACATATTTATAGTAAGGGAAAGGGGGTGGTCGAATAGGCATCATACATGGGTGAATGATTCGGCTAAGCATGGTGTCTCCCTCCAAAATTGCTGAAATGGTGTGATAAGTGTTGGATAGTGGTGACAAGCCTTTGGTGCTGAAGTGAGCACACCATTTCAAGACTAGGAAGTTGATCTGGAGGTCTTACCATTATGACCCATTACCCGTTCTAAGGCGAAGAAATTCAGGGAAGCTATGTTCCTTACTTGTGCTACAATTCCTGATTCATTTGAGCATGTTTATGCCTTAGAACATAAGCTTTATAATGTGCTGCATGTTGATATGTGACATACTTAGGTTATACTACGTATTAAGTATGCTAAATATGTATATAATATGCTAAGTATGTTTATAATATGTTAAGTGTGTTTACATTATGATTATAGTGTGTATATAAGTTTTAAATAAGAATACAAGGCTTTTTACGCATGTTCATTATGTTTGGCATAGGTGCTTAGGAGGTTGCTAGCTCAAGTGAGTGTATGCAGCTCATCTTCAGCTCAGGGAAGAGTGGGCAGTTCAACTCGGCTCACTTCGCTCGTACCCAGCTCGTTTCAGCTCAACTCAACTCCAGTCAGCTCAACTTCAGCTACACTAGCTCAACTCCAGCTGACGAGTCTAGATCCAGCTGAAAGCTATCCTATGTGTGTGGAGGTGTCCTACAAGCGTGTGTGGCAGCCAAGTGCACGTGTGTGAGCATGTGTGTGCATGTGTGACCATCCATGACTCATGCGTGACCAGCCTTGCATGTCCCATGAATATTCGACTTAGAGCAGCAAGGGTGCAGCCGAATTACTATGCTTCTCTTGATGGGCGGATAAAATGCACATTTAACATGTGCTCATTCATTGAATTTTAAACAAACAGCACATTATCCATGTGCTTTTATCTACTTGGCGCCCAAACTTCAAATGTATGGCTAGGAATAGCTTGTCGCCCCTTAGGTAGTTGTTCATTCAAATTTCAATTTTGAATGCTTAATTATCAGCCACAAAACTGAATTTTTGGCCAGCCCCTTTCCCTATATATGTTAGTCGAAATTCATTTGTACAAGGTTAGACAATTATATGAAAATTTTCTATGAGTTTTATTCTCAATTTCAGTTCTTTGAAGAACTACTTGGCATTTTCAGACTATGTTTGATTGTGTCATTTTACTTGATACTTCGGGTTCCTAGATCGCTATCTAGTGGGTCCAAGTCCGTTTGACGAAGAACATATTCGATTCGGGTTCGTTCAACATATTGTTCGAGTTCTTTCGAGTTCGTTGTCGTGAATCAACCGCTGATTTTTCAGTAACGTTTCTGCCACATTTTGGACACCGAAACAGCCTTGAAAGCCCTTGAAGCCTTCATCCTCGTTCGAGTCCAAATTCGTCTAGAAATTCCTACATCCTTATTCTTTCTTTCTTTTCATTTTCTTTTGTTTTTCTTTGTTATTTTAACACCTTAAAAACGTCCCTTACTTGTGTTTTATTGTAGAGAAATGTTTGCTACAATCCTAGATCCGTTTACATACAAGGAGCGTTGTTTCTGAAGCAACATACCCTTTATCATATGGTATTAGAGCTTTGGTTGGATTTTAGCACATTCTGCACTACAATACATCAAAAGCATACAAAAATCAAAAAAAGAGAAAATTCAAAATTCTGCAAAAAAAAAGTCAACGTTGACCAGAAAAGTCAAAGTCAATTCAAATTAAAAAAAAGAAGAAAAAAAATTTAGAATTTGAAATTGTATTTCTTTTACATACATATGTGCTATTTGTTCGTGAAAATGATGAAGGATGTACAAGTTTGCCATGGAATGCTTCGAAATCACCCGAAACAACTTCTTCTTTTTTTTTCGGTGATAGGGTCGTTGTAAGCATTTCTGTTGCAGTAAGTTATTGTTTTCTTTCCTTCATTTTATTTTCAGCCTTATTTCTTTGTTTCATCATCAATTTCCAGCTGTGTTCTTTTTTTTCAACCTTTCATTTTATTCTAAAAGCCCCTATTTCTTGCCTTAACCTTTGTTTTCTTCACCTTTTACGTTATCTTGTAAGTTGACACAGTTAACAAGTCTTAAAGATCGAGTTAGTTCCTTAAAAAACTGATTGCGAGAGATCGAGTGGAAAAGGCAATTGAGCATGTGAGAACAGAAGGGGAGACAAAAAAAAAGCCATTCAAGCATTCTCCCGAGTGAAACACGAGCATTTGAGTGCAATTATTGAGCGATCTTTCCTTGGAGCGACCTGTGAGATTTTTTGTTGAGTGTGTTATTGTGAGGTCCTTTTTCTTTATTTTTACTAACATATAACAACTTGTTTTTTTTTGTTTTAGTGTTTTAAATGGCAGGTTCTGATGATAATTAGGGTGAACAACCACCGAATCTCCAGATGCAAGCCTTGGAGCGCATGATGCAACGAGTTGTTGCTAATGCATTGGAGCCGTTACAGTTTAGAATAGATAGAATTGATGGAGGGTCCAATTCTGCCCATGAAGGACTTAACGATAATGAAGTTGAATAGTCATCGAGACACACTCCTAGACAAGGATGTGTGCAACATGTAGATGACAATTTGACTAACATTAAGGTTGCTATTCCTTCTTTTCAGGAACGTACAGATCATGATGCGTACCTAGCTTGGGAAAGCAAAGTTGAACATGTTTTCGAGTGTTACAACTATTCATAACAAAAGAAGGTTCGATTAGCAGCAATGGAGTTTTCCGATTATGCCCTGATATGGTTGGATCAGTTACTGCTTAGCTGGAGACGTACAGGCGAAGGTCTAGTGACTACATGGGAACTAAACGAACTAAAAGAGAGAAAATTCTCAGAAAGGATAAATTGTATTCTGAATTGTTGTTTAAATGCCCAAAGGGCTTACATATTTATAGTAAGGGAAAGGGGGTGGCCGAATAGGCATCATACATGGGTGAATGATTCGGCTAAGCATGGTGTCTCCCTCCAATATTGCTGAAATGACTTGATAAGTGTTGGATAGTGGTGATAAGCCTTTGGTATTTATTCGGCAGCCTTGGTGACTCTCCATCTTGGTGCCATGCTTGAAAGGAGCCGTTGGTTCCCTCCCATGGCCGAATAGGTGGGTAGGTGCCTCATTAGGTCTAGCTAGTTGGGTAGTGACACTAGCTAGCTAGGTAACATCGAGCTGGAGGGGATAGGGGGAGCTGAGATGAGCTAGAGGATCTAGGCTTGAGCTGAGCTAGCTAGCTGATTTAGCTAGTTCAATCCACACTTCAATTTGAGCTTCTTGGAGCTGAATATAGCTGGTTGAGCTTGAGTTTTAAGTTCATGAGCTCTTCTAGGTAATTCCATTAAGTTCATGAGCTGAAATGATCTTCCATTAAGCTCCTTGCAATTCCAAGCATTTGAGCTGTCCTTGAGCTGCTACAAGCTGCCATAGGCCTTCCCAAGCTATGTTGAGCTATCCTTGAATCATTTAAGTTGTCTCGGACTAATATATTTACTTTAAAGTGCTGAAACAATGAGCAAGCAATGTGTAAGCAGAAACAGATAAGAATGAGCTAAAAAGAGCTAGAAAACAATGTACTTTAGATAATTTTAAATATAAACTAACTTAGAATGAATATAAAGATGTGGTGATATGCTTATCTTAGTTAATATAATTAATATATTTTATTATAATCCTAAGTAAATCATAGATAATGCATATGATAAATATATGAGCGTAAGGTAGGATGCATAAAATATGATATCTAATCATGGTATATAAGTAATAAAGTAAAAGAAATAATATGAAAAGATAGAGTTTAATGAAAACTCCTTGTTTCTTCATCCTTAGTAAGATTAACATAAGAAGGAAGATAATTGAGCGCCCAAGCTGGATTTTATCACCCTCCCCTTCTTTTGAGCGTTTTGTGGCGTCTCTCTTATTTCACCTTGATACTTTAGGTTGTTGAACATATATTGTTCTTCAGTATAAGCACTTCCTACTGCCCTCAAAGCCTTATTCAAGTTCGGGTTTATGCTTCTTGGCATAAGTTCATCTTTTTGAGACTTTGAATACTATCCATCTTATTTCTTTCATCATCCTTCCTTCACCATCCAAAAAATCCATCTTCCTACACATCCATCCTCATTTCCTTTATCCCTTTTACCATACAAAAACTACCATCCTTCCGCGTTGATACATGATGAGAGGGGTGATACTAATCATCTTGGAAAAGAAGTTAAAATTGTTTTGCAAGTCAGAAACGTCAGTCAACTTGCGACTCCTTTTTAGAGAGGATCCAAGCATTTATGGATCGACATGTCTTCTCGAAGCTTTTCCTTCTATCAATTATCTTTTCAACGGATCTTGAAACGTCTCAATCGGACATCTGGAACTCAAGATACGTCTATTTTAGCAAATACAACATGTATGTAGAAATTCCTATACGGGATTAATATGAGATTTTTGGATAAATACGAATTTTCAAGATTTTATTTGATTACTTGTAATTTAAATAAATATAGGATTCTGCAATATCTATTAGGATCAGATTTATTTAATTAGGCTTTTATTTTTAATATTTATTTATTATTAGAAGTTACTTATGTGATTAGGAGATTAGATTTCATCATTTATTTATTATATTTAATTCCTTAAGTTTACTAGGATTAGAACTTCCCCAAGGCTTTATATAAGGAGGCTTCAACCACATTGTATTTCAGATTTGAATGGTTAAAAAAGTTCTCTTTTGAGTTTAGACTTGCAAGAAGTATAACTTGTGTTCTTTATTTTAGAAGCGATTCTTCAAGTTCGTCAGAATTTGTTGTTGATATTCACACTCTTGCTTGCCTAGATAACTACATCTAGGAGGGTGGGTTAGAGCCGTTTGAGGTTGCTTGGTTGGTTAATTGCGATCAAGAGGGTGTCGAGGACAATTTATCTATTTATCTTCCATCTCCATCGTCATCGCCTATCTTCAGCTATCTTTTCACCGACCCAACATTCGTGCGAACATCCTTATCCGTTTTCGAAAGCTCAACGTTCACGTATACGGATCTTTATTGTGCCCGGTGAGAAATCTGGCCATGGTTGCCTCACGATCTTCTATATTGGCACAGATCATTGCAATCTCCATCTCTTGGTAGTACTCCTCAACACTCCGGTTTCCTTGTTTCAAATTTGTAACTTGTGAAAATGATCCCGGTGGTAATGAGTTGGTATGAATCTTCGGTGCATAATACTCTTCATATCGTGCCATGTGTTAATTGACCTTTCTCCATTGCGTCTCCTAGATAGAACTAGTTGATCCCACCAGATTAGTGCATAATCAATGAATTCCATTATGGCCAATCGTACCTTTTTCTGTTCTAAATAATTATGGCACTCGAATATATGTTCCACTTTAATCTCCCAATCTAGATATGCTTCTGGATCGATCTTTCCTTGGAATGGTGGAATGGTAACTTGGATGTTGCTGAGGTTGTTATTAATTTGAGTACGCCCTCTTTGATATTGTTGAGCACTTTGAACAGATAACTGCTCATCTTCATCTTCATCTACAATCTCTTCATTTCGATGTCTTGGTTGCTGCCTAAGTACTTTGCCTTGTGAAGTCTCTAATTGGTCCATTCTATCATGAATAGGCTCCAATTATGCTTGTAGTATTCTTTGCAACTCTCGGATCATTGCTTCTGTTTGGAGATTTGAGGCTTGTCGTACTTCTTCCGAATTTCAATTCTGAGACATTTTGTTAGTGAAAATAAAAGAATCTGAAAAAGGATATTAGGACTTTACCCAAATTCTTTTCCAAAAGCCTCACTAATTCACTCCAAGAAAGTCAATCTCTATTCTCTCTCCGTGTTTGCACTCTAGGACTTATATGGCTTTTTGTGTCCTCTTCTGCTCTCACACACTCAAAATTGCCCTTTTCCACTCCTTTCTCTCTTGTATAGTTCTTAGAAGAACTTACTCGAGACTTAGGCAAGTAAATGTGCTTGTGTGTTGATGTGAGCACATCGAGGCCAACAAAGAATTCTGATCCGGAAGTCCTTCCACAAGGACCTGTCACACTTTCTAAGGCTAGGCAATTCAGGAAAGCTTTGTTCTCTACTTGTTCTTATATTCCTGAATCATTTGAACAAGTTCATGCCTTAGAATATAGGACTTTTAATGTGTTACATGCTGAAATGTAACATTTCCATAGTTAGTATAATAATATAAGTGTGTTTGATAAGTACCTATAATGATATACTATGTTTCATATTGGTTTTGATATTAGTTTTACGTGTTTGAATAAGTTTCCAAGACTTTGATCAAGTTTTCAATGTTTTGTAACATGTACACAGGAGAACTCTAGCTCACGTAGCTCTGGGCAGCTCAATTCCAGCTCAAGTGAGCGTAGGCGGCTCAACTCCAGCTCAGGAGAGTGCAACTAGCTCAACTACAGCTCAGGAGATCGTAACCAGCTCAATCCTAGCTCGGGAGAGTATTACCAGCTCATTCCCTGCTCAGGAGAGTGTTACCAGTTCATCTCCATCTCATTTTTAGCTCAGCTCCTTTTCAGTTAGCTCACTGTCAACTGAGAAGCTCAACTATAGCTAATCAACTCCAAAGCAGCTGCATGGGTACTCAGCAAGTAAGCCCAGCTCACAATCATTTCACCAGCTCAACTGCAGCTGACAAGTCCCGTGGCAGCTAAACAAGTGTCCAACAAGTGTTTAGCAGCTAACACATCATATGAGAGCTCAACTAGCTAGTATAACATGCAAAGGTGCTCGAATACAAGTGACGTGCACAAGAGGCCCCAAACATGAAGCGAATCTGCCCATTCCCACTTCACATGTGTGTGCAGCCGAATTTGCTTTCTCCTTTCATCATTGTGCGCCAAAAAGCAAGGGATAAGATCAAAGGAGGTTTCTGTTCAAAATTTGAACATTTAACACATGTTAAATGTGTTTCACAAGACTACACGGCCTTTGAATTGTGTGGCTGATATTCCATTCCGCCCAAAAGTAGTTTTTAGTTTAAAATTTAAGTTCAAAGTATTTTAATTTCATCCACACAAATTTGGCAGCCCCCTCTATAAATTCTGGCCGAATTGCACTTGTATGAGGTTAGACTTTTTATGAAACAAATTACACTTGTGAGAATTTCTCTCAATTCAGTTCTTTTTAGAACTTTTCTTGACTTTCAATTCTGAATTGATTGTCAAACACTTGATACTTCGGGTTCTCAATTGTTCGATAATTGAAGGGTCCAAGTCCTATTCGAGTAGAATTCAAGATAAGGTTCGGGTTTGTTCAGTAGATTGTTCGAGTTCTTCCTTGGAATTTTGTTCAAATTCTTCAAGAACGTTGCTGCCATTGTTGAATGCTTGAAGAGCATCATCTTCAACCTTCAGAATTGCCCAGAATTTCCAACAACATTCTTTCTCCCTATTTCTTCTTTTCTTTCGATTTTTTAACACTTTAGCCTCTAAACAACAGCCCATATTTGTTTCTGTTGCAGAGAAATGTTTGCTTCAATCCTAGATCCGCGAATGAACGAGGAATGTTGTTTTGATCAGCAACACCCTTGTATCATATGGTAATCAGAGCTTTGGTTGGATTTTAGCAAGTTCTGCACCCAAAAACACAAAAACAACAACAAAACAACCAAAATAAAAAAAAAAACGGAATTTTTTTTCTCTGGAAAATTCAGAAGTCAAAGTCAAAAATTCGAAATACCAAAAAAAGGAAAAAAAAAAACAAAATAGCAAAGGTGTACTGAATTGTTGTAAATGGAGAAAAACAGTGCTGAAATGTTCAAAATGATCAAGGATGCATCAAATTGACTTGAAATGCTTTCAAACAGCCCGAAAACAACTTTTCTTGTTTGTTCCGCTGACAGGAGTGTGGTAAGCATTTCCACTGCGTAAGTTGCTAAATTCTCTTTCTTTTAGCATTCTTTTTATTTCATTTCACTTATTTTAATTTTCTTTTCTTTCTTCCAGCCCTTAATTTTCAATTTTTAGCCCTTATCTTGGTACTAACTTCAATTTTCTTAACCCTTATTGTACCTTGCAAGTTGACACAATTTACAGAATTTGAAACGTCCGAATTAGTTCCTTTAAAGAACTGATTACGAGAGATCGAGGGAAAAGGCATTTTGAGCGTGTGAGGTCAGAAGGGGAGACCAAAAAAAGCCAATCAAAGTTTCTCCCGAGTGAAACACGAGTGACGAGTGCAAATTGCTGTGTGAATTTTTCCCTTGGAGCGATCAGTGAGATTTTGTGTGTGTGCTGTGAGGTCCTATTTATATTTTGTTTTAACTAACTTATTATCTGTTTTTCTTTTGTTTTTCGTTGTACAAAAAAATGACAGGTTCAGATGATAACAGTTCTGGTAGGCGTCAGACACCAGACCTACAAATGCAGGCTTTAACAAACACCTTGCAACGATTGTTAAATGATGCGTTAGAGCCTATACATTCTCGTATGGACAAGATAGATGGGGGTGGTTCCCAATCTGTCCATCATGAGAATAATGATGAAAATGAAGTTGAACAATCCCCGAGACAGCCTTTAAGAGGTCGTACGCAACTTGATGATAATTTATCTAACATTAAAGTTGTCATTCCATCATTTCAGGGACGAACAGATCCTGATGCTTATCTTGCGTGGGAAAGCAAGGTTGAGCATGTTTTTGAATGTTACAATTATTCAGAACAGAAAAAGGTTCGTTTGGCTGCGATGGAATTCACAGATTATGCATTGATTTGGTGGGATCAATTGCTGATTAGTCGGAGACGTACCGGAGAAGGTCCAGTGGCTACTTGGACTGAAATGAAGCGAATCATGAGAAAACAATTTGTTCCCCCCTCACTACCATCGTGATTTATATAAAAAACTGCAAAATTTGAAACAGGGTAGTCGGAGTGTGGAGGACTATTTCAAGGAAATGGAGGTCGCCATGATGCGAGCAAACATCGAGGAGGATCATGAGGTGACCATGGCACGTTTTCTTGCAGGTTTAAACCAAGAGATTGCCAATGTTGTTGAATTGCAGCATTATGTTGAATTAGATGATATGGTGCATATGGCAATCAAAATTGAGCGACAACAACGCATGGAGTCTTCAAATCGAGGTACTACTCCATTTAAGTCATTTTCTAACCCTTTATATGCTCCTAACACTATCAGGAAGCCAACACCACAGACGCCACTTCAGATTCATGAACCAGGTGAATCCAGCAAACCAAAGACTCCCGTTACTGATAATGGGCGTGGCAAACAACAAGTGGTGACACCAGGACGTTCACGAGACATCCAGTGCTTCAAGTGTCTTGGCAGAGGACACGTTGCTAGTCAGTGTCCTAATAGGAGGGTTATGATGATGCGAGATGACGGAGAGATTGAATCAGATTCCGAGGAGGAGTTGCATGATGTCCCAGAGGAAGAGAAGGATGAGACTGACCTAGAAATTGCTGAATCTAGTAAGGTTATGGAATTAATGGTTATTAAACGCAATTTGAATGTACAACAGGTACCGGGCGATCAACAGCGCGAGAACATCTTTCACACACGATGCAAGGTGCAAGATAAGGTGTGTGTTGTTATTATTGATAGCGGTAGTTGTACTAATGTTGCTAGTTCAGTGATGGTTGACAGGTTAGGTCTGAAGACGACAAAGCATCCAAATCCATACAAATTACAGTGGTTGAATGATGGTGGAGAGCTTAGAGTGACAAGACAAGCTGTTGTGCCATTTTCGATTGGAAACTACAAGGACGAGGTCCTTTGTGATGTTGTTTCCATGGATGCTACTCACCTACTGTTGGGACGCCCTTGGCAGTATGATAAAAGGGCAATGCATGATGGTTATACGAATTGTTACTCTTTTGTGCATGCAGGTAAAAAGATAACTTTGGCTCCTTTGACACCGAGTCAAGTGATGGAAGATCAAGCAAGCTTGCAAAAGAGTAAGAAAGCTGCAAAAGGAAAGAAAAAGATAACTGTTTATGCTAGCAGTAGCGAAATCAGGAAATGTCTTTCCTCTCAACTATCTGTGCTTATTTTGATGTTTAAAGATTATTGTTTGTTGACTGATTTTCCTACTGATCTACCTGCACCAATTTTGTCACTTTTGCAGGAATTTAAAGATGTGTTTCCTGAAGAAACACCGAAGGGATTACCACCTCTTCGTGGCATTGAGCACCAGATTGACTTTATTCCAGGTGCTACCATCCCGAACCGGCCAGCTTATCGAACTAACCCTGAAGAGACGAAGGAGCTTCAGAGACAAGTTGCTGAATTGATGGACAAGGGTTACATTCGAGAGAGTTTGAGTCTGTGTGCTGTTCCGGTGCTTTTAGTGCCGAAGAAAGATGGATCTTGGAGGATGTGCGTAGATTGTAGGGCTGTGAATCAGATTACAATTAAGTATCGTCATCCCATCCCAAGACTTGATGATATGTTGGACGAGCTTTGCGGAGCCGTCATCTTCTCCAAAATTGATTTAAAAAGTGGTTATCATCAGATTCGCATGCGCGAAGGCGATGAATGGAAGACAACCTTCAAAACAAAGCTAGGTTTGTACGAATGGTTAGTAATGCCTTTTGGTTTAACTAATGCACCTAGTACTTTTATGCGATTGATGAACCATGTTCTGCGATCCTTTATTGGCAAATTCTGTGTGTTTTACTTTGACGATATCTTGATTTACAGTAAGTCTTTGCAGGATCATGTAGAGCACTTGAAAGCTGTTTTGCAGGTTTTGAGAGAAGAGAGATTGTTTGGTAATCTGGAGAAATGTGTATTTTGTACTGACAAACTCACGTTTCTTGGATACATTGTTAGTTCTCAGGGAGTTGAAGTTGATCCTGAGAAGATTAAAGCAATTCAGGAATGGCCACAACCGACTTCGATAACTCAGGTTCGATCGTTTCATGGTTTAGCGAGTTTTTATCGACGGTTTGTTCCTAATTTCAGTTCCATTACCGCTCCCTTAACTAGGATTATTAAGAAGAATTCCACCTTCTTTTGGGGTAAGGAACAAGAAGATGCATTTCTGAAAATAAAAGACTGTTTAACTCGAGCACCTGTGTTAGCATTACCTGATTTTGATAAAATGTTTGAAATTGAATGTGATGCTTTTGGAGTTGGTATTGGTGATGTTTTAATGCAGGAAAAGAGGCTCGTTGCATATTTCAGTGAGAAGCTGAGTGGTGCTACATCGAATTATCCAATTTATGACAAGGAGATGTATGCATTGGTTCGGGCATTGGAGACTTGGCAGCATTATTTGTTGCCTAAGGAGTTTGTGATCCACACTGACCACGAGTCTTTACGGTACATTACAGGTCAGCATAAATTGAATAAACGACATGCAAAATGGGTTGAATTTCTTGAATCATTTCCTTATGTTATTCGTTACAAAAAGGGAAAGGAAAATGCCGTTGCTGATGCTTTATCACGTAGATATGTGCTTTTGAATTATCTTGATTCACATCTGATTGGTTTTGCATATATTCGTGAATTATACCCTGATGATCCTGATTTTAGGGATAAGTTTAATGCTTGTGAAAAAGGTGCAGATGGAAAGTTTTACAGGCATGAAGGATATCTTTTCAAAGAAAGCAGGATATGCATCCCACAGGGTTCCATACGTGATATTCTGATTCGTAAGGCTCATGAAGGTGGATTGATGGGTCATTTTGGTGTCACTAAGACGTTGCACACATTGAAGGAGCATCTGTTTTGGCCAAAGATGCGTAGGGATGTTGAAAGGTACTGTGAACGTTGTGTGACATGTAAGAAAGCAAAATCGAAGGTTTCACCACATGGTATGTTATTACCTTTACCTATTCCTGATTCACCTTGGACTGATATTTCGATGGGTTTTGTATTGGGTTTGCCAAGGACTAGAACTGGTAGGGATAGCATATTTGTTGTGGTTGATAGGTTCTCTAAGATGGCACATTTCATTGCATGCCATAAGACCGATGATGCTGTTAATGTGGCTAACTTATTTTTCAGAGAAATTGTGCGATTACATGGTATTCCTAGGTCTATTGTTTCTGACAGGGATGTAAAGTTTTTGAGTCACTTCTGGAGGACTCTTTGGAGCAAAATAGGTACGAAACTCATGTTTTCTACTACTTGCCATCCCCAAACTGATGGACAAACTGAAGTCGTTAATAGGGTACTATCTACTTTACTTCGTTCCATCATCAAAAAGAATATTAAGACTTGGGAAGATTGCTTGCCACATGTTGAATTCGCTTATAATCATGTTGTTCATTCTACTACGAAAATGTCACCATTTGAGGCTGTTTATGGTTTTAATCCTATTACGCCTCTAGATTTGTTGCCTTTGCCACAGGAACAGGTGATTAGAAAGGATGGTAAAGCGAGAGCAGATTATGTTAAGCGTTTACATCAGCAGGTTAAGGAGAACTTAGTACGAAGGACTCAGCAGTACGAAAAGCAAGCAAACAAAGGAAGAAAGCGAGTCACCTTCGAGGTTGGTGATTGGGTTTGGGTTCACTTCCGAAAGGAACGTTTTCCAGCCCAAAGGCGGTCAAAGCTGTTACCGCGAGGAGATGGTCCTTTTCAGGTGTTGGAGAAAGTGAATGACAACGCCTACAAAATAGACTTGCCGGGTGAATTTAATGTAAGTGCTACATTCAATGTCTCCAATTTATCCCCTTATGATGATTTTGCAGATTTGAGGACAAATCCTTTTCAAGAAGGGGGGGATGATGTGAGCACATCGAGGCCAACAAAGAATTCTGATCCGGAAGTCCTTCCAAAAGGACCTGTCACACATTCTAAGGCTAGGCAATTCAGGGAAGCTTTGTTCTCTACTTGTTCTTATATTCCTGAATCATTTGAACAAGTTCATGCCTTAGAATATAGGACTTTTAATGTGTTACATGCTGAAATGTAACATTTCCATAGTTAGTATATTAATATAAGTGTGTTTGGTAAGTACCTATAATGATATACTATGTTTCATATTGTTTTTGATATTAGTTTTACGTGTTTGAATAAGTTTCCAAGACTTTGATCAAGTTTTCAATGTTTTGTAACATGTACACAGGAGAACTCTAGCTCACGTAGCTCTGGGCAGCTAAATTCCAGCTCAAGTGAGCGTAGGCGGCTCAACTCCAGCTCAGGAGAGTGCAACTAGCTCAACTCCAGCTCAGGAGATCGTAACCAGCTCAATCCTAGCTCAGGAGAGTATTACCAGCTCATTCCCTGCTCAGGAGAGTGTTACCAGTTCATCTCCAGCTCATTTTTAGCTCAGCTCCTTTTCAGTTAGCTCACTGTCAACTCAGAAGCTCAACTATAGTTAATCAACTCCATAGCAGCTGCATGGGTACTCAGCAAGTAAGCCCAGCTCACAATCATTTCACCAGCTCAACTGCAGCTGACAAGTCCCGTGGCAGCTAAACAAGTGTCCAACAAGTGTTTAGCAGCTAACACATCAAATGAGAGCTCAACTAGCTAGTATAACATGCAAAGGTGCTCGAATACAAGTGACGTGCACAAGAGGCCCCAAACATGAAGCGAATCTGCCCATTCCCACTTCACATGTGTGTGCAGCCGAATTTGCTTTCTCCTTTCATCATTGTGCGCCAAAAAGCAAGGGTTAAGATCAAAGGAGGTTTCTGTTCAAAATTTGAACATTTAACACATGTTAAATGTGTTTCACAAGACTACAAGGCCTTTGAATTGTGTGGATGGTATTCCATTCCGCCCAAAAGTAGTTTTTAGTTTAAAATTTAAGTTCAAACTATTTTAATTTCATCCACACAAATTTGGCAGCCCCCTCTATAAATTCTGGCCGAATTGCACTTGTATGAGGTTAGACTTTTTATGAAACAAATTACACTTGTGAGAATTTCTCTCAATTCAGTTCTTTTTAGAACTTTTCTTGACTTTCAATTCTGAATTGATTGTCAAACACTTGATACTTCGGGTTCTCAATTGTTCGATAATTGAAGGGTCCAAGTCCTATTCGAGCAGAATTCAAGATAAGGTTCGGGTTCGTTCAGTAGATTGTTTGAGTTCTTCCTTGGAATTTTGTTCAAATTCTTCAAGAACGTTGCTTCCATTGTTGAATGCTTGAAGAGCATCATCTTCAACCTTCAGAATTGCCCAGAATTTCCAGCGACATTCTTTCTCCCTATTTCTTCTTTTCTTTCGTTTTTTTAACACTTTAGCCTCTAAACAACAGCCCATATTTGTTTCTGTTGCAGAGAAATGTTTGCTTCAATACTAGATCCGCGAATGAACGAGGAATGTTGTTTTGATCAGCAACACCCTTGTATCATGTGTTGCTGAGAAGGTTAGTTTAAAAAGAAAAGGAAAGGAAATATGATGAAAAGATAGGTTTAGAATGAAAAGAATAGAAACGGGGTTACTTACTTGTCAAGAAACACACAACCTTCCTTCTCCAACAATCAAAGTGTTGAAGATGATTTAGCTTCTCGGCTTAATGTTGAAGATGTTGTTGTTGTGCTTTCTCATCCTTGAATTTGTAATTTTTGAATCTAATTTTTTTCTCTTTTTTGGTATTATAATTGAAAATGACAAAGATTAGTCACTTACAATCTGAATTTTGCTTGAAACTGGCTTCTTGTTTCACTTTACTTCTTCCACCAAAGCTCCGATAAGGGATAGAATGAATAGTTTAGGGACTGATATGGAAATGAAGGAATGTGTGGTGTTTGGAAAGGGGGTAAGGAGTGTTTGGACGTTTTGGGTGATGGTGAAGGCTGAGATAATGTGATGGGTTTAAAAGAAAAGAAATCAGAAGGTGTTTGATGGTGGTAAGAAAGGATGGAAATGAAGATAGTATGTTAAAGATACTTAACGAAGAAACTAGGCTATAGAAAACCTAACCCCGAACCTTATATTGATCTTTAAAGGATGGTAGTAAGGACTTTGACCCTTTTACTATATTAAACTAAAAGAACCAGATGTATCAAGGTGGATAGAGGGTTGACGCCACAAGTACAAAATACTTGATAAGTCGATAAAGTTCTAAAAAGAACTAAAAGAGAGAAAATTCTCACAAAGGATGAATTGTATTCTTAATTGTTGTTTAAATGCCCAAAGGGCTTACAGATTTATAGTAAGGGAAAGGGGGGCGAATAGGCATCATACATGGGTGAATGATTCGGCTAAGCATGGTGTCTTCCTCCAATATTGTCGAATGGTGTGATAAGTGATGGATAGTGGTGATAAGCCTCTGGTGCTTATTCGGCAGCAATGGTGACTCTCCATCTTGGTGCCATGCTTGAAAGGAGTCGTTGGTTCCCTCCCTTGGCCGAATAGGTGGGTAGGTGCCTCCTTGGGTCTAGCTAGTTGGGTAGTGACACTAGCTAGCTATGTAACATCGAGCTGGAGGGGATATGAGGAGCTGAGATGAGCTCGACGAGCTAGGCTTGAGCTAACTTAAGCTGAGCTAGCTAGCTGACTTAGCTTGCTCAATCTACACTTTAACTTGAGCTTCCTGGAGCTGAATTTAGCTGGTTGAGCTTGAGTTTTAAGTTCATGGGATCTTCTAGGAATTTCCATTAAGTTCACGAGCTGAAATGATCTTCCATTAAGCAACTATGCAATTCCAAGCGTTTGAGCTATCCTTGAGCTGCTAGAAGCTGCCATAAGCCTTCGCAGGCTATATTGAGCTACCCTTGAAATATTTAAGTTATCTCGGATTAATTCACATAAAAGAGCTGAAAAAATGAGCAAACAATTTGTAAGCTGAAACAGATAAGAATAAGCTAAAAAGAGGTAGAAACAATGTAGTTTAGCTAATTTTAAATATAAACTAACTTAGAATGAATATAAAGATGAGGTGATATGCTTATCTTAATTAATATAATTAATATAGCTTATTATAACCCTAAGTATATCATAGATAATGCATATGATAACTATATGAGCATAAGGCGGGATGCATATAATATGATATCTAATCATGCTATATAAGTAATAAACTAAAAGAAATCGTATGAAAAGATAGAGTTTAATGAAAACTCCATGTTTCTTCATCCTTAGTAAGATTATCATACGAAGGAAGATAATTGAGCGCCCAAGCTAGATTGTATCACTTTTTAATTTAGCTTTGGGTTTAAAAATTACAATTTAAACCTAATTTTAATGGACTTCAAGTATGGTTAAGGACTTGTCCTTGCATTCTTGGGCGTGTGCTTCCTCAACATGGGTTTGTGTGACCCAATTCTTCAAACTTGGAGAGTGAGTGTTTTCCAGGAATTCTTGCTCTTGTGTGAAAGACTGTAAGCCTTTGGTCAGCATTCCTTACATGGTGGTGTATAGTTTATCCTTAAGGATCTTGGACTTGGTTCGTGTGGTTCATCCAAGACAGAATGTGAGTCCATCGTTGACTTGGGATTGTCCCGTGCATGCATCATGCAACTTTTAGAATCCTACTAACATAAAAAAACGAAAAGGTGTTAGATAATGTAAAGGAGAAAAAAGAAGGCAAACAAAAGAACTTAAATGAAATCTAAGAGCAAAAGAAGTGAAAGAAGCAAACCCTTAAAACCCGGAAAGCAATCATGAGAGTCCAAACGATATGCAATATGTATGGGAATAGGTGTGATTCTTAGCACTTGCTTTGCTTGCTGATTGTGTTGTTCTTGTCTCTTTCTTTTCTTTTCTTTTTGTTTCTTTTTTTAATTTTCATTTTTGTGGTAAAAATGAAATAAAAGAGCAAGAAAATGAAAATTAGGGTTTATTGGAAAGAAAGAACCCTAAAATGCTGAAAATAGCCCAGTTTGCAAAGTTGCAGCAGATTGAGATTGGAACCCTCCCAAATTCGACCAAACTTGAATTTCTTGCCCAAAAACCGTGCCCAATCTTATACCAACTAATGTAGGGCTTTCTAATACGTTGGAAACTCTCAAAATCACTTGGAAACAAGCCTAGGGCGCTGACTTCATCAAGAAACTTTGAATCTGGAAAAATCTAGAATTTCAAGAGAATATACAATGGTGTTTCTTGAAAATTCTAAAAATAAGACCCCAAAGTTAAAGGTTCAAAGGTGAATAAGACGATTAGAAGAAAATAAGAAGGAATTGAACGAAAAAAATAAAGAAAGATAAGTGCAAAGTAAAGAAAAAAGAATCTGGAAATTTCAGATATGTTTGTTGAAGATGGCACAATGGCGAAGACTTGAACAAGATGGATTTGGAGTTTTGGAATGGTAGAGATGCCCGTGGAATCCTCCTACTTGCAATTAATTAGGCAAACTCCGTGATATGGATTAAAACCGATGCTCCTACCCGCGATTAGATAGGCAACCCAGAGTGTAAAGATTCTCCCTCGCTCAACTCGGTCGAAGATGTTGAAGAAAGCTTCGAAGACACGAGTTTCCTGACACTTGCAAACATGTACTCAAAAGAATAACATCTTTATTTAATAACTCAAATATGATTTACAAAGAAGAAGATCTCATCCTTTTTATAGGGGAAGCATGGCTAAACTAAAAGAAATTCCTAAATAAAATAAAACCCTCTTTCTAATAAAATAATACTAAAAGAAATCATAATATAACCTGAAACTAATAAAATATTGTATTTACTTGCTGAATGGGAACTCTCCCTTGTTTAGGGAGCCTGATAGAGTAACGCAAAATTGGATTTGGAAGCCTTCAATCAAGTTGTTGCAAGAACTAGGGGCTCTAGACTCAATCAAGAAGATTAGGAGCAGATCTGAAAATTCAAGAGAAAAGAGAAGGGCTTTTCTTGAAAAATTCAGATTCAAGGCTGGAAAATCAAAGAAACAAAGACAAGAAAGAAGATTAGGGGATGAATAATAAGAATTAAAACAAAAAGATTGAAAAAGATCGATGGAGAGGTAAATAAAACAAATCTGAAAATTCAGCTTTGTTTATGGCTATGGAGATGGCATGAAGTTGAAGATGGAGATGGCTTGATGGATTTGTGATGGTTTTGTCCTCGGCACCCTCTTAGACGCAATTACCTAAGCAAGCAACCTCAAGCGGCTCTAACCCACCCTCCTAGACGCGATTACCTAGGCAAGCAGGAGCGTGAAGATGATCTCCCTCACAAGAACCCGTCGAACTTATGTTGAAGAAGACTTCTAAGGCACAAGTAATCAGCACTTGTAAAAACAAACTCACTAAATATTTCATTAATCAAAGAAAATCTCAATGGTCTAAATTACAATGGTGGAGGCTTCATCCTTTTATAGGTGAAGGATAGCCAAAGTAATCTAGCTTCAACTAAAACAAGGAAACCCTAATTTAATTAAAAAAATAAAAGAAAAACAGCCTTTAAACTCCTTGTGCTTGGGCTGCAAGTGATAAGTTGATAAGTGCAGGTGATAAGTTGATAAGAGTTGCTTGGGAGAAGGGTGGCTGGTTACTAAAGTATATAAAACCCTAAAAACATAATTTAAATGTTAATAATTAAGTTGGGCTAAGTCTAATTCGTCCAAAAGCCTTATATAATAGCTTTTGGGCTGAATTTTACAAATTCCCGTAATAATCCCGTATCCAGTTTTCTGCATGCGCAGTCTTCAGTAAAATGGACATATCTTGAGTTCCCGATGTCCGATTGATGCGTTTCAAGATATGTTGGAAAGGTAACTGAATGCAGGTCAATTTGTTAGAAGACAACTTTGCCCAGAAATGCCAGGATCCCATCCAAAATGTCGTCTCAAGTTGGCTGACTTTCCAGACTTCACAAACAAATTCAACTTCTTGTCCAATATGCATTGCTTTAGCCCTCCCATGCATGTATCATTCCCCCACTCCTCAAAAGGATTCGTCCTCGAATCAAAAATAGTAAAAGAAGGACGTTTAACAATGGCAATCGAAACAGAATCTTTGTCATAGGTGGAATGATCCAATTGAGCTCCTCTTAATGGTTCAACAAAATCCTGAAAAAAGAACTCAAAGCCACTCGAAACAATGATGTTATGATTAGGTCGAAAAAAATCTCTCTTTATTTTTTTCTCGTCTTTTTCATTTGGACATTGTTCGACTTTTACCTCATGTTTATTTTCACTCACCAAAATTGGGCCATTAATTTGACTTTTATTGCTCTCGGCCTCTTGACTCTTGGTCTTTTTCAAATAAGATAACTCACATACCCAATTCCTCTCACAAATAATATCATCGAAATACAATTTCTGTAGAGGATGAAGTGTTTCTAACATAATGATAGGACGGGAATCAAATAAAGGGTTAGAATCACACTTACTTTCTTGGGAGGTTGTTGATGAATCAAGAGAACTGACTACTAAGCACGAAAGATTGTCTTGATTTATGGGTTCAAGTGTTTCTTCTTCCGAAACATCATCTTCTGGGGGTATTTGCTCATTATTGGGTAAGGTTAAACTCTCAGTAGTGACATCTTCCCCATGTTCTCGAGGATAACAAATTTCTTCGACATCTTGCTTTCCTCGGTCTTCTTCGACATGACTCACCGACGGTTGTTCATTATCCTTTTGGAATAGCGATGATTCTTCTTCCTTCGGCGTCGTACTACTAGAGTCGAATAGTGCATTAGTAGGGCTGTGAAAAGATGAAGGTTGAGATGTACCTTTATCAAAATAGGAGTATTTCTTCCGACAAGTCTTGGATTCTTGTTGTTGGTAATGTTTGGGAACGAATCGCTCTCTCATGACCTTTTTAAGTTCATCCCATGTTCTTATTTTGGCTTCACCATTGAGACGTCTATCTCGTTGTAATAAACGCCACCATAGTACTGCATATTCCTCTAACTTTAGGGCCACTAATGAAGCTTGATCTTCCTCGGGATATCCGTAACAACCAAACAAGAAATCAACCCTATTTTCCCAATCACAATAACCATCAGGATCATACCTTCCTTGAAAAGAAGGTATTCTGAATTTTGGGATGGCCAAAGTGTGTGCGGTTCGCCTTGGTTCAGTTTGCCTTTCTTCACAAAAATTGAACGAATGCCTCGGCTTGGTCAATGAAGGCTTTCCTCGATAAGTAGAACCCAAAGTATCATGTTGTTTTGCACGAGGCTTGTCTCTGCGAAGCATCCTAAAACACTCAAATTTACAAAGGTGAAAATAAAAGAAAGAAAACTAGGAATCTCACTAAACACTCCAAGAAAGAAATACTTAGCGAGGCAAGTAAGTTGATCTTGTGCTCTTTAAAGACCTTCCTGTCACAAGTTCAAAAAAGTTATAACCGGAGTTCAATCCTAACAATGAATCCTAAAGGCTTTAAGAATCCAAAGAAAAGTTTGACACCAATTGAATTAGTTGCAAGGAGAAATAGAAGTATGCAACTTTTAATTTCCTACTAACACAAGAAGCAAGAAAGTGTTAGATAATGTATAGAAGACAATAAAAAAGGTAAAACAAATGAAAAACAAGTTGTTAAGAATGAAAGAAGATCGGAAAACCCGAAAAAAACCCTGAAATTTGCAGCAACTTGATCCACTTTGTTTGAGATGTTCCCAAAGTCAAAAAATTCTGAATTTTTTTGTGGTGACTCCTACAATAGTGTAGATTTTATCCGGAAAGTTTCAGCTCAAAATTCGTTCGTTTGATTTTTGCGAATTTTACTCTTTTGTTCGAAATTTTCATCCAAAATGCCAAAATTCTTGCCAAGAATCGTCCCAACTCTGATACCAAATGATAGAGTATCGCAAAATTGGATTTGGAAGCCTTCAATCAAGTTGTTGCAAGAACTAGGGGCTCTAGACTCAATCAAGAAGATTAGGAGCAGATCTGAAAATTCAAGAGAAAAGAGAAGGGCTTTTCTTGAAAAATTCAGATTCAAGGCTGGAAAATCAAAGAAACAAAGACAAGAAAGAAGATTAGGGGATGAATAATAAGAATTAAAACAAAAAGATTGAAAAAGATCGATGGAGAGGTAGATAAAACAAATCTGAAAATTCAGCTTTGTTTATGGCTATGGAGATGGCATGAAGTTGAAGATGGAGATGGCTTGATGGATTTGTGATGGTTTTGTCCTCGGCACCCTCTTAGACGCAATTACCTAAGCAAGCAACCTCAAGCGGCTCTAACCCACCCTCCTAGACGCGATTACCTAGGCAAGCAGGAGCGTGAAGATGATCTCCCTCACAAGAACCCGTCGAACTTATGTTGAAGAAGACTTCTAAGGCACAAGTAATCAGCACTTGTAAAAACAAACTCACTAAATATTTCATTAATCAAAGAAAATCTCAATGGTCTAAATTACAATGGTGGAGGCTTCATCCTTTTATAGGTGAAGGATAGCCAAAGTAATCTAGCTTCAACTAAAACAAGGAAACCCTAATTTAATTAAAAAAATAAAAGAAAAACAGCCTTTAAACTCCTTGTGCTTGGGCTGCAAGTGATAAGCTGATAAGTGCAGGTGATAAGTTGATAAGAGTTGCTTGGGAGAAGGGTGGCTGGTTACTAAAGTATATAAAACCCTAAAAACATAATTTAAATGTTAATAATTAAGTTGGGCTAAGTCTAATTCGTCCAAAAGCCTTATATAATAGCTTTTGGGCTGAATTTTACAAATTCCCGTAATAATCCCGTATCCAGTTTTCTGCATGCGCAGTCTTCAGTAAAATGGATATATCTTGAGTTCCCGATGTCCGATTGATGCGTTTCAAGATGTGTTGGAAAGGTAACTGAATGCAGGTCAATTTGTTAGAAGACAACTTTGCCCAGAAATGCCAGGATCCCATCCAAAATGTCGTCTCAAGTTGGCTGACTTTCCAGACTTCACAAACAAATTCAACTTCTTGTCCAATATGCATTGCTTTAGCCCTCCCATGCATGTATCAGAGCCTATCTAATGATTTTTCTTCCACGATTTGACTTCATAAACCGAGTAAAACTTTTGGCCAACATAGCCATCTCCTCATCTTCATCCTCACTAGAATCGCTTTCTTGTTGTGAAGCTTTTAGTGTGATTCCCACTTTCTTCTTCTCAACTTCCTTCTTCTCCACTATCTTCTTCTCTTGTTCGCTTCCCTTCCTCATAATCTCATGTGTCATTTCGGCTTTGACCTTTGGGACGATCCTTTCTCCATCTCTCCTCATGGGAATGTATGGACCTTCTTCAATTACATCCCACACCATATAGTCGGTAGACTTGATGAAGAGCTTCATCCTATTCTTCCAATAAGAATAGTTATCCCCATTGAAGAATGGTGGCTTGGTGGTGGATTGGGACTCATAGTTGGAGGTGGATGCCATTGCTTGACTTGTTGTTGATCAAACTCTCCTAGAATCGACTCAAGAGGGTTGTAATTCTTCCAATGAGTGTAGCTCTGATACCAATTGTTGAGTTGATCGAACACTTGCAAATGGCCAAGAGGGGGGTGAATTGGCAATTAAAATTTTGGTGAAGAGAAAAATTGAAAATAAAAATGACACAAGGGGTTATAGTGGTTCAAGTTCTCCAAATGAACTCCACATCCACTACCTTAGTTCCCACTAAGGATTTTCAAACAATTCACTAATTGAATTCGTCCCCTTTTCTTGGATGAGGAGGAAACCTTACAATTTCGATTAAGCTTTCTACCCAAAGCTTAATCCACTCAAATACAAAGAAAGATTGTGGTAAACTCAAATGTTTCCTCTCAAAGAATAATTGTCTACCCAACTACAATTTCAACAACCCCAAACTCACAATACAATTTGACAATTGAAAGACAATAGAGTTGGGTACAAGAATATGACTTTGAATAGCTCAAGGGTTTGGATTTTTGCTTTGATGATGCTTGAATGTTGAATAGTTGTTGCTGACCTTCAAAGAGCTTCATTTTATACCTCCTCTATTAATTCTAGTCGTTTGGGTGGTTGGGAACATAAATTGAGCCGTTGGAACCCTCTCTTACCACCATAAATGCACTTCTGCAGCTATGCGTATCGGTACACGGGGAGCCGTATCGATACCTGTCTCAGAAAAGAAAGAGTCGTTGTGTGCAATAAATAAGGGGTATCGATACGCATGTAAGCGTATCGGTACGGGGTATCGAAACGGGGGTTTGCCGTATCGATACCTTTTTCTCAACTTAGCTCTCTGTCGATTTCCGTATCGGTACGAGGGATTGGCGTATCGATACTGGTCAATGACCATTTAAAATTTGGTTACCAACCAACTGACACCAACGGTCAAAATATTTAAACCGACTTGTATTTAAAAATTTATTAAGGCCGTATCGATACGAGGGTTTGACGTATCGGTACGCCATTCAAACTCTTTAGACTTTTACACAGGGGCGTATCGATACAGGTGAAGAGTGTATCGATACGTGTTCCTCTAGTAGCCAACTTTGGTAAAAAGGTATCGATATGCTTGGAAGCGTATCGATACACCTGGACGTTTTTCAATAGTTTGGCCTTGGAACACTTAGAAAATATTTTGAGTTTGACTTTTTCAAATCAGTTTTAAAGAGTTGGTGATTTAAAACTTATTAAGGGACTTATAAAACAATTTTAAGTTTTTCAAATTGATCCTTAAAGATTTAATTATATCAAAATCAAACATAGGTTTTACAAAATCCTAATTAAATAAATCTGATCCTAATAGATATTGCAGAATCCTATATTGATTTAAATTACAAATAATCAAATAAAATCATTGAAATTCGTAATTATCCAAAAATCTCGTATTAATCCCGTATAGGAATTTCTGCATGCACTGTCTTCACTAAAATAGGTGTATCTTGAGTTATAGATGTCCGATTGAGGCGTTTCAAGATCCGTTAAAAAGCTAATTGACAGCCTGACAAGTTTTAAGAAGATATGTCGACCCATAAATGCCTGGATCCCATCCAGAAAGGAGTCGCAAATTGACTGACGTTTCTGACTTGCAAAATAGTTTTAACTTCTTTTCCAAGATGAGAGTAGTTTCACCCCTCTCAGGCATGTATCAGATCTTTCCAAGTTGATGAGAGTTGCTTGGGAGAAGGGTGGCTGGTTCCTAAAGTATATAAAACCCTAAAAACATAATTTAAATGTTAATAATTAAGTTGGGCTAGGTCTAATTCGTCCAAAAGCCTTATATGATAGCTTTTGTGCTGAATTTTACAAAATCCCATAATAATCCCGTATCTAGTTTTCTGCATGCGCAGTCCTTAGTAAAATGGGCGTATCTTGAGGTCCCGATGTCCGATTGATGCGTTTCAAGATGCGTTGGAAAGGTGACTGAATTCTGGTCAATTTTTTAGAAGACAACTATGCCCAGAAATGCCCAGATCCCATCCGAAAAGTCGTCGCAAGTTGGCTGATTTTCCAGACTTCACAAACAGATTCAACTTCTTGTCCAATATGCATTGCTTTAGCCCTCCCGTGCATGTATCATTCCCCCTCTCCTCAAAAGGATTCTTCCTCGAATCAGAAGAAAAAAAGGACGTTTAACAATGGCAATCAAAAAGGAATCTTTGTCATAGGTGGAGTGATCCAATTGAGCTCCTCTCAATGGTTCAACAAAATCCTGAAAAAAGAACTCAAAGCCACTCGAAACAATGATGTTATGGTTAGGTCGAAAAAAATCTCTCTTTATTTTTTTCTCGCCTTTTTCATTTGGACATTGTTCGACTTTTACCCCATGTTTCTTTTCACTCACCAAAATTGGGCCATTAATTTGACTTTTATTGCTCTCGGCCTCTTGACTCTCGATCTTTTTCAAATAAGATAACTCACATACCCAATTCCTCTCACAAATAATATCATCGAAATACAATTTCTGTAGAGGATGAAGTGTTTCTAACATAATGATAGGACGAGAATCAAATAAAGGGTTAGAATCACACTTACTTTCTTGGGAGGTTGTTGATGAATCAAGAGAACTGACTACTAAGCATGAAAGATTGTCTTGATTTATGGGTTCAAGTGTTTCTTCTTCTGAAACGTCATCTTCTGGGGGTATTTGCTCATTATTGGGTAAGGTTAAACTCTCAGTAGTGACATGTTCCCCATGTTCTTGAGGATAACAAATTTCTTCGACATCTTCTCTTTCCTGGTACTTTGATGAACTTCTTCCATTGACCGGTTTAGATTCGAGGGCGAATCTTTTTGAGAAGTGGGGGAATGATACATGCATGGGAGGGGTGAAACTAGTAATCTTGGAAAAGAACTTAAAACTGTTTTGCAAGTCAGAAACGTCTGTCAACTTGAGACCTCTTTTTGGATGGGATCCATGCATTTATGGGTCAACATGTCTTCTTGAAACTTGTCCGTCTGTCAATTAGCTTTCCAACGGATCTTGAAACGCTTCAATCGGACATCTGAAACTCAAGATACGTCTATTTTAGCAAAGACAGCGCATGCAGAAATTCCTATACGAGATTAATACGGATTTTTGGATAATTACGAATTTTCAAGATTTTTTTTGATTATTTGTAGTTTAAATCAATATAGGATTCTGCAATATCTATTAGGATCATATTTATTTAATTAGGATTTTATTTTTAATATTTATTTATTATTAGAAGTTACTTATCTAATTAGGAGATTAGATTTCAACATTTATTTATTGTATTTAATTTCTTAAGTTTACTAGGATTGGAACTTCTCCAAGGCTTATATAAGGAGGCTTTAACCACATTGTAATTGAGAGATTTGAATAATTAAATAAAGTTCTCTTTTGAGTTCAGACTTGCAAGAAGTATAACTTGTGTTCTTTATTTTAGAAGTGATTCTTCAAGTTCGTCAGAATTTGTTGTTGATCTTCACACTCATGCTTGCCTAGGTAACTGCGTCTAGGAGGGTGGGTTAGAGCCGTTTGAGGTTGCTTGCTTGGTTAATTGCGATCAAGAGGGTGCCGAGGACAATTTATCCATTTATCTTCCATCTCCATCGTCATCGCCTATCTTCAGCCATCTTTTCACCGATCCAACATTCGCGCTAACATCCTTATCTGCTTCCGCAAGTTCAACGTTCGCGTATACGGGGTTGTGTCCGTATCAGCTTGTACCGCTTCACAATGGCCGAAAAGGCTTGATAAGTGCATGAATAGGCCTTGATAAGTTATAAGCAATGATTCGGCCCCTTGGTGTCTCTCCACGATGGCGCCAAGCTTTCCCTCCATTGGCCGAATGGGTGCATGGAAGCTTCCATGGTGTTTCGATTGGTAGGTGACCCTTGGGGTGTCCACACTCTCGAGCTGGTAGTTGTAGGGTGAGCTGAGATGAGCTGAGGTTGAGCTGGTTCGAGCTGACCTAGCTAGCTGATTTAGCTAGCTAAAGTTGAGTGATGTTTTGAGCTAAACGGAGCTTTCTCTAGCTAAGTGAGCTGGTTCTTTAGTATCCTTGAGCTGCCCTTGAACCATAGGAGTGTTTTGAAGCTGAAACATAGCTTGCACGGTCTCGAATCATCAATGAGCTATTTTGAGCCCAAAGAAAGTATTTGAGCTGAAATGGAGTTGGCCACTAGTCTCTTGAGCTGTGTTTATCATGTCTGACAAAGAAAACACATAAAAATATAAGTGAATATGATTAAATATATATAACTGACTACCTATGATAGAATTGAGCTGGAAATGAGCTGAAATACTAAGTAAAGATGTGGTTTATGTAATGCATGAATATCATATGATATACAAATGAATGATATAACATATGATAATCCAAGCATATTATATAATGCATAAATAAGTAAATAGATAATGAAGTAAGGAAGAACTCCCTCTTCTTTGATGCTTGATAAACAACATGAAAGCATAGTGAATGTGAGTAGAAACGTGCATACAACATCCCCTCCTTCTTTTGAGCTGATAAGGGCATTGTTTGTCGAAACAACGTTCCTTGTCTGTAACAGGTCTAGAATAGTAGCAAGCATATCTCAACAATAAAAACAAATATGTACATTGTTTTAGGATCAAAATAATAAGAAAAATAAAAAGAAAATAAAAAGAAACGTAGAAAAAGGGTGTAGGAATTTCTGGACAGATTTGGACGACGAAGAAGATGAATGCTTCAAAGGGCGTTCATGGCTGTTTCGGTGTCCGAAATATGACAGAAATGTTGCTGGAAATTCAGCTGAAATTTGGTGACGAAAAGCTCGAAAGAACCTACATAATCTACTATGCAAACCCGAATCGAATCTGCTCCGCGTCAATAGGACTCGGACCCACTAGATAGCGATCTAGGAACACGAAGTATCAAGTAAAATTTTGACACAACAAACAACGTCTGAAATGCCAAAGAGAGTTCGGTGAAAAACCGAAATTGAGAGAATAATCTCACAAAAAATTTATTCATAAAATGATCCAACATTTTACAAATATGTTCGGCTACAATATATTATTCAAGGGAGGGGGTTGCCTAATTCAATTTGTGGCTGTCTTTCGGCCATTTTAAAATTAAATTCAAAGTGGAAAACTAACTAAGGGCGGCATGTGCTTTTCAGACGTGAATTCAATTTGGTGCGCCAAATATTTTAAGCACATGTAAAATGTGCATGGTTTGAATTTCAAAACCCACAAAGCCGTATATGCTTATCCATTTCTGGCCGTGTATGACATGTGGGTGGCAATGTGAATTAAATCACATGCAATCACGCGACATCTTTGAATTTCAAAGAATTCTGCATTTGTTCTCATACAGATTGCTACACATGTAATTATGCGCTGAAGCAATTTTCAAACCCCACTTGCAAGACGTGTGAGAGTGAAAACAAAGGCCATTCTGCATGTGCTTCCATCAAAGGTAATAAACCCATGTGCTCTTTAAATGGAATTCCACACTGGAAATGAAAAAAAATGACGCGCATGGTCAAATGTTGAAGTCAAATGTCACACATATGTAATTCCATTTGCCCGCACATGTGATGAATGAACAAGGAAGCCTCTCGGCTGCACCTAGCTGCACCAAGCAATTGATGTGCGATATGCACGGTACATGCTCACACAAACATATGGTACTGTCAATTCGGCTCACATTTGTTGTATTGGCTGCCACACTCTTGTAGGACACTTGTTCAGCTGCTACGGGACTTGTCAGCTGTAGTTGAGCTAGTGGAGCTGAAGTTGAGCTGACAAAAATCGAGTTGAGCTGAAACGAACTAGATGAAAGTGACCTGGTTACACTCTCCTGAGCTGGGACTGAGCTGCATATACTCTGGTGAGCTGGAGATGAGCTGCACACATTCACTTGAGCTGGAGTTGAGCTGCATATGCTCACTTGAGCTGGAGGTTAGCTGCATATGCTCACTTGAGTGAGTGTCATCCTACGTACCTACGTCAAAAGGCAACAAACTTCCATCAAAGCAATATACACATAATGGAAACAATAATACAAGTCGTAAACACACTATAAGTAATATCAAACTAAGTTAAAACACACCAAACATACTATATGCATAGTAAACACACTAATATAAATAATATAGCATAAAAAATGTTACACATCAGTATGTAACAAGTGAAAAAGTAAACTGATACATGCATGGGAGGGCTAAAGCAATGCATATTGGATAAGAAGTTGAATATGTTTGTGAAGATGATCTCCCTCACAAGAACTCGTCGAACTTATGTTGAAGAAGACTTCTAAGGCACAAGTGAAAAAGTAAACTCCCTGAAAGTTTGAAGCTGCGTCGTTGGGTGGCATAAACGTGCTCACATCATAATCTTTTTGCCTTGAAAAGAAAAGGAATAGCGGTTGGCGAATCCATCATGAATTTCTCGTCTATCATATTGCCACGGTCGTCCAAGAAGTAGATGGCTGGTATGCATGGGTGTCACATCACAAATTGCTTCATACTTGTATCTTCCAGTGGAAATGGAATGATAACTTGCTCGGTGATTTCGATCTCATCATCATCATTAAACCACTTAATCTTTTATGGACTTGGATGCTTCGTTGTTGTCGAACCAAGTTTCTTGACCATCAAAGTGCTGGCAATATTTGTACAACTTCCACCATCTATGACAATGGAGCACACTTTTCCTTGAACATGGCAATGTGTCTGAAAGATGTTTGAACATTGTAGATCATCCGACACGTCTTGGGTTGATGGATTGTTGAAGGAATCTTGTGACATGGTTAGTAAAAGAAAGATGAAAGAAATGTATAAAAGGACCTCACCAAACACACATACACAAAAACCTCACGGTCACTCCAAAGAAAAGAGAAGATGTCACTCAATTTCACTCGTGTTTACACTCTGGGAATTCTGGCTTTTACTTCCCCTTCTGTGCTCACCACTCTCTTGCCTTTTACCTCTCGAATCTCACAAATCAAGTTCTTGAAAGAACTAACTAAAACCTGTCAAATATTTTATGATATTATGACGTTTGGGCTGCAAAACAAGGGTTAAGTTTGGGAAATTGAAAGAACGAAGGAGTTTAAAAGAAGAAAAGTTTAGGGATTAAAATGTAAGAAAAGATAAATTGAAAGAAAGAAATGAAGAAAACAGAATCGTTACCACAAAACTTAACTTACAAACTGGTCGCGAGCAATCAAACTTGAGGAACTTCTCCGAGTTGGTTGCTTGGATGTTTGTACTGCAATCTTCACCCTTTTGTAATTCTGATTTCTTTCCTCTTATTTTTTTTATCTAATTCAGATTCCTTGTATTTGTAGTAAGGAACAATATGAATTTCTTTTTGTTTTCTTTTTGTTTTTTTTGCTCTTTTTTTTAAATCATAAATAAGAAATGACAAAAATATAGGGCTTACTTGATTCTTCCTTTGCTCTGCTTACCACATGATACGCTCCAACTCTCTAATTGGCATTGTTGAGAGAAGCTTTGATTGCCCGAACCTTAGAATGCAAGTAAGCCTTGTTGCACGATCGTCTTCTTGTGGGAATATGTTGAAATGGATGAAAGAAGATAGGTGGCGGAAGGATGGTAGTGTTTGTAAGGTAAAATGGATGAAGGGAATGAAGATGGAAGGTGAAAGGTGATGGTTTTGGATAGTGAAACAAAAGAGGATTAAAGAAACAAGAAGGATAGTATTCAAAGTCTCAAAAAGATGAACTTATGCTAAGAAGCATAAACCTGAACTTGAATAAGGCTTTGAGGGTGGTAGGAAGGACTTAGATTGATGAATAATAAAATATTCCACAACCTAAAGTATCAAAAGATGGAGTAAGAGACACCACAAATCAATAAAATGATTTGATAAGTCAAAGAAGTTCTTAAAAGAATAAGAATGAGAGATAAACTCACAAAATATAATTTGTATTGATCAAAGTGTGTGTCCAAATGCCAAAATGGCTTACATATTTATAGTAGGGGAAGGAGGTGGCCGAATAGGCATGTACAAAGGCAAGGAATGTTTCGGCTAGAGCTTGTACCCCTTCACAATGGTCGAAAAGGCTTGAAAAGTGCATGAATAGGCCTTGATAAGTTATAAGAAATGATTCGGCCCCTTGGTGTCTCTCCACGATGGCGTCAAGCATGGGAATGGCGCCAAGCTTTCCCTCCCTTGGTCGAATGGGTGCATGGAAGCTTCCATGGTGTTTCAGCTGGTAGGTGACCCTTGGGGTGTCCACACTCTCGAGCTGGTAGTTGTAGGGTAAGCTGAGATGAGCTGATTGTGCTGAGGTTGAGCTGGTTCGAGCTGAGCTAGCTAGCTAAAGTTGAGTGATGTTTTGAGCTAAACAGAGCTTCATCTAGATAAGTGAGCTGGTTCTTTAGTGTCTTTGAGCTACCCTTGAACCATATGAGTGTTTTGGAGCTGAAACATAGCTTGCACTGTCTTTAAAAAGAACCGAATTTGAGAGAAAACTCACAAATAAATTTTTCATTCAAAAAAGTAACCCTTTTACATTGTTTGGAACATATATATATAGGAGAAGAGGGAGGGGTGGCCGGCCATAACATGCGGTTGAAATTAAATTACAATTTAAAATTCAACTTTAAATTTGTAACTAATGAAAACCTCCTTTGGGCGGCTACAAAAATCAGCCACTCATTTGAACCTTTAGGCGCCACATGAATCACATTTAACATGTGATAAATGTTTGAAATTCAAACGTAAAACTTCTTGGTCTTATCCATTAAGTTTGTTGCACAATGAGAAGGTAGGGGTTGTTTGGTTCGGCCACACATGCACACACATCATCCAAGCTGCCACGTGGATGCTTCGCATGACTAGATGCCACCTAGGCTGCCACATGTGCACTGGTACACTCCCCGACATGTAGGACACTTTTCACCTACTTCTAGACTTGTCAGCTGAAGTTGAGATAGTGGAGCTGAAGTTGAGCTGACTGGAACTAAGCTGAGCTAGAATGAGCTAGCTACAAGTGAAGTGAGATGAGGTGAGCTGGGATCAAAGGCTTCCAGCTATCTTGAGTTGAAGCTGAGCTGGTTACACTCTCCTGAGCTGGAGCTGAGCTGAATATAACTCTCCTGAGCTGTTGTCCTTTCATGTACATGTTACAAAACAATAGAACACTTATCAAAGCTTTGTAATCTTATTCAACAACACACAAACAAATACAAAAACGTTATAAGTCATGTCAAATACATTATAAAACACACCAAACATAATAGATACATAGTAAACAAACTTAGATACATAGTATAAGCATAGATATGTCACATATCAGCTTGAAACACATTATAAAGCCTATTTTCTAAGGCACAATCACTATCAAAAGATTCAAAAACTTTAGCACAAGTGAGGGAAAGAACTTCCCTGAATTTCTTTGCCTTAGAATGAGTGATAAGTCCTATTAAGACCTCCGGATCAGTCTCCTTTGCATGCATGGATGTGCTCACATCAACATCTTTCATACAAGATGCCTTGATGTGTGCACGTTCACCAGCAAGTTTTGCACACTTTCATGTTGTGTTTTAAACATGAAAGACACAGGAGTTTTCTTCACTTCTCTCATATTACTTACTTTTTCTACACTCATTTCTGGTTATTTAGATTCATGTTGTCACATCATACTCTGTATATGTTTTGCATACTTTATTTTCATGACCTTAGCATGTTATATGTGATACCCATACTTAAGTTTAAAACCACATCTTTACTTAAGCAAATGTTTGTGATAGAGTAGCGCAAACTTGGATTCGGAAGCCTTCAATCAAGTTGTTGCAAGAACTAAGAGCTATAGACTCAATCAAGAAAGCTATGGGCAGATCTGAAAATTCAATAGAAAAGAGAAGGGCTATCTTGAAAATTTTAGATTCAAGGCTGGAAATTTAAAGAAAAGAATACAATAAGAAAGAGTAGAAGATAAATAATAAGAATATAACGAAAAGATTAAAAAAGATGAAGTGAAGAATAGTAAAAACAAATCTGAAATTCCAAGCTTTGTTTATGGAATTATGGGAGATGGCATGAAGATTGAATATGAAGATGGCTTGCGATTTGTTGTTGTTGTTTTGTCCTCGGCACCCTCTTAGACGCAATTATCTAAGCAAGCAACCTCAAGCAGCTCTAACCCACCCTCCTAGACGCAATTACCTAGGCAAGCAAGAGTGTGAAGATGATCTCCCTCACAAGAACTCGTCGAACTTATGTTGAAGAAGACTTCTAAGGCACATGTAATCAGCACTTGCAAAAACAAACTCACTAAATATTTCATTAATCAAAGAAAATCTGAATAATCTCCATTACAATGGTGGAGGCTTCATGCTTTTATAGGTGAAGGATAGCCAAAGTAATCTAACTTCTACTAAAACTAGGAAACCCTAATTTAATTAAAAAAATAAAAGAAAAACAGCCTTTAAACTCCTTGTGCTTGGGCTGCAAGTGATAAGCTGATAAGTGCAGGTGATAAGTTGATAAGAGTTGCTTGGGAGAAGGGTGGCTGGTTCCTAAAGTATATAAAACCCTAAAAACATAATTTAAATGTTAATAATTAAGTTGAGCTAAGTCTAATTCGTCCAAAAGCCTTATATAATAGCTTTTGGGCTGAATTTTACAAATTCCCGTAATAATCCCGTATCCAGTTTTCTGCATGCGCAGTCTTCAGTAAAATGAACATATCTTGAGTTCCCAATGTCCGATTGATGCGTTTCAAGATGCGTAGGAAAGGTAACTGAATGCCGGTGAATTTGTTAGAAGACAACTCTGCCCAGAAATGCCAGGATCCCATTCGAAATGTCGTCTCAAGTTGGCTGACTTTCCAGACTTCACAAACAGATTCAACTTCTTGTCCAATATGCATTGCTTTAGCCCTCCCATGCATGTATCATTCCCCCTCTCCTCAAAAGGATTCGTCCTCGAATCAAAAACAGTAAAAGAAGGGCGTTTAACAATGGCAATTGAAACGGAATCTTTGTCATAGGTGGAATGATCCAATTGAGCTCCTCTTAATGGTTCAACAAAATACTGAAAAAAGAACTCAAAGCCACTCGAAACAATGATGTTATGGTTAGGTCGAAAAAATTCTCTCATTATCTTTTTCTCGCCTTTTTCATTTGGACATTGTTCGACTTTTACCTCATGTTTCTTTTCACTCGCCAAAATTAGGCCATTAATTTGACTTTTATTGCTCTCGGCCTCTTGACTCTTGGTCTTTTTTAAATAAGATAACTCACATACCCAATCCCTCTCACAAAAAATATCATCGAAATACAATTTCTGTAGAGGATGAAGTGTTTCTAACAGAATGATAGGACGAGAATTAAATAAAGGGTTAGAATCACGCTTACTTTCTTGGGAGGTTGTTGATGAATCAAGAGAACTCATTACTAAGCATGAACTATTGTCTTGATTTATGGGTTCAAATCTTTCTTCTTCCGAAACGTCATCTTCTGAAAGTATTTGCTCATTATTGGGTATGGTTAAACTCTCAGTAGTGACATCTTCCTCATGTTCTCGAGGATAACAAATTTCTTCGACATCTTGCTTTCCTTGGTCTTCTTCGACATGACTCACCGATGGTTGTTCATTATCCTGTTGGACTAGCGATAATTCGTTTTCCTTCGGCGCGGTACTACTAGGGTCGAATAGTGCATTAGTAGGGTTGTGAAAAGTTGAAGGTTGAGATGTATCTCTATCAAAAGAGGAGTATTTCTTTTGACAAGTCTTGGATTCTTGTTGTTGGTAATGTTTTGGAACGATAATCTCCATTACAATGGTGGAGGCTTCATCCTTTTATAGGTGAAGGATAGCCAAAGTAATCTAACTTCTACTAAAACTAGGAAACCCTAATTTAATTAAAAAATAAAAGAAAAACAGCCTTTAAACTCCTTGTGCTTGGGCTGCAAGTGATAAGCTGATAAGTGCAGGTGATAAGTTGATAAGAGTTGCTTGGGAGAAGGGTGGCTGGTTCCTAAAGTATATAAAACCCTAAAAACATAATTTAAATGTTAATAATTAAGTTGGGCTAAGTCTAATTCGTCCAAAAGCCTTTTATAATAGCTTTTGGGCTGAATTTTACAAATTCCCGTAATAATCCCGTATCCAGTTTTCTGCATGCGCAGTCTTTAGTAAAATGGATGTATCTTGAGTTCCCGATGTCCGATTGATGCGTTGGAAAGGTAACTGAATGCCGATCAATTTGTTAGAAAACAACTCTGCCCAGAAATTCCAGGATCCATCCGAAATGTCGTCTCAAGTTGGCTGACTTTCCAGACTTCACAAACAGATTCAACTTCTTGTCCAATATGCATTGCTTTAGCCCTCCCATGCATGTATCAGTTTGCATCTTTAGATTGTAGTTTGCATCATTTAAAACTTTACTTTATACTTATGCATTATAGTCCCTATACTATTTAAAGGAGACATTACTTATATAATTCATTGCTTTCTTCATAGATTATATTAACACAGCTCAAGGGAGTGTGCTACAGCTCGGTTCCAGCTCAAAATGTCAAAATTAGCTCAAAACGTTGTTTGGCCTTTTCAACTCCACAAGCTGCCGAATGGTTCGAGGACACTTATGAAGTCTTAAAAGAGCTCAAGGATACTAAAAGGCCAGCTCACTCAGCTCAAAACAGCTTCAAAGAGCTCAAATAGCAAAAGAGTGATTTTTGAGCAAATGAGGATTCGTTTCAGCTCCAAAACACTCCAGTAGCTAGAGGACAACTTAAAGGCACTTCAAGACTAGCTCACTCAGCTAAAAAAAGCTCGGATCAGCTCAAATCAGCTACTCACATTTAGCTAGCTAAGTCAGCTAGCTAGCTCAGCTCAAGTCAGCTCAAGCCTAGCTCGTCCAGCTCATCTCCAGCTCCTCTGACTACTACCAGCTCCTTCAGTGGTCCAGCTAGTGACACTAGCTACCTAGCTAAGTGATGGAAGGGCACCTACCTAGCCGAATAGCAAAGGAGGGAACCTAGGCACCTCTATACACCTTGGCGCCAATTTGGAAAGGTGCAAGGCTGCCGAATATTGCTTGATAGGTTACAACACCTATTCAAGCCCTTATCACACCAATTCGGCCAAAGGAGGGAGACACCAAGGCTACCGAATCATTCCCTCTCCCCTACACACCATTTCAGCCACCCCTTTCATTTACTATAAATATGTAATGCATTTTCATTTGTAAACACACAATTCAGATTATAAAAATTACTTTGTGAGGTTTCCTCTCATCCTTGTTCTTTTTAGAACTTCTTGACTTATCAAATCTTTATTGATTTGTGGCGTCTCCCTTTTCTTTCCATCTTGATACTTTAGATTGTTAAACATCCATTTTTTCTCAGTCTAAGTCCTTTTACCACCCTCAAGGCCTCATCCAAGTTAGGGTATATGCTTCTTATCATATGTTCATCTTTTTGAGCCTTTGAATACTACCAACATCCTTTCTCTTCACCATCTTCCATACACCATCCGAAACCATCTTCCTACTTATCTATCTTCCTTTCCTTACACCCTTTTGACATACAAACACTACCATCCTTCCTCAACCTATCTCCTTTCATCCATTTCACAATATTTTCACAAGAAAACATTCATGATACAAGGCTTGCTTGCATTCAAAGGTCCGGGCAATTAAAGCTTCTCTCTACAACATCAATTGGAGAGTTGGAGCGTATCATGTGGTATCAAAGCAAAAAGAAAGAATCAAGTAAGTCTTATATCTTCTTATTTCAATTCTGATAATAAAAAAACAATAAAAAAGAGAAAATTCAGATTGTTCCAAACACTAGGAATCTGAAGTAGATAAAAAAAAAGAAAATCAGAATTTCAAAAGGGTGAAGATTGAAGTACAAACGTCCAAGCAACCAACTCCGAGAAGTTCCTCAAGTTTGATTGCTCATGACCAGTTTCTAAGTCAAGTTTTGTGGTAACGTTCTGTTTTCTTCATTTCTTTCATTTGTATCCTTATTTTTACCTTTTTCTTACATTTCAGTCCCTAAACTTTTTCCTTTTCATTGTAAACTCTTTCTTTCTTTCTATTTCCAACCCTAACAATTGTTTTGCAGCCCAAACGCCATATTATCAATAAAAGTTTTGATGTGTTCGAGTTAGTTCTCTTAAGAACTCGTTTTGAGAGAATGTGAGTGGAAAAAGGCACAGAGAGTTTGTGAGAGCAGAAGAGGACAAGTAAAAGCCAAATAAGTCCTAGAGTGCAAACATGAGTGAATTGAGCGACGTCTTACTTTCCTTGGAGTGAACGTGAGGATTTTGTGTGTATAAACTGGTGAGGTCCTAAATTCCTATCATATTTTCAATTTAAAATGTCTCGGCATGCACGTGACAATGAAGAAGAACACCCTACTCAAAACCTCCAGACTCAAGCACTAATTCAGGAGATGAGAAGGCTTCTACGTGTAGAATTAGAGCCTATTCATAAGAGGATGGATCGACTTGAAGGTTCCCAAGGAGATAACCGAAGCAATAGGGGACATGAGAGGTAAAACCGGCCTAGATTGTTGAAGAAAGTGATGCAGAGGATGTCGTATCCATCAAAAGTCATGCAAGAGACTGAGGCCAGGTTGATGACAATTTGGGAAGCATTCGGGTTAACATACCTCCTTTTCAAGGCAAAACGGATCCAAAAGCTTATTTAGAATGGGAAAGCAAGGTCGAACACATTTTTGAATGTCACAACTATTCTGAACAGAAAAAGGTTCGATTGGCAGCCATGGAATTCATTGATTATGCTTTGATATGGTGGGATCAGTTGAAGAGTTCTAGGAGAAGAAACGGTGAAAGAGCAATCAACACTTGGACACAAATGAAAGGTATAATGTGAAAAAAATTTGTACCTAACCATTATCACCGTGATCTCTATTATAAGTTGCAGAACCTCAAACAAGGCAACAAAAGCGTGGAGGATTATTATAAAGAAATGGAAGTTGCCATGATCCGTGCAAGTGTGGAGGAAGATCGAGAGGCTACCATGGCTAGGTTTCTAGCAGGGCTTAATCCAGACATTGCTAATGTGGTGGAATTACAACACTACATTGAAATCGAAGAAATGGTGCACATGGCCATTAAAATTGAAAGGCAGCAACGTAGGAGGACTTCCTCTAGGAGCGTCATCACCTCTGCACCAAAATGGACTCCTAATGCACCAAAGAAGGCCACTCCTTTTCAGGCCAAGGAACCAGCCGAATCTTCCAAGAGTAAGGCTGTTGTAGAGAATGCTCGAGGGAAGCAATCAGAACCACATACCCGGTCCAGAGAAATCAAATGCTTCAAGTGCTTAGGACATGGCCATATTGCTAGTCAATGTCCTAACAAGAATACTATGCTTCTAATGGACAATGGGGAAATTGCATCAGATCAAGAAGAAGAAATCCAAGAAGAAGAATTAGAATCTGAAGAAGAGGAGATCACCCCTGTTGTGGATGGCAAATTAATGGTGGTCAAGAGACTCCTAAATGCTCAAATGGCAGCAGAACAAGAACAAAGAGAAAACATCTTCCACACCCGGTGCCATGTTCAAGATAAAGTTTGTTTTCTGATCATCGACGGGGAAAGTTGCACAGATGTGGCCAACACACTTATGGTAGACAAATTGGGCCTTAAAACCCTCAAACATCCAGCACCATACAAGCTTCAGTGGCTGAATGATTCAATAGCGTTAAAGGTTACCAAACAAGTTCTTATTCCTTTCTCCATTGGTTCTTACAAAGATGAAGTTCTGTGTGATGTTGTACCCATGCACGCTAGCCATATACTACTCGGGAGGACATGGCAATATGATCGAAGAACCATGCATGATTGCTACTCAAATCAGTTCATATTCAAGCATGGAGGAAAGAAGATTGTTCTCACGCCAATGACTCCTAAACAGGTGCAGCATGATCAGAATCTGATGAAACAAAGTGTGGAGGCATGGAAGCAAGAAAAGGCTCAAGCAAAACTCAAAGCCAAGGATGACCAAATGAGCGGCAATATTGAAATGATTAGGGAATGTCTTTTGACACGCCCTATGATCAAATCAATTTATTCTAACCCCAATCAAGCACATGTTTCTTTTTCTTTTTCTTTGCAGAAAATAAGAAGAAACTTGGAAAGGAAGCACACCAAGGTTCTATCATTCATAGAAGAGACAGACCTAAACCAGCAACCTTCAATTTGAGGACAAATCGCTCAAAAGAAGGAGGGGATGATGTGTGCACGTTCACCAGCAAGTTTTGCACACTTTCATGTTGTGTTTTAAACATGAAAGACACATGAGTTTTCTTTACTTCTCTCATATTACTTACTTTTTCTACACTCATTTCTGGTTATTTAGATTCATGTTATCACATCATACTCTGTATATGTTTTGCATACTTTATTTTCATGACCTTAGCATGTTATATGTGATACCCATACTTAAGTTTAAAACCACATCTTTACTTAAGCAAATGTTTGCATCTTTAGATTATAGTTTGCATCATTTAAAACTTTACTTTATACTTATGCATTATAGTCCCTATACTATTTAAAGGAGACATTACTTATATAATTCATTGTTTTCTTCATAGGTTATATTAACACAGCTCAAGAGAGTGTGCTACAGCTCGGTTCTAGCTCAAAATGTCAGAATCAGCTCAAAACGTTGTTTGGACGTTTCAAGACTCTACAAGCTGCCAAATGGTTCGAGAACACTTATGAAATCTTAAAAGAGCTCAAGGATACTAAAAGACCAGTTCACTCAGCTCAAAACAGCTTCAAAGAGCTTAAATAGCAAAAGAGTGATTTCTGAGCAAAGGAGGATTCGTTTCAGCTCCAAAACACTCCAATGGCTAGAAGACAACTTAAAGGCACTTCAAGACTAGCTCACTCAGCTAAAAGAAGCTCGGATCAGCTCAAATCAGCTACTCACCTTTAGTTAGCTAGCTAGCTCAGCTCAAGCCTAGCTCGTCCAGCTCATCTCCAGCTCCTCTGACTACTACCAGCTCCTTCAGTGGTCTAGCTAGTGACACTAGCTACCTAGCTAAGTGATGGAAGGGCACCTACCTAGCCGAATAGCAAAGGAGGGAACCTAGGCACCTCTACACACCTTGGCGCCAATTTGGAAAGGTGCAAGGCTGCCGAATAGTGCTTGATAGGTTATCAACACCTATTCAAGCCCTTATCACACCAATTCGGCCAAAGGAGGGAGACACCAAAGCTGCCGAATCATTCCCTCTCCCCTACACACCATTTCGGCCACCCCCTTTCATTTACTATAAATATGTAATGCATTTTCATTTGTAAACACACAATTCAGATTATAAAAATTACTTTGTGAGGTTTTCTCTGATCCTTGTTCTTTTTAGAACTTCTTGACTTATCAAATCTTTATTGATTTGTGGCGTCTCTCTTTTTCTTTCCATCTTGACACTTTAGATTGTTAAACATCCATTGTTTCTCAGTCTAAGTTCTTTTACCACCCTAAAGGCCTCATCCAAGTTAGGGTATATGCTCCTTAGCATATGTTCATCTTTTTGAGCCTTTGAATACCGCCAACATCCTTTCTCTTCACCATCTTCCATACACCATCCGAAACAATCTTCCTTCTTATCTATATTCCTTTCCTTACACCCTTTTGACATACAAACACTACCATCCTTCCGCAATCTATCTCCTTTCAACCATTTCAACATATTTTCACAAGAAAACATTCGTGATACAAGGCTTGCTTGCATTCAAAGGTACAGGCAATCAAAGCTTCTCTCTACAACATCAATTGGAGAGTTGGAACGTATCATGTCTCATCAATGATAAGGTATGTGTTGTAATTATCGATGGTGGTAGTTGCACTAATGTTGCTAGTTCTGTGATGGTTGATAAGTTAGGTTTGAAGAGAGTTCAGAGTGACTGAGTAGGTTCTAGTGTCGTTTGCCAATGGAAAGTACAAGGGTGAAGTACTTTGCGATGTTGTCTTAATGGATTCAAGCCATTTACTTTTGGGACGCCCATGGCAGTATGACAAAAGGGCGATGCATGATGGCTTTACGAACAAGTATTGTTTTATGCATGCATGTAAGAAGATCACCTTGGCACCTTTGACACCGAGTCAAGTGCAAGAAGACCAAGTGAGATAGCGAAAGAATATCGAAGAAGCTCGAGGGAAAAAGAAGATGAATGTGTACGCAAGCAGCAAGGAAATCAGGAAATGTCTTTCCTCTTAGCATTCTTTGTTTATTTTGTTGTTTAAAGATAGTTGTTTATTGGCTGAGATTCCAAGTGATTTGTCTGCTTCAATTTCATCTCTTTTGCAGGAATTTGAGGATGTGTTTTCGGATGAAACACCGAAGGGTTTGCCCCCTCTTTGTGGCATTGAACATCAGATTGATTTTATTCCAAGAGCCATTGATACAAGCATAGGAGGGCTAAAGCAATGCATATTGGACAAGAAGCTGAATCTGTTTGTGAAGTCTGGAAAGTCAGCCAACTTGCGACGACTTTTCCGATGGGATCCGGGAATTTCTGGGCAGAGTTGTCTTCTAACAAATTGACCATCATTCAGTTACCTTTTCAACGCATATTGAAACGCATCTTGAAAGCTATTATATAAAACTTTTGGACAAATTAGACTTAGCCCAACTTAATTATTAACATTTAAATTATGTTTTTAGGGTTTTATATACTTTAGGAACCATCCACTCGTCTCCCAAGCAGCTCATATCAGCTTATCACTTCCACTTATCAGCTCATCACTTGCAGCCTAAGCACAAGGAGTTTAAAGGCTATTTTTCTTTTATTTCTTAATTAATTTAGGGATTCCTTGTTTTAGTAGAAGTTAAATTACGTTGGCTATCCTTCACTTATAAAAGGATGAAACCTCCACCATTGTAATTTAGATTATTCATATTTTCTTTGGTTAATGAAATATTTAGTGATTTTGTTTTTGCAAGTGTTGATTACTTGTGCCTTAGAAGTCTTCTTCAACCTAAGTTCGACGAGTTCTTGTGAAGGAGATCATCTTCACACTCTTTGATAAAAGGGGTACGTTGCTTGAGAAACAATGTTCCTTGTCTGTAACGGATCTAGGATAGTAGCAAGCATATCTCTGCAATAAAAACAAAAATGGACATTGTTTTAGGATCAAAATAACAAGAAAAATATAAAAAGAAAATAAAAAGAAACAAAGAAAAAGGGTGTAGGAATTTTTGGCATATTTGGACGACAAAGAAGACGAATGCTTCAACATGCGTTCACGGCTGTTTCGGTGTCCGAAAAATGACAGAAACGTTGCTGGAAATTCAACGGAAATTTGGTAGCATTAAACTCGAAAGAACCTGCACAATCTACTGAGCAAACCAGAATCGAATCTATCTAACGTCAAAGACGGAAAGCTCGAAAGAACATACACAATATACTATGCAAACCCGAATCAAATATGCTTCACGTCGGAGGACTTGGACCCAGTAGATACCGACCTAGGAACCCAAAGTATCAAGTAAATTTGACACAACAAAAAATGTCTAAAATGCTAAAGAAAGTTCGGTGAAAAACCGAAATTGAGAGAATAATCTAACAAAATTTTCTTCATAAACTGTCTAACCTTTTACATGGTGAAATTCGGTGTACATATATAGGGACAAGAGGGAAACTACCGAATGAAATTTCTGGATGTTAATTAAGCCTTTAAAAAACTAAAATTACAAATATAAACCTCCAATGGGCGGCTGCACCTTTCTGGACGTGTATTTGAAATTTGGTGGTTGTAATGTGGATAAGGCCACGTGATAAATGTGCATGCATGACTTTTGAATTTCAAAGCCACAAAAAAAAAACTTTCAAAGTGGAGCGGCAATGTGATAATGGCACATGCAAAATGTGCATGTTTGTTTGAAATTCAAATCAAACGACCATATATAAAAAATATGTCGTGTTTGAAAATCAAATGGCCATTGACGCACATGTGTAAATGTGGAAACAATGGTTCGGCTTGCTGTTCCATGATGAAAACAAGGGCTCGCACAATCACACACATAATCGAGACAACGACAATTCGGTTCACACCTGTTGCACTGGCTGCCACTAGACGTGTCAGTTGTAGTTGAGCTACTGAATCTAAGTTGGGCTGACAGAAAATGAGCTGAGCTGAAATGAACTAGCTGAAAGTGTAACGAGCTGAAAGTGAGCTGGTTACACTCTCTTGAGCTGGGTCCGAGCTACATACACTCTGGTGAGCTGGAGATGAGCTGCACACACTCACTTGAGCTGGAGTTGAGCTGCATATGCTCACTTGAGCTAGTGTCCTCCTACGTACCTGTTACAAAACAATGAAACTTTTATCAAAGTTTTGTAAACTTATTCAATAACACTTAAACAAGTATAAAAACATTATAAGGCATATCAAACTTATTCAAAACACACCAAACATACTATATTCCTAGTAAACACACTAATAAAAATAATATAGCATAGAAAATGTTACACATCAGTATGTAACAAGAGAAAAAAAGAAACTTCCCTGAAAGTTTGAAGCTGTATTGTTGGGTGGCATAAACGTGCTCACATCATCCCCCCTTCTTTAATGCAATTTGTCCCAAAATCGACCCTCATTACAAAAGGGAACAATTTCGACTTTCGCATTGCAGGGAACTTCCTCATCTTTCATGCTCGACACATATGTCATCCTCTCGAATCAAGTTCTTTTATAAAGAACACAAATGGAAATGCCTTCTTTCTTGCACCTTTCCGAATAATGCACAACATAAAGTTGGACAATGCTCGTTGCACATTCGTAATCCTACAAATAATGACATACAAAGGCAACTCCAAAGAACAACAAGAATCTCGACGATCATCTAGAATCACAACACAAGGTTGTTCACAATCCAATGTACAACCAAAGAAATTAGCATACAAAAATGAAAAATCAATAGTACAATGGAAAGGAACGCCAAAACGTGGTAAAGAAGGTTGCTTAATTTCCGGAAAGAACATAGATGCACTAGACATACCAACAGTAGCAACCTTGGGAACTTCACATGGCAGCACCTTATTAACCTGCAAGTTAGAAGAAGAAATAGAAGAAAATGTCGAATCAGATAATACTTGTGGATTTGCTTTCTTCTTTTCACATTCATTCTTCTCTTTGGTTCGCCTTCCAAGTTGCAGTACTCGCTTTCAAACGAACTTCGTCTTCATATACTTCACTTGGAGTCATAGGTGCCAAAGTTACCTTTTTGCCCTCATGAGTAAAAGAGTATCGATTGGTGTAACAATCGTGCAAAACTCTCTTATCATACTGTCACGGTCTTCCTAACAACAAATGACAAGTATACATAGAACAAACATCACAAGTTACCTCATCCTTGTATTTTCCAATGAAAAATGGTATACCAACTTGTTTGGTAACTTTGATTTCAACACCATCATTCAACCATTGTAACTTGTACGGATTGGGATGCGCTATCGTCTTCAGTCCTAACTTGTCAACCATGAGAGTACTAGCAATGTTAGCACAACTACCACTATCAATAATCACAATACATACCTTGTCGTTCACGTTGCATCTCGTATGGAAGAGATTGTTCCGTTGCGATTCATCTTGTGCTGGCTGATCATTCAGACTTCTCTTGTCAACAAGTGCTTCACCGGTAGCCAATGTCTGCACATTGTCATCATTTATTTCTTTATGGACAGAATGGAAACCACCCCCATCTAATCTATCCAATTGAGAATGTATAGGTTGCAATGCATTAGCAATCACTCGTTGTATCATGCGCTCTAAGGCTTGCATCTGGAGATTCGGTGGTTGTTGTTCACCCGAATTATCATCAGAACCTGCCATGTTGAAAAACCAAAACCACAAACAAAAAAACACAATATATGTATATATATATTAGTGATAAAAATAAAAAAATGGACCTCACTGCACACTCAACAAAATCTCACAGATCACTCCAAGGAAAGATCGCTCAACAATTGCACTCAAACGCTCGTGTTTCACTCGGGAGAATACTTGAATGGCTCTTTTTGTCCCCCCTTCTGTTCTCACGCGCTCAATTGCCTTTTCCACTCGATCTCTCGCAATTAGTTCTTTAAGGAACTAACTCGATCTTTCAGACTTGTTAACTGTGTCAAACTTACAAGATAATATAATAGGTAAACAAACAAATGGTTAGAGGACAAAATAGGGGTTGTTAGGTGAAATAAAAAAAGGCTGAAAAAGAAAAAAAATAAGAAGACTAAAAATTGGTGATGAAACAAAATAAATAAAGGCTGATAAAATGAAGGAAAGGAAACAACTTACTACAAAAGAAATGCTTACAACGATCCTATCACCGAACAAACAAGAACACATCATTTCGGGTGATTTTGAAGCATTCCATGGAAAATTTGAGCATCCTTCATCATTTTCACAAACAAATAGCACATATGTATGAAAAGAAACACACTTTTTGAATTTAATTTTTTTTAAATTTTTTATTTCGAGTTAACTTTGAATTTTTTTGGTCAACGTTGACTATTTTTCTATAAAATTTTTTTCTTCGAATTTTCCTCTTTTTTGTTTTTGACTTTTGTATTTTTTTGTCTGGTAGTGCAGAAAGTGCTAAAATATGACTAAGCTCTGACACCATATGATAAAATGGGTACGTTGCTTGAGAAACAACGTTTGTTGTCTGTAACGGATCTAGGATAGTAGCAAGCATATCTCTGCAATAAAAACAAAAATGGACATTGTTTTAGGATCAAAATAACAAGAAAATATAAAAAGAAAATAAAAAGAAACAAAGAAAAAGGGTGTAGGAATTTCTGGACATATTTGGACGACGAAGAAGATGAATGCTTCAAGATGCGTTCGCGACTGTTTCGGTGTCCGAAAAATGATAGAAACATTGCTGGAAATTCAGTGGAAATTCGGTAACGGTAAACTCGAAAGAACTTGCACAATCTACTGAGCAAACCCGAATCAAATCTGTCTAACGTCAAAGACGGACAGCTCGAAAGAACCTGCACAATATACAATGCAAACCCGAATCGAATATGCTTCACGTCGGAGGACTTGGACCCACTAGATAGCAATCTAGGAACCTGAAGTATCAAGTAAATTTGACACAACAAATGTCTGAAATGCCAAAGAAAGCTCGTTGAAAAACCGAAATTGAGAGAATAATCTCACAAAATTTTATTCATAAACTGTCTAACCTTTTACATGGTGAAATTCAGTGTACATGTATAGGGACAAGAGGGAAACTACCGAATGAAATTTCTGGCTGTTAATTAAGCCTTTAAAAAAAACTAAAATTACAAATATAAACCTCCAATGGGCGGCTGCACCTTTTTGGCCATATATTTGAAATTTGGTGGTTGTAATGTGGATAAGGCCACATGATAAATGTGCATGCATGGCTTTTGAATTTCAAAGCCACAAATAAAAACTTTCAAAGTGGAGCGGCAATGCAATAATGGCACATGAAAAATGTGCATGTTTGTTTGAAATTTGAAATTCAAAGCAAACGACCATATATATAAAATATGTCGTGTTTGAAAATCAAATGGCCATTGACGCACATGTGTAAATGTGGAAACAATGGTCCAGCTTGATGTTCCATGATGAAAACAAGGGCTCGCACAATCACACACATACTTGAGACAACGGCAATTCGGTTCACACCTGTTGCACTGGCTGCCACACCCTTGTTGGACACTTGTTCAGCTGCTACTGGACGTGTCAACTGTAGTTGAGCTACTGAATCTAAGTTGGGCTGACAGAAAATGAGCTGAGCTGAAACGAACTGCGTACATTGAATGTAAGCCTTTGGGATGATTCTTGGCAAGAATTTTGGCGTTTTGGGTGAGAAATTCGAACAAAAGTGGAAAATTCACAAAAATCAAATGAATGAATTTTGAGCTAAAAATTTCCATATCAGATTTAAACCATTGGATGAGTCTCCACATAAAATTTCAGAATTTTTTGACATCGGGAACACTTCGAACAAAGTGGATCAAAATTGACCAGAATTAGGTTCTTTTCCTCTATTTTCAACCTAGTTTAGTTTCTTTCTGCCAATTTTCATTCTTTTTAGTTTATTTATCTTATAAAAAAAGCAAAAAAAGAAAAAAAAAACTGAAGAAAAGTGAGCCATTCTTTTGGCTGAAATTAAAGCACTCAAAAATTGAATTTGAATGCCAGTAACCTCTTTGGGCGGCAGCAAACATCAGCCATGCATTCAAAATGCATGTGGCGCCTCCTTTACACATTTAACATGTGCTAAATGTTTGAAATTCAAACAAAAACGTCCACCCATGCTTATCCATTCATGTGTCGCACAAATGCAAAGAAGAGAGGTTGTTTTCAGCCAAACTTGCACACACATGTGCCAAGGCTGCCACATGTGCAAGTCACATACTCGGATGCCACCTAGGCTACCACATGTGCACTAGAACACTCCCCGACATGTATGACGCTTTTGAGCTACTTCTGGACTTGTCAGCTAAAGTTGAGCTAGTGGAGCTGAAGTTGAGTTGACAGGAATCAAGCTGAGCTGAAATGAGCTAGCTAAGAGTGTTAGGAGTTGAACTGAGCTGGGAGCTAAGCCTCTGAGCTGACTTGAGCTGAGGATGAGCTTATCACACTCTCCTGAGCTAAAAGTGAGCTGGTTACACTCTCCTGAGCTGGGGCCGAGCTACATACACTCTGGTGAGCTGAAGATGAGTTGCATACACTCACTTGAGCTGGAGTTGAGCTGCATATACTCACTTGAGCTAGTTTTCTCCTAAGTACATGTTACAAAACAATGAAACTCCTATCAAAGCTTTGTAAACTTATTCAATAACACTTAAACAAATATAAAAACACTATAAGTTATACTAAACTAATTCCAAACACACCAAACATACTATATGCATAGTAAACACACTAATATAAGTAATATAACATAAAGATGTTACATATCATCATGTAACAAGTGAAAAAACAAACTTCCCTGAAAGTTTGAAGTTGCATCGTTAGGTGGCATAAAGGTGCTCACATCATCCCCCTTCTTTAATGCGATTTGTCCCCAAATCAACACTCATTACAAAAGGGAACAATTTTGACTTTCGCTTGGCAGGGAACTTCTTCATCCTTCTTACTCGGCACAAATGCCATTCACTTGGTACAAATTCTTTCTCAAGAGAAACGAAATTTGAAGGTGCAAGATGGGCCTTCTTTCTTGTACCCTTCCGAATAATGCACAACATATATACAAACAATTCTCTTCGTGCATCCTTAAACATGCAAATAAAGACAACTCCAAAGAACAACAAGGATCTCGACAAACTATCAGAATCACAACACAATATGCACAATCCAATGTACGACCAAAGAATTCATAATCCAAAGATGAAAAATCAAGAGCACTATGGAAAGGAATGTCAAACCGTGATAAAGAAGGTTGCTGAATTTTTGAAGAGAACATAAATGCACTAGACATACCAACGTTTGCAATCTTTGAGACTTCATCTGGCATCACTTTGTCAATTTGCAAATTAGAAAAAAGAAGTAGAAGAAAATGTAGAACCTGAAAATATCGTGGAATTTGCTTCCTCTTTTTCACATTCATTTTTCTCTTTGTTGGCTTTCCATGCTTCGATGCTCGTTTTCAAACGAATTTGGTCTTCATGTACTTCACTTGGAGTCAATGGTGCCAAAATAACCTTTTTTCCCTCATGATCAGAAGAGTATCAATTGGTATAACAATCATGTAGAACTCTTTTATCATATTGCCACGCCCTCCCTAAAAGCAAATGACAAGTATCCATAGAACAAACATCACAAGGTACGTCATCCTTGTATTTACCAATGGAAAATGGTACAACAACTTGTTTGGTAACTTTGATTTCACCACCATTATTCAACCATCGTAGCTTGTACTGATTAGGATGCTTCATTGTCGTCAAGCCTAACTTTTCAACCATGAGAGTACTAGCAACGTTCGTACAACTACCACTATCAATAATCACAATACAAACCTTATCATTCACATGGCATCGTGTAGGGAAAATGTTTTCTCATTGTTGTTCATCTTGAGATGGCGGCACATTTAAACTCTGTTTGACAACCAGAGTTTCACCGGTTGCTGGTAACTCCACATCCTCTTCAACATCTTCAACAGTGGGCTCATGTTCGTCTTTTTCAGAATCTGACTCTATTTCTCCGTTCTCACGCATCAGCCTGGTCCTCCTATTAGGACATTGGCTCGCAACATGTCCTCTGCTAAGACACTTGAAGCACTGGATTTCCCTCAACCTTTCTTGTGTCACCACTTTCTTGCCTCGCACTTTATCAGTAACATTGTTGTCGTTCAATTTTTATCGCCATGTGCACCATGTCATCAATCTCGACATAATGTTGCAATTCAACAATGTTAGCAATTTCAAGGTTCAAACCTCCAAGAAAATGTGCCATGGTAGCTTCTCGATCTTCCTTGATGTTTGCACGCATCATGACCATCTCCATCTCCTTGAAATAGTCTTCAACACTTCGATTACCCTGTTTCAAAGCTTGTAATTTCTGATATAAATCACGATGGTAATGGGATGGAACAAACCATTTTCGCATGATTCGTTTCATTTCGTCCCATGTAGTCACTAGACCTTCACTTGCACATCTTCGGCTAAGCAGTAATTGATCCCACCATATTAGGGCATAGTCGACAAACTCCATTGCTGCTAAACGAACCTTCTTTTGTTCTGAGTAGTTGTAACACTAAAAACGTTTTCAACTTTGCTTTCCCAAGCTAAGTACGCATCAGGATCTCTACATCCTTGAAAAGAAGGAATAGCAACCTTAATGTTAGTCAAATTGTCATCTACATGTTGCACACGTCCTTGTCTAAGAGTATGATGTCTCGGTGACTGTTCGACTTCATTGTCATTTATTCCTTCATGGAAAGAATTGGATCCTCCATCAATTATGTCCATTCTAGACTGTAATGGCTCCAATGCATTAGAAATCACTCGTTGCATCATGCGTTCCAAGGCTTGCATCTGGAGATTCGGTGGTTGTTGTTCACCCGAATTATCATCAGAACCTTCCATTGTGAATGACCAAAACAACAAACAGAAACAACACAATATATATATATATATATATATATATATATGTTAGTAAAATAAATAAAAAGGACCTCACAATAACACACTCAACAAAATTCTCACTCCAAGGAAAGATCGCTCTACAATTGCACTCAACGCTCGTGTTTCACTCGGGAGAATACTTGAATGGCTCTTTTTGTCTCCCCTTCTATTCTCACACGCTCAATTGCCTTTTCCACTTGATCTCTCGCAGACAGTTCTTCACGGAACTAACTTGATCCTTCAAACTTGTTAACTATGTCAAACTTACAAGATAATATAATAAGTAAAGAAACAAATGGTTAAAGGACAAAATAGGGTTGTTAAATGAAATAAAAGGCTGAAAAAGAAAGCAAAAACAAGGCTGGAAATTGATAATGAAATAAGAAAATAAGGCTGACAAAATGAAGGAAAAGAAAGACAACAACTTACTGCGAAGAAATGCTTACAACGATTCTATCACCGACCAAACAAGAACAAGTTGTTTCGGGTGATTTACAAGCATTTCATGGCATAAATAAGCACCCTTCATCATTTCCAAGCATTTCAATGAACAAACAACACTTTGTATTTGTAAAATACACTAACTTTTTGAATCTGATATTTTTTTTCGAAATTTTTTTCTGTAGACTTTGACTTATTTTTCAGAATTCGATTTTTTTATCTTTTTATTTTTTTGGTTTTGTAGTGCAGAACATGCCAAAATTTGACTAGGCTCTGATTACCATATGATAAGGGGTGTGTTGCTTGTCGAAACAACGTTCCTTGAATATTAACGGATCTAGGGTAGTAGCAAGCATATCTCTGCAATAAAAGAACAGGACAAGAGAAACTATCTCAAATAATTTTCATTCCAAATTGTCCAACCTTTTTAACATTGTTTAGAAGACATATATATAGCAAAAAGTGTGGTGGCCGAATTTACTAGTGTGGCTGAAACTAAAGCACTCAAAAATTGAATTTGAATGCTAGTAACCTCTTTGGGTGGCAGAAAACATCAGCCATGCATTCAAAATGCAAGTGGCGCCTCCTTTGCACATTTAACATGTGATAAATGTTTGAAATTAAAAAAAAACGTCCACCCATGCTTATCCAGTCATGTGCCGCAAAAATGCAAAGAAGAGAGGTTGTTTCGGCCAAACTTGCACACACATGTACCAAGGCGGCCACATGTGCAAGTCTCATACTCGGATGTCACCTAGTGATGTGAGCACGTTTATGCCACCCAACGTTGCAACTTCAAACTTTCAGGGAAGTTTGCTTTTTCATTTGTTACATACTGATGTGTAACATTTCTTATACTTATATTATTTATATCAGTGTGTTTTCTATGTATATATTATGTTAAGTGTGTTTTAGATAAGTTTGTCAGCTTATAATATTGTATGTTAAGCTATGTTAGCTTGTTGTGTGTTAAAACAATAAGGGTGCATTGTTTTGTAGCTTGCTTGAATGTTTTCAATAAGTTTACAATGCTCTGAGTGTGTTTCTTTTGTTTTCATATAGTTACAATAGAAGGGCAGCAGCTCAAAGGCTTAAACTTAGCTCGGATGAAGCTCACGGGAGTGTACGTAGCTCATCTTCAGCTCAAAGGAGTATCGGCAGCTCAACTCAGCTCACTTCACTCCCAGCTAGCTGAATTCAGCTCGTTTCAGCTCCAGTCAGCTCAACTTTACCTCCACTAGCTCAACTCCAGCTGACAAGTCCAAAAGTAGCTGAAAAGCGTCCTACATGTCGGGGAGTGTACCAGTGCACGCGTGGCAGCCTAGGTGGCATCCGAGCATGTAACTTGCACACGTGGCAGCCTTGACACATGTGTGTGCAAGTTTGGCCGAAAATCAACCCATTCCTCTCTCAAATGTGTGGCAAACTTGAAGATAAGAACAAAGGAAACACATTTAACATGTGTTTATTCTTTGAAATTCAAATAAAAGCAAAAATAACATGTGCTTTATCCATTTGGGCGCCCAAACTTCAAACATATGGCCAGAATTGCTTGTCGCCCCTTTAGTGGTTATTTAGTTAAATTTTTTTAATTTCAAATGGCTAATTAACAGCCACATATTTGAATTCAGCCAACTTCCCTTGTACTCTATATATATGAACGAAAATCACTTGTAAAAGGTTAGACTTTTTATGAAACAAAATTATTGTGAGTTTTTCTCTCAATTTCAGTTCTTCATTGAACTTCTTTGGCATTTTCAGACTTTGTTTGATTGTGTCATCCTCCTTGATACTTCGGATTCCTAGATCGCTATCTAGAGGGTCCAAGTCCGTTGGCGAAGAACGTATTCGATTCGGGTCCGCTCAGTATATTGTTCGGGTTCTTTCGAGTTCAACGTCATGTTAATTTCCAGCAACTTCAACGCCATTTTCTGCCATTTTAGTCGTTCATTTGCTGCCATGAAAGCCCTTTGAAGCATTCATCAACATTTGAATTCTGAAACTGCCTGAAAATTCCTTTCTCTCATTTCTTTCTTTATTTTCGTTTTTTTTGTTCTTGTTTTTTTAACATCATTCTAACATCCATAACATTGTGTTATTGCAGAAACATGCTTGCTATAATCCTAGATCCGTTACAAACAAAGGACCGTTGTTTCTGAAGCAACGTACCCCTTTATCATATGGTAATCAGAGCTTAGGTTGGATTATAGAACTTTCTGCACTACAAGAAATCAAAAAAAAAATACAGAAGTAAAAAAAATTGAAATTCTGAAAAAAAAAAGTCAAAGTCAAAGTTTGACCAGAAAAGTCAAAGTAAAAAAAATCGAAAAAAAATTCAAAAAAATCAGATTCGACAAATTAGTGTTGTTTACATCTTATACTGTTGTTTGGATCAAAAAAATGATGAAAAATTTCTTTGTTTACCGTGGAATGCTTCAAAATCACCTGAAACAACATGTTCTTGTTTGTTCGGTGATAGGGTTGTGGTAAGCATTTCTTTTGCAGTAAGTACTTTGTTTTTCCTTTCTTTCACTTCATTTTAAGCTTTAATTCCAGCCATGTTCTTATTTTGTTTCCAGCCTTTGTTTTTTTGTTCAATTAAACAGCCCTAAACTCTGTTTAACCTTTGTTCTATCATTTGTGCATTTATATCTTGGAGTTGACACAGATAACAAGTTTGAAGGGTCAGATTAGTTTCTTAAAGAACTGTTTGCGAGAGAACGAGTGCAAAAGGCATTTGAGCGTTGTGAGAACAGAAGGGGAGACAAAAAAAGCCATTCAAGAGCATTCTCCCGAGTGAAACACGAGCGCTGAGTGTTATCTTTTGAGTGCACTGTTCTTTTGAGTGATCTGTGAGATTTTGTTGAGTGTGCAGTGAGGACCATTTTTTTATTTCACTAACATATATATATTGTGTGTTCTTGTTTGTTGTTTTGGTTTTTCAACATGGCAGGTTGTGATGATAATTCAGGTGAACAACAACCATTGAATCTCCAGATGCAAGCCTTAGAACGGATGATGCAACAAGTGATTGCTAATGCATTGAAACCTATACATTCTCAATTGGATAGATTAGATGGGGGTGGTTCACATTCTGTCCATGAAGAGATAAATGATGACAATGTACAGACATTGGCTACCGGTGAAGCACTTGTTGACAAGAGAAGTCTGAATGATCAACCATCACAGGATGAACCGCAACGAAACAACCTCTTCCATACGAGATGCAATGTGAACGGCAAGGTATGTATTGTGATTATTGATAGTGGAAGTTGTGCTAACGTTGCTAGTACTCTTATGGTTGACAAGTTAGGACTGAAGACGACCACACATCCCAATCCGTACAAGTTACAAGGGTTGAATGATGGTGTTGAAATCAAAGTTACTGAACAAGTTGTTATACCATTTTTCATTGGTAAATACAAGGATGAGGTAACTTGTGATGTTTGTTCTATGGATACTTGTCATTTGTTGTTAGGAAGATCGTGGCAGTATGATAAGAGAGTTTTGCACGATTGTTACACCAATCGATACTCTTTTACTCATGAGGGAAAAAGGTAACTTTGGCACCTATGACTCCAAGTGAAGTATATGAAGACGAAGTTCGTTTGAAAGCGAGTACTGCAACTTGGAAAGCCAGCAAAAAGAAGAATGACTGTGACAAAGAAGAAGTGAACTCAAAGGTTTTATCTGATTCTACGTTTTCTTCTATTTCTTCTTCTAACTTGCAGGTTAATAAGGTGATGCCATGTGAAGTTCCCAAGTTTGCTAATGTTGGCATGTCTAGAGCATTTAAATTCTTTCCAGAAATTCAGCAACCTTCCATACCACGGTTTGACGTTCCTTTCCATTGTAATATTGATTTTTCATTTTTATATGCTGATTTCTTTGGTTGCCCATTGGATTGTGAACAACCTTGTGTTGTGATTCTGGATGATCGTCAAAATTCTTGTTGTTCTTTGGATTTGCCTTTGTATGTCATTGTTTGCAGGATTACGAATGTGCAACGAGCATTGTCTGACTTTATGTTGTGCATTATTCGGAAATGTACAAGAACGAAGGCATTTCCATTTGTGTTCTTTTTAAGATAACTTGATTCTAGAGGATGGCATATGTGCCGAGCAAGAAGGATGAGGAAGTTCCCTGCCAAGCGAAAGTCGAAATTGTTCCCTTTTGTAATGAGGCTCGATTTGGGGACAAACCGCATTAAAGAAGGGGGGGATGATGTGAGCACGTTTATGCCACCCAACGTTGCAACTTCAAACTTTCAGGGAAGTTTGCTTTTTCATTTGTTACATACTGATGTGTAACATTTCTTATACTTATATTATTTATATCAGTGTGTTTTCTATGTATATATTATGTTAAGTGTGATTTAGATAAGTTTGTCAACTTATAATATTGTATGTTAAGCTATGTTAGCTTGTTGTGTGTTAAAACAATAAGGGTGCATTGTTTTCTAGCTTGCTTGAATGTTTTCAATAAGTTTACAATGCTCTGAGTGTGTTTCTTTTGTTTTCATATAGTTACAATAAAAGGGCAGCAGCTCAAAGGACCGTTGTTTTCATATTGCAGAAACATGCTTGCTACAATCCTAGATCCGTTACAAACAAAGGACCGTTGTTTCTGAAGCATGTTCACTCCCTGACATGCAGGACACTTGATACATGCATGGGAGGGCTAAAGCAATGCATATTGGACAAGAAGCTGAATCTGTTTGTGAAGTTTGGAAAGTCAGCCAACTTGCGACGACTTTTTGGATGGGATCCAGGCATTTCTGGGAAGAGTTTTATTCTAACAAATTTACCTTCATTCAGTTACCTTTCCAACGCATCTTGAAACGCATCAATCGGACATCGGGAACTCAAGATACGTCCATTTTACTGAAGACTGCGCATGCAGAAAACTGGATACGGGATTATTACGGGATTTGGTAAAATTCAGCCCAAAAGCTATTATATAAGGCTTTTGGACGAATTAGACTTAGCCCAACTTAATTATTAACATTTAAATTATGTTTTTAGGGTTTTATATACTTTAGTAACCAGCCACCCTTCTCTCAAGCAACTCTTATCAACTTATCACTTGCACTTATCAGCTTATCACTTGCAGCCCAAGCACAAGGAGTTTAAAGGCTGTTTTTCTTTTATTTTTTTAATTAAATTAGGGTTTCCTTGTTTTAGTAGAAGTTATATTACTTTGGCTATCCTTCACCTATAAAAGGATGAAGCCTCCACCATTGTAATTTAGATTATTGAGATTTTCTTTGATTAATGAAATATTTAGTGAGTTTATTTTTACAAGTGCTGATTACTTGTGCCTTAGAAGTCTTCTTCAACATAAGTTTGACGAGTTCTTGTGAGGGAGATCATCTTCACACTCCTGCTTGCCTAGGTAATCGCGTCTAGGAGGGTGGGTTAGAGCCGCTTGAGGTTGCTTGCTTAGGTAATTGCGTCTAAGAGGGTGCCGAGGACAAAACCATCACAAATCCATCAAGCCATCTCCATCTTCAACTTCATGCCATCTCCATAGCCATAAACAAAGCTGAATTTTCAGATTTGTTTTATCTACCTCTTCTTCATTCTTTTTCAATCTTTTTTATTTTAATTCTTATTATTCATCCCCTAATCTTCTTTCTTATCTTTGTTTCTTTGATTTTCCAGCCTTGAATCTGAATTTTTCAAGAAAAGCCCTTCTCTTTTCTCTTGAATTTTCAGATCTGCTCTTAATCTTCTTTTTTTTTGAAAGGTAAATGGGCCTCGTTAAAAACCCTTTTCCTAGCGAAAAGGGAAAAGAGTGCCCCACTACAATATATTCATAATCAACCAAAGAGTACAGGAAATTGTCGAGACGATTACAATACCATCAGTTCATAAGGGAGAGTTCCTATTCAGCCATGGAACAAGTGAATAAGCAAACTTCCATGAAAGTTTGAAGTTACGTCGTTGGGTGACATAAACGTGCTCACATCAGCCATGGAAGAGTGCCACCCAAGACTCTCTAAACAAGGGAGAGTTCCTATTCAGCAAGTAATTACATTATTTTATTAGTTTCAGGTTACTTTATTATTTCTTTTAGTATTATTTTATTAGAAAGGGAGTTTTATTTTATTTAGGAATTTCTTTTAGTTTAGCCATCCTTCCCCTATAAAAGGATGAGATTTTCTTTGTAAATCAGATTTGAGTTATTAAATAAAGAGGTTATTCATTTGAGTACATGTTTGCAAGTGTCGGGAAACTTGTGTCTTCGAAGCTTTCTTCAAAATCTTCGACCAAGTTGAGCGGGGGAGAATCTTTACACTCCGGGTTGCCTATCTAATCGCGAGTAGGAGTGTCGATTTTACCACGGGCATCTCTACCATTCCAAAACATTAAATAACTCCAAATCCATCTTTTTCAAGTCTTCACCATTGCGCCATCTTCGACAAACATATCTAAAATTTCCAGATTCATTTTTCTTTACTTTGCACTTATCTTTCTTTATCTTTTTTTGTTCAATTCCTTCTTATTTTCTTCTAATCTTCTTATTCACCTTTGAACCTTTAACTTTGGGCTCTTATTTTTAGAATCTTCAAGAAACACCATTGCATATTGATAAAGGGGGTACGTTGCTTCAGAAACAACGCTCCTTGTTCGTAAACGGATCTAGGATCGTAGCAAACATTTCTCTGCAATAAAACACAAGAATGGACGTTTTTAGATAGTTAAAATAACAAGATAAATATAAAGAAATAAAAAGAAACAAAGAAAAAGGGTGTAGGAATTTCTGGAGAAACTCTCTCAAACAAATTTTATTTCCAAAATGCCTCACCAAATTACATTGTTTAAACACATATATATAGGTACAAGGGCTGCCAAATTCGTTTAAGTTGTGTGGCTGATATTAAAAGGAGTTTAAAAATTGAATTTGAGTGAAAATAACTCCTTTTGGGCGGACTCAATTGGCAGCCACAAGTTTAGGCGCCCAAAACACATGAAAATCACATTTAACATGTGATTTTTATGTTTGAAATTCAAACATAACCACTCGGGCTTATCCTTTCTTGCATATGGCATATAATGAAGGAGAAAACGGGCTGATTCGGCTGCACATTCACACACATGTGTCAAGCTGCCACGTGGGTGCTGGAGATGACCGGATGCCACCTAGGCTGCCACATGTGCACTAGCACACTCCCCGATATGCAAAACGCTTTTCAGCTACTTCTCGACTTGTCAGCTGAAGTTGAGCTAGTGGAGCTAAAGTTGAGCTGACTGGAAATGAGCTGAGCTGAAACGAACTAGCTGAAAGTGTGATGAGCTGAAAATGAGCTGGTTGCACTCTCCTGAGCTGGATTTGAGCTGCATATGCTCACTTGAGCTGAAGTGGAGCTGCATATACTCACTTGAGCTAGTGTCCTCCTACGTACCTATGTCAAAAGGCAACAAACTTCCATCAAAGCATTGTAAACTTAATGGAAACAATAATACAAATCTTAAAGAAGTGCACAATTATTTATTAACACACAAACAAATATAAACACACCATAAGTTATATCAAACTTATTCAAAACACACCAAACATACTATATACATAGTAAACACACTGATATAAATAATATAAGTATAAGAAATGTTACACATCAGTATGTAACAAATGATAAAGCAAACTTCCTTGAAAGTTTGAAGTTGCATCGTTGGTAGGCATAAACGTGCTCACATCATCATATTCTCTTGAAATTTCAGATTTTCCAAATTCAAAGTTTTTTATCAAGTCAACGCCCTAGGCTTGTTTCCAAGTGATTGTGAGAGTTTCCAACGTATTAGCAAGCCCTACATCTGTTGGTATCAGATTGGGCACAATTTTTGGGCAAGAAATTCAAGTTTGGTAGAATTTGGGAAGGTTCCAATCTCAATCTGTCGCAACTTTGCAAGTTGGGCTATTTTTAGCATTTTAGGGTTCTTTCTTTCCAATAAACCCTAATTTTCATTTTCTTGTTGTTTTATTTCATTTTTTACCACAAAAAGAAAAGGAAATAGAAAGAGACAATAACAACACAATCAGCAAGCAAAGCATGCGTTAAGCATCACACCTATTCCCATACATATTTCATATCGTTTGGACTCTCATGATTGCTTTCCAGGTTTTATGATTTTGCTTCTTTCACTTCTTTTGCTCTTAGATTTCATTTAAGTTCTTTTTTGCCTTCTTTTTTTCTCCTTTACATTATCTAACACCTTTTCATTTTCTTGTGTTATTAGGACTCTAAAAGTTGCATGATGATACATGCACGGGACAAGCCAAAGTCAACGATGGACTCACATTCTCGCTTGGACCAACCACACGAACCAATTCCAAGATCCTTAAGGATAAACTATACACCACCATGCAAGGAATGCTGACCAATGTCTTACAATCATTCACGCAAGAGAAGTATTCCGGGAAAACACTCACTGTCCAAGTTTGAAGAATTGGGTCACACAAACCCATGTTGAGGAAGCACACGCCCAACAATGCAAGGACAAGTCCTTAATCATATTTGAAGTCATTAAAATTGAATTTTCATTGTAATTTTTAGACCCAAAGCTGAATAATAAAGCTTGGGTCTAATTGGATAATTTCCAGCCCAAATCAGACTCATTTAAGTTTGGCCTTGTCATTCCCTTTAAAACAGCCCAAATCAGCCTCATATTCAAGCTACAGCCCTAATAAGCTGTCCCCTTTATCATCCATGGAAGGGTGTCGCCCAAGACTCCCTAAACAAGGGAGAGTTCCCATTCAGCAAGTAATTACATTATTTTATTAGTTTCATGTTATTTTATTATTTCTTTTAGTATTATTTTATTAGAAAGGGAATTTTAATTTAGTTAGGAATTTATTTTAGTTTAGCCATCCTTCCCCTATAAAAGGATGAGATCTTCTTCTTTGTAAATCAGATTTGAGTTATTAAATAAAGAGATTATTCTTTTGAGTACATGTTTGCAAGTGTCGGGAAACTTGTGTCTTCGAAGCTTTCTTCAACATCTTCGACCGAGTTGAGCGAGGGAGAACCTTTACACTCCGGGTTGCCTATCTAATCGCAAGTAGGAGTGTCGATTTTTTAAGCCATATCACAGAGTTGCCTAGTTAATTGCAAGTAGGAGGGTTCTACGGGCATCACTACCATTCCAAAAATTTAAATAACTCCAAATCCATCTTGTTCAAGTCTTCACCATTGCGTCATCTTCGACAAACATATCTAAAATTTCCAGATTCATTTTTCTTTACTTTTCACTTATCTTTCTTTATCTTTTTTTGTTCAATTCCTTATTATTTTCTTCTAATCTTCTTATTCACCTTTGAACCTTTAACTTTGGGCTCTTATTTTTAGAATCTTCAAGTCCTTGATCAAGTCAACGCCCTAGGCTTGTTTCCAAGTGATTTTGAGAGTTTCCAACGTATTAGCAAGCCCTACATCTGTTGGTATCAGATTGGGCACAATTTTTGGGAAGAAATTCAAGTTTGGTAGAATTTGGGAGGGTTCCAATCTCAATCTGCTGCAACTTTGCAAGTTGGGCTATTTTTAGCATTTTAGGGTTCTTTCTTTCCAATAAACCCTAATTTTCATTTTCTTGTTGTTTTATTTCATTTTTTACCACAAAAAAGAAAAAGAAATAGAAAGAGACAAGAACAACACAATCAGCAAGCAAAGCATGCGTTAAGCATCACACCTATTCCCATACATATTTCATATCGTTGGACTCTCATGATTGCTTTCCAGGTTTTAAGATTTTGCTTCTTTCACTTCTTTTGCTCTTAGATTTCATTTAAGTTCTTTTGTTTGCCTTCTTTTTTTTTCTCCTTTACATTATCTAACACCTTTTCATTTTCTTGTGTAGTTGGAATTCTAAGAGTTGCATGATGATACATGCACGAGACAAGCCAAAGTCAACGATGGACTCACATTCTCTCTTGGACCAACCACACGAACCAATTCCAAGATCCTTAAGGATAAACTATACACCACCATGCAAGGAATGCTGACCAATGTCTTACAATCATTCACGCAAGAGAAGTATTCCGGGAAAACACTCACTGTCCAAGTTTGAAGAATTGGGTCACACAAACCCATGTTGAGGAAGCACACGCCCAACAATGGAAGGACAAGTCCTTAATCATATTTGAAGTCTATTAAAATTGGATTTTCATTGTAATTTTTAGACCCAAAGCTGAATAATAAAGCTTGGGTCTAATTAGATAATTTCCAGCCCAAATCAGACTCATTTAAGTTTGGCCTTGTCATTTCCTTTAAAACAGCCCAAATCAGCCTCATATTCAAGCTACAGCCCTAATAAGCTGTCCCCTTTATCATCCATGGAAGGGTGTCGCCCAAGACTCCCTAAACAAGGGAGAGTTCCCATTCAGCAAGTAATTACATTATTTTATTAGTTTCATGTTATTTTATTATTTCTTTTAGTATTATTTTATTAGAAAGGGAATTTTAATTTAGTTAGGAATTTCTTTTAGTTTAGCCATCCTTCCCCTATAAAAGGATGAGATCTTCTTCTTTGTAAATCAGATTTGAGTTATTAAATACAAAGATTATTCTTTTGAGTACATGTTTGCAAGTGTCGGGAAACTTGTGTCTTCGAAGCTTTCTTCAACATCTTCGACCGAGTTGAGCGAGGGAGAATCTTTACACTCTAGGTTGCCTATCTAATCGCAAGTAGGAGGGTCGATTTTAAGCCATATCACAGAGTTTCCTAGTTAATTGCAAGTAGGAGGGTTCTCCGGGCATCTCTACCATTCCAAAACTTTAAATAACTTCAAATCCATCTTGTTCAAGTCTTCACCATTGCGTCATCTTCGACAAACATATCTAAAATTTCCAGATTCATTTTTCTTTACTTTGCACTTATCTTTCTTTATCTTTTTTGTTCAATTCCTTCTTATTTTCTTCTAATCTTCTTATTCACCTTTGAACCTTTAACTTTGGGCTCTTATTTTTAGAATCTTCAAGAAACACCATTGCATATTCTCTTGAAATTTCAGATTTTCCAAATTCAAAGTTTCTTGATCAAGTCAACGCCCTAGGCTTGTTTCCAAGTGATTTTGAGAGTTTCCAACGTATTAGCAAGCCTTACATATGTTGGTATCAGATTGGGCACAATTTTTGGGCAAGAAATTCAAGTTTGGTAGAATTTGGGAGGGTTCCAATCTCAATCTGCCGCAACTTTGCAAGTTGGGCTATTTTTAGCATTTTTATTTTTAATATTTATTTATTATTAGAAGTTACTTATGTGATTAGGAGATTAGATTTCAGCATTTATTTATTTTATTTAATTCCTTAAGTTTACTAGGATTAGAACTTTTCCAAGGCTTTATATAAGGAGGCTTCAACCACATTGTATTTCAGATTTGAATGGTTAAAAAAGTTCTCTTTTGAGTTCAGACTTGCAAGAAGTATAACTTGTGTTCTTTATTTTAGAAGCGATTCTTCAAGTTCGTCAGAATTTGTTGTTGATATTCACACTCTTGCTTGCCTAGATAACTACATCTAGGAGGGTGGGTTAGAGCCGTTTGAGGTTGCTTGCTTGGTTAATTGCGATCAAGAGGGTGCCGAGGACAATTTATCTATTTATCTTCCATCTCCATCATCATCGCCTATCTTCAGCTATCTTTTCACCGATCCAACATTTGTGCGAACATCTTTATCCTCTTTCGAAAGCTCAACGTTCACGTATAAGGATCTTTATTGTGCCCGGTGAGAAATCTGGCCATGGTTGCCTCACGATCTTCTATATTGGCACAGATCATTGCAATCTCCACCTCTTGGTAGTACTCCTCAACGCTCCGGTTTCCTTATTTCAAATTTGTAATTTGTGAAAATGATCCCGATGGTAATGAGTTGGTATGAATCTTCGGTGCATAATACTCTTCATATCGTGCCATGTGTTAATTGGCCTTTCTCCATTGCGTCTCCTAGATAGAACTAGTTGATCCCACCAGATTAGTGCATAATCAATGAATTCCATTATGGCCAATCATACCTTTTTCTGTTCCGAATAATTATGGCACTCGAATATATGTTCCACTTTACTCTCCCAATCTAGATATGCTTCTGGATCGATCTTTCCTTGGAATGGTGGAATGGTAACTCGGATGTTGCTGAGGTTGTTATTAATTTGAGTACGCCCTCTTTGATATTGTTGAGCACTTCGAACAGATAACTGCTCATCTTCATCTTCATCTACAATCTCTTCATTTCGATGTCTTGGTTGCTGCCTAAGTACTTTGCCTTGTGAAGCCTCTAATTGGTCCATTCTATCATGAATAGGGTCCAATTCTGCTCGTAGTATTCTTTGCAACTCTCGGATCATTGCTTCTGTTTGGAGATTTGAGGCTTGTCGTACTTCTTCCGGATTTCAATTCTGAGACATTTTGTTAGTGAAAATAAAAGAATCTGAAAAAGGATATTAGGACTTTACCCAAATTCTTTTCTAAAAGCCTCACTAATTCACTCCAAGAAAGTCAATCTCCATTCTCTCTCCGTGTTTGCACTCTAGGACTTATATGGCTTTTTGTGTCCTCTTCTGCTCTCACACACTCAAAATTGCCCTTTTCCACTCCTTTCTCTCTTGTATAGTTCTTAGAAGAACTTACTCGAGACTTAGGAAAGTAAATGTGCTTGTGTGTTGCTGAGAAGGTTAGTTTAAAAAGAAAAGAAAAGGAAATAGGATGAAAAGATAGGTTTAGAACGAAAAGAATAGAAACGGGGTTACTTACTTGTCAAGAAACACATAACCTTCCTTCTCCAACAATCAAAGTGTTGAATATGATTTAGCTTCTCGGCTTGATGTTGAAGATGTTGTTGTTGTGCTTTCTCATCCTTGAATTTGTAATTTTTGAATCTGATTTTTTTTCTTCTCTTTTTTGGCAATATAATTGAAAATGACAAAGATTAGTCACTTACAATCTGAATTTTGCTTGAAATTGGCTTCTTGTTTCACTTTACTTCTTCCACCAAAGCTCCGATTACCATATGATGTAGGCCAATCTCGTTAATGATGCTGAACAACACACTTTGATTGTAGGACCTAGGAAGGAAGCAAGTATCTGGCAAGAAGTGGCTGCAAAATGAAGAAATAAAGATAAGGGATAGAATGAATAGTTTAGGGACTGATATGGAAATGAAGGAATGCGTGGTGTTTGGAAAGGGTGTAAGGAGTGTTTGGACGTTTTGGGTGATGGTGAAGGCTGAGATAATGTGGTGGGTTTAAAAGAAAAGAAATTAGAAGGTGTTTGATGGTGGTAAGAAAGGATGGAAATGAAGATAGTATGTTAAAGATACTTAACGAAGAAACTAGGCTATAGAAAACCTAACCCCGAACCTTATATTGATCTTTAAGGGATGATAGTAAGGACTTTGACCCTTTTACTATATTAAACTAAAAGAACCAGAAGTATCAAGGTGGATAGAGGGTTGACGCCACAAGTACAAAATACTTGATACGTCGATAAAGTTCTAAAAAGAACTAAAAGAGAGAAAATTCTCACAAAGGATGAATTGTATTCTTAAGTTGATAAGTAAGGGAAAGGGGGGTAAATAGGCATCATACATGGGTGAATGATTCGACTAAGCATGGTGTCTTCCTCCAATATTGTCGAATGGTGTGATAAGTGATGGATAGTGGTGATAAGCCTCTGGTGCTTATTCGGCAGCAATGGTGACTCTCCATCTTGGTGCCATGCTTGAAAGGAGCCGTTGGTTCCCTCCCTTGGCCGAATAGGTGGGTAGGTGCCTCCTTGGGTCTAGCTAGTTGGGTAGTGACACTAGCTAGCTATGTAACATCGAGCTGGAGGGGATAGGGGGAGCTGAGATGAGCTCGACGAGCTAGGCTTGAGCTAACTTAAGCTGAGCTAGCTAGCTGACTTAGCTTGCTCAATCCACACTTTAACTTGAGCTTCTTGGAGCTGAATTTAGCTGGTTGAGCTTGAGTTTTAAGTTCATGGGATCTTCTAGGAATTTCCATTAAGTTCATGAGCTGAAATGATCTTCCATTAAGCAACTATGCAATTCCAAGCGTTTGAGCTGTCCTTGAGCTGCTAGAAGCTACCATAAGCCTTCGCAAGCTATATTGAGCTACCCTTGAAATATTTAAGTTATCTCAGATTAATTCACATAAAAGAGCTGAAAAAAATGAGCAAACAATTTGTAAGCTGAAACAGATAAGAATAAGCTAAAAAGAGGTAGAAACAATGTAGTTTAGCTAATTTTAAATATAAACTAACTTAGAATGAATATAAAGATGAGGTGATATGCTTATCTTAATTAATATAATTAATATAGCTTATTATAATCCTAAGTATATGATAGAGTAGCGCAAACTTGGACTTGCAAGCCTTCAATCAAGTAGTTGCAAGAACTAGGGGCGCTAGACTCAATCAATAAGATTAAGAGCAGATCTGAAAATTCAAGAGAAAAAAGAAGGGCTTTTCTTGAAAAATTCAGATTCAAGGCTGGAAAATTAAAGAAACGAAGATAATAAAGAAGATTAAGGAATAAATAATAAGAATTAAAACAAAAAGATTGAAAAAGATTGAAAGAGAGGTAGATAAAACAAATCTGAAAATTCAGCTTTGTTTATGGCTATGGAGATGGCATGAAGTTGAAGATGGAGATGGCTTGATGGATTTGTGATGGTTTTGTCCTCGGCACCCTCTTAGACGCAATTACCTAAGCAAGCAACCTCAAGCGGCTCTAACCCACCCTCCTAGACGTGATTACCTAGGCAAGCAGGAGTGTGAAGATGATCTCCCTCACAAGAACTCGTCGAACTTATGTTGAAGAAGACTTCTAAGGCACAAGTAATCAGCACTTGTAAAAACAAACTCACTAAATATTTCATTAAACAAAGAAAATCTCAATAATCTCCATTACAATGGTGGAGGCTTCATCCTTTTATAGGTGAAGGATAGACAAAGTAATCTAACTTCAACTAAAACAAGGAAACCCTAATTTAATTAAAAAAATAAAAGAAAAACAGCCTTTAAACTCCTTGTGCTTGGGCTGCAAGTGATAAGCTGATAAGTGCAGGTGATAAGTTGATAAGAGTTGCTTGGGAGAAGGGTGGCTGGTTCCTAAAGTATATAAAACACTAAAAACATAATTTAAATGTTAATAATTAAGTTGGGCTAAGTCTAATTCGTCCAAAAGCCTTATATAATAGCTTTTGGGCTGAATTTTACAAATTTCCGTAATAATCCCGTATCTAGTTTTCTGCATGCGCAGTCTTCAGTAAAATGGACGTATCTTGAGTTCCCAATGTCCGATTGATGTGTTTCAAGATGCGTTGGAAAGGTAACTGAATGCCGGTCAATTTGTTAGCAGACAACTCTACCCAGAAATGCCAGGATCCCATCCGAAATGTCGTCTCAAGTTGGCTGACTTTCCAAACTTCACAAACAGATTCAACATCTTGTCCAATATGCATTGCTCTGATACCAAATGGTAGAGTAGCGCAAACTTGGATTTGGAAGCCTTCAATCAAGTAGTTGCAAGAACTAGGGGCGCTAGACTCAATCAATAGGATTAAGAGCAGATCTGAAAATTCAAGAGAAAAGAGAAGGGCTTTTCTTGAAAAAGTCAGATTCAAGGCTGGAAAATTAAAGAAACGAAGATAATAAAGAAGATTAAGGAATAAATAATAAGAATTAAAACAAAAAGATTGAAAAAGATTGAAAGAGAGGTAGATAAAACAAATCTGAAAATTCAGCTTTTTTTATGGCTATGGAGATGGCATGAAGTTGAAGATGGAGATGGCTTGATGGATTTGTGATGGTTTTGTCCTCGGCACCCTCTTAGACGCAATTACCTAAGCAAGCAACCTCAAGCGGCTCTAACCCACCCTCCTAGACGTGATTACCTAGGCAAGCAGGAGTGTGAAGATGATCTCCCTCACAAGAACTCGTCGAACTTATGTTGAAGAAGACTTCTAAGGCACAAGTAATCAGCACTTGTAAAAACAAACTCACTAAATATTTCATTAATCAAAGAAAATCTGAATAATCTTCATTACAATGGTGGAGACTTCATCCTTTTATAGGTGAAGGATAGCCAAAGTAATCTAACTTCTACTAAAACTAGGAAACCCTAATTTAATTAAAAAATAAAAGAAAAACAGCCTTTAAACTCCTTGTGCTTGGGCTGCAAGTGATAAGCTGATAAGTGCAGGTGATAAGTTGATAAGAGTTGCTTGGGAGAAGGGTGGCTGGTTCCTAAAGTATATAAAACCCTAAAAACATAATTTAAATGTTAATAATTAAGTTGGGCTAAGTCTAATTCGTCCAAAAGCCTTATATAATAGCTTTTGGGAGAAAGCTTCAAAGACACGAGTTTCCTGACACTTGCAAACATGTACTCAAAAGAATAACATCTTTATTTAATAACTCAAATATGATTTACAAAGAAGAAGATCTCATCCTTTTATAGGGGAAGCATGGCTAAACTAAAAGAAATTCCTAAATAAAATAAAACCCTCTTTCTAATAAAATAATACTAAAAGAAATAATAATATAACCTGAAACTAATAAAATATTGTAATTACTTGCTGAATGGGAACTCTCCCTTTTTCAGGGAGCCTTGGGTGGCACTCTTCCATGGATGATAAGGGGGCGGCTTATTAGGGTTGCAGCTTGAATATGAGCCTGATTTGGGCTGTTTTAAAGAGAATGACAAGGTCTAAACTTAAATGAGTCTGATTTGGGCTGGAAATTAACTAATTAGACCCAAGCTTTATAATTCTGCTTTGGGTCTAAAAATTACAATTAAAACCCAATTTTAATGGACTTCAAATATGGTTAAGGACTTGTCCTTGCATTCTTGGGCGCGTGTTTCCTCAACATGGGCTTATGTGACCCAATTCTTCAAACTTGGAGAGTGAGTGTTTTCCAGGAATTTTTGCTCTTGCGTGAAAGATTGCAAGCGTTTGGTCAGCATCCTTGCATGGTGGTGTATAGTTTATCCTTAAGGATCTTGGACTTGGTTCGTGTGGTTGGTCCAAGAGAGAATATGAGTCCATCGTTGAATTGGGCTTGTCCCGTGAATGTATCATCATGCAACGTTTAGAATCCTACTAACACAAGAAAATGAAAAGGTGTTAGATAATGTAAATGAGAAAAAAGAAGGCAAACAAAAGAACTTAAATGAAATTTAAGAACAAAAGAAGTGAAAGAAGCAAACCCTTAAAACCCAGAAAGCAATCATGAGAGTCCAAACGATATGCAATATGTATGGGAATAGGCGTGATGCTTAGCATTTACTTTGCTTGCTGTAGAACGTTTTAGTCTTCTCTAAATATGAGCGCAAGTGCACACTTCTATCAAGTAATAGTATAAAATATATCATCTCCCACAGGAATTGGACAGCTTGATTCGAATCGTAGTTCCTGCACAAAGAAAATTAAATGCAGAATTAAGTTGGCTTGTTTGAGAGGAAAATAATATAAAAACACAAGTAAATAAGAGGGAAGAGATCGGATTGATAGAATGGGCCGGGTTATGCTGCTGTTTAGTGTGAAACAGCGTTGAATATGACAAGTTGTTTTGTGCTGCCAGACTCTGCTGCCTCGGCGGGGGATGGGAGTTAGGACAAGTTGAATAGGACATGTGTGTGCATGTGTGGCCGAAATAAACAACCCTTTCTCTCTCATTGTGCGACAATTTGCAAGATAAGAAGGAGAGGTTACTTGTTTGAATTTCAAATAGAAATCACATGTTAAATGTGATAAATGTGGCGCCTAAGTGTTCAAAATGCATGGTTCTTATGCAATGCTGCCCAAAAGGAGTTATTATGTTTAAATTTTAAATTTTTTTCTTTTAATTTTCAGCCACACATTCAATTCGGCTATACCCTTCATTTTTCCTATATATATGTACTTAGATTCAGTAGTATAGAGGACAAGTAAAAGCCAAAAAACAGAAACGTACATTGTCTTGTGAAGCCTCTAATTGGTCCATTCTATCATGAATAGGCTCCAATTCTGCTCGTAGTATTCTTTGCAACTCTTGGATCATTGCTTCTGTTTGGAGATTTGAGACTTGTCGTACTTCTTCCGGATTTGAATTCTGAGACATTTTGTTAGTGAAAATAAAACAATCTAAAAAAGGATATTAGGACTTTACCCAAATTCTTTTCCAAAAGCCTCACTAATTCACTCCAAGAAAGTCAATCTCTATTCTCTCTTCGTGTTTGCACTCTAAGACTTATATGGCTTTTTTGTGTCCTCTTCTGCCTCACGCGCTCAAAATTGCCCTTTTCCACTTCTTTCTCTCTTGTATAGTTCTTAGAAGAACTTACTCGAGACTTAGGCAAGTAAATGTGCTTGTGTGTTGATATGTGCACGTTTGGCCCTAAATCAGCAACCTTCGATTTGAGGACAAATCGCTCAAAAGAAGGAGGGGATGATGTGTGCACGTTCACCAGCAAGTTTTGCACACTTTCATGTTGTGTTTTAAACATGAAAGACACAAGAGTTTTCTTTACTTCTCTCATATTACTTACTTTTTCTACACTCATTTGTGGTTATTTAGATTCTTGTTATCACATCATACTTTGTATATGTTTTGCATACTTTATTTTCATGACCTTGGCATGTTATATGTGATACCCATACTTAAGCTTAAAACCACATCTTTACTTAAGCAAATGTTTGCATCTTTAGATTATAGTTTGCATCATTTAAAACTTTACTTTATACTTATGCATTATAGTCCCTATACTATTTAAAGGAGACATTGCTTATATAATTCATAGTTTTCTTCATAGGTTATATTAACACAGCTCAAGGAAGTGTGCTACAGCTCGGTTCCAGCTCAAAGTGTCAAAATCAGCTCAAAACGTTGTTTGGCCGTTTCAAGACTCTACAAGTTGCCAAATGGTTCAAGGACACTTTTGAACTCTTAAAAGAGCTCAAGGATACTAAAGGACCAGCTCACTCAGCTTTAAACATCTTCAAAGAGCTCAAATAGCAAAATAGTGATTTCTGAGCAAAGGAGGATTCGTTTCAGCTCCAAAACACTGCAGTAGCTAGAGGACAACTTAAAAGCACTTCAAGACTATCTCACTCAGCTAAAGAAAGCTCGGATCAGCTCAAATCAGCTACTCACCTTTAGCTATCTAAGTCAGCTAGCTTGCTCAGCTCAAGTCAGCTCAAGCCTAGCTCGTCCAGCTCCTCTGACTACTACCAGCTCCTTCAGTGGTCCAACTAGTGACACTAGCTACCTAGCTAAGTGATGGAAGGGCACCTACCTAGCCGAATAGAAAAAGAGGGAACCTAGGTACCTCTACACACCTTGGCGCAAATTTGGAATGGTGAAAGGCTGCCGAATAGTGCTTGATAGGTTATCGACATCTATTCAAGCCCTTATCACACCAATTCGGCCAAAGGAGGGAGACACCATGGCTGCCGAATCATTCCCTCTCCCCTACACACCATTTCGGCCACCCCCTTTCATTTACTATAAATATGTAATGCATTTTCATTTGTAAACACACAATTCAGATTATAAAAATTACTTTGTGAGGTTTTCTCTCATCCTTGTTCTTTTTAGAACTTCTTGACTTATCAAATCTTTATTGATTTGTGGCGTCTCCCTTTTCTTTCCATCTTGATACTTTAGATTGTTAAACACCCATTGTTTCTCAGTCTAAGTCCTTTTACCACCCTCAAGGCCTCATCCAAGTTAGGGTATATGCTCCTTAGCATATGTTCATCTTTTTGAGCCTTTGAATACTACCAACATCCTTTCTCTTCACCATCTCCATACACCATCCGAAACCATCTTCCTACTTATCTATCTTCCTTTCCTTACACCCTTTTGACATACAAACACTACCATCCTTCCGCAACCTCCTTTCATCCATTTCAACATATTTTCACAAGAAAACATTCGTGATACAAGGCTTGCTTGCATTCAAAGGTCCGGGCAATCAAAGCTTCTCTCTACAACATCAATTGGAGAGTTGGAGCGTATCATGTGGTAATCAGAGCAACAAGGAAGAATCAAGTAAGCCCTATATCTTCTTATTTCAATTCTGATATAAAAAAGGAAAGGAAATTCAGATTGTTCCAAATAAAGGAATCTGAATTAGATAAAAAAAATCAGAATTTCAAAAGGGTGAAGATTGAAGTACAAACGTCCAAGCAACCAACTCCGAGAAGTTCCTCAAGTTTGATTGCTCACGACCAGTTTGTAAGTCAAGTTTTGTGGTAACGTTCTATTTTCTTTTTTTCTTTCATTTGTATCCTTATTTTTACCTTTTCTTTCATTTCAGTCCCTAAACTTTTTCCTTGTTCTTTTAAATCCTTTCTTTCTTTCTATTTCCAACCCTAACCCTTGTTTTGCAGCCCAAACGCCATATTATCAATAAAAGTTTTGACAGGTTTGAGTTAGTTCTCTTAAGAACTCGTTTAGAGAGAATTTGAGTGGAAAAAAAGGCAAAGAGAGTGTGTGAGAGCAGAAGAGGACAAGTAAAAGCCAAAAATCAGTCCTATAGTGCAAACATGAGTGAATTGAGTGTCATCTTACATTCCTTGGAGTGAACGTGAGGATTTTGTGACTGAATTTTTGGTGAGGTCCATTTTTTTCTAACCATGTTGCAGGAACAACAAAGGGAATGTGCATTTCATACTAGATGCCATATCAATGGTAAAATATGCCATGCGATTGTTGATAGTGGGAGTAGCACCAATCTTGCAAGTACACTCATGGTGCACAAATTGGGTCTAAAGATGATGCAACATTCAAATCCATACGAAATACAATGGCTTAATGATGATAAGATTGATATTACTCAGTAAGTGTTAGTTCTATTTTCCATTGGCAAGTATGAAGACGAGGTTCTTTGTGATGTAATCCCTATGAGCACAACTCATTTACTTCTTGGAAGACCATGACAATTCGACAAAAGGGCCACCCATGATGGGTTCTTAAACCATTATTCATTTATCCATGGGAAAAGAAAAGTTACGTTAATACCATTGCCATCACACCAAGTGCTTCAAGATAAACAACACTTAAAAAAGAGCTTTGAGGCTATGTAAGAAGATGTGAAAATAATAGCATTTGGAGTTGAAAAAGAAGTGGATGTTAGAATTGTGGGAGTTGAAAACAAGAGAATGGTTGATAAAAATGATGGGGTTGAAAATGAGAAAATCGAAAAAGAAAAAAGAAGTCAGAGTTGAAAATGAGATCGGAAAAGATGAGAAAATAAGGAAGATTTTATCTAATCCTACTCTTTCTTCCATTTCTTCTTTTGTTTTGCAGGATGATCCAAGAGACACGTCTGTTCAAAGAGGTTATTCAAGAAGCGTGACTTTTGGAGGACCAAAAAATGTGTTCCTTGACGAATTGAAAGTTATGTCCCTTAAAGATCCAAGGGACGTATCTCTTAAAGATGACTATTACGAGGAGGTGTCTCTTGAAGAACCAATAGGCGTGACTTATTCAAAGGTTGTGACACTTGAACTTCCAAGAGATATGAGCATTAACATTCCATGTGCATTGTCAATCTTGAGGAGAATTCAGCAACCAACACCCATTAAACATCCACCATGATTTGCAATTTCTTTCCATCTTATTATAAGTTTCTCTTCATCTAACCATGGTTTGTTTTGCAGCCAATTGATTCAAATACATGGAGTTATTTTATCAACCAATGGTGACAAGTTCCTTTGTTATTTTGAGGTTGATTAGTGCGCTAGAATAAATGTGAAACTACAAACAACCATTATGCCCAAGATTACATGTTTCAAGGGTATGAAGAAAGCATCTTCCATCCACTCAAAGATTATCATTCGAAGGGTGCAACTATTCATGGAAGGATTAGTTGATCCAGGAGGTTGGAGGCAGAAACGAAGTGTTGAAACTTTGATGAAAGATCATGTCATTTCCAAAAGTTATGATGTTACCGACCAAAACCTCGGAGAGGGTCAATGGACTAATACCTTCACCAAATGGTGTGATGTTTCCAACCATTATCGAAGAGAACCCCAAGGGACATGTGCCTATTCAGAAGAATCGAGAAGAATAATCATTCCATTTGGGAAGAGCAGTGAGGATTCATCCACCCCTACATTAAAAGATTATCCATTGAGAAACAACTTCGATTTGAGGACAAATCGCCTCAAAGGAGGGGATGATGTGTGCACGTTCACCAGCAAGTTTTGCACATTTTCATGTTGTGTTTTAAACATGAAAGACACATGAGTTTTCTTTACTTCTCTCATATTACTTACTTTTTCTACACTCATTTGTGGTTATTTAGATTCTTGTTATCACATCATACTTTGTATATGTTTTGCATACTTTATTTTCATGACCTTGGCATGTTATATGTGATACCCATACTTAAGCTTAAAACCACATCTTTACTTAAGCAAATGTTTGCATCTTTAGATTATAGTTTGCATCATTTAAAACTTTACTTTATACTTATGCATTATAGTCCCTATACTATTTAAAGGAGACATTGCTTATATAATTCATAGTTTTCTTCATAGGTTATATTAACACAGCTCAAGGAAGTGTGCTACAGCTCGGTTCCAGCTCAAAGTGTCAAAATCAGCTCAAAACGTTGTTTGGCCGTTTCAAGACTCTACAAGTTGCCAAATGGTTCAAGGACACTTTTGAACTCTTAAAAGAGCTCAAGGATACTAAAGGACCAGCTCACTCAGCTTAAAACATCTTCAAAGAGCTCAAATAGCAAAATAGTGATTTCTGAGCAAAGGAGGATTCGTTTCAGCTCCAAAACACTGCAGTAGCTAGAGGACAACTTAAAAGCACTTCAAGACTATCTCACTCAGCTAAAGAAAGCTCGGATCAGCTCAAATCAGCTACTCACCTTTAGCTATCTAAGTCAGCTAGCTTGCTCAGCTCAAGTCAGCTCAAGCCTAGCTCGTCCAGCTCCTCTGACTACTACCAGCTCCTTCAGTGGTCCAACTAGTGACACTAGCTACCTAGCTAAGTGATGGAAGGGCACCTACCTAGCCGAATAGAAAAAGAGGGAACCTAGGTACCTCTACACACCTTGGCGCCAATTTGGAATGGTGAAAGGCTGCCGAATAGTGCTTGATAGGTTATCGACTTCTATTCAAGCCCTTATCACACCAATTCGGCCAAAGGAGGGAGACACCATGGCTGCCGAATCATTCCCTCTCCCCTACACACCATTTCGGCCACCCCCTTTCATTTACTATAAATATGTAATGCATTTTCATTTGTAAACACACAATTCAGATTATAAAAATTACTTTGTGAGGTTTTCTCTCATCCTTGTTCTTTTTAGAACTTCTTGACTTATCAAATCTTTATTGATTTGTGGCGTCTCCCTTTTCTTTCCATCTTGATACTTTAGATTGTTAAACACCCATTGTTTCTCAGTCTAAGTCCTTTTACCACCCTCAAGGCCTCATCCAAGTTAGGGTATATGCTCCTTAGCATATGTTCATCTTTTTGAGCCTTTGAATACTACCAACATCCTTTCTCTTCACCATCTCCATACACCATCCGAAACCATCTTCCTACTTATATATCTTCCTTTCCTTACACCCTTTTGACATACAAACACTACCATCCTTCCGCAACCTCCTTTCATCCATTTCAACATATTTTCACAAGAAAACATTCGTGATACAAGGCTTGCTTGCATTCAAAGGTCCGAGCAATCAAAGCTTCTCTCTACAACATCAATTGGAGAGTTGGAGCGTATCATGTGGTAATCAGAGCAACAAGGAAGAATCAAGTAAGCCCTATATCTTCTTATTTCAATTCTGATATAAAAAAAGAAAGGAAATTCAGATTGTTCCAAATAAAGGAATCTGAATTAGATAAAAAAATCAGAATTTCAAAAGGGTGAAGATTGAAGTACAAACGTCCAAGCAACCAACTCCGAGAAGTTCCTCAAGTTTGATTGCTCACGACCAGTTTGTAAGTCAAGTTTTGTGGTAACGTTCTATTTTCTTTTTTTCTTTCATTTGTATCCTTATTTTTACCTTTTCTTTCATTTCAGTCCCTAAACTTTTTCCTTGTTCTTTTAAATCCTTTCTTTCTTTCTATTTCCAACCCTAACCCTTGTTTTGCAGCCCAAACGCCATATTATCAATAAAAGTTTTGACAGGTTTGAGTTAGTTCTCTTAAGAACTCGTTTAGAGAGAATTTGAGTGGAAAAAAGGCAAAGAGAGTGTGTGAGAGCAGAAGAGGACAAGTAAAAGCCAAAAATCAGTCCTATAGTGCAAACATGAGTGAATTGAGTGTCATCTTACATTCCTTGGAGTGAACGTGAGGATTTTGTGACTGAATTTTTGGTGAGGTCCATTTTTTTCTAACCATGTTGCAGGAACAACAAAGGGAATGTGCATTTCATACTAGATGCCATATCAATGGTAAAATATGCCATGCGATTGTTGATAGTGGGAGTAGCACCAATCTTGCAAGTACACTCATGGTGCACAAATTGGGTCTAAAGATGATGCAACATTCAAATCCATACGAAATACAATGGCTTAATGATGATAAGATTGCCATTACTCAGTAAGTGTTAGTTCTATTTTCCATTGGCAAGTATGAAGACGAGGTTCTTTGTGATGTAATCCCTATGAGCACAACTCATTTACTTCTTGGAAGACCATGACAATTCGACAAAAGGGCCACCCATGATGGGTTCTTAAACCATTATTCATTTATCCATGGGAAAAGAAAAGTTACGTTAATACCATTGCCATCACACCAAGTGCTTCAAGATAAACAACACTTAAAAAAGAGCTTTGAGGCTATGTAAGAAGATGTGAAAATAATAGCATTTGGAGTTGAAAAAGAAGTGGATGTTAGAATTGTGGGAGTTGAAAACAAGAGAATGGCTGATAAAAATGATGGGGTTGAAAATGAGAAAATCGAAAAAGAAAAAAGAAGTCAGAGTTGAAAATGAGATCGGAAAAGATGAGAAAATAAGGAAGATTTTATCTAATCCTACTCTTTCTTCCATTTCTTCTTTTGTTTTGCAGGATGATCCAAGAGACACGTCTGTTCAAAGAGGTTATTCAAGAAGCGCGACTTTTGGAGGACCAAAAAATGTGTTCCTTGACGAATTGAAAGTTATGTCCCTTAAAGATCCAAGGGACGTATCTCTTAAAGATGACTATTACGAGGAGGTGTCTCTTGAAGAACCAATAGGCCTGACTTATTCAAAGGTTGTGACACTTGAACTTCCAAGAGATATGAGCATTAACATTCCATGTGCATTGTCAATCTTGAGGAGAATTCAGCAACCAACACCCATTAAACATCCACCATGATTTGCAATTTCTTTCCATCTTATTATAAGTTTCTCTTCATCTAACCATGGTTTGTTTTGCAGCCAATTGATTCAAATACATGGAGTTATTTTATCAACCAATGGTGACAAGTTCCTTTGTTATTTTGAGGTTGATTAGTGCGCTAGAATAAATGTGAAACTACAAACAACCATTATGCCCAAGATTACATGTTTCAAGGGTATGAAGAAAGCATCTTCCATCCACTCAAAGATTATCATTCGAAGGGTGCAACTATTCATGGAAGGATTAGTTGATCCAGGAGGTTGGAGGCAGAAACGAAGTGTTGAAACTTTGATGAAAGATCATGTCATTTCCAAAAGTTATGATGTTACCGACCAAAACCTCGGAGAGGGTCAATGGACTAATACCTTCACCAAATGGTGTGATGTTTCCAACCATTATCGAAGAGAACCCCAAGGGACATGTGCCTATTCAGAAGAATCGAGAAGAATAATCATTCCATTTGGGAAGAGCAGTGAGGATTCATCCACCCCTACATTAAAAGATTATCCATTGAGAAACAACTTCGATTTGAGGACAAATCGCCTCAAAGGAGGGGATGATGTGTGCACGTTCACCAGCAAGTTTTGCACATTTTCATGTTGTGTTTTAAACATGAAAGACACATGAGTTTTCTTTACTTCTCTCATATTACTTACTTTTTCTACACTCATTTGTGGTTATTTAGATTCTTGTTATCACATCATACTTTGTATATGTTTTGCATACTTTATTTTCATGACCTTGGCATGTTATATGTGATACCCATACTTAAGCTTAAAACCACATCTTTACTTAAGCAAATGTTTGCATCTTTAGATTATAGTTTGCATCATTTAAAACTTTACTTTATACTTATGCATTATAGTCTCTATACTATTTAAAGGAGACATTGCTTATATAATTCATAGTTTTCTTCATAGGTTATATTAACACAGCTCAAGGAAGTGTGCTACAGCTCGGTTCCAGCTCAAAGTGTCAAAATCAGCTCAAAACGTTGTTTGGCCGTTTCAAGACTCTACAAGTTGCCAAATGGTTCAAGGACACTTTTGAACTCTTAAAAGAGCTCAAGGATACTAAAGGACCAGCTCACTCAGCTTAAAACATCTTCAAAGAGCTCAAATAGCAAAATAGTGATTTCTGAGCAAAGGAGGATTCGTTTCAGCTCCAAAACACTGCAGTAGCTAGAGGACAACTTAAAAGCACTTCAAGACTATCTCACTCAGCTAAAGAAAGCTCGGATCAGCTCAAATCAGCTACTCACCTTTAGCTATCTAAGTCAGCTAGCTTGCTCAGCTCAAGTCAGCTCAAGCCTAGCTCGTCCAGCTCCTCTGACTACTACCAGCTCCTTCAGTGGTCCAACTAGTGACACTAGCTACCTAGCTAAGTGATGGAAGGGCACCTACCAAGCCGAATAGAAAAAGAGGGAACCTAGGTACCTCTACACACCTTGGCGCCAATTTGGAATGGTGAAAGGCTGCCGAATAGTGCTTGATAGGTTATCGACATCTATTCAAGCCCTTATCACACCAATTCGGCCAAAGGAGGGAGACACCATGGCTGCCGAATCATTCCCTCTCCCCTACACACCATTTCGGCCACCCCCTTTCATTTACTATAAATATGTAATGCATTTTCATTTGTAAACACACAATTCAGATTATAAAAATTACTTTGTGAGGTTTTCTCTCATCCTTGTTCTTTTTAGAACTTCTTGACTTATCAAATCTTTATTGATTTGTAGCGTCTCCCTTTTCTTTCCATCTTGATACTTTAGATTGTTAAACACCCATTGTTTCTCAGTCTAAGTCCTTTTACCACCCTCAAGGCCTCATCCAAGTTAGGGTATATGCTCCTTAGCATATGTTCATCTTTTTGAGCCTTTGAATACTACCAACATCCTTTCTCTTCACCATCTCCATACACCATCCGAAACCATCTTCCTACTTATCTATCTTCCTTTCCTTACACCCTTTTGACATACAAACACTACCATCCTTCCGCAACATCCTTTCATCCATTTCAACATATTTTCACAAGAAAACATTCGTGATACAAGGCTTGCTTGCATTCAAAGGTCCGGGCAATCAAAGCTTCTCTCTACAACATCAATTGGAGAGTTGGAGCGTATCATGTGGTAATCAGAGCAACAAGGAAGAATCAAGTAAGCCCTATATCTTCTTATTTCAATTCTGATATAAAAAAAGAAAGGAAATTCAGATTGTTCCAAATAAAGGAATCTGAATTAGATAAAAAAAATTCAGAATTTCAAAAGGGTGAAGATTGAAGTACAAACGTCCAAGCAACCAACTCCGAGAAGTTCCTCAAGTTTGATTGCTCACCACCAGTTTGTAAGTCAAGTTTTGTGGTAACGTTCTATTTTCTTTTTTTCTTTCATTTGTATCCTTATTTTTACCTTTTCTTTCATTTCAGTCCCTAAACTTTTTCCTTGTTCTGTTAAATCCTTTCTTTCTTTCTATTTCCAACCCTAACCCTTGTTTTGCAGCCCAAACGCCATATTATCAATAAAAGTTTTGACAGGTTTGAGTTAGTTCTCTTAAGAACTCGTTTAGAGAGAATTTGAGTGGAAAAAAGGCAAAGAGAGTGTGTGAGAGCAGAAGAGGACAAGTAAAAGCCAAAAATCAGTCCTATAGTGCAAACATGAGTGAATTGAGTGTCATCTTACATTCCTTGGAGTGAACGTGAGGATTTTGTGACTGAATTTTTGGTGAGGTCCATTTTTTCTAACCATGTTGCAGGAACAACAAAGGGAATGTGCATTTCATACTAGATGCCATATCAATGGTAAAATATGCCATGCGATTGTTGATAGTGGGAGTAGCACCAATCTTGCAAGTACACTCATGGTGCACAAATTGGGTCTAAAGATGATGCAACATTCAAATCCATACGAAATACAATGGCTTAATGATGATAAGATTGCCATTACTCAGTAAGTGTTAGTTCTATTTTCCATTGGCAAGTATGAAGACGAGGTTCTTTGTGATGTAATCCCTATGAGCACAACTCATTTACTTCTTGGAAGACCATGACAATTCGACAAAAGGGCCACCCATGATGGGTTCTTAAACCATTATTCATTTATCCATGGGAAAAGAAAAGTTACGTTAATACCATTGCCATCACACCAAGTGCTTCAAGATAAACAACACTTAAAAAAGAGCTTTGAGGCTATGTAAGAAGATGTGAAAATAATAGCATTTGGAGTTGAAAAAGAAGTGGATGTTAGAATTGTGGGAGTTGAAAACAAGAGAATGGTTGATAAAAATGATGGGGTTGAAAATGAGAAAATCGAAAAAGAAAAAAGAAGTCAGAGTTGAAAATGAGATCGGAAAAGATGAGAAAATAAGGAAGATTTTATCTAATCCTACTCTTTCTTCCATTTCTTCTTTTGTTTTGCAGGATGATCCAAGAGACACGTCTGTTCAAAGAGGTTATTCAAGAAGCGTGACTTTTGGAGGACCAAAAAATGTGTTCCTTGACGAATTGAAAGTTATGTCCCTTAAAGATCCAAGGGACGTATCTCTTAAAGATGACTATTACGAGGAGGTGTCTCTTGAAGAACCAATAGGCGTGACTTATTCAAAGGTTGTGACACTTGAACTTCCAAGAGATATGAGCATTAACATTCCATGTGCATTGTCAATCTTGAGGAGAATTCAGCAACCAACACCCATTAAACATCCACCATGATTTGCAATTTCTTTCCATCTTATTATAAGTTTCTCTTCATCTAACCATGGTTTGTTTTGCAGCCAATTGATTCAAATACATGGAGTTATTTTATCAACCAATGGTGACAAGTTCCTTTGTTATTTTGAGGTTGATTAGTGCGCTAGAATAAATGTGAAACTACAAACAACCATTATGCCCAAGATTACATGTTTCAAGGGTATGAAGAAAGCATCTTCCATCCACTCAAAGATTATCATTCGAAGGGTGCAACTATTCATGGAAGGATTAGTTGATCCAGGAGGTTGGAGGCAGAAACGAAGTGTTGAAACTTTGATGAAAGATCATGTCATTTCCAAAAGTTATGATGTTACCGACCAAAACCTCGGAGAGGGTCAATGGACTAATACCTTCACCAAATGGTGTGATGTTTCCAACCATTATCGAAGAGAACCCCAAGGGACATGTGCCTATTCAGAAGAATCGAGAAGAATAATCATTCCATTTGGGAAGAGCAGTGAGGATTCATCCACCCCTACATTAAAAGATTATCCATTGAGAAACAACTTCGATTTGAGGACAAATCACCTCAAAGGAGGGGATGATGTGTGCACGTTCACCAGCAAGTTTTGCACATTTTCATGTTGTGTTTTAAACATGAAAGACACATGAGTTTTCTTTACTTCTCTCATATTACTTACTTTTTCTACACTCATTTGTGGTTATTTAGATTCTTGTTATCACATCAGACTTTGTATATGTTTTGCATACTTTATTTTCATGACCTTGGCATGTTATATGTGATACCCATACTTAAGCTTAAAACCACATCTTTACTTAAGCAAATGTTTGCATCTTTAGATTATAGTTTGCATCATTTAAAACTTTACTTTATACTTATGCATTATAGTCCCTATACTATTTAAAGGAGACACCACTTAAATAATTCATTGTTTTCTTCATAGGTTATATTAACACAGCTCAAGGGAGTGTGCTACAGCTCGGTTCCAGCTCAAAGTGTCAAAATCAGCTCAAAACGTTGTTTGGCCGTTTCAAGACTCTACAAGCTGCCAAATGGTTCAAGGACACTTATGAAGTCTTAAAAGAGCTCAAGGATACTAAAAGACCAGCTCACTCATCTCAAAACAGCTTCAAAGAGCTCAAATAGCAAAAGCGTGATTTCTGAGCAAAGGAGGATTCGTTTCAGCTCCAAAACACTCAAGTAGCTAGAGGACAACTTAAAAGCACTTCAAGACTAGCTCACTCAGCTAAAAGAAGCTCGGATCAGCTCAAATAAGCTACTAACCTTTAGCTAGCTAAGTTAGCTAGCTAGCTCATCTCAAGTCAGCTCATGCCTAACTCGTCCAGCTCCTCTGACTACTACCAGCTCCTTCAGTGGTCCAGCTAGTGACACTAGCTACCTAGCTATGTGATGGAAGGGCACCTACCTAGCCGAATAGAAAAGGAGGGAACCTAGGCACCTCTACACACCTTGGCGCCAATTTGGAAATGTCAAGGCTGCCGAATAGTGCTTGATAGGTTATCAACACCTATTCAAGCCCTTATCACACCAATTCGGCCAAAGGAGGGAGACACCAAGGCTGCCGAATCATTCCCTCTCCCCTACACACCATTTCGGCCACCCCCCTTTCATTTACTATAAATATGTAATGCATTTTCATTTGTAACCACACAATTCAGATTATAAAAATTACTTTGTGAGGTTTTCTCTCATCCTTGTTCTTTTTAGAACTTCTTGACTTTTCAAATCTTTATTGATTTGTGGCGTCTCCCTTTTCTTTACATCTTGATACTTTAGATTGTTAAACATCCGTTGTTTCTCAGTCTAAGTCCTTTTACCACCCTCAAGGCCTCATCCAAGTTAGGGTATATGCTCCTTAGCATATGTTCATCTTTTTGAGCCTTTGAATACTACCAACATCCTTTCTCTTCACCATCTTCCATTCACCATCCGAAACCATCTTCCTACTTATTTATCTTCCTTTCCTTACACCCTTTTGACATAAAAACACTACCATCCCTCCGCAATCTATCTCCTTTCATCCATTTCAACATATTTTCACAAGAAAACATTCGTGATACAAGGCTTGCTTGCATTCAAAGGTCCGGGCAATCAAAGCTTCTCTCTACAACATCAATTGGAGAGTTGGAGCGTATCATGTGTTTCTGAGAAGGTTAATTTAAAAAGAAAAGGAAAGGAAATATGATTAAAAGATAGGTTTAGAACGAAAAGAATAGAAACGGGGTTACTTACTTGTCAAGAAACTCACAACCTTCCTTCTCCAACAATCAAAGTCTTGAAGATGATTTAGCTTCTCGGCTTGATGTTGAAGATGTTGTTGTTGTGCTTTCTCATCCTTAAATTTATAATTTTTGAATCTGATTTTTTTTCTTCTCTTTTTTTGGCAATATAATTGAAAATGACAAAGATTAGTCACTTATAATCTGAATTTTGCTTGAAACGGGCTTCTTGTTGCACTTTACTTCTTCCACTAAAGCTTCGATTACCATATGATGTAGGCCAATCTTGTTGATGTTGCTGAACGACACACTTTGATTGTAGGACCTAGGAAGGAAGCAAGTATCTGGCAAGAAGTGGCTGGAAAATGAAGAAATAAAGATAAGGGATAGAATGAATAGTTTAGGGACTGATAAGGAAATGAAGGAATGTGTGGTGTTTGGAAAGGGGGTAAGGAGTGTTTGGACGTTTTGGGTGATGGGTTTAAAAGAAAAGAAATCATAAGGTGTTTGATGGTGGTAAGAAAGGATGGAAATGGAGATAGTATGTTAAAGATACTTAACGAAGAAACTAGGCTATAGAAAACCTAACCTCGAACCTTATATTGATCTTTAAGGGATGGTAGTAAGGACTTTGACCCTTTTACTATATTAACTCGCTTTCAAACGAACTTCGTCTTCATATACTTCACTTGGAGTCATATGTGCCAAAGTTACCTTTTTGCCCTCATGAGTAAAAGAGTATAGATTGGTGTAACAATCGTGCAAAACTCTCTTATCATACTGCCACGGTCTTCCTAACAACAAATGACAAGTATCCATAGAACAAACATCACAAGTTACCCCATCCTTGTATTTTCCAATGAAAAATGGTATACCAACTTGTTCGGTAAGCTTGTATAAGCCTCTTTCTCATTATGCTTTTCATTTCCTCCCATGTGGACACTGAACGTTCTCTATTTCTTTGTCTTTTCATGGTTAACTGGTTCCACCAAAGTATTGCATAATTAGTGAATTCAATGGATTCTATTTCTACCTTCTTTTGCTCGGAGTAATTGTGACAATCGAAGATGTGTTCGATCATTTTCTCCCACTCAAGATAAGCCTCCGGATCTGTTTTCCCTTGAAATGGCAGAATGTTCATCTTTATATTTGCAAGGTTATCATCAATCCTTTCTTGATTCCTCCGATGTGGGCGTTGATTTTGCACAACAATGGGCTGTTCGTTGTCATCCACAATCTGCTCAATCTCCCCTTCTTGGACGCCTTGTCCTGGGTTACCCTGTGCTAGAACGGGTGTGGCTCCCATGGATCTCTCTTCAAGGCCATCAATCCACTCTTGTATTGACTTGAGTTTCTGGTCCATAAGTTGTCCCAATTCTCGAACTAGTGCTTGAAACTGTAGCCTCGGGATTCCTCTTATTTGTCTTTCATTAGATTCCCCTATATTCTTATAAGCATTCATGGCTCCATGTTCACTCCAAAAGAAAGAAAATAGCAAAAAAATAAAAATTCACTCGCTCTCTTCGGCTTTTACCCTCTAATGTACTCAATCTCGCGGCTGCAAAATAGAAGTTAAGGTTTGGAAAGAAATGGTGTATAAGGTAGGCTTAGATGAAAATGCTTATGGTCAAAGTTAGAATATTGAAACAAACAACTAAAGATCTAAAATAAGGAAAAAAATATCTCAAACCTTGCTGTCGATTTTTTCTTTCTTTTTTTCACAAAAAATCCTTTCTTTTCTCTTTGTTTTTTAACAACAAAGCACAAAGGCTTACTTGATTTAGCCTAAGCTCTGATTACCATCTGATGCGATCTCGTCTTGGTCAACGTTGACTATTTTTCTATAAATTTTTTTTCTTCGAATTTTCCTCTTTTTTGTTTTTGACTTTTGTATTTTTTATGTCTGGTAGTGCAGAAAGTGCTAAAATATGACTAAGCTCTGACACCATATGATAAAATGGGTACGTTGCTTGAGAAACAATGTTTGTTGTCTGTAACGGATCTAGGATAGTAGCAAGCATATCTCTGCAATAAAAACAAAAATGGACATTGTTTTAGGATCAAAATAACAAGAAAATATAAAAAGAAAATAAAAAGAAACAAAGAAAAAGGGTGTAGGAATTTCTGGACAGATTTGGACGACGAAGAAGATGAATGCTTCAAGATGCGTTCGCGACTGTTTCGGTGTCCGAAAAATGATAGAAACATTGCTGGAAATTCAGTGGAAATTCGGTAACGGTAAACTCGAAAGAACCTGCACAATCTACTGAGCAAACCCGAATCAAATCTGTCTAACGTCAAAGACGGACAGCTCGAAAGAACCTGCACAATATACAATGCAAACCCGAATCGAATATGCTTCACGTCGGAGGACTTGGACCCACTAGATAGCGATCTAGGAACCTGAAGTATCAAGTAAATTTGACACAACAAATGTCTGAAATGCCAAAGAAAGCTCGTTGAAAAACCGAAATTGAGAGAATAATCTCACAAAATTTTATTCATAAACTGTCTAACCTTTTACATGGTGAAATTCAGTGTACATGTATAGGGACAAGAGGGAAACTACCGAATGAAATTTCTGGCTGTTAATTAAGCCTTTAAAAAAAACTATAATTAAAAAAAACTATAATTACATGTATAGGGCCATATATTTGAAATTTGGTGGTTGTAATGTGGATAAGGCCACATGATAAATGTGCATGCATGGCTTTTGAATTTCAAAGCCACAAACAAAAACATTCAAAGTGGAGCGGCAATGCAATAATGGCACATGAAAAATGTGCATGTTTGTTTGAAATTTGAAATTCAAAGCAAACGACCATATATATAAAATATGTCGTGTTTGAAAATCAAATGGCCATTGACGCACATGTGTAAATGTGGAAACAATGGTCCAGCTTGATGTTCCATGATGAAAACAAGGGCTCGCACAATCACACACATACTTGAGACAACGGCAATTCGGTTCACACCTGTTGCACTGGCCGCCACACCCTTGTTGGACACTTGTTCAGCTGCTACTGGACGTGTCAACTGTAGTTGAGCTACTGAATCTAAGTTGGGCTGACAGAAAATGAGCTGAGCTGAAACGAACTACGTACATTGAATGTAAGCCTTTGGGATGATTCTTGGCAAGAATTTTGGCGTTTTGGGTGAGAAATTCGAACAAAAGTGGAAAATTCGCAAAAATCAAACGAACAAATTTTGAGCTAAAAATTTCCATATCAGATTTAAACCATTGGATGAGTCTCCACATAAAATTTCAGAATTTTTTGACATCGGGAACACTTTGAACAAAGTGGATCAAAATTGACCAGAATTAGGTTCTTTTCCTCTATTTTCAACCTAGTTTAGTTTCTTTCTGCCAATTTTCATTCTTTTTAGTTTATTTATCTTATAAAAAAAGCAAAAAAAGAAAAAAAAACTGAAGAAAAGTGAGCCATTCTTTTGGCTGAAATTAAAGCACTCAAAAATTGAATTTGAATGCCAGTAACCGCTTTGGGCGGCAGCAAACATCAGCCATGAATTCAAAATGCATGTGGCGCCTCCTTTACACATTTAACATGTGCTAAATGTTTGAAATTCAAACAAAAACGTCCACCCATGCTTATCCATTCATGTGTCGCACAAATGCAAAGAAGAGAGGTTGTTTTCAGCCAAACTTGCACACACATGTGCCAAGGCTGCCACATGTGCAAGTCACATACTCGGATGCCACCTAGGCTACCACATGTGCACTAGAACAATCCCCGACATGTAGGACGCTTTTGAGCTACTTCTGGACTTGTCAGCTAAAGTTGAGCTAGTGGAGCTGAAGTTGAGTTGACAGGAATCAAGCTGAGCTGAAATGAGCTAGCTAAGAGTGTTAGGAGTTGAACTGAGCTGGGAGCTAAGCCTCTGAGCTGACTTGAGCTGAGGATGAGCTTATCACACTCTCCTGAGCTAAAAGTGAGCTGGTTACACTCTCCTGAGCTGGGGCCGAGCTACATACACTCTGGTGAGCTGAAGATGAGTTGCATACACTCACTTGAGCTGGAGTTGAGCTGCATATACTCACTTGAGCTAGTTTTCTCCTAAGTACATGTTACAAAACAATGAAACTCCTATCAAAGCTTTGTAAACTTATTCAATAACACTTAAACAAATATAAAAACACTATAAGTTATACTAAACTAATTCCAAACACACCAAACATACTATATGCATAGTAAACACACTAATATAAGTAATATAACATAAAGATGTTACATATCATCATGTAACAAGTGAAAAAGCAAACTTCCCTGAAAGTTTGAAGTTGCATCGTTAGGTGGCATAAACGTGCTCACATCATCCCCCTTCTTTAATGCGATTTGTCCCCAAATCAACACTCATTACAAAAGGGAACAATTTTGACTTTCGCTTGGCAGGGAACTTCTTCATCCTTCTTACTCGGCACAAATGCCATTCACTTGGTACAAATTCTTTCTCAAGAGAAACGAAATTTGAAGGTGCAAGATGGGCCTTCTTTCTTGTACCCTTCCGAATAATGCACAACATATATACAAACAATTCTCTTCGTGCATCCTTAAACCTGAAAATAAAGACAACTACAAAGAACAACAAGGATCTCGACGAACTATCAGAATCACAACACAATATGCACAATCCAATGTACGACCAAAGAATTCATAATCCAAAGATGAAAAATCAAGAGCACTATGGAAAGGAATGTCAAACTGTGATAAAGAAGGTTGCTGAATTTTTGAAGAGAACATAAATGCACTAGACATACCAATGTTTGCAATCTTTGAGACTTCATCTGGCATAACTTTGTCAATTTGCAAATTAGAAAAAAGAAGTAGAAGAAAATGTAGAACCTGAAAATATCGTGGAATTTGCTTCCTCTTTTTCACATTCATTTTTCTCTTTGTTGGCTTTCCATGCTTCGGTGCTCGTTTCCAAACGAATTTGGTCTTCATGTACTTCACTTGCAGTCAATGGTGCCAAAATAACCTTTTTTCCCTCATGATCAAAAGAGTATCAATTGGTGTAACAATCATGTAGAACTCTTTTATCATATTGCCACGCCCTCCCTAAAAGCAAATGACAAGTATCCATAGAACAAACACCACAAGGTACGTCATCCTTGTATTTACCAATGGAAAATGGTACAACAACTTGTTTGGTAACTTTGATTTCACCACCATTATTCAACCATCGTAGCTTGTACTGATTAGGATGCTTCATTGTCGTCAAGCCTAACTTTTCAACCATGAGAGTACTAGAAACGTTAGTACAACTACCACTATCAATAATCACAATACAAACCTTATCATTCACATGGCATCGTGTATGGAAAATGTTTTCTCATTGTTGTTCATCTTGAGATGGCGGCACATTTAAACTCTGTTTGACAACCAGAGTTTCACCGGTTGCTGGTAACTCCACATCCTCTTCAACATCTTCAATAGTGGGTTCATGTTCGTCTTTTTCAGAATCTGACTCTACTTCTCCGTTCTCATGCATCAGCCTGGTCCTCCTATTAGGACATTGGCTCGCAACATGTCCTCTGCTAAGACACTTGAAGCACTGGATTTCCCTCAACCTTTCTTGTGTCACCACTTGCTTGCCTCGCACTTTATCAGTAACATTGTTGTCGTTCAATTTTTATCGCCATGTGCACCATGTCATCAATCTCGACATAATGTTGCAATTCAACAATGTTAGCAATTTCAAGGTTCAAACCTCCAAGAAAATGTGCCATGGTAGCTTCTCGATCTTCCTCGATGTTCGCACACATCATGACCATCTCCATCTCCTTGAAATAGTCTTCAACACTTCGATTACCCTGTTTCAAAGCTTGTAATTTCTGATATAAATCACGATGGTAATGGGATGGAACAAACCATTTTCGCATGATTCGTTTCATTTCGTCCCATGTAGTCACTAGACCTTCACTTGCACATCTTCGGCTAATCAGTAATTGTTCCCACCATATTAGGGCATAGTCGACAAACTCCATTGCTGCTAAACGAACCTTCTTTTGTTCTGAGTAGTTCTAACACTAAAAACGTTTTCAACTTTGCTTTCCCAAGCTAAGTACGCATCAGGATCTCTACATCCTTGAAAAGAAGGAATAGCAACCTTAATGTTAGTCAAATTGTCATCTACATGTTGCACACGTCCTTGTCTAAGAGTATGATGTCTCGGTGACTGTTCGACTTCATTGTCATTTATTCCTTCATGGAAAGAATTGGATCCTCCATCAATTATGTCCATTCTAGACTGTAATGGCTCCAATGCATTAGAAATCACTCGTTGCATCATGCGTTCCAAGGCTTGCATCTGGAGATTCGGTGGTTGTTGTTCACCCGAATTATCATCAGAACCTTCCATTGTGAATGACCAAAACAACAAACAGAAACAACACAATATATATATATATATATATATATATATGTTAGTAAAATAAATAAAAAGGACCTCACAATAACACACTCAACAAAATTCTCACTCCAAGGAAAGATCGCTCTACAATTGCACTCAACGCTCGTGTTTCACTCGGGAGAATACTTGAATGGCTCTTTTTGTCTCCCCTTCTATTCTCACACGCTCAATTGCCTTTTCCACTTGATCTCTCGCAGACAGTTCTTCACGGAACTAACTTGATCCTTCAAACTTGTTAACTATGTCAAACTTACAAGATAATATAATAAGTAAAGAAACAAATGGTTAAAGGACAAAATAGGGTTGTTAAATGAAATAAAAGGCTGAAAAAGAAAGCAAAAACAAGGCTGGAAATTGATAATGAAATAAGAAAATAAGGCTGACAAAAATGAAGGAAAAAAAAGACAACAACTTACTGCGAAGAAATGCTTACAACGATTCTATCATCGACCAAACAAGAACAAGTTGTTTCGGGTGATTTACAAGCATTTCATGGCATAAATAAGCACCCTTCATCATTTCCAAGCATTTCAATGAACAAACAACACTTTGTATTTGTAAAATGCACTAACTTTTTGAATCTGATATTTTTTTTCGAAATTTTTTTTCTGTTGACTTTGACTTATTTTTCAGAATTCGATTTTTTTATCTTTTTATTTTTTTGGTTTTGTAGTGCAGAACATGCCAAAATTTGACTAGGCTCTGATTACCATATGATAAGGGGTGTGTTGCTTGTCGAAACAACGTTCCTTGAATGTTAACGGATCTAGGATAGTAGCAAGCATATCTCTGCAATAAAAGAACAGAACAAGAGAAACTATCTCAAATAATTTTCATTCCAAATTGTCCAACCTTTTTAACATTGTTTAGAAGACATATATATAGCAAAAAGGGTGGTGGCCGAATTTACTAGTGTGGCTGAAACTAAAGCACTCAAAAATTGAATTTGAATGCTAGTAACCTCTTTGGGTGGCAGAAAACATCAGCCATGCATTCAAAATGCAAGTGGCGCCTCCTTTGCACATTTAACATGTGATAAATGTTTGAAATTCAAAAAAAACGTCCACCCATGCTTATCCAGTCATGTGCCGCAAAAATGCAAAGAAGAGAGGTTGTTTCGGCCAAACTTGCACACACATGTACCAAGGCTGCCACATGTGCAAGTCTCATACTCGGATGTCACCTAGGCTGCCACGTGTGCACTGGTTCACTCCCCGACATGCAGGACACTTTTTAGCTACTTCTGGACTTGTCAGCTGAAGTTGAGTTGATAGGAACCAAGCAGAGCTGAAATGAGCTAGCTAAGAGTGTTAGGAGCTTAACTGAGCTGGGAGCTAAGCCTCTGAGCTGAAAGTGAGCTAGTTACACTCTCATGAGCTGGGACCGAGCTACATACACTCTGGTGAGCTGAAGATGAGCTGCATACACTCACTTGAGCTAAAGTTGAGCTGCATACACTCACTTGAGCTGGAGTTGAGCTGCATATACTTACATGAGCTAGTGTCCTCCTAAGTACATGTTACAAAACAATGAAACTCCTATCAAAGCTTTGTAAACTTATTCAATAACACTTAAACAAATATAAAAACACAATAAGTTATATCAAACTAATTCAAAACACACCAAACATACTATATCCATAGTAAACACACTAATATAAGTAATATAGCATAAAGATGTTACATATCAGCATGTAACAAGTGAATAAGCAAACTTCCATGAAAGTTTGAAGTTGCGTCGTTGGGTGACATAAACGTGCTCACATCAGCCATGGAAGAGTGCCACCCAAGACTCTCTAAACAAGGGAGAGTTCCTATTCAGCAAGTAATTACATTATTTTATTAGTTTCAGGTTACTTTATTATTTCTTTTAGTATTATTTTATTAGAAAGGGAGTTTTATTTTATTTAGGAATTTCTTTTAGTTTAGCCATCCTTCCCCTATAAAAGGATGAGATTTTCTTTGTAAATCAGATTTGAGTTATTAAATAAAGAGGTTATTCGTTTGAGTACATGTTTGCAAGTGTCGTGAAACTTGTGTCTTCGAAGCTTTCTTCAAAATCTTCGACCAAGTTGAGCGGGGGAGAATCTTTACACTCCGGGTTGCCTATCTAATCGCGAGTAGGAGTGTCAATTTTACCACGGGCATCTCTACCATTCCAAAACTTTAAATAACTCGAAATCCATCTTTTTCAAGTCTTCACCATTGCGCCATCTTCGACAAACATATCTAAAATTTCCAGATTCATTTTTCTTTACTTTGCACTTATCTTTCTTTATCTTTTTTTGTTCAATTCCTTCTTATTTTCTTCTAATCTTCTTATTCACCTTTGAACCTTTAACTTTGGGCTCTTATTTTTAGAATCTTCAAGAAACACCATTGCATATTGATAAAGGGGGTACGTTGCCTCAGAAACAACGCTCCTTGTTCGTAAACGGATCTAGGATCGTAGCAAACATTTCTCTGCAATAAAACACAAGAATGGACGTTTTTAGATAGTTAAAATAACAAGATAAATATAAAGAAATAAAAAGAAACAAAGAAAAAGGGTGTAGGAATTTCTGGGCAGATTTGGACGACGAAAAAGGACGAATGCTTCAAGTAGCATTCATGGCTGTTTCAGTGTCCTAAAATGGCAGAAACGTTGCTGGAAAAATCATCGAAAGTTTGGCAACGTTAAACTCGAAAGAACTCGAACAATCTGCTGAATGAACCCGAATCGAATCTGTCTAACGTCAAAGACGAAAAGCTCGAAAGAACCTGCACAATCTACTAAGCAAACCCGAATCGAATATGCTTCACGTCGGAGGACTTGGACCCACTAGATAGCGATCTAGGAACCCGAAGTATCAAGTAAATTTGACAATTCAAAACAAAGTCTGAAAAGTCAAAAGATAGTTCTAAAAAGAATCGAACAGGAGAAACTCTCTCAAACAAATTTTATTTCCAAAATGTCTCACCAAATTACATTGTTTAAACACATATATATAGGTACAAGGGCTGCCAAATTCGTTTAAGTTGTGTGGCTGATATTAAAAGGAGTTTAAAAATTGAATTTGAGTGAAAATAACTCCTTTTGGGCGGACTCAATTGGCAGCCACAAGTTTAGGCGCCCAAAACACATGAAAATCACATTTAACATGTGATTTTTATGTTTGAAATTCAAACATAACCACTCGGGCTTATCCTTTCTTGCAAATGGCATATAATGAAGGAGAAAACGGGCTGATTCGGCTGCACATTCACACACATGTGTCAAGCTGCCACATGGGTGCTGGAGATGACCGGATGCCACCTAGGCTGCCACATGTGCACTAGCACACTCCCCGATATGCAAAACGCTTTTCAGCTACTTCTCGACTTGTCAGCTGAAGTTGAGCTAGTGGAGCTAAAGTTGAGCTGACTGGAAATGAGCTGAGTTGAAACGAACTAGCTGAAAGTATGATGAGCTGAAAATGAGCTGGTTGCACTCTCCTGAGCTGGATTTGAGCTGCATATGCTCACTTGAGCTGAAGTGGAGCTGCATATACTCACTTGAGCTAGTGTCCTCCTACGTACCTATGTCAAAAGGCAACAAACTTGATAAAGGGGTACGTTGCTTAAGAAACAACGGTCCTTTGTTTGTAACGGATCTAGGATTGTAGCAAGCATGTTTCTGCAATAACACAATGTTATGGATGTTAGAATGATGTTAAAACAACAAGAACAAAAAAAAAACGAAAATAAAGAGAGAAATGAGAGAAAGGAATTTTCTGGCAGTTTCGGAATTCAAATGTTGATGAATGCTTCAAAGGGCTTTCATAGCAGCAAATGAACGACTAAAATGGCAGAAAATGGTGTTGAAGTTGCTGGAAATTAACAAGACGTTGAACTCGAAAGAACCCGAACAATATACTGAGCGGACCCGAATCGAATACGTTCTTCGCCAACAGACTTGGACCCTCTAGATAGCGATCTAGGAACCCGAAGTATCAAGGAGGATGACACAATCAAACAAAGTCTGAAAATGCCAAAGAAGTTCAATGAAGAACTGAAATTGAGAGAAAAACTCACAATAATTTTGTTTCATAAAAAGTCTAACCTTGTTCATACAAATTTAACAAATATATATAGGGGAAAACAAGGGAGAGGGCGCCCAAATTAGTGGCTGAGTTTGAATTGAAAATAAACACATGTTAAATGTGTTTAAAAATGCAAAAGAAATCTGCCAATAACCTCCCCCAAATTGCAGCACATGTGATGATAATTTGTGGCTGAGTTTGAACGAAATTAACACATGTTAAATGTGTTCAAATTTCAAAAAAAAAGGTGGCTGATAACTTCTCTCCAAAATGGTGCCCAAATTGCTTCAAATCTGCCACATGCTTGCACACATTCTGTCCACACATGCCGTGCACATGCTTGAAGAGATGTAGGACGCCCCACATGCTGCTCACATGCTTGTAGGACACTCTCCCACATGTAGGACACCTTTGAGCTGCTTCTGGACTTGTTAGCTGGAGTTGAGCTAGTGGAGCTAAAGTTGAGCTGACTGGAGCTGAAACGAGCTGAATTCAGCTAGCTGGGAGTGAAGTGAGCTGAGTTGAGCTGCCTATACTCCTTTGAGCTGAAGATGAGCTACGTACACTCCCGTGAGCTTCATCCGAGCTAAGTTTAAGCCTTTGAGCTGCTGCCCTTTTATTGTAACTATATGAAAACAAAAGAAACACACTCAGAGCATTGTAAACTTATTGAAAACATTCAAGCAAGCTACAAAACAATGCACCCTTATTGTTTTAACACACAACAAGCTAACATAGCTTAACATAAAATATTATAAGCTGACAAACTTATCTAAAACACACTTAACATAATATATACATAGCAAACACACCTATATAAGTAGTATAGTATATGTATGTCACATATCAGCATGCAACACATTATAAAGCCTATGTTCTAAGGCATGAACATGCTCGAATGAATCAGGAATTGTAGCACAAGTAAGAAAAAGGGCTTCCCTGAATTTCTTTGCCTTAGAACGAGTGATGGGTCCTGTTGGTAAGACCTCCGGATCAGCTTGTTTGTTCTGAACTGATGTGCTCACATCATCCCCCCCTTCTTGAAAAGGATTTGACCTCAAATCTGTAGAGTCATCAAAAGGGGTTTAGTCACAAACATTAAAAGTGGCACTCACATTATAATCTCCCGGTAAGTCTATCTTGTAGGCGTTGTCATTCACTTTCGCCAACACCTGGAAAGGACCATCTCCGCACGGTAATAGTTTGGACCGCCTTTGGGCTGGAAATCTTTCCTTTCGGAAATGAACCCAAACCCAGTCTCCAACTTCAAAGGTGACTCGCTTTCTTCCCTTGTTTGCTTGCTTTTCATATTGCTGAGTCCTTCGCTCAAGATTCTCCTTCACTTGCTGATGCAACTTCTTGACATATTCTGCTTTCGCTTGACCGTCCCTGTTCGTCACCTGTTCCTGTGGCAGAGGTAACAAATCTAGAGGCGTAATGGGGTTAAAACCAAAAACAACCTCAAATGGTGACATCTTAGTAGAAGAATGAATGGCATGATTATATGCAAATTCAACATGTGGCAAACAATCCTCCCAAGTCCTAATGTTCTTTTTAATGATGGAACGAAGTAAAGTAGATAAAACACGATTAACAACCTCAGTTTGTCCATCAGTTTGGGGATGGCAAGTAGTAGAAAACATAAGTTTCGTACCTAGTTTGCTCCAAAGAGTCCTCCAGAAGTGACTCAAAAACTTTACATCCCTGTCAGAAACAATCGACCTAGGAATACCATGTAAACGAACAATCTCTCTAAAGAACAAGTTAGCCACATTAACAGCATCATCAGTCTTATGGCATGCAATGAAATGTGCCATCTTAGAGAATCTATCAACCACAACAAACACACTATCTCTACCAGTCCTAGTTCGAGGCAATCCCAAAACAAAATCCATAGAAATGTCAGTCCAAGGGGATTCAGGAATAGGTAAAGGTAAGTACATACCGTGTGGTGAAACCTTCGACTTTGCTTTCTTGCAAGTCACACAACGATCACAGTACCTTTCAACATCGCGACGCATCTTGGGCCAAAACAGATGCTCCTTTAAGGTATGTAATGTCTTGGTGACTCCAAAGTGACCCATCAAACCACCTTCATGTGCCTCGCATATCAGAATGTCACGCATCGAACCCTGTGGAATGCATATCCTGTTTTCTTTGAAAAGATAACCATCATGCCTGTAAAATTTTCCATCTGCACCTTTTTCACAAGCAACATACTTATCACGAAAATCAGGATCATCAGAATACAACTCTCTAATATATACAAACCCAATAAGATGTGAATCTAAATAACTCAACAGGGCATACCTACGTGATAACGCATCAGCAACAACATTTTCTTTCCCTTTCTTGTAACGAATGACATAAGGAAAAGATTCTAAAAATTCAATCCATTTTGCATGTCTTTTGTTCAATTTATGCTGACTCGTTATGTATCTCAAAGCCTCATGATCGGTGTGAATGACAAACTCCTTAGGCAACAAGTAATGCTGCCACGTCTCTAAAGACCTAATCAATGCATACATCTCTTTGTCATAAATAGGATAATTCAATGTAGCTCCACTTAGTTTCTCACTAAAGTATGCTATAGGTCTCTTTTCCTGCATTAAAACAGCACCTATACCTATGCCAGATGCATCACATTCAATCTCAAAAGTTTTATCAAAATTAGGCAAGGCTAACACTGGTGCTCTAGTCAAACAATCCTTAATTTTCAGAAACGCATCTTCTTGTTCTTTACCCCACAAGAAGCTCGAATTCTTCTTAATGATCCCGGTTAAGGGGGCGGTAATAGAACTGAAGTTAGGGACAAATCGACGGTAAAAACTCGCTAAACCATGAAAAGATCTGACCTGAGTAATCGATGTCGGTCGTGGCCATTCCTGAATTGCTCGGATTTTCTCAGGATCGACTTCCACACCCTGTTCACTAACAATGTAACCAAGAAATGTAAGTTTGTTAGTGCAAAACACACACTTCTCTAGGTTACCAAACAAACGTTCTTCTCGTAAAACCTGCAAAACAGCTTTCAAATGCTCTGCATGATCTGGTAAAGTTTTACTGTAAATCAAAATGTCATCGAAGTAAACAACACAAAACCTACCAATGAAAGGTCGTAGAACATGATTCATCAAACGCATGAAAGTACTAGGTGCATTAGTTAACCCAAAAGGCATTACTAACCATTCGTACAAACCTAGCTTTGTTTTGAAGGTTGTCTTCCACTCATCGCCTTCTCGCATGCGAATCTGATGATAGCCGCTCCTTAAGTCAATTTTGGAGAAGATGACGGCTCCGCAAAGCTCGTCCAACATATCATCAAGTCTTGGAATGGGATGCCGATACTTAATTGGGATCTGATTCACAGCTCGACAATCTACGCACATCCTCCAAGAACCATCTTTCTTCGGCACCAACAGTACCGGAACAGCACACGGACTCAAGCTCTCTCGAATGTAACCCTTGTCCATCAACTCTGTAATCTGTCTTTGAAGTTCTTTCGTCTCTTCGGGGTTGGTTCGATAAGCTGGCCGGTTCGGAATAGTAGCACCTGGAATGAAATCAATCTGGTGCTCAATGCCACGAAGGGGTGGCAATCCTTTCGGTGTTTCATCCGGAAACACATCCTTAAATTCCTGCAAAAGAGATGACACAGAAGCAAGCAAATCACTCGGAAACTCAGACAGTAAACAATAATCCTTAAACAATAAAATATAAACAAACTGCTGAGAGGAAAGACATTTCCTGATTTCTTTGCTGCTTGCATACACGTCCATCTTCTTTTTCCCACGAACTTCTTCAGCATTCTTTCGCAATCTCGCTTGATCCTCCTGAACTTGACTCGGTGTCAAAGGAGCCAAAGTTATCTTTTTACCTGCATGCATAAAAGAATACATGTTCGTGAAACCATCATGAGTCGTCTTTTTATCAAACTGCCACGGACGACCCAACAGCAAATGACTCGCATCCATTGCAACTACGTCGCAAAGTGCTTCGTCCTTGTACTTCCCAATGGCAAATGGCACCAAAACCTGTTTGGTCACTCGAATCTCTCCACCGTCATTCAGCCACTGAAGCTTGTAAGGATTGGGATGCTTCGTCGTCGGTAAACCTAGCTTTTCAACCATCACAGTACTAGCAACATTAGTGCAACTACCACCATCGATAATTACAACACATACCTTATTATTCACAAGACATCTCGTGTGAAAGATGTTCTCTCGCTGCTACTCGTTCTGGATCGGTTGTGTCTGCAGACTTCTCTTGACAACAAGTGCTTCTCCGGTGGCAAACAACTGCACCTCCTCGTCATCATCATCTGCAACCTCCATAGGGGGGTCCTGGGTGTCTTCCTCAGACTCAGACTCGATCTCGCCATTCTCTAACATCAACATGGTCCTCCGGTTGGGGCACTGACTGGCAATGTGTCCTCGTCCTAAACACTTGAAGCACAGGATGTCTCTCGAACGCTTCTGTGACACCACCTGCTTGTCATGCCTACCCTCAGTAGTAGGTGCCTTCGGTTTGCTAGATTCGGCTTTATCTCGATTCTGAAATGGTGGTGGTGGTGGTGGTGGTGCTTGTTTCCTGAAATTGTTAGGAGCATTTAAATTATTTGAAAATGACTTAAAAGGAGTATTACCTCGGTTTGAAGACTTCCTTCGTTGTTGTCTTTCAACTTTAATTGCCATGTGCACCATGTCATCCAAATCAACATAATGCTGTAATTCAACAACGTTAGAAATTTCACAATTCAAACCTGCAAGGAAACGTGCCATTGTCGCCTCACGATCCTCGACGATGTTGGCTCGCATCATGGCCATCTCCATCTCCTTGTAGTAATCTTCAACACTCCGATTCCCCTGTTTCAAAGTTTGCAATTTCTGAAACAAATCACGATGATAATGGGAAGGAACAAACCTCTTACGCATGATACGCTTCATTTCAGTCCATGAAGCCACGAGACCCTCGTCGGCACGTCTCTGACTGATCAACAATTGATCCCACCATATCAAGGCATAATCAGTGAATTCCATCGCAGCCAAACAGACCTTCTTTTGTTCGGAATAATTGTAACACTCGAACACATGTTCAACCTTGCTTTCCCAAGCAAGATATGCATCCGGATCTGTCCGTCCCTGAAAAGAAGGGATAGCAACCTTAATGTTAGTCAAATTGTCATCAATAACTTGTCTTGCACGATGGTTCACTCTAGGTGAATATTCGACGTCATTCTCATCATTATTCTCATTTTGGACAGATTGGGAACCACCCCCATCTATTCTATCCAAACGAGACTGAATAGGCTCCAATGCTCGATCTAACAATTGTTGCAAAGTTCTAGTAAGAGCTTGCATTTGCAAGTCTGGTGGATTACCTCCACCGGGACTACGATCATCACTTCCTGTCATTATAACACAAAACACAAGAAAATAAATCAATAGGTTAGTAAAAACGAAAATTAAAGTCCCTCACTGCTGATAAAGGGGTACGTTGCTTCAGAAACAACGGTCCTTTGTTTGTAACGGATCTAGGATTGTAGCAAGCATGTTTCTGCAATAACACAATGTTATGGATGTTAGAATGATGTTAAAACAACAAGAACAAAAAAAACGAAAATAAAGAAAGAAATGAGAGAAAGGAATTTTCTGGCAGTTTCGGAATTCAAATGTTGATGAATGCTTCAAAGGGCTTTCATGGCAGCAAATGAACGACTAAAATGGCAGAAAATGGCGTTGGAGTTGCTGGAAATTAACATGACGTTGAACTCGAAAGAACCCGAACAATATACTGAGCGGACCCGAATCGAATACGTTCTTCGCCAACGGACTTGGACCCTCTAGATAGTGATCTAGGAACCCGAAGTATCAAGGAGGATGACACAATCAAACAAAGTCTGAAAATGCCAAAGAAGTTCAATGAAGAACTGAAATTGAGAGAAAAACTCACAATAATTTTGTTTCATAAAAATTGTCTAACCTTGTTCATACAAATTTAACAAATATATATAGGGAAAAACAAGGGAGAGGGCGCCCAAATGAGTGGCTGAGTTTGAATTGAAAATAAACACATGTTAAATGTGTTTAAAAATGCAAAAGAAATCTGCCAATAACCTCCCCCAAATTGCAGCACATGTGATGATAATTTGTGGCTGTGTTTGAACGAAATTAACACATGTTAAATGTGTTCAAATTTCAAAAAAAAAGGTGGCTGATAACTTCTCTTCAAAATGGCGCCCAAATTGCTTCAAATCTGCCACATGCTTGCACACACATGCACATTCTGTCCACACATGCCGTGCGCATGCTTGAAGAGATGTAGGACGCCCCACATGCTGCTCACATGCTTGTAGGACACTCTCCCACATGTAGGACACCTTTGAGCTGCTTCTGGACTTGTTAGCTGGAGTTGAGCTAGTGGAGCTAAAGTTGAGCTGACTGGAGCTGAAACGAGCTGAATTCAGCTAGCTGGGAGTGAAGTGAGCTGAGTTGAGCTGCCTATACTCCTTTGAGCTGAAGATGAGCTACGTACACTCAAGTGAGCTTCATCCGAGCTAAGTTTAAGACTTTGAGCCGCTGCCCTTTTATTGTAACTATATGAAAGCAAAAGAAACACACTCAGAGCATTGTAAACTTATTGAAAACATTCAAGCAAGCTACAAACAATGCACCCTTATTGTTTTAACACACAACAAGCTAACATAGCTTAACATACAATATTATAAGCTGACAAACTTATCTAAAACACACTTAACATAATATATACATAGAAAACACACTGATATAAATAATATAAGTATAAGAAATGTTACACATCAGTATGTAACAAATGAAAAAGCAAACTTCCCTGAAAGTTTGAAGTTGCAACGTTGGGCGGCATAAACGTGCTCACATCATCCCCCCTTCTTTAATGGGATTTGTCCCCAAATCGACCCTCATTACAAAAGGGAACAATTTTGACTTTCGCTTGGCAGGGAACTTCCTCATCCTTCTTGCTCGGCACATATGCCATCCTCTAGAATCAAGTTCTCTTAAAAAGAACACAAATGGAAATGCCTTCTTTCTTGTACCTTTCCGAATAATGCACAACATAAAGTCAGACAATGCTCGTTGCACATTCGTAATCCTTCAAACAATGACATACAAAGGCAAATCCAAAGAACAACAAGAATTTTTATGATCATCCAGAATCACAACACAAGGTTGTTCACAATCCAATGGACAACCAAAGAAATCAGCATATAAAAATGAAAAATCAATATTACAATGGAAAGGAACGTCAAACCGTGGTATGGAAGGTTGCTGAATTTCTGGAAAGAATTTAAATGCTCTAGACATACCAACATTAGCAAACTTGGGAACTTCACATGGCATCACCTTATTAACCTGCAAGTTAGAAGAAGAAATAGAAGAAAATGTAGAATCAGATAAAACCTTTGAGTTCACTTCTTCTTTGTCACAGTCATTCTTCTTTTTGCTGGCTTTCCAAGCTGCAGTACTCGCTTTCAAACGAACTTCGTCTTCATATACTTCACTTGGAGTCATAGGTGCCAAAGTTACCTTTTTGCCCTCATGAGTAAAAGAGTATCGATTGGTGTAACAATCGTGCAAAACTCTCTTATCATACTGCCACGGTCTTCCTAACAACAAATGACAAGTATCCATAGAACAAACATCACAAGCTACCTCATCCTTGTATTTTCCAATGAAAAATGGTATAACAACTTGTTCGGTAACTTTGATTTCAACACCATCATTCAACCATTGTAACTTGTACGGATTGGGATGCGTGGTCGTCTTCAGTCCTAACTTGTCAACCATGAGAGTGCTAGCAACGTTAGCACAACTACCACTATCAATAATCACATTACATACCTTGCTGTTCACGTTGCATCTCGTATGGAAGAGGTTGTTTCGTTGCGGTTCATCCTGTGATGGTTGATCATTCAGACTTCTCTTGTCAACAAGTGCTTCACCGGTAGCCAATGTCTGTACATTGTCATCATTTATCTCTTCATGGACAGAATGGGAACCACCCCCATCTAATCTATCCAATTGAGAATGTATAGGTTTCAATGCATTAGCAATCACTTGTTGCATCATCCGTTCTAAGGCTTGCATCTGGAGATTCAATGGTTGTTGTTCACCTGAATTATCATCACAACCTGCCATGTTGAAAAACCAAAACAACAAACAAGAACACACACAATATATATATATATATATATATATATATATATATATATATATATATATATATATGTTAGTGAAATAAAATAAAATAAAAAATGGTCCTCACTGCACACTCAACAAAATCTCACAGATCACTCAAAAGAACAGTGCACTCAAAAGATAACACTCAGCACTCGTGTTTCACTCGGGAGAATGCTCTTGAATGGCTTTTTTGTCTCCCCTTCTGTTCTCACAACGCTCAAATGCCTTTTGTACTCGTTCTCTCGCAAACAGTTCTTTAATTAACTAATCTGACCCTTCAAACTTGTTATCTGTGTCAACTCCAAGATATAAATGCACAAATGATAGAACAAAGGTTAAACGGAGTTTAGGGCTGTTTAATTGAACAAAAACAAAGGCTGGAAACAAAATAAGAACATGGCTGGAATTAAAGCTTAAAATGAAGTGAAAGAAAGGAAAAACAAAGTACTTACTGCAAAAGAAATGCTTACCACAACCCTATCACCGAACAAACAAGAACAGGTTGTTTCGGGTGATTTTGAAGCATTCCACGGTAAACAAAGAAATTTTTCATCATTTTTTTTGATCCAAACAACAGTATAAGATGTAAACAACACTAATTTGTCGAATCTGATTTTTTTTGAATTTTTTTGAATTTTTTTTTCGATTTTTTTTACTTTGACTTTTTTGGTCAAACTTTGACTTTGACTTTTTTTTCGGAATTTCAATTTTTTTTTACTTTTGTATTTTTTTTTGATTTCTTGTAGTGCAGAAAGTGCTATAATCCGACCAAAGCTCTGATACCATATGATAAAGGGGTACGTTGCTTCAGAAACAACGGTCCTTTGTTTGTAACGGATCTAGGATTGTAGCAAGCATGTTTCTGCAATAACACAATGTTATGGATGTTAGAATGATGTTAAAACAACAAGAACAAAAAAAACGAAAATAAAGAAAGAAATGAGAGAAAGGAATTTTCTGGCAGTTTCGGAATTCAAATGTTGATGAATGCTTCAAAGGGCTTTCATGGCAGCAAATGAACGACTAAAATGGCAGAAAATGGCGTTGGAGTTGCTGAAAATTAACATGAAGTTGAACTCGAAAGAACCCGAACAATATACTGAGCGGACCCGAATCGAATACGTTCTTCGCCAACAGACTTGGACCCTCTAGATAGCGATCTAGGAACCCGAAGTATCAAGGAGGATGACACAATCAAACAAAGTCTGAAAATGCCAAAGAAGTTCAATGAAGAACTGAAATTGAGAGAAAAACTCACAATAATTTTGTTTCATAAAAATTGTCTAACCTTGTTCATACAAATTTAACAAATATATATAGGGAAAAACAAGGGAGAGGGCGCCCAAATGAGTGGCTGAGTTTGAATTGAAAATAAACACATGTTAAATGTGTTTAAAAATGCAAAAGAAATCTGCCAATAACCTCCCCCAAATTGCAGCACATGTGATGATAATTTGTGGCTGTGTTTGAACGAAATTAACACATGTTAAATGTGTTCAAATTTCAAAAAAAAGGTGGCTGATAACTTCTCTTCAAAATGGCGCCCAAATTACTTCAAATCTGCCACATGCTTGCACACACATGCACATTCTGTCCACACATGCCGTGCGCATGCTTGAAGAGATGTAGGACGCCCCACATGCTGCTCACATGCTTGTAGGACACTCTCCCACATGTAGGACACCTTTGAGCTGCTTCTGGACTTGTTAGCTGGAGTTGAGCTAGTGGAGCTAAAGTTGAGCTGACTGGAGCTGAAACGAGCTGAATTCAGCTAGCTGGGAGTGAAGTGAGCTGAGTTGAGCTGCCTATACTCCTTTGAGCTGAAGATGAGCTACGTACACTCAAGTGAGCTTCATCCGAGCTAAGTTTAAGACTTTGAGCCGCTGCCCTTTTATTGTAACTATATGAAAGCAAAAGAAACACACTCAGAGCATTGTAAACTTATTGAAAACATTCAAGCAAGCTACAAACAATGCACCCTTATTGTTTTAACACACAACAAGCTAACATAGCTTAACATACAATATTATAAGCTGACAAACTTATCTAAAACACACTTAACATAATATATACATAGAAAACACACTGATATAAATAATATAAGTATAAGAAATGTTACACATCAGTATGTAACAAATGAAAAAGCAAACTTCCCTGAAAGTTTGAAGTTGCAACGTTGGGCGGCATAAACGTGCTCACATCATCCCCCCCTTCTTTAATGCGATTTGTCCCCAAATCGACCCTCATTACAAAAGGGAACAATTTTGACTTTCGCTTGGCAGGGAACTTCCTCATCCTTCTTGCTCGGCACATATGCCATCCTCTAGAATCAAGTTCTCTTAAAAAGAACACAAATGGAAATGCCTTCTTTCTTGTACCTTTCCGAATAATGCGCTCTAAGGCTTGCATCTGGAGATTCGGTGGTTTTTGTTCACCTAAATTATCATCAGAACCTGCCAATTTAAACGACAAAACAACAAAAAAAAACAACACCATATATATATATATATGTTAGTAATAAAAATAAAGAAATGGACCTCACTGCACACTCAACAAAATCTCACAGATCACTCCAAGGAAAGATCGCTCAACAATTGCACTCAATCGCTCGTGTTTCACTCGGGAGAATACTTGAATGGCTCTTTTTGTCTCCCCTTTTGTTCTCACATGCTCAATTGCCTTTTCCACTCGATCTCTCGCAATTAGTTCTTTAAGGAACTAATTCGATTTTTCGGACTTGTTAATTGTGTCAAACTTACAAGATAATATAATAGGTAAACAAACAAATGGTTAAAGGACAAATAGGGGCTGTTAGGTGAAATAAAATAAAAAAGGCTAAAAAAGAAAAGCAACAAGAAGGCTGGAAATTGGTGATGAAACAAAAGAAATGAAGGCTGATAAGATGAAGGAAAAGAAACAACTTACTGCAAAAGAAATGCTTACAACGATCCTATCACCGAACAAACAAGAACAAGTTGTTTCGGGTGATTTTGAAGCATTCCATGGCATTCTTGAACACCCTTCATCATTTTTACGAACAAACAACACTTTATATATGTAAAATACACCAAATATTCGAATCTAATTTTTTTTGTTGAAATTTTTTGACTTTGACTTTTCTGATCAAACTTTGACTTTTTTCTTCTTCAGAAATTCGAATTTTTATTTATTTATTTATTTATTTATTTTTGTTTTCTAGTGCAGAACTTGCTAAAATCCGACTAGGCTTTGATTACCATATGATAAGGGCGTTGCTTGTCGAAACAACGTTCCTTGTCTGTAACGGATCTAGGATAGTAGCAAGCATATCTCTGCAATAAAAACAAATGTGGACATTGTTTTAGGATCAAAATAACAAGAAAAATAAAAAGAAACAAAGAAAAAGGGTGTAGAAATTTCTGGACAGATTTGGACGACGAAGAAGACGAATGCTTCAAAGGGCGTTCATGGCTGTTTCGATGCCCCAAAAATGGTAGAAATGTTGCTGGAAATTCAGCGGAAATTCGGCAACGTTAAACTCGAAAGAACATGCACAATCTACTGAGCAAACCCGAATCGAATTTGTCTAAAGTCAAAGGACTTGGACCCACTAGATAGCGATCTAGGAACCCGAAGTATCAAGTAAAATTTTGACACAACAAACAACGTCTGAAATGCCAAAGAAAGTTCGGTGAAAAACCGAAATTGAGAGAATAATCTCACAAAATTATTTATTCATAAACTGTCTACCCTTACAAAGGAATTCAGATTACATATGTGTAGCATACAAGAGAGGGGCTTCCGAAATTAAATGTATGGCTGAAAATTAAAGATACAAGTTTGAATTTGAAATAAAAACTTCTCTTCTAGGTGGAAATGTATTTCAGCCATGCATTTTAAAATGATGTGCGCCAACTTGAAAGAATACATGTTTAATGTGCAACTATTTTGAATTTCAAAGTGAACCACTTCTTCTTATCCCTTCTGCCGCTCAAACTAGAATGGTCAGCTGCTTGTGTGGATAAAACACGTGATAATATATGCATGGCTTTGAATTTCAAAGCCACAAAACCGAAATGGTGCGCATGTGCTTCATTTTTTTTGCTTGAAATTGAATTCTGCTTGTACATGTGAATAAAAGCATATCTCAGTTGCATGTAATTTTCAAAGTGGAGCGGCTGCATGTGATTTATTTGTGAAAGCAAATGAATTTCCACGTGTTGTGCATGGAGGGGAATTAAAAGTGGCGCACAGCTGCTTCCTTTGTTGTTGTGTTATATATGTATTTGAATTTCAAAGGAAATGCTGCACCCCTTTCTCAAGAAAAGCTGGTCACGTATACTTGGTGGTACATGTGTTCCCTTAGGACGATTCTTGCATGGTAAATACAAATAGACGTTGGTCACATGCTCGGATGCCACCTAGGCTGCCACGTGTGCACTGGTACACTCCCCGACTTGTAGGACGCAATTCAGCTACTTCTTGACTTGTTAGCTGAAGTTGAGCTAGTGGAGCTAAAATTGAGATGACTGGAAATGAGCTGAGCTGAAACGAACTAGATGTAAGTGTGATGAGCTGAAAGTGAGCTGGTTACACTCTTCTGAGCTGGGACCGAGCTGCATACACTCACTTGAGCTGGAGTTGAGCTACATATGCTCACTTGAGCTAGTGTCCTCCCACGTACCTACGTCAAAAGGAAACAAACTTCTATCAAAGTATTGTAAACTTAATGGAAACAATAATACAAGTTGTAGACAAGTGCACACTTATTTGTTAACACACAAATAAATATAAACACAGCATAAGTTATATCAAACTTATTCAAAATACACCAAACATACTATATACATAGTAAACACACTAATATAAATAAGATATCATAAAAAATGTTACACATCAGTATGTAAGAAGTGAAAAAGCAAACTTCCCTAAAAGTTTGAAGTTGCATAGTTGGGGTGGCATAAATGTGCTCACATCACTATCCTTCTTTTAATCTTTTTATTTTAATACTTATTATTTATCCCCTAATCTTCCTTCTTACCTTCGATTCTTTGATTTTTCAGTATTGGATCTGAATTTTTTAAGAAAAGCCCTTCTCTTTTCTCTTGAATTTCCAGATCTGCTCCTAATCTTTTTGATTGAGTCTAGAGCCCCTAGTTCTTGCAACAACTTGATTGAAGGCTTCCAAATCCATAATTGCGCTACTCTATCACAATGTCGTTGCTGATGCTTTATCATGCAGATATGTGCTTTTAAATTACCTTGATTCTCACTTGATTGGATTTGCATATATTCGTGAGTTGTATGTTGATGATCCTGATTTTAGAGATAAGTTTAGTTCTTGTGAAAAGGGTGCAGATGGCAAGTTTTATAGGCATGATGGCTATCTTTTTAAAGAAAATAGGATATGCATTCCACAAGGTTCTATGCGTGACATTCTGATCCGTAAAGCACATGAAGGTGGATTAATGGGTCACTTTGGAGTCACCAAAACGTTACAGACATTGAAGGAGCATTTGTTTTGGCCTAAGATGCACAGAGATGTTGAAAGGTACTATGAGCGTTGTGTGACATGTAAGAAAGCAAAATCAAAGGTTTCACCACATGGTATGTACTTACCTTTACCTATTCCCGATTCCCCTTGGATTGATATTTCTATGGATTTTGTTTTGGGACTGCCTAGAACTAGGACAAGTAGAGATAGTATATTTGTAGTGGTTGACAGGTTCTCGAAGATGACACATTTTATTGCTTGCCATAAGACTGATGATGTTGTTAATGTGGCTAACTTATTCTTTAGAGATATTGTATGTTTGCATGGTATACCTAGGTCAATTGTTTATGAAAGGGATGTAAAGTTTTTGAGTCATTTCTGGAGGACTCTATGGTGCAAATTAGGTACAATACTTATGTTTTCTACTACATGTCATCCCCAAACTGATGGACAAACTGAGGTTGTTAATAGAGTTTTATCTACTTTACTTCGCTCCATCATTAAAAAGAACATTAAGACTTGGGAAGATTGTTTGCCACATGTTGAGTTTGCCTATAATCATGTTGTTCATTCTGCTACTAAAATGTCACCATTTGAGGTTGTTTATGGATTTAATCCTATCACTCCTCTAGATATGTTGCCTTTACCACATGAACAGGTGATGAAGATGGATGGTACAACTAAAGCAAAATATGTGAAGAAGTTGCATCAACGGGTTAAAGAGAACCTAGAACGAAGGACTCAGGAGTACGAAATGCAAGCAAACAAGGGCAGAAAGCGAGTTACCTTTGAAGTTGGTGATTGGGTTTGGAGAAAGTAAATGACAACGCCTACAAGCTAGACTTACCGGGTGAATACAATGTAAGTGCTACATTTAATGTTTCTGATTTATCCCCTTATGATGATTCTGCAGATTTGAGGACAAATCCTTTTCAAGAAGGGGGATGATGTGAGCACATATATGCCAACAAAGGATGCTGATCTGGAAGTCCTTCCAACAGGACCCATCACTCGCTCTAAGGCAAAACAATTCAGGGAAGTTCTTTCTCTCACTTGTGCTACAGTTTTAGAATCGTTTGATAATGTTTGTGCCTTAGAAAATAGAGTTTATAATGTGTTACGTACTGATGCATAACCCCTTGTAGTTATACTTAGTATTTATAGATGTTTGCATTGTATATACTATGTATTGTGTGTTTTGGGTTTGGTTTGCTAAGTATATGTTGTTTATAAATAAGTTTGCACAAGCTTTGTTTCCCGTTTGATATGTTTTCAATAACTTATCTAGTTTATAAATATGTTTACTAAGTTATGCCAGCTTGTTGTGTAATTTAGAATAAGCTTGGATTGTTATTTCAGCTTATTATAAGTTTACATTAAGTTTGAAAAAGCTTTTTATATGTGTTTGAATTGTTTCCTTGTAGGTATATTGAAGGACAATAGCTTAAGAACTTAATCTTAGCTTAGTTGCAGCTCAAAGGAGTGTATGCAGCTCATCGCAGCTCAACTCAGCTCATTACACTCTCAGTTAGCTGAATTCAGCTCACTTCAGCTTCGTTCAGCTCAACTTCAGCTCCACTATCTCAACTCCAGCTGACGAGTCCAGAAGCAGTTGAAACCTGTCCTACGTATGTGAGAGTGTCCGAGAGGCATGTGCCTTGCATATAGGCGCCCTACCCTTCCTCCATGTATGTGCACGGTATGTGGTAGCCTTGGCATGTACATGTGCGGGCAGATTTGAGCATGTGTGCACAAAGCACATGTGCGGAAGTTTTTGGCTAATTTCAATTGAAATTCAAATGAATCTAACACATTAAACATGTGTTTAATTCGTTCAAATATCAGTCACACATTTGGGCGCCATTTTTGGGGTAGTTTCTGGCGGATTTAGTTTGAAATTTAAAGCATTTTGTACTTCAAATTTTAGCCACAAGTTTGGGCGCCTTATCCCTTCATGTTGGCTATATATTTGTTGAATTTGTATGAACAACTGTTACACACTTTGAATGAAAACTTACTTCGTGAAAGTTCTCTCCAATTCGGTTCTTTTTAGAACTTTCTTTTGACATTTCAGACTTAGTTTGTTGTGGCAATCCTTTTGATACTCTGGGTTCTCGGTTGTTGTATAATCGAAGGGTTCGGGTCCATTTGAACAAGATCGTTATAAGGTCCGGGTTCGTTCAGTATATTGTTCGATTTCTTCCTTGGATTTTGTTTGTTTTCATGAAGTTTCTGTCATTGTTGAATGCTTGAAGTTGTTGCCATTGATTCACACCCGAAGCACATCTTCAACCTCAGAAACTTTCATAATTCAAAGCTTTCTTTTCCTTTCTTCTTTCTTTTCTTTGTTCATTTCCAATACTTAAATATGTCTTTGAATTCTAGTTTTTGTTATGTTTTCTTTGCAGGAACGGGCTTACCGCAATTCTAGATTCGTTACGATTGAAGGAAGTCCGTTTCGACAGGCATCCTCGTATCAACTAGGCACAAATTCAATTTGATGCTCTATGCCACGGATAGGTGGTAAACCTCCTGGAATCTCGTCGGGTAAAACATCTTCAAAATCCTGCAAAAGAGAAACAATAGAAGAAGGCAATGTTGCATCGAGTTCGTTAGTGTTCAGAAAATTCTCCTTGTAAAAAAGCACAAGTGTTTGCCTTGCCAAAAACACATTTTCTAATTTCACTACCCCTAGCATATACGCTCATTTTAAGCTTCTCCCCCTCTTTCAATTTCACTCTTTCCCTTCCCACTTTTACTAATAGTTACTATTTTTCTCTCATTCTCTCGCTCATTTTTCCTCTCATTTTCAGTTTCTTTTTCTTTTAATCCTTGGAAACTCTTTTTCGAGTGTAATTGATCATCTTGTACTTGTTGTGGTGATAAAAGGGTTAGCGTGTGCTTCCTTCCTTCAAAAGTGAATGAGTATCGATTGCTATATCCATCATGATTCACTCTTTGATCGAACTGCCAGGGCCTCCCCAAATGTAAGTGGCTGGCGTGCATGGATACAACATCACATAGGACCTCGTCCTTGTATCTACTGATGGAAAATGGTACGAGTACCTGTTGGTCACCTTCAATTCCCCACCATAATTAAGCCATTGAAGCTTGTACGGGTGTGGGTGTTTTGTTGCCACCAATCCAAGTCTGTCCACCATTAACATGCTAGCAACATTAGTAAAACTTCCTCCATAAATGATCACAAAACATACCTTTCTATTGATATGGCAGTGTGTATGAAAGATATTCTCTCATTGCTGGTCGCCTTGTGCAATTTGTGTATTTAGACTCCTCTTCACAACGAGCACTTCTCCTTCAACGGGAGGGTCTATGTCTTCATCATCTTCACTTATGGCATCAACTTCTTCTTTTTCTGATTTGGATTCTATCTCGACACTTCCTCGAATCACCATAGTATGCCTATTTGGGCATTTACTAGCTATATGTTCCCTTCTAAGACATTAGAAGCATTGAATATCTGATACGAACGCAGCCCCGTATACGTGAACGTTGAGCTTGCGGAAGCAGATAAGGATGTTGGCGCGAATGTTGATGGAGAATGCTGGATCGGTGAAAAGATGGCTGAAGATAGGCGATGACGATGTAGATGGAAGATAGATGGATAAATTGTCCTCGACACCCTCTTGATCGAAATTAACCAAGCAAGCAACCTCAAGCGGCTCTAACCCACCCTCCTAGACGCAGTTACCTAGGCAAGCAAGAGTGTGAAGATGATCTCCTCACAAGAACTCGTCGAACTTATGTTGAAGAAGACTTCTAAGGCACAAGTAAACAACACTTGCAAAAACACACTCACTAAATATTTCATTAACCAAAGAAAATATGAATAATCTGAATTACAATGGTGGAGGCTTTCATCCTTTTATAGGTGAATGATAGCCAAAGTAATCTAACTTCTACTAAAACAAGAAAATCCTAATTTAATTTAAAAAATAAAATAAAATCAGCCTTTAAACTCCTTGAGCTTGGGCTGCAAATGATAAGCTGGTAAGAGTTGCTTGGGAGAAGGTGGTTGGTTCCTAAAGTATATAAAACCCTAAAAACATAAAGTAAATATTAATAATTAATTTGGGCTAAGTCTAATTCGTCCAAAAGCTTTATATAATAGCCTTTGGGCTGAATTTTACAAAATCTCGTAATAATCTCGTATCCAGTTTTCTGCATGCGCAGTCTTCAGTAAAATGAACGTATCTTGAGTTCCCGATGTCCGATTGATGCGTTTTAAGATGCGTTGGAAAGGTAACTAAATGCCAGTCAAATTGTTAGCAGACAACTCTGCCCAGAAATGCCAGGATCCCATCCGAAAGGATTCGTCCTTGAATCAGAAACAGCAAAAGAAGGACGTTTAACAATGGCAATCAAAAAGGAATATTTGTCATAGGTGGAGTGATCCAATTGAGTTCCTCTCAATGGTTCTACAAAATCCTGAAAAAAGTACTCAAAGCCACTCGAAACAATGATGTTATGGTTAGGTCGAAAAAAATCTCTCTTTATCTTTATCTCACCTTTTTCATTTGGACATTGTTCGAATTTTACCTCATGGTTCTTTTCACTCACCAAAATTGGGCCATTAATTTGACTTTTATTGCTCTCGGCCTCTTGACTCTCGGTCTTTTTCAAATAAGATAACTCACATACACAATTCCTCTCACAGATAATATGATCGAAATACAATTTCTGTAGAGGATGAAGTGTTTCTAACATAATGATAGGACGATAACCAAATAAAGGGTTAGAATCACACTTACATTCTTGGGAGGTTGTTGATGAATCAAGAGAACTCACTACTAAGCATGAAAGATTGTCTTGATTTATGGGTTCAAATGTTTCTTTTTCCGAAATGTCATCTTCCAAAAGTATGTACTCATTATAGGGTAAGGTTAAAGTCTCAGTAGTGACATCTTCCGCATGTTCTCGAGGATAACAAATTTCTTTGACCTCTTGTTTTCCTTGGTCTTCTTCGACATGACTCATCGATGGTTGTTCATTATCCTGTTGGACTAGCGATGATTCTTCTTCCTTCGGCGCCGTACTACTAAAGTCGAATGTGCATTAGTAGGGCTGTGAAAAGATGAAGGTTGAGATGTACCTTTATCAAAAGAGGAGTATTTCTTATGACAAGTCTTGGATTTTTTTCGTTGGTAATGTTTGGGAACGAATCGCTCTCTCATGACCTTTTTAAGTTCAGCCCATGTTCTTATTTTGGCTTCACCATTGAGACGATTATCTCGTTGTAATAAACGCCACCATAGTACTGCATATTCCTCGAACTTTAGGGCCACTAATGAAGCTTGATCTTCCTCGGGATATTCGTAACAACCAAATAGGAAATCAACCCTATTTTCCCAATCACAATAACCATCAGGATCATACCTTCCTTGAAAAGAAGGTATTCTAAATTTTGGGATGGCCAAAGTGTGTGCGGTTCGCCTTGGTTCAGTTCACCTTTCTTCACAAAAATTGAACGAATGCCTCGGCTTGGTCAAGGAAGGCTTTCCTCGATAAGTAGAACCCAAAGTATCATGTTGTTTTGCACGAGTCTTGTCTCTGTGAAACATCCTAGAACACTCAATTTTACGAAGGTGAAAAATAAAAGAAAGAAAACTAGAAATCTCACTAAACACTCTAAGAAAGAAATACTTAGTGAGGCAAGTAAGCCGATCTTGTACTCTTTAAAGACCTTCCTGCCACAAGTCATCAAGTTATAATAGGAGTTTAATCCTAACAATGAGTCCTATTTGTACTAGGAGTCCAATGAAAGGTGTGACACCAATTGAATTCTAGTTGCAAGGAGAAAGAAAGGTATGCAACTTTTAATTTCCTACTAACACAAGAAGCAAAAAAAGTGTTAGATAATGTATAGAAGACAATAAAAAGGTAAAACAAATGAAAACAAATAGTTAAGAATGAAAGAAGATTAGAAAACCCGAAAAAACCCTGAAATATGCAGCAACTTGATCCACTTTGTTCGAGGTGTTCCCGAAGTTAAGAATATTCTGAAATTTTTTGTGGTGACTCCTACAATAGTGTAGATCTGATCTGGAAAATTTCAGCTCAAAATTTGTTCGTTTGATTTTTGCGAATTTTCGCCTTTTGTTCGAATTTTTCACCCAAAACGCCAAAATTCTTGCCAAGAATCGACCCAAATCTGATACCAAATGATACGAACGCAGCTCCGTATACGCGAACGTTGAGCTTGCGGAAGCAGATAAGGATGCTGGCGCGAATATTGATGGAGAATGCTGGATCGGTGAAAAGATGGCTGAAGATAGGCGATGACGATGTAGATGGAAGATAGATGGATAAATTGTCCTCGGCACCCTCTTGGTCGCAATTAACAACGCAAGAAACCTCAAGCGGCTCTAACCCACCCTCCTATACGTAGTTACCTAGGCAAGCAAGAGTGTGAAGATGATCTCCCTCACAAGAACTCGTTGAACTTATGTTGAAGAAGACTTCTAAGGCACAAGTAATCAACACTTGCAAAAACAAACTCACTAAATATTTCATTAACCAAAGAAAATATGAATAATCTGAATTACAATGGTGGAGGCTTCATCCTTTTATAGGTGAAGGATAGCGAAAGTAATCTAACTTCTACTAAAACAAGGAAATCCTAATTTAATTAAAAAAATAAAATAAAAACAGCCTTTAAACTCCTTGTGCTTGGGCTGCAAATGATAAGCTGATAAGTGCAAGTGATAAGCTGATAAGTGTTGCTTGGCAGAAGGTGGCTGGTTCCTAAAGTATATAAAACCCTAAAAACATAAGTTAAATATTAATAATTAAGTTGGGCTAAGTCTAATTCGTCCAAAAGCTTTATATAATAGCCTTTGGGCTGAATTTTACAAAATCCCGTAATAAACCCGTATCCAGTTTTCTGCATGCGCAGTCTTCAATAAAATGGACGTATCTTGAGTTCCCGATGTCCGATTGATGCGTTTCAAGATGCGTTGGAAAGGTAACTGAATGCCAGTCAAATTGTTAGAAGACAACTCTTCCCAGAATTGCCAGGATACCATCTGAAATGTCGTCGCAAGTTGGCTGACATTCCAGACTTCATAAACAGATTCAGCTTCTTGTCCAATATGCATTGCTTTAGCCCTCCCGTGCATGTATCAATATTCTTGGATCAAATTGATGTAGCTTGTGGCTTTCCTTTGTTCACATCAATAGTCTTGTTGGGTTTTGATGTCCCAACGTTTTCTTTAAACTGATTTGGCTTGTATGGCACTTTGGGAGTAATCTGTCCCAATTTAGAATTCTGACTCCACTTAGAAGTAGAAGGATTGTTTCAGAATGTACCTTTACGTTTAAATTGTTGTTCCACCTTCACAGCCAAGTGAACTAGTTCTTCTAAGTCCACATAGTATTACAAATCCACGATGTCGGCTATGTCTTGATTTGGACCTGAAATGAACCTTGCCATAGTAGATTCAGCATCTTCCTCCACATTTGCTCGTATCATTGCCATCTCTGTCTCTTTAAAATAATTTTCCACTCATGTTACCTTGTTTGAAGTTCTGGAGTTTCCGCATTAATTCTCGATAATAGTAAGCTTGTATAAGCCTCTTTCTCATTATGCTTTTCATTTCCTCCCATGTGGACACTGAACGTTCTCTATTTCTTTGTCTGTTCATGGTTAACTGGTTCCACCAAAGTATTGCATAATTAGTGAATTCAATGGATTCTATTTCTACATTCTTTTGCTCGGAGTAATTGTGACAATCGAAGATGTGTACGATCATTTTCTCCCACTCAAGATAAGCCTCCGGATCTGTTTTCCCTTGAAATGGCAGAATGTTCATCTTTATATTTGCAAGGTTATCATCAATCCTTTCTTGATTCCTCTGATGTGGGCGTTGATTTTGCACAACAATGGGCTGTTCGTTGTCATCCACAATCTGCTCAATCTCCCCTTCTTGGACGCCTTGTCCTGGGTTACCCTGTGCTAGAACGGGTGTGGCTCCCATGGATCTCTCTTCAAGGCCATCAATCCACTCTTGTATTGACTTGAGTTTCTGGTCCATAAGTTGTCCCAATTCTCGAACTAGTGCTTGAAACTGTAGCCTCGGGATTCCTCTTATTTGTCTTTCATTAGACTCCCCTATATTCTTATAAGCATTCATGGCTCCATGTTCACTCCAAAAGAAAGAAAATAGCAAAAAAATAAAAATTCACTCGCTCTCTTCGGCTTTTACCCTCTAATGTACTCAATCTCTCGGCTGCAAAATAGAAGTTAAGGTTTGGAAAGAAATGGTGTATAAGGTAGGCTTAGATGAAAATGCTTATGGTCAAAGTTAGAATATTGAAACAAACAACTAAAGATCTAAAATAAGGAAAAAAAATATCTCAAACCTTGCTGTCGATTTTTTCTTTCTTTTTTTCACAAAAAATCCTTTCTTTTCTCTTTGTTTTTTAACAACAAAGCACAAAGGCTTACTTGATTTAGCCTAAGCTCTGATTACCATCTGATGCGATCTCGTCTTGGAATTTACTGAGATGCTTGATTTGCCCAATCGTAAATGAAGTAACTTTGTGTTGTAAGACTTGCAACAGTTTCATATGGTTTAAAAGGGTGATGGTGTGTTTGATGGTGGTGGTAGAATTGGATGATGGAAGATGGAATGTAGTTTAGGACTTGAGAATTGAACAAACACTAAAAAGTTTGGCCCGAACCCTATAACAATCTCTAAACGAAATAAGGATATTGACCCTCTAGTTATGTAGAACTAGAAATCAAAGATATCAAATTTTAATTCAATAAGCATAACTTGAAGGATCGATAAAGTTCTCAAAAGAACAAAAGAGATAAACTCTCAAATTTCATTAATCAAAGTTGTGTCTTACAGTTGAAAAAACCAACCTCTATTTATAGGCTTTACAAACTGAAGTGACCAACCATCATTCCTAGGGAGGTGTGAAAGGATAATGAATTAAAAATTAAAAACATTGAAATGTGTGCCTTTGCCACCCAATGTAATCAGAAGCAAGCAAGTCAATTCGCAAGTGTATGTATCAGAAGCAAGCATGTCAATTCGCAAGTAGATGTAAGCAAGCATGTCAATTTGCAAGTGGATGTAAGCAAGCACCTCTCTAAGGTTGCCGTTCATTGGGAATGTAAGCAAACATGTCAATTTCCATGTGAATGTAAGCAAGCACCTCTCTAGAATTGTCGTCCATAATGTAAGCAAGCATGTCAATTTCCATGTGAATGTAAGAAAGCACCTCAAGCAAGCACCTCTCCAATAGTAACAATTCTCTGAATCACCCTAGTGACGTGTCTATTCATTGTCCTTGCATAACATCGGTAGATACAATAAATAAAACAAGATAATATGATGCATGCTAAATATAATAAATATATGTTATATGATTCAACAAACTCTAGTGCTACTAAAATAAACCATAAACAACATAATAGAAAACACGTGCACACAAAAACTGATATGCTCCAACTCTCCAATTGGCATTGCTGAGAGAAGCTTTGATTGCTCGGACCTTAGAATGCAAGTAAGCCTTGTTGCACGTTCGTCTTCTTGTGGGAATATGTTGAAATGGATGAAAGAAGATAGGTGGTAGAAGGATGGTAGTGTTTGTAAGGGAAAAGGGATGAAGGAAATGAAGATGGAAGGTGAAAGGTGATTGTTTCGAATAGTGAAAGAAATAAGATGGATAGTATTAAAAGTCTCAAAAAGATGAACTTATGCTAAGAAGCATAAATCCGAACTTGAATAAGGCTTTGAGGGTGGTAGGAAGGACTTAGACTGGTGAATAATAAATATTCAACAACCTAGAGTATCAAAAGATGGAATAGGAGAGACCACAAATCAATAAAATGATTTGATAAGTCAAAGAAGTTCTTAAAAGAACAAGAAAGATAGATAAACTCACAAAATAAAATTTGTATTGATCAAAGTGTGTGTCCAAATGCCAACATGGCTTACATATTTATAGTAGGGGAAGGGAGTGGCCGAACATGCATGTACAAAGGCAAGGAATGTTTCGGCTAGAGCTTGTGATAGAGTAGCGCAAACTTGAGTTCGGAAGCCTTCAATCAAGTTGTTGCAAGAACTAGGGGTTCTAGACTCAATTAAGAAGATTAGGAGCAGATCTGAAAATTCAAATGAAAAGAGAAGGGCTTTTCTTGAAAAATTGAGATTCAAGGCTGGAAAATTAAAGAAACGAAGATAAGAAAGAAGATTAAGGATTAAACAATAAGAATTAAAACAAAAAAGATTGAAAGAGAGGTAGATAAAACAAATCTGAAAAATCAGCTTTGTTTATGGCTATGGAGATGGCATGAAGTTGAAGATGGAGATGGCTTGATGGATTTGTGATGGTTTTGTCCTCGGCACCCTCTTAGACGCAATTACCTAAGCAAGCAACCTCAAGCGGCTCTAACCCACCCTCCTAGACGTGATTACCTAGGCAAGCAGGAGTGTGAAGATGATCCCCTCACAAGAACTCGTCGAACTTATGTTGAAGAAGACTTCTAAGGCACAAGAAATCAACACTTGCAAAAACGAACTCACTAAATATTACATTAATCAAAAAAATCTCAATAATCTGAATTGCAATGGTGGAGGCTTCATCCTTTTATAGGTGAAGGATAGCCAAAGTAATTTAACTTCTACACAAACAAGGAAACCCTAATTTAATTTAAAAAAATAAAAGAAAAACATCCTTTAAACTCCTTGTGCTTGGGCTGCAAGTGATAAGTTGATGAGAGTTGCTTGGGAGAAGGGTGGTTGGTTCCTAAAGTATATAAAACCCTAAAAACATAATTTAAATGTTAATAATTAAGTTGGGCTAAGTCTAATTCGTCCAAAAGCCTTATATGATAGCTTTTGGGCTGAATTTTCAAAATCCCGTAATAATCCCGTATCTAGTTTTCTGCATGCGCAATCCTTAGTAAAATGGGCGTATCTTGAGTTCCCGATGTCCGATTGATGCGTTGGAAAGGTAACTGAATTCCGGTCAATTTGTTAGAAGCAACTATGCCCAGATCCCATCCGAAAAGTCATCGCAAGTTGGCTGACTTTCCAGACTTCACAAACATATTCAACTTCTTGTCCAATATGAATTGCTTTAGCCCTCCCGTGCATGTATCATTCCCGTGCATATCTGCCCATAGCTTTCTTGATTGAGCCTAGAGCTCTTACTTTTTGCAACAACTTGATTGAAGGCTTCCAAATCCACAATTGCGCTACTCTATCACCAACATTCGCGCCAATATCATTATCCGCTTCCGCAAGCTCAACGTTCGCGTATACGGGGTCGTGTCCGTATCATTTGGTATCAGATTCAGATCGTTCTTGAGGATGTCATTAAGCAACATATTGAATTTTACTCTTTTGGGGACTCGATGTCATTATTGTTGTCAACTAGATCATTCCGGGTATGATTGTCCAGATAAGTCTTATTTTCAAGAAATTTTTTTGAGAGATATGTTGTCTGAAATCATGTCTTCTAATGATATTGAAATATGTGATTTGGAACATGATAAAGAAATTTGTTCTCCTAAAGAACATGAAGAAGACGATACCATCGAGAGTTTAACCTTGCCTATTGATGAGGAAGAAATTCTATGTAGTGTGTTTGATTCCAGTGGCAAACCTACTATTTTTATTCAAGATGATCATCAAATGAAAAACACCGATGGAGGTACGCTACAATCAAAAGGTATCATTGATTGTTTTCAAAATTCTATTTATGCATATTCCTCTTCTAGCATTAATAACAATTTTGAAGACGAGGATGAGTCACTTTGCAACCAAAAGAACAATAGTGATGATCTCCATGAGAAGGAACTTGTAAATTACATTGCAAAAAGAGACTATGCATAAGGTTCCTTCAAGACATCTTCTCTTTCCTGGTACTTTGATGAACTTCCTCCATTTACCGGTTTAGATTCAAGGACGAATCTTTTTGAGGAGTGGGGGAATGATAAATGCATGAGAGAGGTGAAACTAATCATCTTGGAAAAGAAGTTAAAACTGTTTTGCAAGTCAGAAACGTCAGTCAACTTGCGACTCCTTTCTGGATGGGATCTAGGCATTTATAGGTCGACATACCTTCTAGAAACATGTCCGACTGTCAATTAGATTTTCAACGGATCTTGAAACGCCTCAATCGAACATCTATAACTCAAGATACGGCTATTTTAGTGAAGACAGCGCATGCAGAAGTTCCTATATGGTTTTAATACGAGTTTTTTGGATAATTACGAATTTTCATGATTTTATTTGATTATTTGTAATTTAAATCAATATAGGATTTTGCAATATCTATTAGGATCAAATTTATTTAATTAGAATTTTATTTTTAACATTTATTTATTATTAGAAGTTACTTATGTAAATAGGAGATTAGATTTAAACATTTATTTATTGTATTTAATTTCCTAAGTTTACTAGGATTAGAACTTCTCCAAGGCTTATATAAGGAGGCTTCAACCACATTGTAATTAAGATTTGAATGATTAAATAAAGTTCTCTTTTGAGTTCAGACTTGCAAGAAGTATAACTTGTGTTCTTTATTTTAGAAGCGATTCTTCAAATTCGTCAGAATTTGTTGTTGATCTTCACACTCCTGCTTGCCAAGGTAACTGCATCTAGGAGGGTGGGTTAGAGCCGCTTGAGGTTGCTTGCTTGGTTAATTGCGATCAAGAGGTTGTCGAAGACAATTTATTCATTTATCTTCCATCTCCATCGTCATCGCCTATCTTCAGCCAGCTTTTCACCGATCCAACATTCGCGCCAATATCCTTATCCGCTTCCGCAAGCTCAACGTTCGCGTATACGGGGTCGTGTCCGTATCATATTATCTCTCAATTTCGGTTTCTCACCAAACTTTCTTTGGCATTTCAAAATTTGTTTGTTGTGTCAAAATTTCACTTGATACTTTGGGTTCCTAGATCGCTATCTAGAGGGTCCAAGTCCTCCGACGTGAAGCATATTCGATTTGGGTTTGCATAGGATATTGTGCAGGTTCTTTCGAGCTTTTCGTCACCGAATTTCCGCTGATTTTCTAGCAACATTTCTGCCATTTTTAGGACATTGAAACAGCCATGAACGCCACTTGAAGCATTCATCTTCATCGACGTCCAAATCTGTCTAGAAATTCCTACACCCTTTTTCTTCGTTTTTTCGTCATAATTACAGCCTTTTAACACCCATTTTCGTTTTGTTTAATTGCAGCGAAGTGCTTATTATAATCCTAGATCCGTAACAACAAGGAAATGTTGTTTTCACCGAGCAACGCCCTTATCAAATGAGCTGGCAAACTTATTCACAAGCACACAACAAGCTCTCATATCAAAGCATACACTTATATAACTTAGAAAACCAAACCAAATAACATAATACTTATAGAAACTATGCAAACACTTATAAAACTCATAATATAAGTAAAGAAATGTTACACATCAGTATGTAACAAGTGAAATAGCAAACTTCCTTGAAAGTTTGAAGTTGCACCGTCGGGTGGCATAAATGTGCTCACACCACACTTGGAAACAAGCCCAGGACGTTGACTTTATCAAGAAACTTTGAATTTGGAAAAATATAGAATTTCAAGAGAATATGCAATGGTGTTTCATGAAAATTCTGAAAATAAGAGCCCAAAGTTAAAGATTCAAAGGTGAATAAGAAGATTAGAAGAAAATAAGAAGGAATTGAACGAAAAAGATAAAGAAAGATAAGTGCAAAGTAAAGAAAAACGAATTTGGAAATTTCAGATCTATTTGTGGAAGATGGTGCAATGTTGAAGACTTGGACAAGATGGATTTGGAGTTGTGGAATGGTAGTTAACTTTTCACCCACAGAACCCTTCTAGTTGCAATTAACTAGGAAACCTCTGTGATATGGCTTAAAACAGACCCTCCTACCCGCGATTAGATAGGCAACTCGAAGTGTGAAGATTTGCCCTCGCTCAACTCGGTCAAACACATTGAAGAAAGCTTCGAAGACACGAGTTTCTCGATACTTTCAAACATGTACTCAAAAGAATACCCTATTTATTTAATAACTCAAATATGATTTACAAAGAAGAAGATCTCATCCTTTTATAGGGGAAGGATGACTAAACTAAAAGAAAGTCCTAAATAGAATAAAACCCTCTTCCAAATAAAATAATACTAAATGAAATAATAAAATAACCATAAACTAATAAAATAATGTAATTACTTGCTGAATGGGAACTCTACCTTGTTTAGGCAGTCTTGGGCGGCACTCTTCCATGGCTGATAAGGGGGATGGCTTATTAGGGTTGTAGCTTGAATGTGAGGCTGATTTGGGCTATTTTAAAGGGAATGACAAGGCCTAAACTTAAATGAGTCTGATTTGGGCTGGAAATTAACTAATTAGACCCAAGATTTATAATTCAGCTTTGGGTCTAAAAATTACAATTTAAACCCAATTTTAATGGACTTCAAATATGGTTAAGGACTTTTCCTTGCATTCTTGGGTGTGTGCTTCCTCAACATGGGTTTGTGTGACCCAATTCTTCAAACTTGGAGAGTGAGTGTTTTCCCGAAATTCTTGCTCTTGCTTGAAAGATTGTAAGCCTTTGGTCAGCATTCCTTACATGGTGGTGTATAGTTTATCCTTAAGGATCTTGGACTTGATTCGTGTGGCTGGTCCAAGAGAGAATGCGAGTCCATCTTTGGCTTGGGCTTGTCACGTGCATGTATCATCATGCAACTTTTAGAATCCTACTAACACAATAAAATGAAAAGGTGTTAGATAATGTAAAGGAGAAAAGAAAGAAGGCAAACAAAAGAACTTAAATGAAATCTAAGAGCAAAAGAAGTGAAAGAAGAAAACCCTTAAAACCCGGAAAGCAATCATGAGATTATTGGAAAGTGGGGTTTATTGGAAAGAAATGAAAAGTATGGTTTATTGGAAAGAAAACCCTTAAAACCTTTTTCTTTTTTTCTTTTTCTTTTTTGTGGTAAAAAGTGAAATAAAACAACAACAAAATGAAAAGTCGGGTTTAATGGAAAAGAAAGAGCCCTAAAATGCTAAAAACAACAACTTGCAAAGTTGCGGCAGATTGAGATTAGAACCCTCCCAAATTCGACCAAACTTGAATTTCTTGCCCAAAAATCGAGCCCAATCTGATACCAACTGATGTAGGGCTTGCTAATACGTTGGAAACTCAAAATCACTTGGAAACAAGCCTAGGGCGCTGACTTTATTAAGAAACTTTAAATCTGGAAAAATATGGAATTTCAAGAGAATATGCAATGGTGTTTCTTGAAGATTCTGAAAATAAGAGCCCAAAGTTAAAGGTTCAAAGGTGAATAAGAAGATTAGAAGAAAATAATAAGGAATTGAACAAAAAAAGATAAAGAAAGATAAGTGCAAAGTAAAGAAAAATGAATCTGGAAATTTTAGATATGTTTGTGGAAGATGGTGCAATGGTGAAGACTTGAACAAGATGGATTTGGAGTTTTGGAATGGTAGAGATGCCCGCGGAACCCTCCTACTTCCAATTAACTAGGCAACTTTGTGATATGGCTTAAAATCAACCCTCCTACTCGCGATTAAATAGGCAACCCGGAGTGTAAAGATTCTCCCTCGCTCAACTCGGTCGAAGATGTTGAAGAAAGCTTCGAAGACACAAGTTTCCTGACACTTGCAAACATGTACTCAAAAGAATAACCTCTTTATTTAATAACTCAAATCTGATTTACAAAGAAGAAGATCTCATGCATTTATCATTCCCCCACTCCTCAAAAAGATTCATCCTCGAATCTAAACGGGTAAATGGAGGAAGTTCATCAAAGTACCAGGAAAGAGAAGGTGTCTTGAAGGAACCTTGTGCATAGTCTCTTTTTGCAACGTAATTTACAAGTTCCTTCTCATGGAGATCATCACTATTGTTCTTTTGGTTGCAAAGTGACTCATTCTCGTCTTCAAAACTGTTATTAATGCTAGAAGAGGAATATGCATAAATAGAATTTTGAAAACAATCAACGATACCTTTTGATTGTAGCGTACCTTCGTCGGTGTTTTTCATTTGATGATCATCTTGAATAAAAATAGTAGGTTTGCCACTGGAATCAAACACACTACATAGAATTTCTTCCTCATCAATAGGCAAGGTTAAACTCTCGATGATATCGCCTTCTTCATGTTCTTTAGGAGAACAAATTTCTTTATCATGTTCCAAATCACATATTTCAATATCATTAGAAGACATGATTTCAGACAACATATCTCTCAAAAAAAATTTCTTGAAAATAAGACTTATCTGGACAATCATACCCGGAATGATCTAGTCGACAACAATAATGACATCGAGTCCCCAAAAGAGTAAAATTCAATATGTTGCTCAATGACATCCTCAAGAACGATCTGAATCTGATACCAAATGATACGGACACGGCCCCGTATACGCGAACGTTGAGCTTGCGGAAGCGGATAAGGATATTGGCGCGAATGTTGGATCGGTGAAAAGATGGCTGAAGATAGGCGATGACGATGAAGATTGAAGATAAATGGATAAATTGTCCTCGACACCCTCTTGATCGCAATTAACCAAGCAAGCAACCTCAAGCGGCTCTAACCCACCCTCCTAGACGCAGTTACCCAGGCAAGCAGGAGTGTGAAGATCAACAACAAATTCTGACGAACTTGAAGAATCGCTTCTAAAATAAAGAACACAAGTTATACTTCTTGCAAGTCTGAACTCAAAAGAGAACTTTATTTAATCATTCAAATCTTAATTACAATGTGGTTGAAGTCTCCTTATATAAGCCTTGGAGAAGTTCTAATCCTAGTAAACTTAGGAAATTAAATACAATAGATAAATGCTGAAATCTAATATCCTAATTACATAAGTAACTTCTAATAATAAATAAATATTAAAAATAAAATCCTAATTAAATAAATCTGATCCTAATAGATATTGCAGAATCCTATATTGATTTAAATTACAAATAATCAAATAAAATCATGAAAATTCTTAATTATCCAAAAATCTCGTATTAATCCCGTATAGGAACATCTGTATGCACTGTCTTCACTAAAATAGGCGTATCTTGAGTTCTAGATGTCCGATTGAGACGTTTCAAGATCCGTTGAAAAACTAATTGACAGCCAGACAAGTTTCAAGAAGATATGTCGGCCCATAAATACCTGGATCCCATCCAGAAAGGAGTCGCAAGTTAACTGACGTTTCTGACTTGCAAAACAGTTTTAACTTCTTTTCCAAGATGAAAGTAGTTTCACCCCTCACATGCATGTATCAGATCTTTCCAAGTTGATGAGAGTTGCTTGGGAGAAGGGTGGCTGGTTCCTAAACTATATAAAACCCTAAAAACATAATTTAAATGTTAATAATTAAGTTGGGCTAAGTCTAATTCGTCCAAAAGCCTTATATGATAGCTTTTGGGCTGAATTTTACAAAATTCCGTAATAATCCCGTATCTAGTTTTCTGCATGCGCAGTCCTTAGTAAAATGGGCGTATCTTGAGTTCCCGATGTCCGATTGATGCGTTGGAAAGGTAATTGAATTCCGGTCAATTTGTTAGAAGACAACTATGCCCATAAATGCCCAGATCCCATCCGAAAAGTCGTCGCAAGTTGGCTGACTTTCCAGACTTCACAAACAGATTCAACTTCTTGTCCAATATGCATTGCTTTAGCCCTCCCGTCCATGTATCATTCCTCCTCTCCTCAAAAGGATTCGTCCTCGAATCAGAAAAAGAAAAAGAAGGACATTTAACAATGGCAATCAAAAAGGAATCTTTGTCATAGGTGGAGTGATCCAATTGAGCTCCTCTCAATGGATCAACAAAATCCTGAAAAAAGAACTCAAAGCCACTCGAAACAATGATGTTATGGTTAAGTCGAAAAAAATCTCTCTTTATTTTTTTCTCGCCTTTTTCATTTGGACATTGTTCGACTTTTACCTCATGTTTCTTTTCACTCACCAAAATTGGGCCATTAATTTGACTTTTATTGCTCTCGGCCTCTTGACTCTCGATCTTTTTCAAATAAGATAACTCACATACCCAATTCCTCTCACAAATAATATCATCGAAATACAATTTCTGCAGAGGATGAAGTGTTTCTAACATAATGATAGGCCGAGAATCAAATAAAGGGTTAGAATCACACTTACTTTCTTGGGAGGTTGTTGATGAATCAAGAGAACTGGCTACTAAGCATGAAAGATTGTCTTGATTTATGAGTTCAAGTGTTTCTTCTTCCGAAACGTCATCTTCTAGGGGTATTTGCTCATTATTGGGTAAGGTTAAACTCTCAGTAGTGACATCTTCCTCATGTTCTCGAGTATAACAAATTTCTTCGACATCTTCTCTTTCCTGGTACTTTGATGAACTTCTTCCATTGACCGGTTTAGATTCAAGGGCGAATCTTTTTGATAAGTGGGGGAATGATACATGCATGGGAGGGGTGAAACTAATAATCTTGGAAAAGAAGTTAAAACTATTTTGCAAGTCAGAAACGTCTCTCAACCTGATACCCCTTTTCGGATAGGATCCAGGCTATTATGGGTCGACATGTCTTCTTAAAACTCGTCCGGCTGTCAATTAGCTTTCCAACGGATCTTGAAACGCCTCAATCGGACATCTGAAACTCAAGATAAGTCTATTTTAGCAAAGACAACGCATGCAGAAATTCCTATACGAGATTAATACGGGATTTTTGGATAATTACGAATTTTCAAGATTTTATTTGATTATTTGTAATTTAAATCAATATAGGATTCTGCAATATCTATTAGGATCATATTTATTTAATTAGGATTTTATTTTTAATATTTATTTATTATTAGAAGTTACTTATCTAATTAGGAGATTAGATTTCAACATTTATTTATTGTATTTAATTTCTTAAGTTTACTAGGATTAGAACTTCTCCAAGGCTTATATAAGGAGGCTTTAACCACATTGTAATTGAGAGATTTGAATAATTAAATAAAGTTCTCTTTTGAGTTCAGACTTGCAAGAAGTATAACTTGTGTTCTTTATTTTAGAAGTGATTCTTCAAGTTCGTCAGAATTTGTTGTTGATCTTCACACTCCTGCTTGCCTAGGTAACTGCGTCTAGGAGGGTGGGTTAGAGCCGTTTGAGGTTACTTGCTTGGTTAATTGTGATCAAGAGGGTGCCGAAGACAATTTATCCATTTATCTTCCATCTCCATCGTCATTGCCTATCTTCAGCCATCTTTTCACCGATCCAACATTCGCGCTAACATCCTTATCTGCTTCCGCAAGTTCAACGTTCGCGTATACGGGGTTGTGTCCGTATCAGCTTGTACCGCTTCACAATGGCCGAAAAGGCTTGATAAGTGCATGAATAGGCCTTGATAAGTTATAAGCAATGATTCGGCCCCTTGGTGTCTCTCCACGATGGCGCCAAGCTTTCCCTCCCTTGGCCGAATGGGTGCATGGAAGCTTCCATGGTGTTCCGATTGGTAGGTGACCCTTGGGGTGTCCACACTCTCGAGCTGGTAGTTGTAGGGTGGGCTGATTGAGCTGAGGTTGAGCTGGTTCGAGCTGACCTAGCTAGCTGATTTAGCTAGCTAAAGTTGAGTGATGTTTTGAGCTAAACGGAGCTTTCTCTAGCTAAGTGAGCTGGTCCTTTAGTGTCCTTGAGCTGCCCTTGAACCATAGGAGTGTTTTGAAGCTGAAACATAGCTTGCACGGTCTCGAACCATCAATGAGCTATTTTGAGCTCAAAGAAAGTACTTGAGCTGAAATGGAGCTGGCCACTAGTCCCTTGAGCTGTGTTTATCATGCCTGACAAAGGAAACACATAAAAATATAAGTGAATATGATTAAATATATATAGCTGACTACCTATGATAGAATTGAGCTGGAAATGAGCTGAAATACTAAGTAAAGATGTGGTTTATGTAATGCATGAATATCATATGATATACAAATGAATGATAACATATGATAATCCAAGCATAATATATAATGCATAAATAAGTAAATAGATAATGAAGTAAGGAAGAACTCACTCTTCTTTGATGCTTGATAAACAAGATCAAAGCATAGTGAATGTGAGTAGAAACGTGCATACAACACCCCCTCCTTCTTTTGAGCTGATAAGGGCATTGTTTGTCGAAACAACGTTCCTTGCCTGTAACAGGTCTAGAATAGTAGCAAGAATATCTCAACAATAAAAACAAATATGTACATTGTTTTAGGATCAAAATAACAAGAAAAATAAAAAGAAAATAAAAAGAAACGTAGAAAAAGGGTGTAGGAATTTCTGGACAGATTTGGACGACAAAGAAGATGAATGCTTCAAAGGGCGTTCATGGCTGTTTCGGTGTCCGAAATATGACAAAAATGTTGCTGGAAATTCAGCTGAAATTTAGTGACGAAAAGCTCGAAAGAACCTACATAATCTACTATGCAAACCCGAATCGAATCTGCTCTGCGTCAATAGGACTTGGACCCACTAGATAGCAATCTAGAAACACGAAGTATCAAGTAAAATTTTGACACAACAAACAACGTCTGAAATGCCAAAGAGAGTTCGGTGAAAAACCAAAATTGAGAAAATAATCTCACAAAAAATTTATTCATAAAATGATCCAACATTTTACAAATATGTTCGGCTACAATATATAATACAAGGGAGGGGGTTGCCCAATTCAATTTGTGGCTGTCTTTCGGCCATTTTAAAAATAAATTCAAAGTGGAAAACTAACTAAGGGCGGCATGTGCTTTTCAGACGTGAATTCAATTTGGTGCGCCAAATATTTTAAGCACATGTAAAATGTGCATGGTTTGAATTTCAAACCCACAAAGCCGTATATGCTTATCCATTTCTGGCCGTGTATGGCATGTGGGGGGCAATGTGAATTAAATCACATGCAATCACGCGTCATCTTTGAATTTCAAAGAATTCTGCATTTGTTCTCATACAGATTGCTGCACATGTAATTATGTGCTGAAGCAATTTTCAAACCCCACTTGCAAGACGTGTGAGAGTGAAAACAAAGGCCATTCTGCATGTGCTTCCATCAAAGGTAATAAACCCATGTGCTCTTTAAATGGAATTCTACACTGGAAATGAAAAAAAATGACGAGCATGGTCAAATGTTGAAGTCAAATGTCACACATATGTAATTCCATTTGCTCGCACATGTGATGAATGAACAAGGAAGCCTCTCGGCTGCACCTAGCTACACCAAGCAATTGATGTGCGATATGCACGGTACATGCTCACACGAACATATGGTACTGTCAATTCGGCTCACATTTGTTGTACTGGCTGCCACACTCTTGTAGGACACTTGTTCAGCTGCTACGGGACTTGTCAGCTGTAGTTGAGCTAGTGAAGCTGAAGTTGAGCTGACAGAAATTGAGCTGAGCTAAAACGAACTAGCTGAAAGTGACCTGGTTACACTCTCCTGAGCTGGGACTGAGGTGCATATACTCTGGTGAGCTGGAGATGAGCTGCACACATTCACTTGAGCTGGAGTTGAGCTGCATATGCTCACTTGAGCTGGAGCTTAGCTGCATATGCTCACTTGAGTGAGTGTCCTCCTACGTACCTACGTCAAAAGGCAACAAACTTCCATCAAAGCAATATAAACATAATGGAAACAATAATACAAGTCGTAAACACACTATAAGTAATATCAAACCAAGTTAAAACACACCAAACATACTATATGCATAGTAAACACACTAATATAAATAATATAGCATAAAAAATGTTACACATCAGTATGTAACAAGTGAAAAAGTAAACTCCCTGAAAGTTTGAAGCTGCATCATTGGGTGGCATAAACGTGCTCACATCATAATCTTTTTGCCTTGAAAAGAAAAGGAATATCGGTTGGCGAATCCATCATGAATTGCTCGTCTATCGTATTGCCACGGTCGTCCAAGAAGTAGATGGCTGGTATGCATGGGTGTCACATCACAAATTGCTTCATACTTCTATCTTCCAGTGGAAATGGAATGATGATACATGCATGGGAGGGCTAAAGCAATGCATATTGGACAAGAAGTTGAATCTGTTTGTGAAGTCTGGAAAGTCAGCCAACTTGAGACGACATTTCGGATGGGATCCTGGCATTTCTGGGCAGAGTTGTCTTCTACCAAATTGACCGCCATTCAGTTACCTTTCCAACGCATCTTGAAACACATCAATCGGACATCGGGAGCTCAAGATACGTTCATTTTACTGAAGACTGCGCATGCAGAAAACTGGATACGGGATTATTACGGGAATTTGTAAAATTCAGCCCAAAAGCTATTATATAAGGCTTTTGGACGAATTAGACTTAGCCCAACTTAATTATTAACATTTAAATTATGTTTTTAGGGTTTTATATACTTTAGGAACCAGCCACCCTTCTCCCAAGCAACTCTTATCAACTTATCACCTGCACTTATCAGCTTATTACTTGCAGCCCAAGCACAAGGAGTTTAAAGGCTGTTTTTCTTTTATTTTTTAATTAAATTAGGGTTTCCTAGTTTTAGTAGAAGTTAGATTACTTTGGCTATCCTTCACCTATAAAAGGATGAAGCCTCCACCATTGTAATGAGATTATTGAGATTTTCTTGGATTAATAAAATATTTAGTGAGTTTATTTTTGCAAGTGCTGATTACTTGTGCCTTCGAAGTCTTCTTCAACATAAGTCCGACGAGTTCTTGTGAGGGAGATCATCTTCACACTCCTGCTTGCCTAGGTAATCGCGTCTAGGAGGGTGGGTTAGAGCCGCTTGAGGTTACTTGCTTAGGTAATTGCGTCTAAGAGGGTGTCGAGGACAAAACCATCACAAATCCATCAAGCCATCTCCATCTTCAACTTCATGCCATCTCCATAGCCATAAACAAAGCTGAATTTTCAGATTTGTTTTATCTACTTCTCTTTCAATCTTTTTCAATCTTTTTGTTTTAATTCTTATTATTAAATCCTTAATCTTCTTTCTTATCTTCGTTTCTTTAATTTTCCAGCCTTGAATCTGAATTTTTCAAGAAAAGCCCTTCTCTTTTCTCTTGAATTTTCAGATTTGCTCCTAATCTTCTTGATTGAGTCTAGAGCCCATAGTTCTTGCAACAACTTGATTGAAGGCTTCCAAACCCAAGTTTGCGCTACTCTATCATTTGGTATCAGATTTGGGACGATTCTTGGCAAGAATTTTGGCGTTTTGGGTGAAAAATTCGAATAAGAGGGGAAAATTCGCAAAATTCAAATGAGCGAATTTTGAGCTGAAAATTTCCAGATCAGATCTACACAATTGGAGGAGTCGCCACATAAAATTTCAGAATTTTTTGACATCGGGAACACCTCGAACAATGTGGATCAAAGTTGAGCAGAATTAGGTTCTTTTCATCTATTTTCACCCTAGTTTAGTTTCTTTCTTTTAATTTTCATTATTTTTTGTTTATTTATCTTATAAAACAAAAAAAACAAAAAAAAAGAAAAGAAAAGAAAAACAAAAACTGAAACTGAAGAAAAGTGAGAAAGATCATACCTAGCCGCCAACTACCATCAAGAATCATCAAGATCAACATCATCCATCGCTGCAAGCATCACATTGAAGTGGGTTCAACTTTGGATTTCTTTCTTCAAGTTGTTTCCGGGGTTTGGGTTTCCATCTTTCTAGTTTTTTCCTTTTCTACTCTTTAGTTATTTAAGTTCGTTTGTTTTGCTTTTCTTTCTTCTCTTACACCATTAACACCTTCTCTATTCTGGTGTGAGTAGGATTAAACAAAGTTGCATTGTAATTCTTCCTTCTTGCGACTATATTTCAATTGGTGTCAAGCCTTTTATTGGACTCCTAGTACAAATAGGACTCATTGTTAGGATTAAACTCCGATTATAACTTGTTGACTTGTGGCATGAAGGTCTTTAAAGAGTACAAGATCGGCTTACTTGCCTCGCTAAGTATTTCTTTCTTGGAGTGTTTAGTGAGATTTCTAGTTTTCTTTCTTTTGTTTTTCACCTTTGTAAATTTGAGTGTTCCAGGATGTTTCACAGAGACAAGACTCGTGCAAAACAACATGATACTTTGGGTTCTACTTATCAAAGAAAGCCTTCATTGACCAAGCCGAGGCATTCGTTCAATTTTTGTGAAGAAAGGCGAACTGAACCAAGGCGATCTGCACACACTTTGGCCATCCCAAAATTCAGAATACCTTCTTTTCAAGGAAGGTATGATCCTGATGGTTATTGTGATTGGGAAAATAGGGTTGATTTCCTGTTTGGTTGTTACGGATATCCCGAGGAAGATCAAGCTTCATTAGTGGCCCTAAAGTTCGAGGAATATGCAGTACTATGGTGGCATTTAATACAACGAGATAGACGTCTCAATGGTGAAGCAAAAATAAGAACATGGGATGAACTTAAAAAGGTCATGAGAGAGCGATTCGTTCCCAAACATTACCAACAACAAGAATCCAAGACTTGTCGGAAGAAATACTCCTCTTTTGATAAAGGTACATCTCAACCTTCATCTTTTCACAGCCCTACTAATGCACTATTCGACTCTAGTAGTACAACACCGAAGGAAGAAGAATCATCGCTATTCGAAAAGGATAATGAACAACCGTCGGTGAGTCATGTCGAAGAAGACCGAGGAAAGCAAGATGTCGAAGAAATTTGTTATCCTCGAGAACATGGGGAAGATGTCACTACTGAGAGTTTAACCTTACCCAATAATGAGAAAATACTCCCAGAAGATGACGTTTCAGAAGAAGAAACACTTGAACCCATAAATCAAGACAATCTTTCATGCTTAGTAGTCAGTTCTCTTGATTCATCAACAACCTCCCAAGAAAGTAAGTGTGATTCTAACCCTTTATTTGATTCTCGTCCTATCATTATGTTAGAAACACTTCATCCTCTACAAAAATTGTATTTCGATGATATTATTTGTGAGAGGAATTGGGTATGTGAGTTATCTTATTTGAAAAAGACCGAGAGTCAAGAGGCCGAGAGCAATAAAAGTCAAATTAATGGCCCAATTTTGGTGAGTGAAAAGAAACATGAGGTAAAAGTCGAACAATGTCCAAATGAAAAAGGCGAGGAAAAATAAGGAGAGATTTTTTTCGACCTAACCAGAACATCATTGTTTCGAGTGGCTTTGAGTTCTTTTTTCAGGATTTTGTTGAACCATTGAGAAGAGCTCAATTGGATCACTCCACCTATGACAAAGAGTCCGTTTCGATTGCCATTGTTAAACGTCCTTCTTTTACTGTTTTTGATTCGAGGACGAATCCTTTTGAGGAGAGGGGGAATGATACATGCATGGGAGGGCTAAAGCAATGCATATTGGACAAGAAGTTGAATCTGTTTGTGAAGTCTGGAAAGTCAGCCAACTTGAGACGACATTTCGGATGGGATCCTGGCATTTCTGGGCAGAGTTGTCTTCTACCAAATTGACTGCCATTCAGTTACCTTTCCAATGCATCTTGAAACACATCAATCGGACATCGGGAGCTCAAGATACGTTCATTTTACTGAAGACTGCGCATGCAGAAAACTGGATACGGGATTATTACGGGAATTTGTAAAATTCAGCCCAAAAGCTATTATATAAGGTTTTTGGACGAATTAGACTTAGCCCAACTTAATTATTAACATTTAAATTATGTTTTTAGGGTTTTATATACTTTAGGAACCAGCCACCCTTCTCCCAAGCAACTCTTATCAACTTATCACTTGCACTTATCAGCTTATTACTTGCAGCCCAAGCACAAGGAGTTTAAAGGCTGTTTTTCTTTTATTTTTTAATTAAATTAGGGTTTCCTAGTTTTAGTAGAAGTTAGATTACTTTGGCTATCCTTCACCTATAAAAGGATGAAGCCTCCACCATTGTAATGAGATTATTGAGATTTTCTTGGATTAATAAAATATTTAGTGAGTTTATTTTTGCAAGTGCTGATTACTTGTGCCTTCGAAGTCTTCTTCAACATAAGTCCGACGAGTTCTTGTGAGGGAGATCATCTTCACACTCCTGCTTGCCTAGGTAATCGCGTCTAGGAGGGTGGGTTAGAGCCGCTTGAGGTTACTTGCTTAGGTAATTGCGTCTAAGAGGGTGCCGAGGACAAAACCATCACAAATCCATCAAGCCATCTCCATCTTCAACTTCATGCCATCTCCATAGCCATAAACAAAGCTGAATTTTCAGATTTGTTTTATCTACTTCTCTTTCAATCTTTTTCAATCTTTTTGTTTTAATTCTTATTATTAAATCCTTAATCTTCTTTCTTATCTTCGTTTCTTTAATTTTCCAGCCTTGAATCTGAATTTTTCAAGAAAAGCCCTTCTCTTTTCTCTTGAATTTTCAGATTTGCTCCTAATCTTCTTGATTGAGTCTAGAGCCCATAGTTCTTGCAACAACTTGATTGAAGGCTTCCAAACCCAAGTTTGCGCTACTCTATCAAATGATAACTTGCTCGGTGATTTCGATCTCATCATCATCATTAAACCACTTAATCTTTTATGGACTTGGATGCTTCGTTGTTGTCAAACCAAGTTTCTTGACCATCAAAGTGCTGGCAATATTTGTACAACTTCCACCATCTATGACAATGGAGCACACTTTTCCTTGAACATGGCAATGTGTCTGAAAGATGTTTGAACATTGTAGATCATCCGGCACGTCTTGGGTTGATGGATTGTTGAAGGAATCCTGTGACATGGTTAGTAAAAGAAAGATGAAAGAAATGTATAAAAGGACCTCACCAAACACACATACACAAAAACCTCACGGTCACTCCAAAGAAAAGAGAAGATGTCACTCAATTTCACTCGTGTTTACACTCTGGGAATTCTGGCTTTTACTTCCCCTTCTGTGCTCACCACTCTCTTGCCGTTTACCTCTCTAATCTCACAAATCAAGTTCTTGAAAGAACTAACTAAAACCTGTCAAATATTTTATGATATTATGACGTTTGGGCTGCATAACAAGGGTTAAGTTTGGGAAATTGAAAGAACGAAGGAGTTTAAAAGAAGAAAAGTTTAGGGATTAAAATGTAAGAAAAGATAAATTGAAAGAAAGAAATGAAGAAAACAGAATCGTTACCACAAAACTTAACTTACAAACTGGTCGCGAGCAATCAAACTTGAGGAACTTCTCCGAGTTGGTTGCTTGGATGTTTGTACTTAAATCTTCACCCTTTTGAAATTCTGATTTCTTTCCTCTTATTTTTTTTATATCTAATTCAGATTCCTTGTATTTGTAGTAAGGAACAATTTGAATTTCTTTTTGTTTTGTTTTTGTTTTTTTTGCTCTCTTTTTTAAATCATAAATAAGAAATGACAAAAATATAGGGCTTACCTGATTCTTCCTTTGCTCTGATTACCACATGATACGCTCCAACTCTCTAATTGGCATTGTTGAGAGAAGCTTTGATTGCCCGGACCTTAGAATGCAAGTAAGCCTTGTTGCACGATCGTCTTCTTGTGGGAATATGTTGAAATGGATGAAAGAAGATAGGTGGCGGAAGGATGGTAGTGTTTGTAAGGTGAAATGGATGAAGGGAATGAAGATGGAAGGTGAAAGGTGATGGTTTCGGATAGTGAAACAAAAGAGGATTAAAGAAACAAGAAGGATAGTATTTAGTCTCAAAAAGATGAACTTATGCTAAGAAGCATAAACCTGAACTTGAATAAGGCTTTGAGGGTGGTAGGAAGGACTTAGATTGATGAATAATAAATATTCAACAACCTAAAGTATCAAAAGATGGAGTAAGAGACGCCACAAATCAATAAAATGATTTGATAAGTCAAAGAAGTTCTTAAAAGAATAAGAATGAGAGATAAACTCACAAAATATAATTTGTATTGATCAAAGTGTGTGTCCAAATGCCAAAATGGCTTACATATTTATAGTAGGGGAAGGAGGTGGCCGAATAGGCATGTACAAAGGCAAGGAATGTTTCGGCTAGAGCTTGTACCCCTTCACAATGGTCGAAAAGGCTTGATAAGTGCTTGAATAGGCCTTGATAAGTTATAAGAAATGATTCGCCCCCTTGGTGTCTCTCCACGATGGCGCCAAGCTTTCCCTCCCTTGGTCGAATGGGTGCATGGAAGCTTCTATGGTGTTTCAGCTGGTAGGTGACCCTTGGGGTGTCCACACTCTCGAGCTGGTAGTTGTAGGGTAAGCTGAGATGAGCTGATTGTGCTGAGGTTGAGCTGGTTCGAGATGAGCTAGCTAGCTAAAGTTGAGTGATGTTTTGAGCTAAACAGAGCTTCATCTAGCTAAGTGAGCTGGTTCTTTAGTGTCTTTGAGCTGCCCTTGAACCATATGAGTGTTTTGGAGCTGAAACATAGCTTGCACGGTCTTTAAAAAGAACCGAATTTGAGAGAAAACTCATAAATAAATTTTTCATTCAAAAAAGTAACCCTTTTACATTGTCTGGAACACACACACACACACACACACACACACACACACATATATATATATATATCTATATATATATATATATATATATAGGAGAAGAGGGAGGGGTGGCCGGCCATAACATGCGGTTGAAATTAAATTACAATTTAAAATTTAACTTTAAATTTGTAACTAATGAAAACCTCCTTTGGGCGGCTACAAAAATCAGCCACTCATTTGAACCTTTAGGCGCCACATTTATCACATTTAACATGTGATAAATGTTTGAAATTCAAACGTAAAACTTCTTGGTCTTATCCATTAAGTTTGCTGCACAATGAGAAGGTAGGGGCTGTTTGGTTCGGCCACACATGCACACACATCATCCAAGCTGCCATGTGGATGCTTCGCATGACTAGATGCCACCTAGGCTGCCACATGTGCACTGGTACACTCCCCGACATGTAGGACACTTTTCAGCTACTTCAGGACTTGTCAGCTGAAGTTGAGCTAGTTGAGCTGACTGGAACTGAGCTGAGCTAGAATGAGCTAGCTACAAGTGAAGTGAGATGAGGTGAGCTAGGATCAAAGGCTTCCAGCTATCTTGAGTTGAAGGTGAGCTGAATATAACTCTCCTGAGTTGGAGCTGAGCTGAATATAACTCTCCTGAGCTGATGTCCTTTCATGTACATGTTACAAAACAATAGAACACTTAACTCAAGATATGTCCATTTTACTGAAGACTGCGCATGCAGAAAACTAGATACGGGATTATTACGGGAATTTGTAACATTCAGCCCAAAAGCTATTACATAAGGCTTTTGGACGAATTAGACTTAGGCCAACTTAATTATTAACATTTAAATTATGTTTTTAGGGTTTTATATACTTTAGGAACCAACCACCCTTCTCCCAAGCAACTCTTATCAACTTATCACCTGCACTTATCAGCTTATCACTTGCAGCCCAAGCACAAGGAGTTTAAAGGCTGTCTTCTTTTATTTTTTAATTAAATTAGGGTTTCCTTGTTTTAGTAGAAGTTCTTACTTTGGCTATCCTTCACCTATAAAAGGATGAAGCCTCCACCATTGTAATGCAGATTATTCAGATTTTTTTTTGATTAATGAAATATTTAGTGAGTTTGTGTTTGCAAGTGCTGATTACTTGTGCCTTTATTCAGACTTCTAAGGCACAAGTAATCAGCACTTGCAAAAACAAACTCACTAAATATTTTATTAACCAAAGAAAATCTGAATAATCTCTATTACAATGGTGGAGGCTTCATCCTTTTATAGGTGAAGGATAGCCAAAGTAATCTAACTTCTACTAAAACTAGGAAACCCTAATTTAATTAAAAAATAAAGGGTAAACTATCTAGTTGACCACCAATCTTTAGGTAAAGTTTTAAAATGACCACCTTAAAAAAACGCGTCAATTGACTACCCAAACTATTAAAATGGGATCAATTTGACCACCATCCGTTAATGGGCTAACGAAAGGTGACGTGGCAGTTAAAAAATTAAAGGTATAATCACACATTTGGTCCTTATTATTTACAAATCCTTTCAATTTAGTCCTAATTTTAAACTAATAAAATAAATTAATTATTTATTTAGATAGTGACACGTGTCAACACCTTATTGGAGGACTTTAATTATTTATATTTAATTTAATAAATTTATTTCCCTCCTCCAATCAGGTGGTGACACGTGTCACCACCTGTTTAAAGGAGAAAAATCAATTTCAAGCAACTTGCTTGCCAAGAGAGTCGAACCCAGGCAGCCAAGGGTAGTGGGCAGCAACATAGCCACTGAGCCAAACCCAATCTTGTGTCAAAAATTACTCCATCAAATATATATTGTTTTTTTGTTTTTTACATTTATTCTTTTAATTCAACATATATAATCATCGAACTAATTTCACATATATAATACTAAATGGTAAACCATAAACCATATACCCAAAACTAAATGCTAAACCCTAACCCAAAAAATTAAATACTAAACTTTAAACCCAAACCCTAAACTCTAAACTCTAATTTCGCGATCATCGAATTTATTTCACATGATAACCCTAAACCTTAAATTCTAAATTCTAAATCCCAAACCCTAAACCCTAAACTCTAAACTCTAATTTCACGACCATCGAATTTATTTCACATAATATCCCTAAACCTTAAATTCTAAATGTTAAACCCTAAACCCAAAACACTAAATACTAAAACCCTAAACATTTACGATTAGTATTTAGGGATTGGGGTTTAGCATTTAGGGTTTGGAGTTTAAGTTTAGCATTTAGGGTTATTTATATGAAATTAATTTGATAATTATATATGTGAAATTAGTGTTTAGGGTTTGAGGTTTAGGGATATATATGTGAAATTAGTTCGATGATTATATATGTTGAATTAAAAGAATAAATGTAAAAAACAAAAAAGCAATATATATTTGATGGAGTAATTTTAGACACAAGATTGGGTTTGGCTCAGTGGCTATGCTGCTGCCCACTACCCTTGGCTGCCTGGGTTCGACTCTCTTGGCAAGCAAGTTGCTTGAAATTGATTTCTCCTTTAAACATAAATAATTAAAGTCCTCCAATAAGGTGTTGACACGTGTCACTATCTAAATAAATAATTAATTTATTTTATTAGTTTAAAATTAGGACTAAATTGAAAGGATTTGTAAATAATAAGGACCAAATGTGTGATTATACCTTTAATTTTTTAACTGCCACGTCACCTTCCGTTAGCCCATTAACGGCTGGTGGTCAAATTGATCCCATTTTAATAGTTTGGGTAATCAATTGACGCGTTTTTTTAAGGTGGTCATTTTAAAACTTTACCTAAAGATTGGTGGTCAACCAGATAGTTTACCCAAAAATAAAAGAAAAACAGCCTTTAAACTCCTTGTGCTTGGGCTGCAAGTGATAAGCTGATAAGTGTAGGTGATAAGTTGATAAGAGTTGCTTGGGAGAAGGGTGGCTGGTTCCTAAAGTATATAAAACCCTAAAAACATAATTTAAATGTTAATAATTAAGTTGGGCTAACTCTCGTCCAAAAGCCTTATATAATAGCTTTTGGGCTGAATTTTACAAATTCCCGTAATAAATCACGTATCCAGTTTTCTGCATGCGCAGTCTTCAGTAAAATGGACGTATCTTGAGTTCTCGATGTCCGATTGATGCGTTTCAAGATGCATTGGAAAGGTAACTGAATGCCGATCAATTTGTTAGAAGTTAAATCTGCCCAGAAATGCCAGGATCCCATCCAAAATGTCGTCTCAAGTTGGATGACTTTCCAGACTTCACAAACAGATTCAACTTCTTGTCCAATATGCATTGCTTTAGCCCTCCCATGCATGTATCACTTATCAACCATTACAGAACTAGCAACAGTTGTGCAACTACCACCATCGATAATTACAACACATACATTATCATTGATGAGACATCTTGCATGAAAGATGTTCTCTCGTTGTTGTTCATCCTAGACCGGTTGCGTGTTCAAGCTTCTCTTGACAACAAGAGCTTCACCGATAGCAAATGTCTGCATGTTGTCATCATCTTCTTCAACGTCCACTGTAGGGGCTCCTGCTCGTCTTCCTAAGACTCAGACTCGATCTCCCCACTCTCTAACAACATCATGGTCCTTCGGTTTGGGCACTGACTGGCAACATGTCCTCGTCCTAAGCACTTAAAACACAGAATATCTCTCGAACGTTCTTGTGTCACCACCTGCTTATCGCGCCTATTTTCAGTAATAGGAGTTTTTAGCTTGCTTGGTTCTGCTTTTCTCGCGTATCTGAAGTGGAGCTTGTTTCCTGAAATTGTTAGGAGCATTCAATGGATTTGAAAATGATTTAAATGGAGTATTACCTCGATTTGAAGACTTTCTACGTTGCTATCTTTCAACTTTTATCACCATATGCACCATGTCATTCAACTCAACATAATGCTGCAACTCAACAACGTTAGCAATTTCAGAATTCAAACCTGCAAGAAAACGTGTCGAAAGCGAGTATTGCAGCTTGGAAGGCCAACAAAGAGAAGAATGAATGCGAAAAGAAGAAAGCAAATTCATAGGTATTATTTGATTCGACATTTTCTTCTACTTCTTCTTTTGAAGTGCAGGATAAGAAGGTGATGCCATGTGAAGTTCCCAAGGTTGCTACTGTTGGTATGTCTAGTGCATTTAAATTCTTTCCAGAAATTCAGCAACATTCTTTACCACGGTTTGACGTTTCGTTCCATTGTACTATTGTTTTTTCATTTTTATATGCTGATTTCTTTGGTTGTACATTGGATTGTGAACAACCTTGTGTTGTGATCTGGATGATCGTGGAGATTCTTTTTGTTCCTTGGAGTTGCCTTTGTATGTCATTGTTTGCAGGATTACGAATGTGCAACGAGCATTGTCTGACTTTATGTTGTGCAATATTCGGAAAGGTACAAGAAATAAGGCATTTCCATTTGTGTTCTTTGTAAAAGAACTTGATTCGAGAGGATGGCATATGTGCCGAGCAAGACGGCTGAGGAAGTTCCCTGCCAAGAGAAAGTCAAAATTGTTCCCTTTTGTAATGAGGGTCGATTTGGGGACAAATCACATTAAAGAAGGGGGTGATGTGAGCACGTTTATGCCACCCAAGGAATGCAACTTCAAACTTCCAGGGAAGTTTGCTTTTTCACTTGTTACATACTGATGTGTAACATTTCTTTACTTATATTATGAGTTTTATAAGTGTTTTCATTGTATATACTACGTATTGTGTGTTTTGGGTTTGGTTTGCTAAGTATATGTTGTTTATAAATAAGTTTGCACAAGCTTTGTTGCTCGTTTGATATGTTTTCAATAACTTATCTAGTTTATAAATATGTTTACTAAGTTATGCCAGCTTGTTGTGTAATTTAGAATAAACTTGGATTGTTATTTCAGCTTATTATAAGTTTACATTAAGTTTGCAAAGCTTTTTATACGTGTTTGAATTGTTTCCTTGTAGGTACATTGAATGACATCAGCTTAAGAACTTAATCTTAGCTCGGTTGCAGCTCATCTCAGCTCACTACACTCTCAGTTAGCTGAATTCAGCCCACTTTAGCTCCGTTCAGCTCAACTTCAGCTCCACTAGCTCAATTCCAACTGACGAGTCCAGAAGCCGCTGAAACATGTCCTACGTGTGGGAGAGTGTCCGAGAGGCATGTGCCTTGCATATGGGCGTCCTACTCTTCCTCCATGCATGTACACGACATGTGGCAGGCTTAGCATGTGCATGTGCGGGAAGTTTTTGGCTGATTTCATTTGAAATTCAAACGAAATTAACACATTAAACATGTGTTTAATTCGTTCAAATATCAGCCATGCATTTGGGCGCCATTTGGGGGTAGTTTTTGGTAATTTTTTTTGAATTTTAAACACACGTTAAGTTTAAATTTCAGCCACACATTTGGGCGCCCCTCCCTCTTCATTTCTATATATATATATATATGTACTTTAAACAATGTAAAAAGGTTAGACATTTTGGAATAAAAATTATTTGAGAGAGTTTCTCTTGTTCAATTCTTTTTAGAACTATCTTTTGACATTTCAAACTGGTTTTATTGTGTCAAATTTTACCTGATACTTCATGTTCCTAGATTTTTATCTAGAGAGTCCAAGTCCTTCGACGTGGAGCATATTCGATTCGGGTTTGTATAGGATATTGTGCAGGTTCTTTCGAGCTTTTTGTCACCAAACTTTCGCTGAATTTCCAGCAACGTTTCTGCCATTTTTAGGACACCATAACAACCATGAACGCTACTTGAAGCATTCATCTTCTTCGTCATCCAAATTTGTCTAGAAATTTCTACACCCTTTTTCTTTGTTTCTTTTTATTTTCTTGATATTTTGAACCTAATATGTCACCCATATTTGTTTTTATTGCAGAGATATGCTTGCTACTATCCTAGATCCGTTAACAGACAAGGAACGTTGTTTCTCAAGCAACGCACCCCTGTATCAAAAAGTATGCAAAATATATGTATAGTATGATATGATGACAAGTATCTATATAACTAGAAATAAGTGTAGCAATTGCACTAAGAAATAAAAGAGAAATAAAGAAAATCCCCTAATACAAATTATATTTTGCGAGTTTATCTCTCATTCTTGTTCTTTTAAGAACTTCTTTGACTTTCAAATCATTTTATTGATTTGTGGCATCTTCTATTCCATCTTTGATACTTTAGGTTGTTGAATATTTATTATTCTTCAGTCTAAGTCCTTTTACCACCCTCAAAGATACTTTTAAAGAACGGGTTTATACTTTTTAGTATAAGTTCGTCTTTTTGTAACTTTGAATACTATCTGATACGGACACGACCCCGTATACGCGAACGTTGAGCTTGCGGAAGTGGATAATGATGTTGGCGCGAATGTTGGATCGGTGAAAAGATGGCTGAAGATAGGCGATGACGATGGAGATGGAAGATAAACGGAAAAATTGTCCTCGGCACCCTCTTGATCGCAATTAACCAAGCAAGCAACCTCAAGCGGCTCTAACCCACCCTCCTAGACGCAATTACCTAGGCAAGCAGGAGTGTGAAGATCAACAACAAATTCCGACGAACTTGAAGAATCGCTTCTAAAATAAAGAACACAAGTTATACTTCTTGCAAGTCTGAACTCAAAAGAGAACTTTATTTAATCATTCAAATCTCCCATTACAATGTGGTTGAAGCCTCCTTATATAAGCCTTGAAGAAGTTCTAATCCTAGTAAACTTAGGAAACTAAATACAATAAATAAATGCTGAAATCTAATCTCCTAATTACATAAGTAACTTCTAATAAAAAATAAATATTAAAAATAAAATACAAATTAAATAAATCTGATCCTAATAGATATTGTAGAATCCTATATTGATTTAAATTACAAATAATCAAATAAAATCATGAAAATTCGTAATTATCCAAAAATCTCGTATTAATCCCGTATAGGAATTTCTGCATGCGCTGTCTTCACTAAAATAGACGTATCTTGAGTTCTAGATGTTCGATTGAGGCGTATCAAGATCCGTTGGAAAGATAATTAATAGCTGGACATGTTTCAAGAAGACGTGTCGACCCATAAATGCTTGGATCCCATCCAAAAAGGGGTCGCAAGTTTACTGACGTTTCTGACTTGCAAAATAGTTTTAGCTTCTTTTCCAAGATGATTAGTTTCACCCCTCTCATGCATGTATTATTCTCCCACTCCTCAAAAAGATTCGCCCTCGAATCTAAACCGGTAAATGGAGGAATTTCATCAAAGTACCAGTAAAGAGAATATGTCATGAAAGATCCTTGTGCATAATCTCTTTTTGCAATGTAATTTACAAGTTCCTTCTCATTGAGATCATCACTATTGTTCTTTCGATTGCAAAGTGACTCGTTCTCATCTTCAAAATTGTTATTAATGCTAGAGGAGGAATAAGCATAAATAGAATTTTGAAAACAATGATACCTTTTGATTGTAGCGTACCTTCGTTGGTGTTTGTTGTTTGATGATCATCTTGAATCAGAATAGTAGATTTGTCACTGGAAACAAACACACTACTTACAATTTCTTCCTCATCAATAGGCAAGGTTAAACTCTCGATGGTATCACCTTCTTCATGTTCTTTAGGAGAACAAATTTCTTTATCATGTTCCGAATCACAAATTTCAATATCATTAGAAGGCATGATTTCAGACAACATATCTCTCAAAAAAATTTCTTGAAAATAAGACTTATCTGGACAATCATATCCGGAATGATCTAGTTGACAACAATAATGACATCGAGTCCCCAAAAGAGTAAAATTCAATAAGTTGCTCAATGATATCCTCAAGAACGATCTGAATCTGATACCAAATGATAGAGTACGCAATTATGAAATTGGAAGCCTTCAATCAAGTTGTTGCAAGAACTAGGGGCTCTAGACTCAATCAAGAAGATTAGGAGCAGATCTGAAAATTCAAGAGAAAAGAGAAAGGCTTTTCTTGAAAAAATCAGATTCAAGGCTGAAAAATCAAAGAAACAAAGATAAGAAAGAAGATTAGGGGATGAATAATAAGAATTAAAACAAAAGGATTGAAAAAGATTGATGGAGAGGTAGATAAAACAAATCTAAAAATTCAACTTTGTTTATGGCTATGGAGATGGCATGATGTTGAAGATGGAGATGGCTTGATGGATTTGTGATGGTTTTGTCCTCGGCACCCTCTTAGACGCAATTACCTAAGCAAGCAACCTCAAGCGGCTCTAACCCACCCTCCTAGACGCGATTACCTAGGCAAGCAGGAGTTTGAAGATGATCTCCCTCACAAGAACTCGCCGAACTTATGTTGAAGAAGACTTCTAAGGCACAAGTAATCAACACTTGCAAAAAAAACTCACTAAATATTTCATTAATCAAAGAAAATCTCAATAATCTGAATTACAAAGGTGGAGGCTTCATCCTTTTATAGGTGAAGGATAGCCAAAGTAATTTAATTTCTACTAAAACAAGGAAACCCTAATTTAATTAAAAAATAAAAGAAAAACAGCCTTTAAACTCCTTGTGCTTGGGCTGCAAGTGATAAGCTGATAAGTGCAGGTGATAAGTTGATAAGAGTTGCTTGGGAGAAGGGTGGCTGGTTCCTAAAGTATATAAAACCCTAAAAACATAATTTAAATGTTAATAATTAAGTTGGGCTAAGTCTAATTCGTCCAAAAGCCTTATATAATAGCTTTTGGGCTGAATTTTACAAATTCCCGTAATAATCCCGTATACAGTTTTCTGCATGCGCAATCTTCAGTAAAATGAGGGTATCTTGAGTTCCCGATGTCCGATTGATGCGTTTCAAGATGTGTTGGAAAGATAACTTAATTCCGGTCAATTTGTTAGAAGACAACTATGCCTAGAAATTCCGGGATTCCATCCGAAAAGTCGTCGCAAGTTGGCTGACTTTCCAGACTTCACAAACAGATTCAACTTCTTGTCCAATATGCATTGCTTTAGCCCTCCCGTGCATGTATCATTCCCCCTCTCCTCAAAAGAATTCGTCCTCGAATCAGAAAAAGAAAAAGAACGACGTTTAACAATGACAATCAAAAAGGAATCTTTGTCATAGGTGGAGTGATCCAATTGAGCTCCTCTCAATGGTTCAACAAAATCCTGAAAAAAGAACTCAAAGCCACTCGAAACAATGATGTTATGGTTAGGTTGAAAAAAATCTCTCTTTATTTTTTTCTCGCCTTTTTCATTTGGACATTGTTCGACTTTTACCTCATGTTTCTTTTCACTCACCAAAATTGGGCCATTAATTTGACTTTTATTGCTCTCGGCCTCTTGACTCTCGGTCTTTTTCAAATAAGATAACTCACATACCCAATTCCTCTCACAAATAATATCATAGAAATACAATTTATATAGAGGATGAAGTGTTTCTAACATAATGATAGGACGAGAATCAAATAAAGGGTTAGAATCACACTTACTTTCTTGATTTATGGGTTCAAGTGTTTCTTCTTACGAAACGTCATCTTTTGGGGGTATTTGCTCATTATTGGGTAAGGTTAAACTCTCAGTAGTGACATCTTCCCCATCTTCTCGAGGATAACAAATTTCTTCGACATTTTGCTTTCCTCGGTCTTCTTCGACATGACTCACCGACGGTTGTTCATTATCCTTTTGGAATAGTGATGATTCTTCTTCCTTCGGCGTCGTACTACTAGAGTCGAATAGTGCATTAGTAGGGCTGTGAAAAGATGAAGGTTGAGATGTACCTTTATCAAAAGAGGAGTATTTCTTCCGACAAGTCTTGGATTCTTGTTGTTGGTAATGTTTGGGAACGAATCGCTCTCTCATGACCTTTTTAAGTTCATCTCATGTTCTTATTTTGGCTTCACCATTGAGACGTCTATCTCGTTGTAACAAACGCCACCATAGTACTGCATATTCCTCGAACTTTAGGGCCACTAATGAAGCTTGATCTTCCTCGGGATATCCGTAACAACCAAACAAGAAATCAACCCTATTTTCCCAATCACAATAACCATCAGGATCATACCTTCCTTGAAAAGAAGGTATTCTGAATTTTGGGATGGCCAAAGTGTGTGCGTTTCGCCTTGGTTCAGTTCGCCTTTCTGCACAAAAATTGAACGAATGGCTCGACTTAGTCAATGAAGGCTTTCCTCGATAAGTAGAACCCAAAGTATCATGTTGTTTTGCACGAGGCTTGTCTCTGCGAAACATCCTAAAACACTCAAATTTACAAAGGTGAAAATAAAAGAAAGAAAACTAGGAATCTCACTAAACACTCCAAGAAAGAAATACTTAGCGAGGCAAGTAAGTTGATCTTGTGCTCTTTAAAGACCTTTCTGTCACAAGTTCAAAAAAGATATAACCGGAGTTCAATCCTAATAATGAATCCTAAAGGCTTTAAGAATCCAAAGAAAAGTTTGACACCAATTGAATTGGTTGCAAGGAGAAATAAAAGTATGCAACTTTTAATTTCCTACTAACACAAGAAGCAAGAAAGTGTTAGATAATGTATAGAAGACAATAAAAAGGTAAAACAAATGAAAAACAAGTTGTTAAGAATGAAAGAAGATCAGAAAACCCGAAAAAACCCTGAGATTTGCAGTAAGTTGATCCACTTTGTTCGAGATGTTCCCAAAGTCAAAAAATTCTGAAATTTTTTGTGGTGACTCCTACAATAGTGTAGATCTGTTCTGGAAAGTTTCAGCTCAAAATTCGTTCGTTTGATTTTTGCGAATTTTCCCCTTTTATTCGAATTTTTCACCCAAAATGCCAAAATTCTTGTCAAGAATCGTCCCAAATCTGATACCAAATGATACGAACACGACCCCGTATACGCGAACGTTGAGCTTGCGGAAGCGGATAATGATGTTGGCGCGAATGTTGGATCGGTGAAAAGATGGCTGAAGATAGACGATGACGATGGAGATGGAAGATAAACGGAAAAATTGTCCTCGGCACCCTCTTGATCGCAATTAACCAAGCAAGCAACCTCAAGCGGCTCTAACCCACCCTCCTAGACGCAATTACCTAGGCAAGCAGGAGTGTGAAGATCAACAACAAATTCTGACGAACTTGAAGAATCGCTTCTAAAATAAAGAACACAAGTTATACTTCTTGCAAGTCTGAACTCAAAAGAGAACTTTATTTAATCATTCAAATCTCCCATTACAATGTGGTTGAAGCCTCCTTATATAAGCCTTGAAGAAGTTCTAATCCTAGTAAACTTAGGAAACTAAATACAATAAATAAATGCTGAAATCTAATCTCCTAATTACATAAGTAACTTCTAATAAAAAATAAATATTAAAAATAAAATACTAATTAAATAAATCTGATCCTAATAGATATTGCAGAATCCTATATTGATTTAAATTACAAATAATCAAATAAAATCATGAAAATTCGTAATTATCCAAAAATCTCGTATTAATCCCGTATAGGAATTTCTGCATGCGCTGTCTTCGCTAAAATAGACGTATCTTGAGTTCTAGATGTTCGATTGAGGCGTTTCAAGATCCGTTGGAAAGAAAATTAACAGCCGGACATGTTTCAAGAAGACGTGTCGACCCATAAATGCCTGGATCCCATCCAAAATGGGGTCGCAAGTTTACTGACGTTTCTGACTTGCAAAATAGTTTTAGCTTCTTTTCTAAGATGATTAGTTTCACCCCTCTCATGCATGTATCACTATCCATTTCCTTTTTCCATCATCCCTTCTTTCACTACCCGAATCCATCATCCTTCACATTCCATCTTCACTTCCTTCACCCCTTTCATCATACAAACAGTACCATTCTTCTGCCACCTATCTTCTTTCATATGTTTCATCATATTCCCACAAGAAGATGATCGTGACAATAAGGCTTACTTGCATTTAAGGTCTGGGCAATCTAAGCTTCTCTCTACAACAACAATTGGAGAGTTGGAGCGTATCAGATGTACTTGGCTCAGAGTTAGAGGGGCAAAGATGAACTTCTTTCCTTTGTGAGACAATGAGCACTAATTGGTGTATCCATCATGGGTGGCTCGTTTGTTGAACTGCCAAGGTCGCCCCAACAACATATGACTTGCGTTCATAGGAAGCACGTCACATAAAACTTCATCTTTGTAATTTCCCATGGAAAACGAAATGAGTACTTGCTTTGTGACCTTTAACTCGCCTCCCTTGTTCAGCCATTGCAACTTGTACGGGCTTGGATGTTTGGAAGTTTTCAATCCAACTTTGTCCACCATTAGGGTGCTTGTCATGTTGGTGCAATTGCCTCTATCAATGATCATGGAACACACTTTATCATTTACAAGGCATTGGGTGTAGAAGATGTTCTCCCGTTGCTTATCATCTTCAACAGAATGTAAGTTCAATGTTCTTTTAACTACAAAAATCCTGTTGGAAGTAGATGAAAAAGAATCTTGTGTCATTGTTAGTGATAAAATAAGACATGAAAATGAAAACCTCACCAGATTCACTCAACAAAACCCCACGATCACTCCAAAGAAAATTGCACTCCACTCAACGCTCATGTTTGCACTCTGGGATATTATTTGGCTTTTATTATCCCCTTCTGATCTCACACACTTAATTTGCCTTTTTTCCACTCCTTTCTCTCTTGTAAAGTTCTTGAATCTTGTGCATCGACTGAAATATTAGTGTAGGGCAAAGGAAAACAAAGGAAATAGATATTGAAAAGTAGTCTTAAGAATATAAATGAAAAATAAGGAAATGGTTACTTACTAAACAAGAAAACTCACAACTCTTCCTTCACCAACAATCAAAGTCTTGAAGATGATGATATGGCTTCCAAACTTGATGTAGAAAATGATGTCGTTCTTGTGCTTTCACCCTTAAACTTGTGCTATCTGAAACTTTTTTTGTTTTTTTTTTGTTTTTTCTTCTTTTTTGATTTGAAACTGATTTTTTTCTTCACAAAATGAATGACAAAGGATAGTCACTTACAATTTGTTTTTGTTTTGCTTGAATCGGGCTTCACTTGATGCGCACTTACTTCTTCCACCAATAGCTTTGATTACCATATGATGTAGGTTGTTTTTGTTGTTGTAGGAGACAACTACTTTGATTGTAGGATCTAGGAAAGTAGCAAGCAATCCTGCATGTAAGAGTAGGGGTGGGAATTGTCGGGTACTCGGGATTCGGGTACCCGGAAAACCGGGTACCCGGTTCATCCGGGTACCTCTTTAAACGGCCCGTGTCCCGGCCCATTATATCCGGATACCCGGGATTCGGGTACCCGTAAAATTCGGGTACCCAGTTCCTATTTTTTTTTATATTTTTTAATTTTAAAATTAAAAAAAAATCACATGTTAAACACAAAAATATTTTAAAAAAATTAAACTTAAAACTTAAAAGAATATAATACAAACATAGAAAAATTGTAGGGATTTAAACTTAATTTTAGAGTGAAAATATTAAGAAACATAAAATAAAAATATAATTATAAATATAAAAAATATATATTAAATTTTATCGGGTCGGGTCGGGTACCCGGTAAGGGAAAACTTTCGGCTCGTGTCCCGGGAAATTTGCCGGGTCGGGTACCCGGCCCGGTCGGGTAATTTTTTTCCGGGAATTACCCGGTATTTTAGTTTCGGGTCGTCGGGTTTTCGGGTCGGGTATTTTCTCCCACCCCTATGTAAGAGGCTTAAAGAAAAGCGTTAAAATGATGGAAAGAAAGAAAGAAAGAATGGAAGATGATGGTATAAACAGTTAAGGGATTGTTTTGTAGGGTAAGTGGGTTGCGGAAGAATGATAAAAGGACGGACAGATTTGGTTAAGTGAGTGGGCTGTTGTGTAGGGTATTTAGGACGTGAAGATGGTAAGAAAAGAATGGTGATGGATAGGGTGAAAGATGGTGATAGTATCTTAAAGAATCAAGGAAGAAACTAGGTTATAGAAAGCCTAACCTCGAACCTTATATGATATCTTTAAGGTGTGGTAGAAAGGACTTTGACCTGTTGGTTATAGAGAACCAAGAACCAAAAGTATCAATATGGAAATAGAGGTTGGCGCCACAAGTCAAAGACTTGATGATACGCTCCAATTCTCCAATTGTAGTTGTTGAGAGAAGCTTTGATTGTTCCAACCGTGAATGCAAGCAAGCATGTGCCTCCAAACGTCTTCTTGGATAAGAAATGGTTGAAATGATGAAGGATAGAGTTTGGTACGGAACATGGTAGCGTGATGTTTGTATGAAAGGGGTGGAAATGGTTAAGTGTTTAAGATGGTGGTTTGGATGGAAATGATAGAGATAGCATTCAAAGATTTAAAAGAAGAACTTATGCTATGAAAGCACAAATCGTTCTTAAAGAAAGACTTTGAGGGTGGTATTGTGACTTAGACCAATTGGTTATAAGAACCAACAATCTGAAGTATAGAACTGGAAGAAAGGAGACGCCACAAACCTTAGATAGGCTTGATAAGTCAAGAAAGTTCTAAAAAGAACAAGTTTGAGAGAATAACTCATAAAGGTATTTTAATTTATGAGAATTGTGTGTTTACAAATGACAAAATGACTCCTATTTATAGGATTACAAGGGCTGGTCAAAATGGCATGTTCAAGGGTGTTGTGGCTGTTCGGTTGGGCTCGTGCCTCCCTCCAAATGACCGAAAGGCTTCCTCCATGCATAAGGCAACCATTTGGCTAAATGATGCCTCCCTCCTCGCTTTTCCCTTCAATTTTTAGGCGCCAACATGGTTTTCCTTCAAGGCTGGTTGGTTGTGTCCCTTGGGGAGGGAACATGTCTTTCCATGGTTGAGCTGAAGGTTGTAGGGTGAGCTGAGATGAGTTGATCGAGCTGAGAGTGAGCTGGCTTGAGATGAGCTAACTAGCTGAATTAGCTATCTAAACTGAGGAGCTGTTTTGAGCTAATTCCGAGATGCCTCTAGCTAGGTGAGCTTCCTCTTAAGTGCTCTTAAGCTTATCTTGAGCTAATGGAGTAATTTGGAGCTTAGTTGTAGCTTGCTTTGCCTTTCATTGTTTCCAAGCTATTTTTGAGCTGAAACCAAACATCACGAGCTGCTGTTGAGCTGCCCTTTGATCCTTGAGCTTGTGGTTGATGTATCCTACAAAGAAAACACCAATTACATAAGTAAAAATATTTATACTAATTGAAAATAAAGTCTAAGGACTAAACTTTATGTATACTAAATAATGCAAAGTATAAGACTATATGAACTTAAAGAAAGATGTGTATTTAATAGTTAAGCCATGCATGTTCTTACTTAATATGTAATATAAATAGCATGAAACAAAATGCATAGTGATAGATATGTATGTGATGCAAGAAAATGAATATATCCCTAGCATAAGTATCATGGATGATTAATCGTGCATGCTTAACTATGAAAAGTATAAATAAGTAAAAAGAATAGATATAAGGAAAGTAAACAAAAACTCCCTCTTCTTTCAAACTTGTAAAACAAGTTGAAAGCACTGTGAAAGTGAGTAGGAACATGATCGCATCACTTGATAAGTCGATAAAGTTCAATGAAGAACTAGAAGGGAGACAATTCTCACAAAGTAATTTGATTAATGTAAAATGAGATGAGATGTGATACATGCATGGGAGGGGTGAAACTAATTATCTTGGAAAAGAAGTTAAAACTGTTTTGCAAGTCAGAAACGTCAGTCAACTTGCAACCCAATTTTGGATGGGATCCAGGCATTTATGGGTCGACATGTCTGCTTGAAACTTGTCCGGTTGTCAATTAGCTTTCCAACGGATCTTGAAACGCCTCAATCGGACATCTGAAACTCAAGATACGTCTATTTTAGCAAAGACAGCGCATGCAGAAATTCCTATACGGGATTAATACGTGATTTTTGGATAATTACGAATTTTCAAGATTTTATTTAATTATTTGTAATTTAAATCAATATAGGATTCTGCAATATCTATTAGGATCAGATTTATTTAATTAGATTTTATTTTTAATATTTATTTATTATTAGAAGTTACTTATCTAATTAGGAGATTAGATTTTAGCATTTATTTATTGTATTTAATTTCTTAAGTTTAGTAGGATTAGAACTTCGCCAAGGCTTATATAAGGAGGCTTCAACCACATTGTAATTCAGATTTGAATGATTAAAAAAAGTTCTCTTTTGAGTTCAGACTTGCAAGAAGTATAACTTGTGTTCTTTATTTTAGAAGCGATTCTTCAAGTTCGTCAGAATTTGTTGTTGATCTTCACACTCCTGCTTGCCTAGGTAACTGCGTCTAGGAGGGTGGTTTAGAGCCGTTTGAGGTTGCTTGCTTGGTTAATTGCGATTAAGAGGGTGCCGAGGACAATTTATCAATTTATCTTCCATCTCCATCGCCATCGCATATCTTCAGCCATCTTTTCACCAATCAAACATTCGCGCCAACATCCTTATCTGCTTCCGCAAGTTTAACGTTCGCATATACGGGGTCATGTCCGTATCATTTGGTATTAGATTCAGATCGTTCTTGAGGATGTCATTGAGCAACGTATTGAATTTTACTCTTTTGGGGACTCGATGTCATTATTGTTGTCGACTAGATCATTCCGGGTATGATTGTCCAGATAAGTCTTATTTTCAAAAAAAAAATTGAGAGATATGTTGTCTGAATTCATGTCTTCTAATGATATTGAAATCTGTGATTCGGAGCATGATGGAGAAATTTGTTCTCCTAAAGAACATGAGGAAGGTGATACCATCGAGAGTTTAACCTTGCCTATTGATGAGGAAGAAATTGTAAGTAGCGTGTTTGTTTCCAGCGACAAACCTACTATTCTGATTCAAGATGACCATCAAACGACAAACACCGACGAAGGTACTCTAAAATCAAAAGGTACCATTGATTGTTTTCAAAATTCTATTTATGCTTATTTCTCTTCTAGCATTGATAACAATTTTGAAGATGAGAATGAGTCACTTTGCAACCAAAAGAACAATAGTGTTGGTCTCAATGAGAAGGAAATTGTAAATTACATTGCAAAAAGAGATTATGCACAAGGATTCTTCAAGACATCTTCTCTTTCCTGGTACTTTGATGAACTTCTTCCATTGACCGGTTTAGATTCGAGGGCGAATCTTTTTGAGGAGTGGGGGAATGATACATGCATGGGAGGGGTGAAACTAATTATCTTAGAAAAGAAGTTAAAACTGTTTTGCAAGTCAGAAACGTCAGTCAACTTGCAACCCAATTTTGGATGGGATCCAGGCATTTATGGGTCGACATGTCTGCTTGAAACTTGTCCGGTTGTCAATTAGCTTTCCAACGGATCTTGAAACGCCTCAATCGGACATCTGAAACTTAAGATACGTCTATTTTAGCAAAGACAGTGCATGCAGAAATTCCTATACGGGATTAATACGTGATTTTTGGATAATTACGAATTTTCAAGATTTTATTTAATTATTTGTAATTTAAATCAATATAGGATTCTGCAATATCTATTAGGATCAGATTTATTTAATTAGATTTTATTTTTAATATTTATTTATTATTAGAAGTTACTTATCTAATTAGGAGATTAGATTTTAGCATTTATTTATTGTATTTAATTTCTTAAGTTTAGTAGGATTAGAACTTCTCCAAGGCTTATATAAGGAGGCTTCAACCACATTGTAATTCAGATTTGAATGATTAAAAAAAGTTCTCTTTTGAGTTCAGACTTGCAAGAAGTATAACTTGTGTTCTTTATTTTAGAAGCGATTCTTCAAGTTCGTCAGAATTTGTTGTTGATCTTCACACTCCTGCTTGCCTAGGTAACTGCGTCTAGGAGGGTGGGTTAGAGCCGTTTGAGGTTGCTTGCTTGGTTAATTGCGATCAAGAGGGTGCCGAGGACAATTTATCAATTTATCTTCCATCTCCATCGCCATCGCCTATCTTCAGCCATCTTTTCACCAATCAAACATTCGCGCCAACATCTTTATCTGCTTCCACAAGTTTAACGTTCGCATATACGGGGTCATGTCCGTATTAAGATGTTTAGAAATGAAATGAGGCTGCCTATTTATAGTTTTTTAGGGGTGTTTCCGAAAAGGCATTACATGGGTGAATAGGGGTCGAATAAGCATGTGTCTCCCTCCAAAGGCTGGTCGTGTCTCCTCCAAAAGGCTGGTGATGATTCGGCCTCTCTTGTATCTCCCTCCACTTGCAATTGCCACCACTTTCAAGTTTCCCTCCAAATGCTAGGGACATGTTCCTTGGGAGAGGACATGACCCTTGGGATGATGAGCTGGCATATGTAGGTGGAGCTGAAATGAGCTAGTTGAGCTTGGAGTGAGCTGAATTGAGTTGAGCTAGCTAGCTAGCTGAGTTGCTCCGACAATTTGAGCTACTAGCTGGTTGAGCTGCCATGGCAATCTTGATCTGCCTTCTAGCTGGTTGCCTTGGCAAGTAAAAATTTGCAAGCTGATTTGAGCTTCCTCAAAATGTTCTTTAAACTCCTTTAGCTAATTTGAGCTATCTTGAGCTGAACAGAGCTAATCCGAGCTTTTGTAGATGTCCTTGAGCTGCTTCAAGTTGTCCTTAAACTCCTTGAGTTAATCCAAGCTCCATTGAGATCCTTAGACTTATGCCTTCATCCTTAGTACCTAAAAGAACAACAAACACGTGTGAGCTGTTTTTAAAGCTAAAATAAGATGCAAGAATTAAACATAAAGATGCAATAGGATTAGACATGATGAACTGAACTTAGAAATAGATATAAAGATGTGGAGTAAGGTGACACATCAATATGCAAAAGCATGCTTATAATATATAATGCATAAATGAGGTAATAGAAGATAAAGTAAGGCAGAACTCCCTTAGAATCAGACTCGAAGCCCTTCAATGGTGTGAACCAATCATGGAGAAAGTTGGTACATATTAGGATTGTATCATCAAAGTGCCTTCCTTTCAAGGGAAGTATGATCCTGATGGTTATTGTGATTGGGAAAATAGAGTTGATTTCCTATTTGAACACACACCTTGATTAATAAAAATTATATTTTGTGAGTTTATCTCTCATTCTTGTTATTTTAAGAACTTCTTTGAATTATCAAATCATTTTATTGATTTGTGGCGTCTCCTATTCCATCTTTGATACTTTAGGTTGTTGAATATTTATTATTCTTCATTCTAAGTCCTTTAACCACCCTCAAAGATACATCTAAAGAACGGGTTTATACTTTTAGTATAAGTTCTTCTTTTTGTAACTTTGAATACTATCCATTTCCTTTTTTCATCATCCCTTCTTTCACTACCCGACACCATCATCCTTCACATTCCATCTTCACTTCCTTCACCCCTTTCATCATCAAACACTGCCATTCTTCCTCCACTCATCTTCTTTCATGCATTTCATCATATTTATAGTAGGGGAAATGAGGTGGACGAATAGGCATCATACATGGGTGAATGGTTCGGCTAAGCCTGGTGTCTCCCTCCAATATTGCCGAAATGGTGTGATAAGTGCTGGATAGTGGTAATAAGCCTTTGGTGCTTATTCGGTAGGCTTGGTGACTTTCCATCTTGGCGCCATGCTTGAAAGGAGCTGTTGTGATACGCTTCAACTCTCCAATTGCCATTGTTGAGAGAAGCTTTGATTGCTCGGACCTTAGAATGCAAGTAAGCCTTGTTGCATAATCGTCTTCTTGTGGAAATATGTTGAAATGGATGAAAGAAGTTAGGTGGCAGAAGGATGGTAGTGTTTGTATGATAAAAGGGGTGAAGGAAGTAAATATGGAATGTGAAGGATGGTGGCTTCGGATAGTGAAAGAAAAGAAGATGGAAAAGGGAAATGGATAGTATTCAAAGTTACAAAAAGAAGAACTTACAATAAAGAGTATAAACACATTCTTTAGAAGTATCTTTGAGGGTGGAAAAAGGACTTAGACTGAAGAATAATAAATATTCAACAACCTAGAGTATCAAAGATGGAATAGGAGACGCCACAAATCAATAAAATGATTTGATAAGTCAAAGAAGTTCTTAAATGAACAAGAATGAGAGATAAACTAACAAAAGATAATTTGTATTAATCAAGGTGTGTGTCTCAAATGCCAAAATGGCTTACATATTTATAGTAAGGGAAGGGGGTGGCCGAATAGGCATGTACAAGGGTAAGGGATGTTTCGGCTAGGGCTTGTACCTCTTCACAATTGTCGAAAAGGCTTGATAACTGCATGAATAATGCTTGATAAGCTATAGGCAATGATTCGGCCCTTGGTGCCTCTCCACAATGGCACCAAGCATGGGAATGGGGCCTTGCTTTCCCTCCTATGGTTGAATGGGTGCTTTGGAAGCTTCTATGATGATTTGGATGGTAGGTGACCTTTGGGGTGTCCACACACTCGAGCTAGTAGTTGTAGGGTGAGCTGAGATGAGCTGATTGAACTAAGGTTGAGCTGGTTCGACCTGAGCTAGCTAGCTGAATTAGCAAGCTAAAGTTGAGTGGTGTTTTGAGCTAAACGGAGCTTTCTCTAGCTAAGTGAGCTGGTTCTTTAGTGTCCTTGAGCTGCCCTTGAACCATAGAAGTGTTTTGAAGCTGAAATATAGCTTGTAAGGTCTCAAATCAACAATGAGCTGTTTTGAGCTCATAGGAAGCCTTTGAGCTGAAACTGAGCTGGCCACTAGTCCCTTGAGCTGTGTCTATCATGTCCTACAAAGAAAACACCAAATTGCATAAGTAATATTTCATATAAATAATATAAGGACTAAAATGCATAAGTATATAGAATATGATGAAATGGATAAATAGATATATGATGCAAACATATAATGAAATGCATAAATGCTGAGTAAAGATGTGGTTTAATAACTTGTGCATGTATTATCTATGCTATGATCAATAGAATAAAGTATGAAAAAATATATATATAGTATGATATGATGGCGAGTATCTAAATAACTAGAAATGAGTGTAGCAAATGTAATAACGAATAAAAGAGAAATAAAGAAAATCCCCTGATCTTTGTTGTGTAAAACATAATATGAAAGTGAGTCAAATTTGAGTATGAACGTGCACATATCATCCCCTCCTTCTTTTGAACGATTTGTCTTCAAATCGAACATCCTTGTATCTGAATCTCCCCCGGCTATGGGAATGATACAATTCTGGTGTGCACTTGCCCCGAATCTCTTCTTGTATTCATGAAAAGACAAAGATAATATTTTTCTTCTTTGGGGGTTAAAAAAATAAGATGTGATCATAGGGCGTGTCAAAAGACATTCCCTAATCATTTCAATGTTGCCTAGAATATTCTCCTCCTTGAGACCCTTCTCCTTGAACTTGGCTTTATTCTTTTCTTGTTTCCATGCATCCACACTTTGTTTCATGAGAATCTGGTTAGTTTTTCACTTGTTTGGGCATCATAGGTGTAAGCACTATTTTCTTCCCTTCATGCTTGAACATGAACTGATTTGTATATCAATCATGCATAGTCCTTCAATCATATTGCCATGACCTTCCAAGTAAAATATGACTAGTGTGCATAGGCACAACATCACACAAAACTTCATCTTTGTAAGAACCAATAGAGAAAGGAACAAGAACCTGTTTGGTGACCTTTAGTTCTCCCTAATCGTTCAACCATTGAAGTTTGCATGGTGTTGGATGCTTTATGGTCTTTAGGCCCAATTTATCTACCATAAGTGTACTTGCCACGTTCGTGCAACTCCCCCCATTAATGATCATAAAACACACTTTTTGTTGACATAACACCGAGTGTGAAATATGTTCTCTCGTTGTTCCTCTTCCACCGCTATTTGAGTGTTTAAAAGCCTTTTAACCATCATAAGTTGGCCGTAAACGGTAGGGGTGATCTCTTCATCTTCTTGCTCGGAATCTTCTTGGAATTCATCCTCTTGGTCCGAAGTTACTTCTCCATTCTCCCTTAGAAACATAGTGTGTTTATTTGGACATTAGCTAGCAATGTGACCATGTCCTAAACACTTGAAGCATTTGATCTCACGGGACAGAGTAGGAACTTCTGCTTGCTTTCCACGAGCATTCTCCACTATAGTAGTCTTTGTTTTGGAAGACACGGCTGGGTCTTTGGCTTGAAAAGGAGTGCCCTTCCGAGAAGTGTTTGGACTCCATTTAGGGGAAGCACTTGTTACATTTTTGGATGAGGATCTCTTGCGTTGTTGCCTCTCAACTTTGATAGCCATGTGCACCATTTCTTCTACTTCAATGTAATGTTGCAATTCCACTATATCGGCAATCTCTCAGTTCAATCCTGCTAGAAATCTAGCCATGGTGGCCTCTCGGTCTTCCTCCACATTAGCACGGATCATGACAATTTCCATATCCTTATTGTAGTCTTCTACGCTCCTATTACCTTTCTTGAGATTCTGCAACTTATAATAAAGATCACGGTGATAATGGTTAGGCACAAATCGTTTTCTCACGATACCTCTCATTTCAAGCCATGTGCTAATTGGTCTTTCACCGTTGCGTCTTCTAGAACTCTTCAACTAATCCCACCAGATTAGAGCGTAGTCTGTGAATTCCATGGCTGCCAAGCGAACCTTCTTTTGTTCGGAGTAGTTGTAACATTCAAATATGTGTTCTACTTTGCTTTCCCACTCCAAATAAGCTTTTGGATCAGTTTTGCCTTGGAAAGGAGGAACATTAACCCTAATGCTTCCGAGGTTGTCATCTAACTGGCCACGATCTCTTGCGTTACTCCTGATCGAAATAGCATATTCTCTATCAATATCTTCAATAACTTCATGTTGCATATAATGTCTTTGACCTATTATGTTGTTCATGACCCCTATTGCTTATGTTGTCACCTTGTGATCCTTCGAGTTGATCTATCCAATCGTGAATATGCTCCAATTTAATACATAGAAGCCTTTGCATTTCCCGGATCAATGCTTGAGTTTGAAGATTTTAGACCGGTCGTTCCAAGATGATTAGTTGATCAATGCTTGAGTTTGAAGATTAGAAGATGAATAATAAGAATATAATGAAAAAGATTAAAAAAGATGAAGAGAAGGATAAGTAAAAGAAATCTGAAATTTCTAGCTTTGATAATGGAATTATGGGAGATGACGCGAAGATTGAAGATGAAGATGGCTTGCGATTTGTTGTTGTTTTGTCCTCAGCACCCTCTTAGACACAATTATCTAAGCAAGCAGCCTCAAGCGGCACTAACCCACCCTCCTAGACGCAATTACCTAGGCAAGCAAGAGTGTGAAGATGATCTCCCTCACAAGAACTCATCGAACATATGTTGAAGAAGACTTCTAAGGCACAAGTAATCAGCACTTGCAAAAACAAACTCACTAAATATTTCATTAATCAAAGAAAATCTGAATAATCTGAATTACAATGGTGGAGGCTTCATCCTTTTATAGGTGAAGGATAGCCAAAGTAATCTAACTTCTACTAAAACAAGGAAACCCTAATTTAATTAAAAAATAAAAGAAAAACAACCTTTAAACTCCTTCTGCTTGGGTTGCAAGTGATAAGGTGATAAGTGCAAGTGGTAAGCTGATAAGAGTTGCTTGGGAGAAGGTGGATGGTTCCTAAAGTATATAAAACCCTAAAAACATAATTTAAATATTAATAATTAAGTAGGGCTATGTCTAATTCGTCCAAAAGCTTTATATAATAGCCTTTGTGATACATGCAAGAGAGGGGTGAAACTAATCATCTTGGAAAAGAAGTTAAAACTATTTTGCAAGTCAGAAACGTCAGTAAAGTTGCGACCCCTTTTAGGATGGGATCCAAGCATTTATGGGTCGACATGTCTTCTTAAAACTTGTCCGGCTGTCAATTAGCTTTCCAACGGATCTTGAAACGCCTCAATCGGACATGTAGAACTCAAGATACGTCTATTTTAGCGAAGACAGCGCATGCAGAAATTCCTATACGAGATTAATACGAGATTTTTGGATAATTACGAATTTTCATGATTTTATTTGATTATTTGTAATTTAAATCAATATAGGATTCTGCAGTATCTATTAGGATCAGATTTATTTAATTAGGATTTTATTTTTAATATTTACTTATTATTAGAAGTTACATATGTAATTAGGAGATTAGATTTCAGCCTTTATTTATTGTATTTAATTTCCTAAGTTTACTAGGATTAGAACTTCTTCAAGGCTTATATAAGGAGGCTTCAACCACATTGTAATGGAAGATTTGAATGATTAAATAAAGTTCTCTTTTGAGTTCAGACTTGCAAGAACTATAAGTTGTGTTCTTTATTTTAGAAGTGATTTTTCAAGTTCGTCAGAATTTGTTGTTGATCTTCACACTCCTGCTTGCCTAGGTAACTGCGTCTAGGAGGGTGGGTTAGAGCCGTTTGAGTTTGCTTGCTTGGTTAATTGCGATCAAGAGGGTGCCGAGGACAATTTATCCATTTATCTTCCATCTCCATCGTCATCGCTTATCTTCAGCCATCTTTTCACCGATCCAACATTTGCGCTAACATCCTTATCTGCTTCCGCCAGTTCAACGTTCGCGTATACGGGGTTGTGTCCGTATCATTTGGTATCAGATTCAGATCGTTCTTGAGAATGTCATTGAGCAACTTATTGAATTTTACTCTTTTGGGGACTCGGTGTCATTATTGTTGTCGACTAGATCATTCCGGGTATGATTGTCCAGATAAGTCTTATTTTCAAGAAATTTTTTTGAGAGATATGTTGTCTGAAATCATGCCTTCTAATGATATTGAAATATGTGATTCAAAACATGATAAAGAAATTTGTTCTCCTAAAGAACATGAAGAAGGCGATACCATCGAGAGTTTAACCTTGCCTATTGATGAGGAAGAAATTATAAGTAGTGTGTTTGTTTCCAGTGACAAACCTACCATTCTAATTCAAGATGATCATCAAACAACAAACACCAACGAAGGTACGCTACAATCAAAAGGTATCATTGATTGTTTTCAAAATTCTATTTATGCTTATTCCTCCTCTAGCATTAATAACAATTTTGAAGATGAGAACGAGTCACTTTGCAATCGAAAGAATAATAGTGATGATCTCAATGAGAAGGAACTTGTAAATTACATTTCAGAAAGAGATTATGCACAAGGATATTTCATGACATCTTCTCTTTACTGGTACTTTGATGAAATTCCTCCATTTACTGGTTTAGATTCGAGGGCGAATCTTTTTGAGGAGTGGGAGAATGATACATGCATGAGAGGGGTGAAACTAATCATCTTGGAAAAGAAGTTAAAACTATTTTGCAAGTCAGAAACGTCAGTAAAGTTGCGACCCCTTTTTGGGTGGGATCCAAGCATTTATGGGTCAAAATGTCTTCTTAAAACTTGTCCGTCTTTCAATTAGCTTTCCAACGGATCTTGAAACGCCTCAATCGGACATGTAGAACTCAAGATACGTCTATTTTAGCGAAGACAGCGCATGCAGAAATTCCTATACGGGATTAATACGAGATTTTTGGATAATTACGAATTTTCATGATTTTATTTGATTATTTGTAATTTAAATCAATATAGGATTCTGCAATATCTATTAGGATCAGATTTATTTAATTAGGATTTTATTTTTAATATTTACTTATTATTAGAAGTTACATATGTAATTAGGAGATTAGATTTCAGCCTTTATTTATTGTATTTAATTTCCTAAGTTTACTAGGATTAGAACTTCTTCAAGGCTTATATAAGGAGGCTTCAACCACATTATAATGGAAGATTTGAATGATTAAATAAAGTTCTCTTTTGAGTTCAGACTTGCAAGAACTATAACTTGTGTTCTTTATTTTAGAAGTGATTTTTCAAGTTCGTCAGAATTTGTTGTTGATCTTCACACTCCTGCTTGCCTAGGTAACTGCGTCTAGGAGGGTGGGTTAGAGCCGTTTGAGGTTGCTTGCTTGGTTAATTGCGATCAAGAGGGTGCCGAGGACAATTTATCCATTTATCTTCCATCTCCATCGTCATCGCTTATCTTCAGCCATCTTTTCACCGATCCAACATTTGCGCTAACATCCTTATCTGCTTCCGCCAGTTCAACGTTCGCGTATACGGGGTTGTGTCCGTATCATTTGGTATCAAATTCAGATCGTTCTTGAGAATGTCATTGAGCAACTTATTGAATTTTACTCTTTTGGGGACTCGGTGTCATTATTGTTGTCGACTAGATCATTCCGGGTATGATTGTCCAGATAAGTCTTATTTTCAAGAAAATTTTTTGAGAGATATGTTGTCTGAAATCATGCCTTCTAATGATATTGAAATCTGTGATTCGGAACATGATAAAGAAATTTGTTCTCCTAAAGAACATGAAGAAGGCGATACCATCGAGATTTTAACCTTGCCTATTGATGAGGAAGAAATTATAAGTAGTGTGTTTGTTTCCAGTGACAAACCTACCATTCTAATTCAAGATGATCATCAAACAACAAACACCAACGAAGGTACGCTACAATCAAAAGGTATCATTGATTGTTTTCAAAATTCTATTTATGCTTATTCCTCCTCTAGCATTAATAACAATTTTGAAGATGAGAACGAGTCACTTTGCAATCGAAAGAACAATAGTGATGATCTCAATGAGAAGGAACTTGTAAATTACATTTCAAAAAGAGATTATGCACAAGGATCTTTCATGACATCTTCTCTTTACTGGTACTTTGATGAAATTCCTCCACTTACTGGTTTAGATTCGAGGGCGAATCTTTTTGAGGAGTGGGAGAATGATACATGCATGAGAGGGGTGAAACTAATCATCTTGGAAAAGAAGTTAAAACTATTTTGCAAGTCAGAAACGTCAGTAAAGTTGCGACCCCTTTTTGGATGGGATCCAAGCATTTATGGGTCGACATGTCTTCTTAATACTTGTCCGGCTGTCAATTATCTTTCCAACGGATCTTGAAACGCCTCAATCGGACATGTAGAACTCAAGATACGTCTATTTTAGCGAAGACAGCGCATGCAGAAATTCCTATACGGGATTAATACGAGATTTTTGGATAATTACGAATTTTCATGATTTTATTTGATTATTTGTAATTTAAATCAATATAGGATTCTGCAATATCTATTAGGATCAGATTTATTTAATTAGGATTTTATTTTTAATATTTACTTATTATTAGAAGTTACATATGTAATTAGGAGATTAGATTTTAGCCTTTATTTATTGTATTTAATTTCCTAAGTTTACTAGGATTATAACTTCTTCAAGGCTTATATAAGGAGACTTCAACCACATTGTAATGGAAGATTTGAATGATTAAATAAAGTTCTCTTTTGAGTTCAGACTTGCAAGAACTATAACTTGTGTTCTTTATTTTAGAAGTGATTTTTCAAGTTCGTCAGAATTTGTTGTTGATCTTCACACTCCTGCTTGCCTAGGTAACTGCGTCTAGGAGGGTGGGTTAGAGCCGTTTGAGGTTGCTTGCTTGGTTAATTGCGATCAAGAGGGTGCCGAGGACAATTTATCCATTTATCTTCCATCTCCATCGTCATCGCCTATCTTCAGCCATCTTTTCACCGATCCAACATTCGCGCTAACATCCTTATATGCTTCCGCCAGTTCAACGTTTGCGTATACGGGGTTGTGTCCGTATCACTTTGGGCTGAATTTTACAAAATCCCGTAATAATCCCGTATCTAGTTTTCTGCATGCGCAGTCTTCAGTAAAATCGACATATCTTGAGTTCCCAATGTCCGATTGATGCGTTTCAAGATGAGTTGGAAAGATAATTGAATTGAGGTAAATTTTCTAGAAGACAACTCTGCCCAGAAATGACCGGGTCCCATCCGAAAATTCGTTGCAAGTTGGCTGACTTTCTAGACTTCACAAACAGATTCAGCTCCTTGTCCAATATGCATTGCTTTAGCTCTCCCATGCATGTATCATTCCCCCTCTCCTCAAAAGGATTCGTCCTAGAATCAGAAATAAGAAAAGAATGATGTTTAACAATGGCACTCAAAAAGGAATCTTTGTCGTAGGTGGAGTGATCCAATTGAGCTCCTCTGAATGGTTCAACAAAATCCTGAAAAAAAGAACTCAAAGCCACTCGAAACAATGATGTTATGGTTAGGTCGAAAAAAATCTCTCTTTATCTTTTTCTCGCCTTTTTCATTTGGACATTGTTCGACTTTTACCTCATGTTTCTTTTCACTCACCAAAATTGGGCCATTAATTTGACTTTTATTACTCTCGGTCTCTTGACTCTCGATCTTTTTCAAATAAGATAACTCACATACCCAATTCCTCTTACAATAAATATCATCGAAATACAATTTCTATAGAGGATGAAGTGTTTCTAATAGAATGATAGGACGAAAATTAAATAAAGGGTTAGAATCACACTTACTTTCTTTGGAAGTTGTTGATGAATCAAGAGAACTCATTACTAAGCATGAAATATTGTCTTGATTTATGGGTTCAAGTGTTTCTTCTTCCGAAACGTCATCTTCTGAAAGTATTTGTTCATTATTGGGTATGGTTAAAGTCTCAGTAGTGACATCTTCCGCATGTTCTCGAGGATAACAAATTTCTTCGTCATCTTGTTTTCCTTGGTCTTCTTTGATATGACTCACCGATGGTTGTTCATTATCCTGTTGGACTAGCGATGATTCCTCTTCCTTCGGCGTCGTACTACTAGAGTCGAATAGTGCATTAGTAGGGTTGTGAAAAGATGAAGGTTGAGATGTACCTTTATCAAAAGATGAGTATTTCTTATGACAAGTCTTGGATTCTTGTCGTTGGTAATGTTTGGGAACGAATCACTCTCTCATGACCTTTTTAAGTTCAGCCCATGTTCTTAATTTGGCTTCATCATTGAGACACCTATCTCATTGTAATAAACGCCACCATAGTACTGCATATTCCTCGAACTTTAGGGCCACTAATGAAGCTTGATCTTCCTCGGGATATCCGTAAAAACCAAACAGGAAATCAACCCTATTTTCCCAATCATAATAACCATCAGGATCATACCTTCCTTGAAAAGAAGGTATTTTGAATTTTGGGATGGCCAAAGTGTGTGCGGTTCGCCTTGGTTCAGTTCGCCTTTCTTCACAAAAATTGAACGAATGCCTCAGTTTGGTCAAGGAAGTCTTTCCTCAATAAGTAGAACCGAAAGTATCATGTTGTTTTGCACAAGGCTTGTCTTTGTGAAACATTCTGAAACACTCAAAATAGAAGTAAGAAAACTAGGAATCTCACTAAACACTCCAAGAAAGAAATACTTAGCGAGGCAAGTAAGTTGATCTTGTGCTCTTTAAAGACCTTTTTGTCACAAGTTCAAAAAAGATATAACCGAAGTTCAATCCTAACAATGAATCCTAAAGGCTTTAAGAATCCAAAGAAAAGTTTGACACCAATTGAATTAGTTGCAAGGAGAAATAAAAGTATGCAACTTTTAATTTCCTACTAACACAAGAAGCAAGAAAGTGTTAGATAATGTATAGAAGACAATAAAAAGGTAAAACAAATGAAAACAAGTAGTTAAGAATGAAAGAAGATCAAAAAACCCGAAAAAACCCTAAAATATGCAGCAACTTGATCCACTTTGTCCGAGGTGTTCCCGAAGTCAAACAATTCTGAAATTTTTTTGTGGGGACTTCTACAATAGTGTAGATCTGATCTGGAAATTTTCAGCTCAAAATTCGTTCATTTGATTTTTGCGAATTTTCCCCTTTTGTTCGAATTTTTCACCCAAAACGCCAAAATTCTTGCCAAGAATCGTCCCAAATCTGATACCAAATGATAGAGTAGCGCAATTTTGGATTTGGAAGCCTTCAATCAAGTTGTTGCAAGAACTAAGAGCTCTAGACTCAATCAAGAAAGCCATGGGCAGATCTGAAAATTCAATAGAAAAGAGAAGGGTTTTTCTTGAAAATTTCAGATTCAATTCTGGAAATTTAAAGAAAAGAAGACAATAAGGAAGATTAGAAGATGAATAATAAGAATATAATGAAAAAGATTAAAAAAGATGAAGAGAAGGATAGGTAAAACAAATCTGAAATTTTCAGCTTTGTTAATGGAATTAAGGGAGATGACGCGAATATTGAAGATGAAGATGGCTTGCGATTTGTTGTTGTTGTTTTGTCCTCGGCACCCTCTTAGACACAATTATCTAAGCAAGCAACCTCAAGCGGCTCTAACCCACTCTCCTAGACGCAATTACCTAGGCAAGCAAGAGTATGAAGATGATCTCCCTCACAAGAACTCATCGAACTTATGTTGAAGAAGACTTCTAAGGCACAAGTAATCAGCACTTGTAAAAACAAACTCACTAAATATTTCATTAATCAAAGAAAATCTGAATAATCTGAATTACAATGGTGGAGGCTTCATCCTTTTATAGGTGAAGGATAGCCAAAGTAATCTAACTTCTACTAAAACAAGGAAACCCTAATTTAATTAAAAAAATAAAAGAAAAACAGCCTTTAAACTCCTTGTGCTTGGGCTACAAGTGATAAGGTGATAAGTGCAAGTGATAAGCTTATAAGAGTTGCTTGGGAGAAGGTGGTTGGTGTCTAAAGTATACAAAACCCTAAAAACATAATTTAAATATTAATAATTAAGTTGGGATAAGTCTAATTCGTCCAAAAGCTTTATATAATAGCCTTTGGGCTGAATTTTACAAAATCACGTAATAATCCCGTATCCAGTTTTCTGCATGCGCAGTCTTCAGTAAAGTGGACATATATTAAGTTCCCGATGTTCAATTGATGCGTTTCAGGATGAGTTGGAAAGATAACTGAATTACGGTCAATTTTCTAGAAGACAACTCAGTCCAGAAATGCCTGGATCCCATCCGAAAATTCGTCGCAAGTTGGCTGACTTTCTAGACTTCACAAATAGATTCAGCTCCTTGTCCAATATTCATTGCTTTAGCTCTCCCATGCATGTATCACCTTGAGCTGTGTTTATCTTGTCCTACAAAGAAAACACCAATTGCATAAGTAATATTTCATATATAAATAGTATAAGGACTAAAATGCATAAAGACATAGAATATGATGAAAAGCATGAATGAATATATGATGCAAACATATAATGAAATGCATAAATGATAAGTAAAGATGTGGTTTTAATAACTTGTGCATGTATCATATATACTATGATCATTAGAATAATGTATGCAAAACATATGTATAGTAAGATATGATGGCAAGTATCTAGATAACTAGAAATGAGTGTAGCAATTGTATTAAGGAATAAAAGATAAATAAAGAAAACCCCCTGATCTTTGTTGTGTAAAACACAACATGGAAGTGAGTCAAACTTCAGTATGAACGTGCACATATCATTTCTCGATACTTGCAAACATGTACTCAAAAGAATAACCTCTTTATTTAATAACTCAAATCTGATTTACAAAGAAGAAGATCTCATCCTTTTATAGAGGAAGGATGGCTAAACTAAAAGAAATTTCTAAATAAAATAAAACCCTTTTTCTAATAAAATAATACTAAAAGAAATAATAAAATAACCTGAAACTAATAAAATAATGTAATTACTTGCTGAATGGGAACTCTCCCTTGTTCAGGGAGCCTTGGGTGGCACTCTTCCATGGCTGATAAGGGGGACGGCTTATAAGGGTTGTAGCTTGAATAGAGGCTGATTTGGGCAGTTTTTAAGGGGACAAGGCCTAAACTTAAATGAGTCTGATTTGGGATGAAAATTAACTAATTAGACCCAAGCTTTATAATTCAGCTTTGGGTCTAAAAATTACAATTAAAACCCAATTTTAATGGGCTTCAAATATGGTTAAGGACTTGTCCTTGCATTCTTGGGTGTGTGCTTCCTCAACATGGGTTTGTGTAACCCAATTCTTCAAACTTGGAGAGTGAGTGTTTTCCCAGAATTCTTGCTCTTGCGTGAAAGATTGTAAGTATTTGGTCAGCATTCCTTGCATGGTGGTGTATAGTTTATCCTTAAGGATCTTGGACTTGGTTCGTGTGGTTGGTCCAAGAGAGAATGTGAGTCCATAGTTGACTTGGGTTTGTCCCGTGAATGTATCATCATGCAACTTTTAGAATCCTACTAACACAAGAAAATGAAAAGGTGTTAGATAATGTAACGGAGAAAAAAAGGCAAACAAAAGAACTTAAATGAAATCTAAGAGCAAAAGAAGTGAAATAAGCAAACTCTTAAAACCTGGAAAGCAATCATGAGAGTCCAAACGATATGCAATATGTATGAGAATAGGCGTGATGCTTAGCACTTGCTTTGCTTGCTGATTGAGTTGTTCTTGTCTCTTTCTTTTCTTTTCTTTTTATTTTCTTTTTCTTTTTCTTTTTCTTTTTTTTCTTTTTCTTTTTTGTGGTAAAAAATAAAATAAAACAGCAAGAAAATGAAAATTAGGGTTTATTGGAAAAAAAACAACCCTAAAATGCTGAAAACAACCCAGCTTGCAAAGTTACGACAGATTGAGACTGGAACCCTCCCAAATTCGACCAAACTTGAATTGTTTGCCCCAAAATCGTGCCCAATCATATACCAACTGATGTAGGGCTTGCTAAAACGTTGAAAACTCTCGAAATCACTTGGAAACAAGCCTAGGGCACTGACTTTATCAAGAAACTTTGAATCTGGAAAAATCTGGAATTTCAAGAGAATATGCAATGGTGTTTCTTGAAAATTCTTAAAATAAAAGCCCAAAGTTAAAGGTTCAAAGGTGAATAAGAAGATTAGAAGTAAATAAGAAGGAATTGAACGGAAAAGATAAAGAAAGATAAGTGCTAAGTAAAGAAAAATGAATCTGGAAATTTTAGATATGTTTGTGGAAGATGGCGCAATGGTGAAGACTTGAACAAGATGGATTTGGAGTTTTGGAATGGTAGAGATGCCCGCGGAACCCTCCTACTTGCAATTAACTAGGCAACCTCCATGATATGGCTTAAAACCGACCCTCCTACCCGCGATTAGATAGGCAACCCGGAGTGTAAAGATTCTCCCTCGCTCAACTTGGTCAAACATGTTGAATGATACACTCCAACTCTCCAATTGGCATTGTTGAGATAAGCTTTGATTGCCCGGACCTTAGAATGCAAGTAAGCCTTGTTGCATGATCGTCTTCTTGATGAAAAGGATTGGAAATGGTGTAGATAGGGTATGATGCAGAAGGATAGTAGTGTTTGTATGGTAAAAGGGATGAAGAAAATGAGGATGGATGTGTAGGAAGATGGATTTTTCGGATGGTGAAGGAAGGATGATGAAAGAAATAAGATGGATAGTATTCAAGTCTCAAAAAGATGAACTTATGCCAAGAAGCATAAACCCAAACTTGAATAAGGCTTTGATAAGTCAAGGTGAAATAAGAGAGACGCCACAAATCAATAAAATGATTTGATAAGTCAAGAAGTTCTTAAAAGAACAAGAATGAGAGATAAACTCACAAAAGAAATATATTGATATCAAAGGTGTGTCTTACAAATGAAAATGGCATTCCTATTTATAGTTTTCTAAGGGGAACACCAAATGGGCATGTATAACGGGGTGTGGATGATTCAACATGGGTTGCATCCCTTCATGGTGGCAGAAATGGTGTGATACGCCTTGAAGAGGGGTTGATAAGCTATCGGTGATGCTTCGATCCATGGGAATGGTGCCATGCTTTCCCTCCCTTGGCCGAATGGGTCCTTGGAAGCTTCCATGATGATTCGGCTGGTAGGTGACCCTTGGGGTGTCCACACACTTGGGCTAGTAGTTGTAGGGTGAGCTAAAATGAGCTGATTGAGCTGAGGTTGAGCTGTATCGAGCTGAGCGAGCTAGCTTATTTAGCTAGCTAAAGTTGAGTGATGATTTGAGCTGAATGGAGCTTCCTCTAGCTAAGTGAGCTGATCCATTAGTGTCCTTGAGCTGCCCTTGAACCATAGGAGTGTTTTGGTGCTGAAATAAATCTTGCAAGGTTGCAAATCAACAATGAGTTGTTTTGAGCTCATAGGAAGCCTTTGAGCTGAAACTGAGCTGGCCACTAGTCCCTTGAGCTGTGTCTAACATGTCCTACAAAGAAAACCAAATAAAATAACATAAGTTCTGATACATGCATGAGAGGGGTGAAACTAATCATCTTGGAAAAGAAGTTAAAACTGTTTTGCAAGTCAGAAACGTCGGTCAACTTGCGACCCCTTTTTGGATGGGATCCAGGCATATTTGGGTCGACATAACTTCTTAAAACTTGTCCGGCTATCAATTATCTTTCCAACGGATCTTGAAACGCCTCAATAGGACATCTGGAACTCAAGATATGTCTATTTTAGCAAAGACAGTGCATGCAGAAATTCCTATACGTGGTTAATACGAGATTTTTGGATAATTACGAATTTTCATGATTTTATTTAATTACTTGTAATTTAAATCAATATAGGATTCTGCAATATCTATTAGGATCAGATTTATTTAATTAGGATTTTATTTTTAATATTTATTTATTATTAGAAGTTACTTATGTAATTAGGAGATTAGATTTCAGCATTTATTTATTGTATTTAATTTCCTAAGTTTACTAGGATTAGAACTTCTCAAATGCTTATATAAAGAGGCTTCAACCACATTGTAATTAAGATTTGAATGATTAAACAAGTTCTCTTTTGAGTTCAGACTTGCAAGAAGTATAACTTGTGTTCTTTATTTTAGAAGCGATTCTTCAAGTTCGTCAGAATTTGTTGTTGATCTTCACACTCATGCTTGCCTAGGTAACTGCGTCTAGAAGGGTGGGTTAGAGCCGCTTGAGGTTGCTTGCTTGGTTAATTACGATCAAGAGGGTGCCGAGGACAGTTTATCCATTTATCTTCCATCTCCATCGTCATCGCCTATCTTTAGCCATCTTTTCACGGATCCAAGATTCGCACCAATATCCTTATTCGCTTCCACAAGCTCAACGTTCGCGTATACGGGGCCGTGTTCGTATCATTTGGTATTAGAGACAGATCGTTCTTGAGGATGTCATTGAGCAACGTATTGAATTTTACTCTTTTGGGGACTCGATGTCATTATTGTTGTCGACTAGATCATTCAGGGTATGATTGTCCAGATAAGTCTTATTTTCAAGAAATTTTTTTTGATACATGCATGGGAGGGGTGAAACTAGTAATCTTGGAAAAGAAGTTAAAATTGTTTTGCAAGTCAGAAACGTCAGTCAACTTGAGACCCCTTTTTGGATGGGATCCAGGCATTTATGGGTCGACATGTCTTCTTGAAACTTGTCCGGCTGTCAATTAGCTTTCCAACGGATCTTGAAATGTCTCAATCGGACATCTGAAACTCAAGATACGTCTATTTTAGCAAGGACAGCGCATGCAGAAATTTCTATACGAGATTTTTGGATAATTACGAATTTTCAAGATTTTATTTGATTATCTGTAATTTAAATCAATATAAGATTCTGCAATATCTATTAGGATCATATTTATTTAATTAGGATTTTATTTTTAATATTTATTTATTATTAGAAGTTACTTATCTAATTAGGAGATTAGATTTCAGCATTTATTTATTGTATTTAATTCCTTAAGTTTACTAGGATTAGAACTTCGCCAATGCTTATATAAGGAGGCTTTAACCACATTGTAATTCAGATTTGAATGATTAAATAAAGTTCTCTTTTGAGTTCAGACTTGCAAGAAGTATAACTTGTGTTCTTTATTTTAGAAGCGATTCTTCAAGTTCGTCAGAATTTGTTGTTGATCTTCACACTCCTGCTTGCCTAGGTAACTGCGTTTAGGAGGGTGGGTTAGAGCCGCTTGAGGTTGCTTGCTTGATTAATTGCAATCAAGAGGGTGCCAAGGACAATTTATCCATTTATCTTCTATCTCCATCATCATCGCCTATCTTCAGCCATCTTTTTACCGCTCAACCATTCGCGCCAATATCCTTACGCGCTTCCGCAAGCTCAACGTTCGCATATACGGGACCGTGTCCGTATCATTTGGTATCAGAGCTAATTGACACAATCTCGTATACGCGAACGTTGAGCTTGCGGAAGCGGATAAGGATATTGGTGCAAATGTTGGATCGGTGAAAAGATGGCTGAAGATAGGCGATGATGATGGAGATAGAAGATAAATGGATAAATTGCCCTCGACACCCTCTTGATTGCAATTAACCAAGCAAGCAACCTCAAGCGGCTCTAACCCACCCTCCTAGACGCAGTTACCTAGGCAAGCAGGAGTGTGAAGATAAACAACAAATTCTGACGAACTTGAAGAATCGCTTCTAAAATAAAGAACACAAGTTATACTTCTTGCAAGTCTGAACTCAAAAGAGAACTTTATTTAATCATTCAAATCTGAATTACAATGTGGTTAAAGCCTCCTTATATAAGCATTGGAGAAGTTCTAATCCTAGTAATCTTAAGAAATTAAATACAAAAAATAAATGCTGAAATCTAATCTCCTAATTAGATAAGTAACTTCTAATAATAAATAAATATTAAAAATAAAATCCTAATTAAATAAATATGATCCTAATAGATATTGCAGAATCTTATATTGATTTAAATTACAGATAATCAAATAAAATCTTGAAAATTCGTAATTATCCAAAAATCACGTATTAATCTCGTTTAGGAATTTCTGCATGCGCTATCCTTGCTAAATTAGACGTATCTTGAGTTTCAGCTGTCCGATTGAGGCGTTTCAAGATCTGTTGGAAAGCTATTTGACAGCCGAACAAGTTTCAAGAAGACATGTCGAGCCATAAATGCTTGGATCCCATCCAAAAAGGGTCTCAAGTTGACTGACGTTTCTGACTTGCAAAACAATTTTAACTTCTTTTCCAAGATTACTAGTTTCACCCCTCCCAAAACAGTCTCAAGTGCTCAAAAATGGCAAATTTTTTTTTGAAATTTGCTGGAAACTTGAACAACGAAGAACTCGAAAGAACTCGCACAATCTGTTATGCAAACCCGAATTCAATACGTTCAACGTCAACGGACTTGGACCCTCTAGATAGCAATCTAGGAACCCGAAGTATCAAGGAAATTTGACACAACAAAACTAAGCCTAAAATGTCAAAGAAGTTCTAAAAAGAACCAAATTTGAGAGAAAACTCACAAATAAATTTTTCATTCAAAAAGTATAACCCTTATACGTTGTTTAGAACACACATATATAGGAGAAAGAGGAGGGTGGCCGAATTTGATTATGTGGCTGAAATTAATTATAAAAAAATAAATTCAAACACATAAACTCCTCCTTTGGGCGACATGCATTCCTAGCCATGCATTTGAAAAGATGGCGCCATGTTTAACACATTTAACATGTGTTAATTTGTTTGGAATTCAAACAATTAACTTCTCCTTCTTATCTTCACTTTGCCGCACATACACACATGAAGAAGGCTGGTTTCGGCCTCACACATGCACACACATCATCCAAGCTGCCACGTGGATAACTTAGTCATTTGGTATCAAATGACACGGATGGGCCCCCGTATACACAAACGTTGAGCTTGCGGAAGCGGATAAGTATGTTGGCGCGAATGTTGATGGAGAATGCTGGATCAGTGAAAAGATGGCTGAAGATAGGCGATGACGATGTAGATGGAATATAGATGGATAAATTGACCTCGACACCCTCTTGATCGCAATTAACCAAGAAAGCAACCTCAAGCGGCTCTAACCCACCCTCCTAGACGCAGTTACCTAGGCAAGCAAGAGTGTGAAGATCAACAACAAATTCTGACGAACTTGAAAAATCACTTCTAAAATAAAGAACACAAGTTATACTTCTTGCAAGTCTGAACTCAAAAGAGAACCTTTTTAACCATTCAAATCTCCTAATTACATAAGTAACTTCTAATAATAAATAAATATTGAAAATAAAATCCTAATTAAATAAATATTATCCTAATAGATATTGTAGAATCCTATATTGATTTAAATTACAGATAATCAAATAAAATCTTGAAAATTCGTAATTATCCAAAAATCGCGTAATAATCCCGTATAGGAATTTCTACATGCGCTGTCTTTGCTAAAATAGACGTATCTTGAGTTCCAGATGTCCGATTAAGGCGTTTCAAGATCCGTTGGAATGCCAACTGACAGTCGGAGAAGTTTCAAGAAGACATGTTGACACATAAATGGCTGGATCCCATCCAAAAAGGGGTCTCAATTTGACTGACGTTTCTGACTTGCAAAACAATTTTAACTTCTTTTCCATGATAATTAGTTTCACCCCTCTCATGCATGTATCAGTGTGTTAATGTCTTCAAGTCTTTTGAGAATGTTTGTGCCTTAGAAAATAGGATTTATAATGTGTTACATATTGATGTGTAACATCATATTATCTATGCTTAGTATATATGTGTGTATTATCATTACTAAGTATTATATGTTTTCACTACAGTTTCTAGTTTGTAAGTGTGTTTACCTTGTATTTTCAGCTTGTGCGATTTACAATAAGGTACAATAAAGGACAGTAGCTCAAAGGCTTTACCTTAGCTTGTTTGAAGCTCAACGTAGTGTATGCAGCTCCACTCAGCTCGAAACAACTCCTAGGAATTGTTTCCAGCTCAACTCAGCTTATTACACTCTTAGCTAGCTTAATCCAGCTCCAGCTAGGTCAACTCCAGCTCCACAGTTGTCCAGCTGACAAGTCCAGAAGCAGCTGAAACCTGTCCTAGTGTGAGAGAATGTCCGAGAGGCATGTGCCTTGCATATGGGCATCCTACCCTTCTTCCATGCATGTGCACGGCATGTGGCAGCCTTGGCATGTGCGGGAAGATTTGAGCATGTGTGCACAAAACACATGTGTTACCGGCCTCCTTTCAAGTTTCCCTCCATTCCTCTTTCAAATGCAGCCACAAATTTGAATGTGTGGACAAGGAGAGGACGCCAAGTGCAAGGGAAGTTTTTGGCATATTCCATTTTAATTTTAAGCACATTACACACATTAAACATATGCTAATTTCGTTCAAATTTCAACCACTTCTTTTCAACATGTGGACGACAACTTAAGGGAGTTTATGGCAGATTTTAGTTTGAATTTAAATGCATTTTGTACTTCAATTTCAACTACACATTTGGGCGCCATCTTCCTTCTCCTTGTGTATTGGATGGATCTTCTACCTATGAGGTCGCTGAAATCTATATGGTTCCTTATTCCCTGTTGTGTCTTATGGTCTATTTGGTTGATGCGTAATGATATTGTGTTCAAAAATTGCCTTTTTGATAAATGGCAATTGTTGTTTCTAATGAAGTCCAGGTTGGCATCGTGGTTCAAAGCGAATTTTCCAGGTTCGTTGACCTCGACGGAGGATATTATTTCTAACCCTTGCATTGCAGAGAAATCGATTTGTTTTTCTAACAGGTTGGGCAAGGAGGTTCGTTGGCAACCCCCTCCGGTTGGTTTCGAGATCATGGGAGGCCGGGGGCATTGGGGGCATTGTTCGGAACCATGAACGCGAGACCTTGCTATCATTTTCGGACTCCATTGGCCCTGGCCCCCCGTTGGTAGCAGAACTTCTGGCAATTAAAATTGGACTGGCAAAGACGTTGGAGTATGTTGAAAGCAGTCACGTTGGCATCATTGTGGAGTGCGACAATTTGGTGGCGGTTAACCTTATTTTGTATCCTTCGCAGTGCCCTCTGCTCTTTAGGCAATTGGTGGACGATATCATTGGCTTGGGCTCTCGGAGACACTGTATTTTCAGGAGTATCCCTCGTATTTGTAATATAGAGGCAGACACTTTAGCTAAGAGGGGAATTGGGTAATGTCTTCGGGTTGCTTTTGTTTCGCCTTTGTTTTGGCAGTGCTTCCCTTGTATGGTTTATTTGCCTTTGGTTGTAATGTTTTCCGCGAACAGGTATCGTTTTAATATAATTATGTGACACTCTTTTCCTCCTTCCGCTGTTAGTGTTTGCTCTTCGGTGTGAATGCTGATACGAAGGGGTTTTTTAACGAGGTCACCAATTCCTATAAAAAAATAATGTACAAAGGTTAGACACTTTTATGATCAATATATTTGTGAGAATTTTCTCTCAATTCCAGTTCTTCATTGAACTCTTTTCTTGACATTTCAATTATGTCTTATTGTGTCAATTCCCTTGATACTTCGGGTTCTTGATTTCAATAATCAATGGGACCAAGTCCTTGCAAGAATTGAATATATAAAGTTTGGGTTTATACTTTTTAGTATAAGTTCTTCTTTGTTCTTTGTTTTTCTTGAATTTTCAGAATTTCCAGCATTTCCCACCATTGTTGAACACTCGGATGAGCTTCATCTTCAACCTTTGAACTTCTGAAAATTTCCAGCAACTTTCTTCTTCTTTTCTTCATCAAAATTACTCCATTTCTTACCAATCTAGCACCATGCAACCTACATCAGAAATCTTCTTTTTCTTTCAACTTTCTGTAGAGTTGTCCTTACTTCAATCCTAGATTCGTAACAATCGAAGGAAGTCTTCTCCAAGAGGTTGCCTCGTATCATATGGTAATCAGAGCATAGGTTGGATTCAAGTAAGTAATCTGCAAATAAAAAAAACGAAAATTAAAAAAAGTCAAAGTCAACCAAAAAAGTCAAAAAGTCAAAGTAAAAAAATCTGAAAATTCAAAAAAATTCCAGAATTGAGAATATGGAAAGAATCACCATTGCAATGTGTTCTTCAACGTCGAAAACCCTGAAATCAATCCAAAATGAAGATTCTTTGATTGTTCGGTGATAGAATCGTTGTAAGGCTTTCTTTGCAGTAAGTTTTTTTTCTAATTTTCTTCTTTTCTTCATTTCTCTCCAATTCCTTTCAATTTCTAAGCCTTTCCTTTACCTTATTTCCTTTTTGCAATAACCATTGTTTTCCTTTAAGCCAACACACTTACAAGTCTTGAAAGATCGAAATTAGTTTCTTTAAGAACTGATTACGAGAGAAGGAGAGGGAAAAGGCAATCTGAGGGTGTGAGAACAGAAGAGGAATCAAAAGAGCCATTCAAGTGTTCCCGAGTGAAACACGAGTGTTGAGTGCCATAATTTTTTTCTTCTAATTTTCTTCTTTTCATCATTTCTCTTCAATTCCTTTTAATTTCTAAGCCTTTCCTTTACCTTATTTCCTTTTTGCAATAACCATTGTTTTCCTTTAAGTCAACACACTTACAGGTCTTGAAAGATCAAAATTAGTTTCTTTATGCTCAAAGTATGTATGTATGTATGTATGTATGTATGTATGTATGTATGTATGTATGTATGTATGTATGTATGTATGTATGTATGTATGTATGTATGTATGTATGTATGTATGTATGTATGTATGTATGTATGTATGTATGTATGTATGTATGTATGTATGTATGTATGTATGTATGTATGTATGTATGTATGTATGTATGTATGTATGTATGTATGTATGTATGTATGTATGTATGTATGTATGTATGTATGTATGTATGTATGTATGTATGTATGTATGTATGTATGTATGTATGTATGTATGTATGTATGTATGTATGTATGTATGTATGTATGTATGTATGTATGTATGTATGTATGTATGTATGTATGTATGTATGTATGTATGTATGTATGTATGTATGTATGTATGTATGTATGTATGTATGTATGTATGTATGTATGTATGTATGTATGTATGTATGTATGTATGTATGTATGTATGTATGTATGTATGTATGTATGTATGTATGTATGTATGTATGTATGTATGTATGTATGTATGTATGTATGTATGTATGTATGTATGTATGTATGTATGTATGTATGTATGTATGTATGTATGTATGTATGTATGTATGTATGTATGTATGTATGTATGTATGTATGTATGTATGTATGTATGTATGTATGTATGTATGTATGTATGTATGTATGTATGTATGTATGTATGTATGTATGTATGTATGTATGTATGTATGTATGTATGTATGTATGTATGTATGTATGTATGTATGTATGTATGTATGTATGTATGTATGTATGTATGTATGTATGTATGTATGTATGTATGTATGTATGTATGTATGTATGTATGTATGTATGTATGTATGTATGTATGTATGTATGTATGTATGTATGTATGTATGTATGTATGTATGTATGTATGTATTTATGTATGTATGTATGTATGTATGTATGTATGTATGTATGTATGTATGTATGTATGTATGTATGTATGTATGTATGTATGTATGTATGTATGTATGTATGTATGTATGTATGTATGTATGTATGTATGTATGTATGTATGTATGTATGTATGTATGTATGTATGTATGTAACGTCTTGGAACCCTTGGTATGTAACGTCTTGGTGACTCCAAAATGACCCATCAATCCACCTTCATGAGCTTCACGGATCAATATATCACGCATGGAACCCTGTGGAATGCATATCCTATTCTCTTTGAAAAGATAACCATCATGCTTGTAAAACTTTCCATCTACACCATTCTCACAAGCATTATACTTATCTCTAAAATTAGGATCAGTAGGGTATAACTCACGAATATATGCAAATCCAATCAAATGTGAATCAAGATAACTCAATAGTGCATATCTTCGTGATAAAGCATCAACAACGACATTGTCTTTACCCTTTTTGTAACGAATGACATAAGGAAAAGACTCTAAGAATTCAACCCATTTAGCATGTCGTTTATTTAATTTATGCTGACCTGTGAAATATCGCAAAGCCTCATGGTCATTGTGGATCACAAACTCCTTAGCTAACAAGTAATGCTGCCACATCTCTAATGCCCAAATCAGTGCATACATCTATTTATCGTAAACCGGATAATTCAATGTCGCTCCACTCAGTTTCTCACTGAAATATGCAACATGCCTCTTTTCTTGATTAAAACTACGCCTATACCAACTCCAGAAGCATCACATTCAATTTCAAAAGTTTTATCAAAGTCAGGTAAGGCTAACACTAGTGCTTTCATCAAACAATCCTTAATTTTTGGAAAGGCATCATCTTGTTCTTTACCCCACAAGAAGCTGGAATTCTTCTTAATAATCCCGGTTAAGGGGGCGGTAATAGAACTGAAGTTAGGAACAAACCGTCGATAAAAACTAGCTAAACCATGAAATGATCTAACCTGAGTAATCAATGTCGGTCGTGACCATTCCTAAATTGCTTTTATCTTCTCAGGATCGACTTCAACACCCTGTGCACTAACAATGTAACTAAGAAATGTAAGTTTGTCAGTACAAAACACACATTTCTCCATGTTACCAAACAACTTCTCTTCTCGCAATGTTTGCAAAACAACTCTCAAATGTTCTGCATGATCCTGCAAAGTCTTGCTATAAATCAAAATATCGTTAAAGTACACAACACAAAATTTGCCAATAAAGGATCGCAAAACATGATTCATCAAACGCATGAAAGTACTAGGTGTGGTGCGTTAGTTAAACCAAGAGGCATCACTAACCATTCATACAAACATAGCTTGGTTTTGAAGGCTGTCTTCCACTCGTCGCCTTCTCGCATGCTAATTTGATGATAACCGCTCTTCAAATCAATTTTGGAGAAGATGAAGGCCCCACAAAGCTCGTCCAACATGTCATCAAGTCTAGGAATGGGATGACGATAGTTAATCATAATCTGATTCATAGCTCTACAATCTATGCACATCCTCCAAGACCCATCTTTCTTCGGCACTAACATCACCGAAACAGCACATGAACTCAAACTTTCTTGAATATAACCATTATCCATCAACTCTGTAACTTGTCTTTGAAGCTCTTTCGTCTCTTCAGGGTTAGTTCGATAAGCTGGTCGATTTGGAATGGTAGCACCTGGAATGAAATCAATCTGGTGTTCAATGCCACGAAAAGGTGGCAATCCCTTCAGTGTTTCTTCCGGAAACACATCCTCAGATTCCTGCAAAAGGGACACAATCGATGCAGGCAAATCAGTAGGAAACTCAGCCAATAAACAATAATATTTAAACATTAAAATAAACAAAGATTGGTGAGAGGAAAGACATTTCCTGCTTTCTCGACTGCTTGCATAAATGTTCATCTTTTTCTTCTCCTTTGCAGCTTCCTTACTCTTTTTCAAGCTTGCTTGATCTTCAATTACTTGACTCGGCGTCAAAGGAGCCAAAGTAATCTTCTTACCTGCATGCATAAAGGAGTATTTGTTTGTAAAACCATCATGCATTACCTTTTTGTCATACTGCCAAGGGCGTCCCAAAAGAAGGTGAGTAGCATCCATCGACACAACATCACAAAGGACCTCGTCCTTGTAGTTTCCAATCAAAAATGGTACAACAACTTGTCTCGTCACTTTATGTTCTCCACCATCATTCAACCACTGCAATTTGTACGGATTCGGATGCTTTGTCGTCTTTAGACCTAGCCTGTCAACCATCACTGAACAAGCAACAATAGTACAACTACCGCTATCAATAATCACAACACATACCTTATCTTGAACCTTACATCGTGTGTGAAAGATATTCTCACGTTGTTGCTCGTCCTGAACCTGTTGCACATTCAAACTACGTTTTACAACCATGATTTCCATTGCCTGACCAGTTTCAGCAACTTCTAGGTCATTCTCTTCATCTGTAGTAGGGGTTTCTTGTACATCTTCCTCAGAATCTGACTCGATCTCTCCATCTTCTCCCATCAACATAACTCTCCGATTAGGACACTGGCTGGCAAAATGTCCTCGACCAAGGCACTTAAAGCACTGGACATCTCTCCATCATTCTTTTACCACCACTTGCTGTTTTCCACGCCCATTATCAGCAACATGAGGCTTTGGTGTGCTGGATTCACCTTGCTCTCGAATCCGAAGAGGCGTTTGCGGTGCTTGTTTCCTAGTATTGTTAGGAGTATATAATGGATTTGAAAAAGATTTAAATGGAGTATTACCTCGAGTAGAAGCTTTTCTATGTTGTTGTCGCTCAATTTTGATCGTAATATGCACCATGTCATCCAACTCAACATAATGCTGCAACTCAACAATGTTTACTATTTTAGAATTTAAACCTGCCATAAACCGAGACATAGTCGACTCACGGTCCTCAACTATGTTCGCACGCATTATGGACATTTCCGTCTCCTTGAAATAATTCTCGACGCTCCTATTGCCCTGTTTCAAGGTTTGTAATTTCTAAAATAAATCTCGATGATAGTGAGAGGTAACAAACCGTTTTCGCATGATACGCTTCATCTCGTCCCATGTTCTCACTGGACCTTCACTTGTACATCGCCGACTAATCAGTAATTTGTCCCACCATAACAGTGCATAGTCAAAAAACTTCATAGCTGCTAGTCGAATTTTCTTCTGTTCCGAGTAATTATAACACTCGAAAACGTATTCAACCTTGCCTTCCCATGTCAAATAAGCATATGGATCTGAACGTCCCTGAAAGGAAGGTATAACAACTTCTATGTTAGAAATATTATCGTCAACTACATGTATTAGTCGTTGATTCGTCCTTTGTGTTTTTTTGATGTCGTTTTCATCATTGTTCTCATTTTGGACAGATTGGATCCAAACGAGACTGTATAGGCTCTAATGCATTGTCTAGTCGACGTTGCAATGTACGAGTGAGAGCCTGCATTTACAAATCTGGTGGCTGATCTCCACCGTGACTACGATCTTCCGATCCTGTCATATTTAGGCAAAACACAAAGAAAACACGGATAATGAGTAAAATGAAACAAAATGAAAATTCCTCATAGCACACTCACAAAACCTCTCGGTTTTTGCTCCAAAGAACAGTGCACTCAAAAGTAACACGCAGCGCTCGTGTTTCACTTAGGAGAATGCTTAAATGGCTCTTTTTGTCTCTCCTTCTGTTCTAACAACGCTCAATGCCTTTTCCCCTTACAATTTCTCGTTTTTTAGTTCTTTAAAGGACTAATCCAACATCTCAAAACCTGTTACAATTGTGTTGGCTAAAAGGAAACAACCGGTTAAAGGAAACAAAGGTAAAATGAAGAAAAAGGCTGGAAATTCAAGAAAAGGCTAAAAGATGATAAAAAGAAAGAAAAAAAGTAAAAAGACGGAAATATGAAGAATTAATAGAAACTTACTGCAAAGAAGTGCTTTACAACATTCCTATCACCGAACAAACAAGAACAGTTCGTTTCGGTAGATATCCAAGCACTTCGTAATCACATAGTACGTAAACTTGTACAATCTTCATAATTTCACAGTAGAAACACAACTCCTTTTTTTGTAATGTTCGAATCTGATTTTTGATTATTTTTTTTCGAATTTTAACTTTTTTGTGTTAATCAAGAAGAAGAATTAGAATCTGAAGAAGAGGAGATCACCCCTGCTGTGGATGGCAAATTAATGGTTGTCAAGAGACTCCTAAATGCTCAAATGGCAGTAGAAGAAGAATAAAGAGAAAACATCTTCCACACCTGGTGCCATGTTCAAGATAAAGTTTATTTTCTAATCATCAACGGGGGAAGTTGCACAATTGTGGCCAGCACACTTATGGTACACAAATTGGGCCTTAAAACCCTCGAACATCCAGCACCATACAAGCTTCAGTGGCTGAACGATTCGGGAGAGTTAAAGGTTACCAAACAAGTTCCTATTCCTTTCTCCATTGGTTCTTACAAAGATGAAGTTCTGTGTGATGTTGTACCCATGTACGCTAGCCATATACTACTCGGGAGGCCAAGGCAATATGATCGAGGAACCATGCATGATTGCTACTCAAATCGGTTCATATTCAAGTATGGAGGAAAGAAGATTGTTCTCATGCCAATGACTCCTAAACAAGTGCAGCATGATCAGGATTTGATGAAACAAAGTGTGGAGGAATGGAAGCAAGAAAATGCTCAAGAAAAACTCAAAGCCAAGGATGACCAAATGAGCGGCAATATTGAAATGATTAGGGAATGTCTTTTGACACGCCCTATGATCAAATCAGTTTATTCTAACCCCAATCAAGCACATGTTTCTTTTTTCTTTGAAGAAAACTAAGAAGAAACTTGGAAAGAAAGCACACCAAGGTTCTATCATTCATAGAAGAGACGGTCCTAAACCAGCAACCTTCGATTTGAGGACAAATCGCTCAAAAGAAGGAGGGGGTGATGTGTGCACGTTCACCAGCAAGTTTTGCACACTTTCATGTTGTGTTTTAAACATGAAAGACACATGAGTTTTCTTTATTTCTCTCATATTACTTACTTTTTCTACACTCATTTCTGTTTATTTAGATTCATGTTATCACATCATACTTTGTATATGTTTTGCATACTTTATTTTCATGACCTTAGCATGTTATATGTGATACTCATACTTAAGCTTAAAACCACATCTTTACCTAAGCAAATGTTTGCATCTTTAGATTATAGTTTGCATCATTTAAAACTTTACTTTATACTTATGCATTATAGTCCCTACACTATTTAAAGGAGACATTACTTATATAATTCATTGTTTTCTTCAAAGGTTATATTAACACAGCTCAAGGAAGTGTTCTACAGCTCGGTTCCAGCTCAAAGTGTCAAAATCAGCTCAAAACATTGTTTGGCCGTTTCAAGACTTTGCAAGCTGCCAAATAGTTCGAGGACACTTATGAAGTCTTAAAAGAGCTCAAGGATACTAAAGGACCAGCTCACTCAGCTCAAAACAACTTCAAAGAGCTCAAATAGCAAAAGAGTGATTTCTGAGCAAAGGAGGATTCGTTTCAACTCCAAAACACTCCAGTAGCTAGAGGACAACTTAAAGGCACTTCAAGACTAGCTCACTCAGCTAAAAGAAGCTCGGATCAGCTCAAATCAGCTACTCACCTTTAGCTAGTTAAGTCAGCTAGCTAGCTCAACTCAAGCCTAGCTCGTCCAGCTCATCTCCAGCTCCTTTGACTACTACCTGCTCCTTCAGTGGCTCAGTTTGTGACACTGGCTACCTAGATAAGCGATGGAAGGGCACCTACCTAGCCGAATAGCAAAGGAGGGAACCTAGGCACCTCTACACACCTTGGCGCCAATTTGGAAAGGTGCAAGGCTGCCTAATAGTGATTGATAGGTTATCAACACCTATTCAAGCCCTTATCACACCAATTCGGCCAAAGGAGGGAGACACCAAGGCTGCTGAATCATTCCCTCTCCCCTACACACCATTTTGGCCACCCCCTTTCATTTACTATAAATCTGTAATGCATTTTCATTTGTAAATACACAATTCAGATTATAAAAATTACTTTGTTAGGTTTTCTCTCATCCTTGTTCTTTTTAGAACTTCTTGACTTATCAAATCTTTATTGATTTGTGGCGTCTCCCTTTTCTTTCCATCTTGATACTTTAGAATGTTAAACATCCATTGTTTCTCAGTCTAAGTCCTTTTACCACCCTCAAGGCCTCATCCAAATTAGGGTATATGTTCCTTAACATATGTTCATCTTTTTGAGCCTTTGAATACTACCAACATCCTTTCTCTTCACCATCTTCCATACATCATCCGAAACCATCTTCCTACTTACCTATCTTCCTTTCCTTACACCCTTTTGACATACAAACACTACCATCCTTCCGCATCCTATCTCATTTCATCCATTTCAACATATTTTCACAAGAAAACATTCGTGATACAAGGCTTGCTTGCATTCAAAGGCCCGGGCAATCAAAGCTTCTCTTTACAACATCAATTGGAGAGTTGGAGCGTATCAGCACGATTTCTTGCAGGTTTGAATTCTGAATTTGCTAACGTTGTTGAGTTGTAGCATTATGTTGAGTTGGATGACATGGTGCATATGGCGATAAAAGTTGAAAGATAGCAACGTAGAAAGTCTTCAAATCTAGGTAATACTCCATTTAAATCATTTTCAAATCCATTGAATGCTCCTAACATTTTTATGAAACAAGCACTACTTCAGATACGCGAGAAAGCGGAACCAAGCAAGTTAAAGACTCCTATTACTGAAAATAGGCGTGATAAGCCGGTTGTGACACAAGAACGTTCAAGAGACATTCTGTGTTTTAATTGATGTACCAGTGCTGTTAGTACCAAAGAAAGACGAAACTTGGAGGATGTGTGTTCAATAAATTTACAAAGCTTTGATAGGAGTTTCATTGTTTTGTAACATGTACATAGGAGGAAACTAGCTCAAGTGAGTGTATGCAACTCATCTTCAGCTAACGAGAGTGTATGCAGCTCAGCCCTAGCTCAAGAGAGTGTAACCATCTCATCTTCACCTCGGGAGAGTGTGACCAGCTCACCCTCAGCTCAGAGGCTTAGCTCCCAGCTCAGTTCAGCTCCTAACACTCTTAGCTAGCTCATTTCAGCTCAGCTCAGTTCCTGTCAGCTCAACTTCAGTGCCACTAGCTCAACTTCAGCTGACAAGTCCAGAAGTAGCTGAAAAGCCTCCTACATGTTGGGGAGTGTACCAGTGCACGTGTGGCAGCCTACGTGGCATCCCGTCCCACGAAGCATCCATGTGGCAGCTTATTCAAAACACACTTAACATATTATATACATACTTAAACACACCTAATAAATAGTATAACATAAATATGTCACATATCAGCATGCAACACATTAAAAGTCCTATTATCTAAGGCATAAACATGATCTAATGAATCTTGAATGTTAGAACAAGTTAGGGATAGAGCTTCCCTGAATTGTTTAGCCTTAGGCCGTGTGATGGGTCCTATTGGAAGAACCTCCGGGTCAAAGTCCTTAGGTGGCAAAGATGTGCTCACATCATCCCCCTTCTTGAAAAGGATTTGTCCTCAAATCTGTAGAGTTGTAATAAGGGGTTAAATCAGAAACATTAAATGTGGCACTTAAAATGTTTTCACCTGGTAAATCCAACTTGTAGGCGTTGTCATTCAATTTCTCCAAAACCTGAAAAGGACCATCTCCTCGCGATAACAACTTGGACCGCCTTTGGGATGGAAATCATTCTTTCAGAAATGAACCCAAACCTAATCTCCAACATCGAAGGTGACTCGCTTCCTTTGTTCGCCAGCTTCTCGTATTGCTGAGTCCTTCGTTTCAGGTTCTCCTTAACCTGTTGATGCAACTTCTTCACATATTCAGCTTTGCTTTGACCATCCCTATTCGTCACTTGTTCTTGTGGCAAAGGCAACAAATCTAGAGGCGTAAAAGGGTTAAAGCCATAAACAACCTCAAATGGTGACATTCTAGTAGCAGAATGTACAACATGGTTATAAGCAAACTCAACATGTGGCAAACAATCTTCCCAAGTTTTTATGTTCTTTTTGATGATGGATCGAAGTAAAGTAGATAAAACTCTATTAACAACTTCAGTTTGTCCATCAGTCTGGGGATGGAAAGTAGTAGAAAACACAAGATTCATACCTAATTTGCTCTAAAGAGTCCTCCAAAAGTGACTAAAAAACTTCACATACCTGTCAGAAACAATCGACCTAGTAATACCATGTAAACGCACAACATCTCTAAAGAACAAGTTAGTCACATTAACAACATCATCAGTTTTATGGCATGCAATGAAATGCGCCATTTTCAAGAACCTATCAACCACAACAAATATGCTATCTCTACATGTCTTAGTTCAATCCCAAAACAAAATCGATCGATATATCAGTCCAAGGGGAATCAGGAATAGGTAAAGGTAAGTACATACCATGTGGTGAAACCATCGATTTGGCTTTCCGACAAGCAACACAACGTTCACAATACCTTTCAACGTCCCTGCACATCTTAGGCTAAAATAGATGCTCCTTCAAGGTATGTAACATCTTGGTGACTCCAAAATGACCCATCAATCCACCTTCATGAGCTTCACGGATCAATATATCACGCATGGAACCCTGTGGAATGCATATCCTATTCTCTTTGAAAAGATAACCAACCTATGTTCTAAGGCATGAACATGATCAAAGGAATCAGGAATGTTAGCACAAGTAAAGAAAAGGGCTTCCCTGAACTTCTTAGCCTTAGAGCGGGTGATAGGTCCTGTTGGTAAGACTTCCGGATCCGTTGGAGAGTTCTAAATGGATGTGCTCACATCATCCCCCCCTTCTTGAAAAGGATTTGACCTCAAATCTGTAGAGTCATCAAAAGGGGTTAAGTCACAAACATTAAAAGTGGCACTTACATTATAATCTCCCGGTAAGTCTATCTTGTAGGCATTGTCGTTCACTTTCTCCAACACCTGGAAAGGACCATCTCCTCGCGGTAACAGCTTTGACCGCCGTTGGGCTGGAAAACGTTCTTTTCGGAAATGAACCCAAACCCAATCACCAACCTTGAAGGTGACTCGCTTTCTTCCTTTGTTTGCTTGCTTTTCATACTGATGAGTCCTTCGTTCTAAGTTCTCCTTAACCTGCTGATGTAAACGCTTAACATAATATGCTCTCGCTTTACCATCCTTGCTAATCACCTGTTCCTGTGGCAAAGGCAACAAATCTAGAGGCGTAATAGGATTAAAACCATAAACAACTTCAAATGGTGACATTTTCATAGCAGAATGAACAACATTAAGCGAATTCAACATGTGGCAAACAATCTTCCCAAGTCTTAATATTCTTTTTGATGACGGAACGAAGTAAAGTAGATAGTACCCTATTAACAACTTCAGTTTGTCCATCAGTTTGGGGATGACAAGTAGTAGAAAACATGAGTTTCGTACCTATTTTGCTCCAAAGAGTCCTCTAGAAGTGACTCAAAAACTTTACATCCCTGTCAGAAACAATAGACCTAGGAATACCATGTAATCGCACAATTTCTCTAAAAAATAAGTTAGCCACATTAACAGCGTCATCAGTCTTATGGCATGCAATGAAATGTGCCATCTTAGAGAACTTATCAACCACAACAAATACGTTATCTCTACCAGTCCTAGTTCGAGGCAATCCCAAAACAAAATCCATAGAAATGTCAGTCAAGGGGATTCAGGAATAGGTAAAGATAAGTACATACCGTGTGGTGAAACCTTCGATTTTGCTTTCTTACATGTCACACAACGTTCACAGTACCTTTCAACGTCCCTGCGCATCTTTGGCCAAAACAGATGCTTCTTCAATGTGTGCAATGTCTTAGTGACACCAAAATGACCCATCAATCCACCTTCATGAGCCTTACGAATCAGAATATCACGTATGGAACCCTGTGGAATGCATATCCTGTTTTCTTTGAAAAGAAAGTCATCATGCCTGTAAAACTTTCCATCTGCACCTTTCGAACAAGCATTAAACTTATCTCTAAAATCAGGATCATCATGTTATAAATCACGAATATATGCAAAACCAATCAGATGTGAATCAAGATAATTCAAAAATGCATACCTACGTGATAATGCATCAGCAACGACATTTTCTTTCTCTTTCTTGTAACGAATGACATAAGGAAAAGATTCTAAGAATTCAACCCACTTAGCATGTCGTTTATTCAATTTATGCTGACCTGTGATGTAACGTAAAGCCTCGTGGTCGGTGTGGATCACAAACTCCTTAGGCAACAAATAATGCTGCCATGTCTCCAATGCCCGAATCAGTGCATACATCTCTTTATCATAAACCAGATAGTTCAATGTAGCACCACTCAATTTCTCGCTAAAGTAAGCAACGAGCCTCTTTTCCTGCATCAAAACAGCACCAATACCAATTCCGGAAGCATCACATTCAATCTCAAACATTTTATCAAAATCAGGTAATGCTAAAACATGTGCTTGAGTTAAAGAGTCTTTAATTCTCAAAAAGGCATCTTCTTGTTCCTTACCCCAAAAGAAGCTAGATTTCTTCTTAATAATACCAGTTAAGGGGGGCGATAATGGAACTAAAGTTAGGAACAAACTCGCTAAACCATGAAACGATCTAACCTGAGTAATCGATGTCGGTCGTGGCCATTCCTGAATTGCCTTTATCTTCTCAGGATCAACTTCAACTTCCTGAGAACTAACAATGTAACCAAGAAATGTGAGTTTGTCAGTACAAAACACATACTTCTCCATGTTACCAAATAATCTCTCTTCTCGCAAAACCTACAAAACAGTTCGCAAATGTTCCACATGATCCTGTAAAGACTTGCTATAAATCAAGATATCATCAAAGTATACAACACAGAATCTTCTAATGAAAGGTCGCAGAACATGATTCATCAAACGCATAAAAGTACTAGGTGCATTAGTTAAACCAAAAGGCATTACTAACCTTTCGTACAAACCTAGCGTTGTCTTGAAGGCTGTTTTCCACTCACCGCCTTCTCGCATGCGAATCTGATGATATCCGCTCCTTAAGTCAATTTTGGAGAAGATGACGGCTCCACAAAGCTCGTCCAACATGTCATCAAGTCTCGGAATGGGATGACGATACTTAATTGTAATCTGATTCACAGCTCTACAATCTACGCACATCCTCCAAGATCCATATTTCTTCAGCACCAATAGCACCGGAACAGCACACGGACTCAAGCTCTCTCGAATGTAACCCTTGTCCATCAACTCAGTAACTTGGCGTTGAAGCTCTTTTGTCTCTTCAGGGTTGGTTCGATAAGCTGGCCGGTTCAGAATAGTAGCGCCTGGAATGAAATCAATCTGGTGCTCAATGCCACGAAGAGGTGGCAATCCCTTCGGTGTTTCAGCTGGAAACACGTCCTCAAACTCCTGCAAAAGTGTCAAAATCGGTGACAGTAGATCAGTAGGAAAATCTGTCAATAAACAATAATCTTTAAACATCAAAATAAGAACACATTGTTGAGAGGAAAGACATTTCCTGATTTCGCTACTGCTCGCATACACAGACATCTTCTTCTTCTCTTTTGCAGTCTCTTTACTCTTTTTCAAGCTTGCTTGATCTTCAAACACTTGACTCGATGTCAAAGGAGCCAAAGTGATCTTCTTACATGCATGCATAAAAGAGTAACGATTTGTATAACCATCATGTATTACCTTCTTGTCATACTGCCAAGGGCCTCCCAAAAGAAGGTGAGTAGCATCCATCGTCACAACATCACAAAGGACCTCATCCTTGTAGTTTCCAATTGAAAATGGTACAATAGCCTGTCTGGTCACTTTAAGCTCGCCACCATCATTCAACCATTGTAACTTATATGGATGAGGATGCTTTGTCGTTTTCAGACCTAACCTGTCAACCATCACTGAATTGGCAACATTAGTACAACTACCGCTATCAATAATCACAACACATACCTTGTCTTGCACCTTGCATCGTGTGTGAAAGATATTCTCACGCTGTAGATAGCAACAATGGAGTTTGTCAAGTATGCCCTGATATGGTGGGATCAGTTACTGCTTAGCCGGAGACGTGCAAGCGAAGGTCCAGTGGCTACATGGGACGAAATGAAATGAATAATGTGAAAACGATTTTTTCCATCTCATTACCATCATGATTTATATCAGAAATTACAAAGTTTGAAACATGGTACTTGGAGCGTCGAAGTCTATTTCAAGGAGATGGAGATGGCCATGATGCGTGCAAACATCGAGGATGATCGAGAAGCAACCATGGCACGTGATGTGTGCATGTTCACCAGCAAGTTTTGCACACTTTCATGTTGTGTTTTAAACATGAAAGACACAGGAGTTTTCTTTACTTCTCTCATATTACTTACTTTTCTACACTCATTTCTAGTTATTTAGATTCATGTTATCACATCATACTCTGTATATGTTTTGCATACTTTATTTTCATGACCTTAGCATGTTATATGTGATACCCATACTTAAGCTTAAAACCACATCTTTACTTAAGCAAATGTTTGCATCTTTAGATTATAGTTTGCATCATTTAAAACTTTACTTTATACTTATGCATTATAGTCCCTATACTATTTAAAGGAGACATTACTTATATAATTCATTGTTTTCTTCATAAGTTATATTAACACAGCTCAAGGAAGTGTGCTACAGCTCGGTTCCAGCTCAAAGTGTCAAAATCAGCTCAAAACATTGTTTAGTCGTTTCAAGACTCTGCAAGCTGCCAAATGGTTCGAGCACACTTATGAAGTCTTAAAAGAGCTCAAGGATACTAAAGGACCAGGTCACTCAGCTCAAAACAACTTCAAAGAGCTCAATTAGCAAAAGAGTGATTTCTGAGCAAAGAAGGATTCGTTTCAGCTCCAAAACACTCCAGTAGCTAGAGGACAACTTAAAGGCACTTCAAGACTAGCTCACTCAGCTAAAAGAAGCTCGAATCAGCTCAAATCAGCTACTCACCTTTAGCTAGTTAAGTCAGCTAGCTAGCTCAACTCAAGTCAGCTCAAGCCTAGCTCGTCCAGCTCATCTCCAGCTCCTCTAACTACTACCAACTCCTTCGGTGGTCCAGTTAGTGACACTAGCTACCTAGATAAGTGATGGAAGAGCACCTACCTAGCCGAATAGCAAAGGAGGGAACCTAGGCACCTCTACACACCTTGGCGCCAATTTGGAAAGGTGCAAGGCTGCCTAGTAGTGCTTGATAGGTTATCAACACCTATTCAAGCCCTTATCACACCAATTCGGCCAAAGGAGGGAGACACCAAGGCTGCCGAATCATTCCCTCTCCCCTACACACCATTTTTGTCACCCCTTTCATTTACTATAAATCTGTAATGCATTTTCATTTATAAATACACAATTCAGATTATAAAAATTACTTTGTGAGGTTTTCTCTCATCCTTGTTCTTTTTAGAACTTCTTGACTTATCAAATCTTTATTGATTTGTGGCATCTCCCTTTTCTTTCCATCTTGATACTTTAGATTGTTAAACATCCATTGTTTCTCAGTCTAAGTCCTTTTACCACCCTCAAGGCCTCATCCAAGTTAGGGTATATGTTCATCTTTTTGAGCCTTTGAATACTACCAACATCCTTTCTCTTCACCATCTTCCATACACCATCCGAAACCATCTTCCTACTTATCTATCTTCCTTTCCTTACACCCTTTTGACATACAAACACTACCATCCTTCCGCAACCTATCTCATATCATCCATTTCAACATATTTTCACAAGAAAACATTCGTGATACAAGGCTTGCTTGCATTCAAAGGTCCGGGCAATCAAAGCTTCTCTCTACAACATCAATTGGAGAGTTGAAGCGTATCATGTGGTAATCAGAGCAAAAAGGAAGAATCAAGTAAGCCATATATCTTCTTATTTCAATTCTGATAATAAAAATACAAAAAAAGATTAAATTCAAATTGTTCCAAACACAAGGAATCTGAAGTAGATCAAAAAAAAAGAAAAAAAAGAAAAGAAAATCAGAATTTCAAAAGGGTGAAGATTGAAGTACAAACGTCCAAGCAACCAACTCCGAGAAGTTCCTCAAGTTTGATTGCTCATGACCAGTTTGTAAGTCAAGTTTTGTGGTAATGTTCCGTTTTCTTCATTTCTTTCATTTGTATCCTTATTTTTACTTTTTATTACATTTCAGTCCCTAAACCTTTTCCTTTTCATTTTAAACTCTTTATTTCTTTCTATTTCCAACCCTAACCATTGTTTTGCAGCCCAAAGGCCATATTACCAATAAAAGTTTTGACAGGTTCGAGTTAGTTCTCTTAAGAGCACGTTTTGAGAGAATTTGAGTGGAAAAAGGAACAGAGAGTTTGTGAGAGCAGAAGAGGACAAGTAAAAGCCAAATAAGTCCTAGAGTGCAAACACGAGTGAATTGAGCGACATCTTACTTTCCTTGGAGTGAACGTGAGGATTTTGTGTGTGTAAACTGGTGAGGTCCTAAATTCCTATCATATTTTCAATTTAAAATGTCTCAACATGCAGGTGACAATGAAGAAGAACGCCCTACTCAAAACCTCCAGACTCAAGCACTAATTCAGGAGATGAGAAGGCTTCTACGTGCAGAATTAGAGCCTATTCATGAGAGGATGGATCGGCTTGAAGGTTCCCAAGGAGATAACCGAAGCAATAGGGGACATGAGAGGCAAAACCGGCCTAGAAATATCTTTCAGCATGAGATTGTTGAAGAAAGTGATGCAGAGGATGTCGTATCCATCAGAAGTCATGCAAGAGACCGAGGTCAGGTTGATGACAATTTGGGAAGCATTCGGGTTAACATACCTCCTTTTCAAGGCAAAACGGATCCAGAAGCTTATTTAGAATGTGAAAGCAAGGTCGAACACATTTTCGAATGTCACAACTATTCTGAACAGAAGAAGGTTCGATTGGCAGCCATGGAATTCACTGATTATGCTTTGATATGGTGGGATTAGTTGAAGAGTTCTAGGAGAAGAACCGGTGAAAGACCAATCAGCACTTGGACACAAATGAAAGGTATAATGAGAAAAAGATTTGTACCTAACCATTATCATCGTGATCTCTATTATAAGTTGCAGAACCTCAAACAAGGCAACAGAAGCGTGGAGGATTATTATAAAGAAATGGAAGTTGCCATGATCCGTGCAAGTGTTGAGGAAGATCGAGAGGCTACCATGGCCAGGTTTCTAGCAGGGCTTAATCCATACATTGCTAATGTGGTGGAATTACAACACTACATTGAAATTGAAGAAATGGTGCATATGGCCATTAAAATTTAAAGGCAGCAACGTAGGAGGACTTCCTCTAGGAGCCCCATCACCTCTGCACCAAAATGGACTCCTAATGCACCAAAGAAGGCCACTCCTTCTCAGGCCAAGGAACCAGCCGAATCTTCCAAGAGTAAGGCTGTTGTAGAGAATGCTCGAGGGAAGCAATCAGAACCACATACCCCGTCCAGTGAAATCAAATGCTTCAAGTGCTTAGGACATGGCCATATTGCTAGTTAATGTCCTAACAAGAATACTATGCTTCTAATGGACAATGGGGAAATTGCATCAGATCAAGAAGAAGAAATCCAAGAAGAAGAATTAGAATCTGAAGAAAAGGAGATCACCCCTGCTGTGGATGGCAAATTAATGGTTGTCAAGAGACTCCTAAATGCTCAAATGGCAGCAGAAGAAGAATAAAGAGAAAACATCTTCCACACCCGGTGCCATGTTCAAGATAAAGTTTGTTTTCTGATCATCAACGGGGGAAGTTGCACAAATGTGGCCAGCACACTTATGGTAGACAAATTGGGCCTTCAAACCCTCGAACATCCAGCACCATACAAGCTTCAGTGGCTGAACGATTCGAGAGAGTTAAAGGTTACCAAACAAGTTCCTATTCCTTCCCCCATTGGTTCTTACAAAGATGAAGTTCTGTGTGATGTTGTACCCATGTACGCTAGCCATATACTACTTGGGAGGCCATGGCAATATGATCGAAGAACCATGAATGATTGCTACTAAAATCGATTCATATTCAAGTATGGAGGAAAGAAGATTGTTCTCATGCCAATGACTCCTAAACAAGTGCAGCATGATCAGGATTTGATGAAACAAAGTGTGGAGGCATGGAAGCAAGAAAAGGCTCAAGTAAAACTCAAAGCCAAGGATGACCAAATGAGCGGCAATATTGAAATGATTAGGGAATGTCTTTTGACACGCCCTATGATCAAATCAGTTTATACTAACCCCAATCAAGCACATGTTTCTTTTTTCTTTGAAGAAAACTAAGAAGAAACTTGGAAAGAAAGCACACCAAGGTTCTATCATTCATAGAAGAGACGGTCCTAAACCAGCAACCTTCGATTTGAGGACAAATCGCTCAAAAGAAGGAGGGGGTGATGTGTGCACGTTCACCAGCAAGTTTTGCACACTTTCATGTTGTGTTTTAAACATGAAAGACACATGAGTTTTCTTTACTTCTCTCATATTACTTACTTTTTCTACACTCATTTCTGGTTATTTAGATTCATGTTATCACATCATACTTTGTATATGTTTTGCATACTTTATTTTCATGACCTTAGCATGTTATATGTGATACTCATACTTAAGCTTAAAACCACATCTTTACTTAAGCAAATGTTTGCATCTTTAGATTATAGTTTGCATCATTTAAAACTTTACTTTATACTTACGCATTATAGTCCCTATACTATTTAAAGGAGACATTACCTATATAATTCATTGTTTTCTTCATAGGTTATATTAACACAGCTCAAGGAAGTGTGCTACAGCTCGGTTCCAGCTCAAAGTGTCAAAATCAGCTCAAAACATTGTTTGGCCGTTTCAAGACTCTGCAAGCTGCCAAATGGTTCGAGGACACTTATGAAGTCTTAAAAGAGCTCAAGGATACTAAAGGACTAGCTCACTCAGCTCAAAACAACTTCAAAAAGCTCAAATAGCAAAAGAGTGATTTCTGAGCAAAGGAGGATTTGTTTCGGCTCCAAAACACTCTAGTAGCAAGAAGACAACTTAAAGGCACTTCAAGACTAACTCACTCAGCTAAAGGAAGCTCGGATCAGCTCAAATCAGCTACTCACCTTTAGCTAGTTAAGTCAGCTATCTAGCTCAACTCAAGTCAGCTCAAGCCTAGCTCGTCCAGCTCATCTCCAGCTCCTCTGACTACTACCGGCTCCTTTAGTGGTCCAGTTAGTGACACTAGCTACCTACATAAGTGATGGAAGGGCACCTACCTAGCCGAATAGCAAAGGAGGGAACCTAGGCACCTCTACACACCTTGGCGCCAATTTGGAAAGGTGCAAGGCTGCCTAATAGTGCTTGATAAGTTATCAATACCTATTCAAGCCCTTATCACGCCAATTCGGCCGAAGGAGGGAGACACCAAGGCTGCCGAATCATTCCCTCTCCCCTACACACCATTTTGGCCACCCCCTTTCATTTACTATAAATCTGTAATGCATTTTCATTTGTAAATACACAATTCAGAGTATAAAAATTACTTTGTGAGGTTTTCTCTCATCCTTGTTCTTTTTAGAACTTCTTGACTTATCAAATCTTTATTGATTTGTGGCGTCTCCTTTTTCTTTCCATCTTGATACTTTAGATTGTTAAACATCCATTGTTTCTCAATCTATGTCCTTTTACCATCCTCAAGGCCTCATCCAAGTTAGGGTATATGTTCCTTAACATATGTTCATCTTTTTGAGCCTTTGAATACTACCAACATCCTTTCTCTTAACCATCTTCCATACACCATCCGAAACCATCTTCCTACTTATCTATCTTCCTTTCCTTACACCCTTTTGACATACAAACACTACCATCCTTCCGCATCCTATCTCATTTCATCCATTTCAACATATTTTCACAAGAAAACATTCGTGATACAAGGCTTGCTTGCATTCAAAGGCCCGGGCAATCAAAGCTTCTCTTTACAACATCAATTGGAGAGTTGGAGCGTACCAGCACGATTTCTTGCAGGTTTGAATTCTGAATTTGCTAACGTTGTTGAGTTGTAGCATTATGTTGAATTGGATGACATGGTGCATATGGCGATAAAAGTTGAAAGATAGCAACGTAGAAAGTCTTCAAATCGAGGTAATACTCCATTTAAATCATTTTCAAATCCATTGAATGCTCCTAACAATTTTATGAAACAAGCACCACTTCAGATACGCGAGAAAGCGGAACCAAGCAAGTTAAAGACTCCTATTACTGAAAATAGGTGTGATAAGCCGGTGGTGACACAAGAACATTCAAGAGACATTTTGTGTTTTAATTGATGTACCAGTGTTGTTAGCATCAAAGAAAGAAGAAACTTGGAGGATTTGTGTTCAATAAATTTACAAAGCTTGATAGGAGTTTCATTGTTTTGTAACATGTACATAGGAGGACACTAGCTCAAGTGAGTGTATGCAACTCATCTTCAGCTAACGAGAGTGTATGCAGCTCAGCCCCAGCTCAAGAGAGTGTAACCAGCTCATCTTCACCTTAGAAGAGTGTGACCAGCTCACCCTCAGCTCAAGGCAACTCAGAGGCTTAGCTCCCAGCTCAGTTCAGCTCCTAACACTCTTAGCTAGCTCATTTCAGCTCAGCTCAGTTCCCGTCAGCTCAACTTCAGTGCCACTAGCTCAACTTCAGCTGACAAGTCCAGAAGTAGTTGAAAAGCCTCCTACATGTTGGGGAGTGTACCAGTGCACGTGTGGTAGCCTACGTGGCATCCCGTCCCACGAAGCATCCACGTGGCAACTTATTCAAAACACACTTAACATATTATATACATACTTAAACACACCTAATAAATAGTATAACAAAAATATGTCACATATCAGCATGCAACACATTAAAAGTCCTATTATCTAAGGCATAAACATGATCTAATGAATCTTGAATGTTAGAACAAGTTAGGGATAGAGCTTCCCTGAATTGTTTCGCCTTAGACCGTGTGATGGGTCATGTTGGAAGAACCTCCGGGTCAAAGTCCTTTGGTGGCAAAGATGTGCTCACATCACCCCCCTTCTTCAAAAGGATTTGTCCTCAAATCTGTAGAGTTGTCATAAGGGGTTAAATCAGAAACATTAAATGTGGCACTTACAATGTTTTCACCTGGTAAATCCAACTTGTAGGCGTTGTCATTCAATTTCTCCAACACCTGAAAAGGACCATCTCCTCCCGATAACAGCTTGGACCACCTTTGGGATGGAAATCGTTCTTTCAGAAATGAACCCAAACCCAATCTCCAACATCGAAGGTGACTCGCTTCCTTTGTTCGCTTGCTTCTCGTATTGCTGAGTCCTTCGTTTCAGGTTCTCCTTAACCTGTTGATGCAACTTCTTCACATATTCAGCTTTGCTTTGACCATCCCTATTTGTCACCTGTTCATGTGGCAAAGGCAACAAATCTAGAGGCGTAAAAGGGTTAAAACCATAAACAACCTCAAATGGTGACATTCTAGTAGCAGAATGTACAACATGGTTATAAGCAAACTCAACATGTGGCAAACAATCTTCCCAAGTTTTTAAGTTCTTTTTGATGATGGATCGAAGTAAAGTAGATAAAACTCTATTAACAACTTCAGTTTGTCCATCAGTCTGGGGATGGCAAGTAGTAGAAAACACAAGATTCATACCTAATTTGCTCTAAAGAGTCCTCCAAAAGTGACTAAAAAAATTCACATACCTGTCAGAAACAATCGACCTAGGAATACCATGTAAACGCACAACATCTCTAAAGAACAAGTTAGCAACATTAACAACATCATCAGCTTTATGGCATGCAATGAAATGCGCCATTTTCAAGAACCTATCAACCACAACAAATATGGTATCTCTGCATGTCTTAGTTCAAGGCAATCCCAAAACAAAATCCATCGATATATCAGTCCAAGGGGAATCAGGAATAGGTAAATGTAAGTACATACCATGTGGTGAAACCATCGATTTGGCTTTTCGACAAGCAACACAACGTTCACAATACCTTTCAACGTCCCTGCATATCTTAGGCTAAAATAGATGCTCCTTCAAGGTATGTAACGTCTTGGTGACTCCAAAATGACCCATCAATCCACCTTCATGAGCTTCACGGATCAATATATCACGCATGGAACCCTGTGGAATGCATATCCTATTCTCTTTGAAAAGATAACCATCATGCTTGTAAAACTTTCCATCTGCACCATTCTCACAAGCATTATACTTATCTCTAAAATCAGGATCAGTAGGGTATAACTCACGAATATATGCAAATCCAATCAAATGTGAATCAAGATAACTCAATAGTGCATATCTTCGTGATAAAGCATCAACAACGACATTGTCTTTACCCTTTTTGTAACGAATGACATAAGGAAAAGACTCTAAGAATTCAACCCATTTAGCATGTCGTTTATTTAATTTATGCTGACTTGTGATATATCGCAAAGCCTCATGGTCATTGTGGATCACAAACTCCTTAGCTAACAAGTAATGCTGCCACATCTCTAATGCCCAAATCAGTGCATACATCTATTTATCGTAAACCGGATAATTCAATGTCGCTCCACTCAGTTTCTCACTGAAATATGCAACATGCCTCTTTTCTTGATTAAAACTACGCCTATACCAACTCCAGAAGCATCACATTCAATTTCAAAAGTTTTATCAAAGTCAGGTAAGGCTAACACTAGTGCTTTCATCAAACAATCCTTAATTTTTGGAAAGGCATCTTCTTGTTCTTTACCCCACAAGAAGCTGGAATTCTTCTTAATAATCCCGGTTAAGGGGGCGGTAATAGAACTGAAGTTAGGAACAAACCGTCAATAAAAACTAGCTAAACCATGAAATGATCTAACCTGAGTAATCAATGTCGGTCGTGGCCATTCCTAAATTGCTTTTATCTTCTCAGGATCGACTTCAACACCCTGTGCAATAACAATGTAACTAAGAAATGTAAGTTTGTCAGTACAAAACACACATTTCTCCATGTTACCAAACAACTTCTCTTCTCGCAATGTTTGCAAAACAGCTCTCAAATGTTCTGCATGATCCTGCAAAGTCTTGCTATAAATCAAAATATCGTTAAAGTACACAACACAAAATTTGCCAATAAAGGATCGCAAAACATGATTCATCAAACGCATGAAAGTACTAGGTGCGGTGCGTTAGTTAAACCAAGAGGCATCACTAACCAATCATACAAACCTAGCTTGGTTTTGAAGGCTGTCTTCCACTCGTCGCCTTCTCGCATGCTAATTTGATGATAACCGCTCTTCAAATCAATTTTGGAGAAGATGAAGGCCCCACAAAGCTCGTCCAACATGTCATCAAGTCTAGGAATGGGATGACGATAGTTAATCATAATCTGATTCATAGCTCTACAATCTATGCACATCCTCCAAGACCCATCTTTCTTCGACACTAACAGCATCGAAACAGCACATGAACTCAAACTTTCTTGAATATAACCATTATCCATCAACTCTGTAACTTGTCTTTGAAGCTCTTTCGTCTCTTCAGGGTTAGTTCGATAAGCTGGTCGATTTGGAATGGTAGCACCTGGAATGAAATCAATCTGGTGTTCAATGCCACGAAAAGGTGGCAATCCCTTCGGTGTTTCTTCCGGAAACACATCCTCAGATTCCTGCAAAAGGGACACAATCGATGCAGGCAAATCAGTAGGAAACTCAGCCAATAAACAATAATATTTAAACATTAAAATAAACAAAGATTGGTGAGAGGAAAGACATTTCCTGCTTTCTCGACTTCTTGCATAAATGTTCATCTTTTTCTTCTCCTTTGCAGCTTCCTTACTCTTTTTCAAGCTTGCTTGATCTTCAATTACTTGACTCGGCGTCAAAGGAGCCAAAGTAATCTTCTTACCTGCATGCATAAAGGAGTATTTGTTTGTAAAACCATCATGCATTACCTTTTTGTCATACTGCCAAGGGCGTCCCAAAAGAAGGTGAGTAGCATCCATCGACACAACATCACAAAGGACCTCGTCCTTGTAGTTTCCAATCAAAAATGGTACAACAACTTGTCTCGTCACTTTAAGTTCTCCACCATCATTCAACCACTGCAATTTGTACGGATTCGGATGCTTTGTCGTCTTTAGACCTAGCCTGTCAACAATCACTGAACAAGCAACAATAGTACAACTACCTCTATCAATAATCACAACACGTACCTTATCTTGAACCTTACATCGTGTGTGAAAGATATTCTCACGTTGTTGCTCGTCCTGAACCTGTTGCACATTCAAACTACGTTTTACAACCATGATTTCCATTACCTGACCAGTTTCAGCAACTTCTAGGTCATTCTCTTCATCTGTAGTAGGGGTTTCTTGTACATCTTCCTCATAATCTGACTCGATCTCTCCATCTTCTCCCATCAACATAACTCTCCGATTAGGACACTGGCTGGCAAAATGTCCTCGACCAAGGCACTTAAAGCACTGGATATCTCTCGATCATTCTTTTACCACCACTTGCTGTTTTCCACGCCCATTATCAGCAACATGAGGCTTTGGTGTGCTGGATTCACCTTGCTCTCGAATCCGAAGAGGCGTTTGCGGTGCTTTTTTCCTAGTATTGTTAGGAGTATATAATGGATTTGAAAAAGATTTAAATGGAGTATTACCTCGAGTAGAAGCTTTTCTACGTTGTTTTCGCTCAATTTTGATCGTAATATGCACCATGTCATCCAACTCAACATAATGCTGCAACTCAACAATGTTTACTATTTTAGAATTTAAACCTACCATAAACCGAGACATAGTCGACTCACGGTCCTCAACTATGTTCGCACGCATTATGGACATTTCCGTCTCCTTGAAATAATCCTCGACGCTCCTATTGCCCTGTTTCAAGGTTTGTAATTTCTGAAATAAATCTCGATGATAGTGAGAGGTAACAAACCGTTTTCGCATGATATGCTTCATCTCGTCCCATGTTCTCACTAGACCTTCACCTGTACATCGCCGACTAATCAGTAATTTGTCCCACCATAACAGTGCATAGTCAACAAACTTCATAGCTGCTAGTCGAATTTTCTTCTGTTCCGAGTAATTATAACACTCGAAAACGTATTCAACCTTGCCTTCCCATGTCAAATAAGCATATGGATCTGAACGTCCCTGAAAGGAAGGTATAACAACTTCTATGTTAGAAATATTATCGTCAACTACATGTATTAGTCGTTGATTCGTCCTTTGTGATTTTTTGATGTCGTTTTCATCATTGTTCTCATTTTGGATAGATTGGATCCAAACGAGACTGTATAGGCTCTAATGCATTGTCTAGTCGACGTTGCAATGTACGAGTGAGAGCCTGCATTTACAAATCTGGTGGCTGATCTCCACCGTGACTACGATCTTCCGATCCTGTCATATTTAGGCAAAACACAAAGAAAACACGGATAATGAGTAAAATGAAACAAAATGAAAATTCCTCATAGCACACTCACAAAACCTCTCGGTTTTTGCTCCAAAGAACAGTGCACTCAAAAGTAACACTCAGCGCTCGTGTTTCACTTAGGAGAATGCTTAAATGGCTCTTTTTGTCTCTCCTTCTGTTCTAACAACGCTCAATGCCTTTTCCCCTTACAATTTCTCGTTTTTTAGTTCTTTAAAGGACTAATCCAACGTCTCAAAACCTGTTACAATTGTGTTGGCTAAAAGGAAACAACCGGTTAAAGGAAACAAAGGTAAAATGAAGAAAAAGGCTAGAAATTCAAGAAAAGGCTAAAAGATGATAAAAAGAAAGAAAAAAAAGTAAAAAGACGGAAATATGAAGAATTAATAGAAACTTACTGCAAAGAAGTGCTTTACAACATTCCTATCACCGAACAAACAAGAACAGTTCGTTTCGGTAGATATCCAAGCACTTCGTAATCACATAGTACGTAAACTTGTACAATCTTCATAATTTCACAGTAGAAACACAACTCCTTTTTTTGTAATGTTCGAATCTGATTTCTGATTATTTTTTTCGAATTTTAACTTTTTTGTGTTAATCAAGAAGAAGAATTAGAATCTGAAGAAGAGGAGATCACCCCTGCTGTGGATGGCAAATTAATGGTTGTCAAGAGACTCCTAAATGCTCAAATGGCAGTAGAAGAAGAATAAAGAGAAAACATCTTCCACACCTGGTGCCATGTTCAAGATAAAGTTTATTTTCTAATCATCAACGGGGGAAGTTACACAAATGTGGCCAGCACACTTATGGTACACAAATTGGGCCTTAAAACCCTCGAACATCCAGCACCATACAAGCTTCAGTGGCTGAACGATTCGGGAGAGTTAAAGGTTACCAAACAAGTTCCTATTCCTTTCTCCATTGGTTCTTACAAAGATGAAGTTCTGTGTGATGTTGTACCCATGTACGCTAGCCATATACTACTCGGGAGGCCAAGGCAATATGATCGAGGAACCATGCATGATTGCTACTCAAATCGGTTCATATTCAAGTATGGAGGAAAGAAGATTGTTCTCATGCCAATGACTCCTAAACAAGTGCAGCATGATCAGTATTTGATGAAACAAGGTGTGGAGGAATGGAAGCAAGAAAATGCTCAAGAAAAACTCAAAGCCAAGGATGACCAAATGAGCGGCAATATTGAAATGATTAGGGAATGTCTTTTGACACGCCCTATGATCAAATCAGTTTATTCTAACCCCAATCAAGCACATGTTTCTTTTTTCATTGAAGAAAACTAAGAAGAAACTTGGAAAGAAAGCACACCAAGGTTCTATCATTCATAGAAGAGACGGTCCTAAACCAACAACCTTCGATTTGAGGACAAATCGCTCAAAAGAAGGAGGGGGTGATTTGTGCACGTTCACCAGCAAGTTTTGCACACTTTCATGTTGTGTTTTAAACATGAAAGACACATGAGTTTTCTTTATTTCTCTCATATTACTTACTTTTTCTACACTCATTTCTGTTTATTTAGATTCATGTTATCACATCATACTTTGTATATGTTTTGCATACTTTATTTTCATGACCTTAGCATGTTATATGTGATACTCATACTTAAGCTTAAAACCACATCTTTACTTAAGCAAATGTTTGCATCTTTAGATTATAGTTTGCATCACTTAAAACTTTACTTTATACTTATGCATTATAGTCCCTACACTATTTAAAGGAGACATTACTTATATAATTCATTGTTTTCTTCAAAGGTTATATTAACACAGCTCAAGGAAGTGTTCTACAGCTCGGTTCCAGCTCAAAGTGTCAAAATCAGCTCAAAACATTGTTTGGCCGTTTCAAGACTTTGCAAGCTGCCAAATAGTTCGAGGACACTTATGAAGTCTTAAAAGAGCTCAAGGATACTAAAGGACCAGCTCACTCAGCTCAAAACAACTTCAAAGAGCTCAAATAGCAAAAGAGTGATTTCTGAGCAAAGGAGGATTCGTTTCAACTCCAAAACACTCCAGTAGCTAGAGGACAACTTAAAGGCATTTCAAGACTAGCTCACTCAGCTAAAAGAAGCTCGGATCAGCTCAAATCAGCTACTCACCTTTAGCTAGTTAAGTCAGCTAGCTAGCTCAACTCAAGCCTAGCTTGTCCAGCTCATCTCCAGCTCCTTTGACTACTACCGGCTCCTTCAGTGGCTCAGTTAGTGACACTAGCTACCTAGATAAGCGATGGAAGGGCACCTACCTAGCCGAATAGCAAAGGAGGGAACCTAGGCACCTCTACACACCTTGGCGCCAATTTGGAAAGGTGCAAGGCTGCCTAATAGTGATTGATAGGTTATCAACACCTATTCAAGCCCTTATCACACCAATTCGGCCAAAGGAGGGAGACACCAAGGCTGCCGAATCATTCCCTCTCCCCTACACACCATTTTGGCCACCCCCTTTCATTTACTATGAATCTGTAATGCATTTTCATTTGTAAATACACAATTCAGATTATAAAAATTACTTTGTGAGGTTTTCTCTCATCCTTGTTCTTTTTAGAACTTCTTGACTTATCAAATCTTTATTGATTTGTGGCGTCTCCCTTTTCTTTCCATCTTGATACTTTAGAATGTTAAACATCCATTGTTTCTCAGTCTAAGTCCTTTTACCACCCTCAAGGCCTCATCCAAATTAGGGTATATGTTCCTTAACATATGTTCATCTTTTTGAGCCTTTGAATACTACCAACATCCTTTCTCTTCACCATCTTCCATACATCATCCGAAACCATATTCCTACTTACCTATCTTCCTTTCCTTACACCCTTTTGACATACAAACACTACCATCCTTCCGCATCCTATCTCATTTCATCCATTTCAACATATTTTCACAAGAAAACATTCGTGATACAGGGCTTGCTTGCATTCAAAGGCCCGGGCAATCAAAGCTTCTCTTTACAACATCAATTGGAGAGTTGGAGCGTATCAGCACGATTTCTTGCAGGTTTGAATTCTGAATTTGCTAACGTTGTTGAGTTGTAGCATTATGTTGAGTTGGATGACATGGTGCATATGGCGATAAAAGTTGAAAGATAGCAACGTAGAAAGTCTTCAAATCTAGGTAATACTCCATTTAAATCATTTTCAAATCCATTGAATGCTCCTAACATTTTTATGAAACAAGCACTACTTCAGATACGCGAGAAAGCGGAACCAAGCAAGTTAAAGACTCCTATTACTGAAAATAAGCGTGATAAGCCGGTTGTGACACAAGAACGTTCAAGAGACATTCTGTGTTTTAATTGATGTACCAGTGCTGTTAGTACCAAAGAAAGAAGAAACTTGGGGGATGTGTGTTCAATAAATTTACAAAGCTTTGATATGAGTTTCATTGTTTTGTAACATGTACATAGGAGGAAACTAGCTCAAGTGAGTGTATGCAACTCATCTTCAGCTAACGAGAGTGTATGCAGCTCAGCCCCAGCTCAAGAGAGTGTAACCATCTCATCTTCACCTCAGGAGAGTGTGACCAGCTCACCCTCAGCTCAGAGGCTTAGCTCCCAGCTCAGTTCAGCTCCTAACACTCTTAGCTAGCTCATTTCAGCTCAGCTCAGTTCCTGTCAGCTCAACTTCAGTTCCACTAGCTCAACTTCAGCTGACAAGTCCAGAAGTAGCTAAAAAGCCTCCTACATGTTGGGGAGTGTACCAGTGCACGTGTGGCAGCCTACGTGGCATCCCGTCCCATGAAGCATCCATGTGGCAGCTTATTCAAAACACACTTAACATATTATATACATACTTAAACACACCTAATAAATAGTATAACATAAATATGTCACATATCAGCATGCAACACATTAAAAGTCCTATTATCTAAGGAATAAACATGATCTAATGAATCTTGAATGTTAGAACAAGTTAGGGATAGAGATTCCCTGAATTGTTTAGCCTTAGACCGTGTGATGGGTCCTATTAGAAGAACCTCCGGGTCAAAGTCCTTAGGTGGCAAAGATGTGCTCACATCATCCCCCTTCTTGAAAAGGATTTGTCCTCAAATCTGTAGAGTTGTCATAAGGGGTTAAATCAGAAACATTAAATGTGGCACTTAAAATGTTTTCACCTGGTAAATCCAACTTGTAGGCGTTGTCATTCAATTTCTCCAACACCTGAAAAGGACCATCTCCTCGCGATAACAACTTGGACCGCCTTTGGGATGGAAATCATTCTTTCGGAAATGAACCCAAACCTAATCTCCAACATCGAAGGTGACTCGCTTCCTTTGTTCGCCAGCTTCTCGTATTGCTGAGTCCTTCGTTTCAGGTTCTCCTTAACCTGTTGATGCAACTTCTTCACATATTCAGCTTTGCTTTGACCATCCCTATTCGTCACTTGTTCTTGTGGCAAAGGCAACAAATCTAGAGGCGTAAAAGGGTTAAAACCATAAACAACCTCAAATGGTGACATTCTAGTAGCAGAATGTACAACATGGTTATAAGCAAACTCAACATGTGGCAAACAATCTTCCCAAGTTTTTATGTTCTTTTTGATGATGGATCGAAGTAAAGTAGATAAAACTCTAATAACAACTTCAGTTTGTCCATCAGTCTGGGGATGGAAAGTAGTAGAAAACACAAGATTCATACCTAATTTGCTCTAAAGAGTCCTCCAAAAGTGACTAATAAACTTCACATACCTGTCAGAAACAATCGACCTAGTAATACCATGTAAACGCACAACATCTATAAAGAACAAGTTAGCCACATTAACAACATCATCAGTTTTATGGCATGCAATGAAATGCGCCATTTTCAAGAACCTATCAACCACAACAAATATGCTATCTCTACATGTCTTAGTTCAATCCCAAAACAAAATCGATCGATATATCAGTCCAAGGGGAATCAGGAATAGGTAAAGGTAAGTACATACCATGTGGTGAAACCATCGATTTGGCTTTCCGACAAGCAACACAATGTTCACAATACCTTTCAACGTCCCTGCACATCTTAGGCTAAAATAGATGCTCCTTCAAGGTATGTAACATCTTGGTGACTCCAAAATGACCCATCAATCCACCTTCATGAGCTTCACGGATCAATATATCACGCATGGAACCCTGTGGAATGCATATACTATTCTCTTTGAAAAGATAACCAACCTATGTTCTAAGGCATGAACATGATCAAAGGAATCAGGAATGTTAGCGCAAGTAAAGAAAAGGGCTTCCCTGAACTTCTTAGCCTTAGAGCGGGTGATAGGTCCTGTTGGTAAGACTTCCGGATCCGTTGGAGAGTTCTGAATGGATGTGCTCACATCATCCCCCCTTCTTGAAAAGGATTTGACCTCAAATCTGTAGAGTCATCAAAAGGGGTTAAGTCACAAACATTAAAAGTGGCACTTACATTATAATCTCCCGGTAAGTCTATCTTGTAGGCATTGTCGTTCACTTTCTCCAACACCTGGAAAGGACCATCTCCTCGCGGTAACAGCTTTGACCGCCGTTGGGCTGGAAAACATTCTTTTCGGAAATGAACCCAAACCCAATCACCAACCTCGAAGGTGACTCGCTTTCTTCCTTTGTTTGCTTGCTTTTCATACTGATGAGTCCTTCGTTCTAAGTTCTCCTTAACCTGCTGATGTAAACGCTTAACATAATATGCTCTCGCTTTACCATCCTTGCTAATCACATGTTCCTGTGGCAAAGGCAACAAATCTAGAGGCGTAATAGGATTAAAACCATAAACAACTTCAAATGGTGACATTTTCGTAGCAGAATGAACAACATGATTATAAGCGAATTCAACATGTGGCAAACAATCTTCCCAAGTCTTAATATTCTTTTTGATGACGGAACGAAGTAAAGTAGATAGTACCCTATTAACAACTTCAGTTTGTCCATCAGTTTGGGGGTGACAAGTAGTATAAAACATGAGTTTCGTACCTATTTTGCTCCAAAGAGTCCTCCAGAAGTGACTCAAAAACTTTACATCCCTGTCAGAAACAATAGACCTAGGAATACCATGTAATCGCACAATTTCTCTGAAAAATAAGTTAGCCACATTAACAGCGTCATCAGTCTTATGGCATGCAATGAAATGTGCCATCTTAGAGAACTTATCAACCACAACAAATACGTTATCTCTACCAGTCCTAGTTCGAGGCAATCCTAAAACAAAATCCATAGAAATGTCAGTCCAAGGGGATTCAGGAATAGGTAAAGATAAGTACATACCGTGTGGTGAAACCTTCGATTTTGCTTTCTTACATGTCACACAACGTTCACAGTACCTTTCAACGTCCCTGCGCATCTTTGGCCAAAACAGATGCTTCTTCAATGTGTGCAATGTCTTAGTGACACCAAAATGACCCATCAATCCACCTTCATGAGCCTTACGAATCAGAATATCACGTATGGAACCCTGTGGAATGCATATCCTGTTTTCTTTGAAAAGAAAGTCATCATGCCTGTAAAACTTTCCATCTGCACCTTTCGAACAAGCATTAAACTTATCTCTAAAATCAGGATCATCATGTTATAAATCACGAATATATGCAAAACCAATCAAATGTGAATCAAGATAATTCAAAAATGCATACCTACGTGATAATGCATCAGCAATGACATTTTCTTTCTCTTTCTTGTAACGAATGGCATAAGGAAAAGATTCTAAGAATTCAACCCACTTAGCATGTCGTTTATTCAATTTATGCTGACCTGTGATGTAACGTAAAGCCTCGTGGTCGGTGTGGATCACAAACTCCTTAGGCAACAAATAATGCTGCCATGTCTCCAATGCCCGAATCAGTGCATACATCTCTTTATCATAAACCAGATAGTTCAATGTAGCACCACTCAATTTCTCGCTAAAGTAAGCAACGAGCCTCTTTTCCTGCATCAAAACAGCACCAATACCAATTCCGGAAGCATCACATTCAATCTCAAACATTTTATCAAAATCAGGTAATAATAAAACATGTGCTTGAGTTAAAGAGTCTTTAATTCTCAAAAAGGCATCTTCTTGTTCCTTACCCCAAAAGAAGCTAGAATTCTTCTTAATAATACCAGTTAAGGGGGGCGATAATGGAACTAAAGTTAGGAACAAACTCGCTAAACCATGAAACGATCTAACCTGAGTAATCGATGTCGGTCGTGGCCATTCCTGAATTGCCTTTATCTTCTCAGGATCAACTTCAACTTCCTGAGAACTAACAATGTAACCAAGAAATGTGAGTTTGTCAGTACAAAACACACACTTCTCCATGTTACCAAATAATCTTTCTTCTCGCAAAACCTACAAAACAGTTCGCAAATGTTCCACATGATCCTGTAAAGACTTGCTATAAATCAAGATATCATCAAAGTATACAACACAGAATCTTCTAATGAAAGGTCGCAGAACATGATTCATCAAACGCATAAAAGTACTAGGTGCATTAGTTAAACCAAAAGGCATTACTAACCTTTCGTACAAACCTAGCGTTGTCTTGAAGGCTGTTTTCCACTCACCGCCTTCTCGCATGCGAATCTGATGATAGCCGCTCCTTAAGTCAATTTTGGAGAAGATGACGGCTCCACAAAGCTCGTCCAACATGTCATCAAGTCTCGGAATGGGATGACGATACTTAATTGTAATCTGATTCACAGCTCTACAATCTACGCACATCCTCCAAGATCCATCTTTCTTCAGCACCAATAGCACCGGAACAGCACACGGACTCAAGCTCTCTCGAATGTAACCCTTGTCCATCAACTCAGTAACTTGGCGTTGAAGCTCTTTTGTCTCTTCAGGGTTGGTTCGATAAGCTGGCCGGTTCAGAATAGTAGCGCCTGGAATGAAATCAATCTGGTGCTCAATGCCACGAAGAGGTGGCAATCCCTTCGGTGTTTCAGCTGGAAACACATCCTCAAACTCCTGCAAAAGTGTCAAAATCGGTGACGGTTGATCAGTAGGAAAATCTGTCAATAAACAATAATCTTTAAACATCAAAATAAGAACACATTGTTGAGAGGAAAGACATTTCCTGATTTCGCTACTGCTCGCATACACAGACATCTTCTTCTTCTCTTTTGCAGTCTCTTTACTCTTTTTCAAGCTTGCTTGATCTTCAAACACTTGACTCGATGTCAAAGGAGCCAAAGTGATCTTCTTACCTGCATGCATAAAAGAGTAACGATTTGTATAACCATCATGTATTACCTTCTTGTCATACTGCCAAGGGCGTCCCAAAAGAAGGTGAGTAGCATCCATCGTCACAACATCACAAAGGACCTCGTCCTTGTAGTTTCCAATTGAAAATGGTACAATAGCCTGTCTGGTCACTTTAAGCTCGCCACCATCATTCAACCATTGTAACTTATATGGATGAGGATGCTTTGTCGTTTTCAGACCTAACCTGTCAACCATCACTGAATTGGCAACATTAGTACAACTACCGCTATCAATAATCACAACACATACCTTGTCTTGCACCTTGCATCGTGTGTGAAAGATATTCTCACGCTGTAGATCATCCGGTACCTGTTGCACATTCAGACTTCTTTTAATAACAAAAAGTTCCATTACCTTACCAGATTCAGGAACCTCTAGGTCAGTCTCTTCTTCCTCTTCAGTAGGGACATCATGCACTTCCTCCTCGGAATCTGACTCAATCTCACCATCATCTCGCATCAACGTAACCCTCCGGTTAGGACATTGACTAGCAACATGTCCTCTTCCAAGGCACTTGAAACACTGGATATCTCGTACTCGCTCTTGCGTCACCACTTGCTGTTTGCCACGCCCATTATTAGCAACGGGGGTCTTCGGCTTGTTGGGTTCGCCTTGCTCACAAATCTGAAGTGGTTGTTGTGGTGCTTGCTTCCTGGAAGCATTAGGAGTATACAAAGGGTTAGAGAAAGACTTAAATGGAGTAGTACCTCGGTTTGAAGACTTTCTTCGCTGTTGTCGCTCTATCTTTATCGCCATATGCACCATGTCATCCAACTCGACATAATGTTGCAATTCAACGACATTAGCAATTTCAAAGTTCAAACCTGCAAGGAATCGTGCCATGGTCGCTTCTCTATCTTCAACGACGTTGGCTCGCATCATGGCCATCTCCATTTCCTTGTAGTAGTCTTCCACGCTCCGAGTTCCCTGTTTCAAAGTTTGCAATTTTTGAAACAAATCACGATGATAATGGGAAGCAACAAACCTCCTACGCATGATACGCTTCATTTCGTTCCATGAAGCCACTGGACCTTCGCCGGCACGTCTCCAACTAATCAACAACTGGTCCCACCATATCAATGCATAATCGACAAACTCCATGGCTGCTAGACGAACCTTCTTCTGTTCAGAATAATTGTAACACTCGAACACATGTTCAACCATTTGCTGATCACGTCTAGGGTTAATCCTCGGGGACTGGTTGACTTCATTTTCGTTGACTTCATCATGGGCATAATTGGAACCTCCATCAATTCTGTCCATTCGGGACTGCAATGGTTCTAAGGCATTAGTCACTACCCTTTGCATCATTCTTTCCAAGGCTTGCATTTGCAAGTCCGGTGGTGGTGTATCATCAGAATCTATCATCTTTCACAACAAAGAACACAAACAAACAAAAACAAACAAACTGATTAAGGTTAGTAGAAAAAAAAGTAGTCCTCGCTAATCACACAGCAAGATCCTCACTAGTCACTCCAAAGAATATGCACTCAAGAAAAGATGAATCACTCAGCACTCGTGTTTCACTCGGGAGAATACTTGAATGGCTCTTTTTGTCTCCCCTTATGTTCTCACACGCTCTGTTTGCCTTTTCCCTCAATCTCTCGTACTTAGTTCTTTAAAGGAACTGATTCCGATGTTCAGATTCTGCAAATGTTGTCAAATTGAAAGAAAACAACAAGTGACGGGTGAAATGTTATTAGAAAAAGATAAGGGTTAGGAGAAAAAAGAAAAAAGATGAAAGTTGAGAATTTGGGGTTGAAAAGATGATAAACAAAAAAGAAACGAAAGAAAGGATGCTAAAAGGACAAGAAATTATCAACTTACGCAGTAGAAATGCTTACCATCATCCTATCTCCGGAATAAACAAGAAAGTTGATCTCGGGTGATTTCAAGGCATTTCAAGGTAAGATAAGCACATTTCTCATCCTTTCACGTCCAAACAGCATATAAAAACGCAAAATACCCCAAATATTCGAAACTGAATTTTTTTGATTTTTTTTGTATTTTTCCGATTTTTTTTTTACTTTTGACTTTCTGGTCAAACTTTGACTTTGACTTTTTTTTTCAGAATTTCAAATTTTCTTTTTTTTGACTTTGTATATTTTGACTTCTTGTAAATGCAGAAAATGCTATAATCCGACCTAAGCTCTGATTACCATATGATACAAGGATGTTGTTGAAGAAAACAACGTTCCTCGTTCTTTCACGGATCTAGGATGATAGCAAGTAAATCTCTGCAACAGAAACAAACATTGTTTTGTTTTTAGATGTTTAAATTAAGGAAAAAGAAAGAAAAAAAAATCAGAAATGAGAAAAGAAGAAGTTGCCGAAATTAATTTAGGGACTAGGTGGAAGGTTGAAGATGATGTCTTCAAGCTTTCAACAATGGCAGCAACATTCTTGGTCTTGACACGATGAACTCGAAAGAACTTGCATAATCTGTTATGCAAACCCGAATCGAAGCCGTTCTTCGTAGTCGAAAAATGAACAAACTCCAAGGAAGAACTCGAACAATCTGTTGAACGAACCCGAACCTTATCTTGAATTTGCTCGAATAAGCACTTGGACCCTTCAAGTATCTAACAATTGAGAACCCGAAGTATCAAGGAGATAGTTCTAAAAAGAACTGAGTTTGAGAGAAATCTCACAATTATATTTGATTGCATAAAAGGTCTAACCTTGTACAAGGGGAATTTGGCTTACATTTATAGTGTAGGAGGGTGGTTGGACGAAATGGAAATGTGTGGTACAAAAAAAAGTTTAAATTTTGAACAAAAACTACCCAAGTTGGCAGAAATGAATATGAGCCTTGCGTTTGAATTTTGGGAGCCAAAATCCTTTTAGGCACATGTTAATTGTGCTTTGAATTTGAAATTCAAAGGCACAACCAACCTTGTGGTTATCCACACAAGAGAAGGGGCTGCACACTTGGCTGGGCACGCTGGGCTGCATGGGGTGCGCACACAAGGCCACCTGCTGGGCTGCTGCTGCGCACACAAGGGCTGGGCACGCTGGGCTGCATGGGGTGCACACACAAGGCCACCTGCTGGGCTGCTGCTGCGCACACAAGGGCTGGGCACGCTGCACTAGGGCCTTGCTAGGCCGAATCATGCATGACATTGTGCATGGGCCATGCACACACGTCCCTTGCTGCCACACACACTTGTAGGACACTCTCCCACATGTAGGGTATCATTCAGCTGGTTCTGGACTTGTCAGCTAGAGTTGAGCTGGTGGAGCTGGAGTTGAGCTGAACGGAGCTGACATGAGCTGAACGGAGCTGACATGAGCTGAAACGAGCTAGCTCACAGTGTGATGAGCTGAGTTGAGCTAAGCTACACTCTTCTGAGCTGAATAGGAGCTGCATACGCTAGCTTGAGCTTCAACTGAGCTGAGTACACGTCCTTAAGCTATTGTTTTCCATGGTCCCTAATGCACAACATAACAAACATACTTAGGATGCAACTTATTCATACAATAAGATAAATAAACACACTAAAACATATGTTAAACACACCAAACTAATATATATACCTATTAATATACTTAAGAAGTACGTATACCTAAACATGTCACATATCTGAATGCAACGCGTTATACAACCTATGTTCTAAGGCATGAACATGATCAAAGGAATCAAGAATGTTAGCACAAGTAAAGAAAAGGGCTTCCCTGAACTTCTTAGCCTTAGAGCGGGTGATAGGTCCTGTTGGTAAGACTTCCGGATCCGTTGGAGAGTTCTGAATGGATGTGCTCACATCACCATCATGCCTGTAAAACTTTCCATCTGCACCATTCTCACAAGCAGTATACTTATCTCTAAAATCAGGATCAGTAGGGTATAACTCACGAATATATGCAAATCCAATCAAATGTGAATCAAGATAACTCAATAGTGCATATCTTCGTGATAAAGCATCAACAACGACATTGTCTTTACCCTTTTTGTAACGAATGACATAAGGAAAAGACTCTAAGAATTCAACCCATTTAGCATGTCGTTTATTTAATTTATGCTGACCTGTGATATATCGCAAAGCCTCATGGTCAGTGTGGATCACAAACTCCTTAGGCAACAAGTAATGCTGCCACATCTCCAATGCCCAAATCAGTGCATACATCTATTTATCGTAAACCGGATAATTCAATGTTGCTCCACTCAGTTTCTCACTGAAATATGCAACATGCCTCTTTTCCTGATTAAAACTACGCCTATACCAACTCCAGAAGCATCACATTCAATTTCAAAAGTTTTCTCAAAGTCAGGTAAGGCTAACACTAGTGCTTTCATCAAACAATCCTTAATTTTTAGAAAGGCATCTTCTTATTCTTTACCCCACAAGAAGCTGGAATTCTTCTTAATAATCCCGGTTAAGGGGGCGGTAATAGAACTGAAGTTAGGAACAAACCGTCGATAAAAACTAGCTAAACCATGAAATGATCTAACCTGAGTAATCAATGTCGGTCGTGGCCATTCCTAAATTGCTTTTATCTTCTCAGGATCGACTTCAACACCCTGTGCACTAACAATGTAACTAAGAAATGTAAGTTTGTTAGTACAAAACACACATTTCTCCATGTTACGAACAACTTCTCTTCTCGCAATGTTTGCAAAACAGCTCTCAAATGTTCTGCATGATCCTGCAAAGTCTTGCTATAAATCAAAATATCGTTAAAGTACACAACACAAAATTTGCCAATAAAGGATCGCAAAACATGATTCATCAAACGCATGAAAGTACTAGGTGCGGTGCGTTAGTTAAACCAAGAGGCATCACTAACCATTCATACAAACCTAGCTTGGTTTTGAAGGTTGTCTTCCACTCGTCGCCATCTCGCATGCGAATTTGATGATAACCGCTCTTCAAATCAATTTTGGAGAAAATGAAGGCCCCACAAAGCTCGCCCAACATGTCATCAAGTCTAGGAATGGGATGACGATAGTTAATCGTAATCTGATTCATAGCTCTACAATCTATGCACATCCTCCAAGACCCATCTTTCTTCGGCACTAACAGCACCGAAATAGCACATGAACTCAAACTTTCTTGAATATAACCATTATCCATCAACTCTGTAACTTGTCTTTGAAGCTCTTTCGTCTCTTCATGGTTAGTTTGATAAGCTGGTCGATTTGGAATGGTAGCACCTGGAATGAAATCAATCTGGTGTTCAATGCCACGAAAAGGTGGCAATCCCTTTGGTGTTTCTTTCGGAAACACATCCTCAGATTCCTGCAAAAGGGACACAATCGATGTAGGCAAATCAGTAGGAAACTCAGCCAATAAACAATAATTTTTAAACATTAAAATAAACAAAGATTGGTGAGAGGAAAGACATTTCTTGATTTCTCGACTGCTTGCATAAACGTTCATCTTTTTCTTCTCCTTTGCAGCTTCCTTACTCTTTTTCAAGCTTGCTTGATCTTCAATTACTTGACTCGGCGTCAAAGGAGCCAAAGTAATCTTCTTACCTGCATGCATAAAAGAGTATTTGTTTGTAAAACCATCATGCATTACCTTTTTGTCATACTGGCCAAGGGCGTCCCAAAAGAAGGTGAGTAGCATCCATCGACACAACATCACAAAGGACCTTGTCCTTGTAGTTTCCAATCAAAAATGGTACAACAACTTGTCTCGTCACTTTAAGTTCTCCACCATCATTCAACCACTTCAATTTGTATGGATTCAGATGCTTTGTCGTCTTTAGACCTAGCTTGTCAACAACCAATGAACTAGCAACATTAGTACAACTACCGCTATCAATAATCACAACACATACCTTATCTTGAACCTTACATCGTGTGTGAAAGATATTCTCACGTTGTTGCTCGTCCTGAACCTGTTGCACATTCAAACTACGTTTTACAACCATGATTTCCATTACCTGACCAGTTTCAGCAACTTCTAGGTCATTCTCTTCATCTGTAGTAGGGGTTTCTTGTACATCTTCCTCAGAGTCTGACTCGATCTCTCCATCTTCTCCCATCAACATAACTCTCCGATTAGGACACTGGCTGGCAACATGTCCTCGACCAAGGCACTTAAAGCACTGGATATCTCTCGATCGTTCTTTTACCACCACTTGCTGTTTTCCACGCCCATTATCAGCAACATGAGGATTTGGTGTGCTGGATTCACCTTGCTCTCGAATCTGAAGTGGCGTTTGCAGTGCTTGTTTCCTAGTATTGTTAGGAGTATATAATGGATTTGAAAAAGATTTAAATGGAGTATTACCTCGAGTAGAAGCTTTTCTACGTTGTTGTCGCTCAATTTTGATCGCAATATGCACCATGTCATCCAACTCAACATAATGCTGCAACTCAACAATGTTTACTATTTTAGAATTTAAACCTGCCATAAACCGAGCCATAGTCGCCTGACTGTCCTCAACTATGTTCGCACGAATTATGGACATTTCCGTCTCCTTGAAATAACCCTCGACGCTCCTATTGCCCTGTTTCAAGGTTTGTAATTTCTGAAATAAATCTCGATGATAGTGAGGTAACAAATCGTTTTCGCATGATACACTTCATCTTGTCCCATGTTCTCACTGGACCTTCACCTGTACATCGCCGACTAATTAGTAATTGGTCCCACCATAACAGTGCATAGTCAACAAACTCCATAGCTGCTAGTCGAACTTTCTTCTATTCCGAGTAATTATAACACTCGAAAACGTATTCAACCTTGCTTTCCCACGTCAAATAAGCATCTGGATCTGAACGTCCCTGAAAGGAAGGTATAGGCAACTTTTATGTTAGAAATATTATCGTCAACTACATGTATTAGTTGTTGATTCGTCCTTTGTGATTTTTCGATGTCGTTTTCATCATTGTTCTCATTTTGGACAGATTGGATCCAAACGAGACTGTATAGGCTCTAATGCATTGTCTAGTAGACGTTGCAATGTACGAGTGAGAGCCTGCATTTACAAATCTGGTGGCTGATCTCCACCGTGACTACGATCTTCCGATCCTGTCATATTTAGGTAAAACACAAAGAAAACACGGATAATGAGTGAAATAAAACAAAATGAAAATTCCTCATAGCACACTCACAAAACCTCTCGGTTTTTGCTCCAAAGAACAGTGCACTCAAAAGTAACACTCAGCGCTCGTGATTCACTTAGGAGAATGCTTGAATGGCTCTTTTTGTCTCCCCTTCTGTTCTAACAACGCTCAATGCCTTTTCCCCTTACAATTTCTTGTTTTTTAGTTCTTTAAAGGACTAATCTAACGTCTCAAAACCTGTTACAATTGTGTTGGCTAAAAGGAAATAAACGGTTAAAGGAAACAAAGGTAAAATGAAGAAAAGGGCTGGAAATTCAAGAAAAAGCTAAAAGATGATAAAAAGAAAGAAAAAAGGTAAAAGAATTAAAAGAAACTTACTCCAAAGAAGTGCTTTACAACATTCCTATCACCGAACAAACAAGAACAGTTCGTTTCTGTAGATATCCAAGCACTTCGTAATCACATAGTACGTAAACTTGTACAATCTTCATAATTTCACAATAGAAATACAACTCCTTTTTTGTAATGTTCGAATCTGATTTCTTATTATTTTTTTCGAATTTTAACTTTTTTGTGTTAATCAAACATTGACTTTCAGAATTTCGATTTTTTTCAAATTTAATTTTCTTTTTTTTGGCTAAAATGTGCAGAAAAAAAATACAACAATTCCAAACCTAGGCTCTGATTACCATATGATACGAGGTAGCCTGTCGAAATGGACTTTCTTCGTATGTTACGGATCTAGGAATGTTGTAAGCACACTCCTGCAATAAAAACAACAAGAAAATAGCAAGGAATCAATGAAGTGGTCATGGTAAAATAAGTGCTTAAAATAAAAACGAAAATTAAAGAAAATGAGATGTTTTGGCCATTTTTGGAAGGAAATTCGAACGGAGAAGATGAATGCTTCAAGAAACATCCATGGCAGCAACTTGGGTATTCAACAGTGGAGTATTATGTTGCTGGAATGAAGATGACGACGTTAAACTCGAAAGAACCTGCACAATCTACTGAGCAAACCCGAATCGAATCTGTCTAACATTAAAGGACTTGGATCCACTAGATAGCAATTTAGGAACCCGTAGTATCAAGTTGACAATTAAACAAGTTTGAGTATCAGAAAAGTTCTAAAAAGAACCAAAGAAGAGAAATACTCTCAAATGAAAATTTTATTGCAAATTGTCTAACCATGTACAAGTGAATTTCAGCCAAATATATAGATACAATGGGTGGTTGCCGATTTCAAATACGTGGATGTTAATTAGCCATTTGAAAGTTAAATTTGAATTAAAAAAACTACTCAAATGGGCAGTATAATACTTCAACCGTGTATTCAACTTTGGGTGCCTAAGGTATAAGGCACATGTTAAATGTGCTGGTTTGAAATTCAAATGGCAGAATCAATTGATCTTATCCCATTCTTCTGCACCACATGTAAGGAATTCTGCACATGGGGAAATCACGTGGAGAATGACCAAATTCATTCTGCTGCTGTGTTTTGGAGATTCAAGTTGCCGCACATGATTGTTTATTATATATATATATATATATATATATATATATATTGAAATTTAAATCCCATTTGCTGCAATGCTTGTTGCACGTGCATGGATGAAAAAAAACAATTTCTCAGTTACACCTTGCACTATCTCTTAGCCGATTTGCATGGAACATGCAACGCCCTCCTATTTATGCACGCTACATGCTCACACGAACACATGACACTTGTTCGGTTGCTATTGGACTTGTCAACTGTAGTTGAGCTAGTGGAGCTAAAGCTGAGCTGACTAGAAATGATCTGAGCTGAAACGAACTAGCTGAAAGTGTGTTGAGTTGAAAGTGAGCTGGTTACACTCCTGAGCCGGGACCGAGCTACATATACTCTGTTGAGCTGGTTACACTCCTGAGTTGGGACCGAGCTACATATACTCTGGTGAGCTGGAGTTGAGCCGTATATGCTCACTTGAGCTGGAGTTGAGTTGTATATGCTCACTTGAGCTAGTTTCCTCCTACGTACCAATGCCAAAACATAACAAACTTCCATCAAAGTAATATAAACTTAATGGAAACACTAAAACAAGTTGTAAACACTTGTGGTCTTATTCATTAACTCAGAAACAAATATAAACACTTCATAAGTTATATCAAACTTATTCAAAACACACTTAACATATTATATACATACTTAAACACACCTAATAAATAGTATAACATAAATATGTCACATATCAGCATGCGACACATTAAAAGTCCTATTATCTAAGGCATAAACATGATCTAATGAATCTGGAATGTTAGAACAAGTTAGGGATAGAGCTTCCTTGAATTGTTTAGCCTTAGATCGTGTGATGGGTCTTTCCTTGAATTGTGCGTGGTGAGAACAGAAGGGGAGACAAAAAGAGCCATTAAAGTATTCTCCCAAGTGAAACACGAGTGTTGAGTGCTATTGTGGAGTGATCTTTCCTTGGAGTGATCTGTGAGAATTTGTTGTGTGTGCAGTGAGGTCCATTTCTTTATTTTTCACCAACATATATATATATATATATATATATATATATATATATATTGTGTTGCTTTGTTTGTTGTTTTTGTTATTTAAAATGGTAGGTTTTGATGATAATTCGGGTGGACAACAACCACCGGATCTTCATATGCAAGCCTTGGAACGCATGATGCAACGAGTGGTGGCTAATGCATTGGAGACATTACAGTCTAGAATGGATAGAATTGATGGAGGATACAATTCTGTCCATGAAGAAATAAACGACAATGAAGTCGAACAGTCACCGAGACATAATACTCCTAGACAAGGACGTGTGCAACACGTAGATGACAATTTAACTAACATTAAGGTTGCTATTCCTTCTTTTCAGGGACATACAGATCCTGATGCGCACTTAGCTTGAGAAAGCGAAGTTTAATACGTTTTCGAGTGTAACAACTATTTAGAACAAAAGAAGGTTCGTTTAGCAGCAATGGAGTTTGTCGACTATGCCCTCATATGGTGGGATCAGTTACTACTTAGTCGGAGACGTACATGTGAAGGTCTAGTGACTACATGGGACGAAATGAAACGAATAATGCAAAAACGGTTTGTTCCATCTCATTATCATCGTGATTTATATTAGAAATTACAAAGTTTGAAACTGGGTAATATGAGCGTTGAAGACTATCTTAAGGCGATGGAGATGGCCATGATGCGTGCAAACATCGAGGAAGATCGAGAAGCAACCGTGGCACGTTTTCTTGCAGGTTTGAACCCTAAAATTGCTAATGTTGTTGAGTTGCAGCATTATATCGAGTTGGGGTACATGGTGCACATGGCGATAAAAGTTGAAAGACAACAACATAGAAAGTCTTCAAATCGAGGTAATACTCCATTTAAATCATTTTCAAATCCATTGAATGGTCCTAACAATTTAAGGAAACAAGCACCACTTCAGATACGCGAGAAAGCAGAACCAAGCAAGCTAAAGACTCCTATTACAAAAAATAGGCGTGATAAGTAGGTTGTGACACAAGAACGTTTGCGAGACATTTTGTGTTTCAAGTGCTTAGGACGAGGACACGTTGCCAGTCAGTGCCCAAATCGAAGGACCATGATGTTGTTAGAGAGTGGTGAGATCGAGTCTATGTTTGAGGAAGACGAGCAGGAGCCCCCTACAGTGGACATTGAAGAAGATGATGACAACATGCAGAAATTTGCTACCGGTGAAGCACTTGTTGTCAACAGAAGTTTGAACACGCAACCGATCCAGGATGAACAGCAGCGAGAGAACATCTTCCATACAAGATGTCTCATAAATGACAAGGTATGTGTTGTAATTATCGATGGTGGTAGTTGCACTAATGTTGCTAGTTCTGTTATGGTTCAAAAGTTTGGATTGAAGACGAAAAAGCATCCCAATCCGTACAAGTTGCAGTGGCTGAATGACGGAGGAGAGATCAAAGTGACTAAGTAGGTTCTAGTGCCGTTTGTCATTGGAAAGTACAAGGATGAAGTACTTTGCGATGTTGTCTCAATGGATGTAAGTCATTTGTTGTTAGGAAGACCGTGGCAGTATGATAAGAGAGTTTTGCATGATTGTTACACCAATTGATACTCTTTTACTCATGAAGGCAAAAAGATAATTTTGGCACCTTTGACTCCAAGTGAAGTATATGAAGACCAAATTCGTTTGAAAGCGAGTATTGCAACTTGGAAGGCAAGAAAAAAGGAGAATGAATGTGAAAAAGAGAAAGAGAATTCAAAGGTATTATCTGATTCTACATTTTCTTCTACTTCTTCTTCTAATTTGCAAATTGATAAAGTGATGTCATATGAAGTCCCAAAGGTTGCAAACGTTGGTATGACTAGCGCATTTATGTTCTTTTTAGAAATTCAGCAACCCCATTTAACACGGTTTGACATTCCTTTCCATAGTGCTATTGATTTTTCATCTTTGGATTATGAGTTCTTTGGTTGTACTTGGATTTGTGGATCTACGTTTGTGATTCTGGATGATAGTCGAGATTTGCATTGTTCTTTGGAGTTGTATTTGTGTATACGCGTTTGCAGGATAAAGAATGTGCAGCGAGCTTTGTCTGCATCTATGTTGTGCATTATTCGGAAGGGTGCAAAAATGAAGGCACATCTTGCACCTTCAGCATTAATGTTCTTTGCAAAAGAATTTGTGCTAGATGGCTGGCATTTTGCCAAGCATGGAGGTTAAAGAAGTTCCCCGCCAAACGGAAATCGAAGTTGTTCCCTTTTCTCCTGATCGTCGATTTGGGGACAAATCGCATTAAAGAAGGGGGGATGATGTGAGCACGTTTATGCCACCCAACGGTGCAACTTCAAACTTTCAGGGAAGTTTACTCTTTCACTTGTTACAAATGTGTAACATTTCTTTACTTATATTACGAGTTTTATAAGTGTTTGCTGTGTATATATTACGATAAATGTGTTTTTAGATTAGTTTTCTAGCTTATAATGTTGTGTGTTAAGCTATGTCAGTTTGTTGTGCGTTTAAACAATAAGGTTGCATTATTTTATAGCTTACTTGAATGTTTTCAATAAGTTTGCAATGCTCTGAATGTGTTTCTTTTGTTTTTATATAGGTACAATAAAAGGGCAGCAGCTTAAGGGCTTAATCTTAGCTCGGATGAAGCTCAAAGGAGTGTACGCAGCTCACCTAAGCTCAGGGCAGCTCAGTGGCTTAGCTCCCAGCTCAATTCAGCTCCTAACACTCTCAGCTAGCTCGTTTCAGCTCAACTCAGCTCAACTCCAGCTCCACCAGCTCAACTTCAGCTGACAAGTCGAGAAGTAGCTGAAAGGTGTCCTGCGTGTCGGGGAGTGTACCATGCGCATGTGGCAGCTTAGGTTTCTTCCAAGCATGTGAGGCACACACGTGGCAGCCTTGACACATGTGTGTGCATGTGTGGCCGAAAACAACCCCTATCTCTCTCAAATGTGCGGCAAAGTGAAGATAAAAAGGAGAGGTTATTTGTTTGAATTTCAAACAAAAATCACAGGTTAAACGTGATAAGTGTGGCGCCTAAGTGTTCAAAATGCATGGTTCTCATGCAATGCCACCCAAAAGGAGTTATTATGTTTAAATTTTAATTTTTTCTCTTTTAATTTTCAGCCACACATTGAATTTGGCTATACCCTTTATTTTCCTATATATGTGCTTAAAACAATGTAAGAAGGTTAGACACTTTGAATGAAAATTTTATTTGTGAGAATTTCTCTCAAATTCGGTTCTTTATTGAACTTTCATTGACATTTCAGATTCGTTTGTTGTGTCAATATTTTGGATACTTTGGGTTCTTTATTCGATATAATCAATGGGTCCAAGTACGTGTTGAACAAAAATCAGTATAAGGTTCGGAATTTCCAGCAACTTTCCCCCTTGTTTCTTTTTGTTTTCTTCTCTTCTTTTCGTGTCATTTCATAGCCTAAATCAGCCTTTTTTGTTTGTTTAACTTGTAGGGAAATGCTTGCTTCAATCCTAGATTCGTTTCACTCAAGGAATGTTGTTTCAACAAGAAACACCCTTATCATATGGTAATCAGAGCCTCGGTTGGATTTTAACATGTTCTGCATTCAAAAAATCAAGAAAACAAAAAAAAAGAAATCCGAAAATGCAAAAGTAAAAGTCAAAGATCAAAAGTCAAAATTTGACTTTCTAAATTAGAAATAAAAAATTCAGTTTTGAAAATTACAAAAGAAAGTGAAAAAAATATAATAGTGTGTTGGTTCGTTGCAATGATGAAGGATGCTCGAGTTATGCCATGAAATGCTTGGAAATCAACCGAAACAACTTATTCTTGTTTGTTCAGTGATAGGATCATCGTAAGCATTTCTTTTGCAGTAAGTGGTTGAATTTTCTGTTGCATTGTCATCCTAATTCCTTCATTTCACGTGTTTTAATTTTCCAGCCTTTATCTTTCAATTTTCACCCCTATTTTCGTTTTAACCCTTGTTTCTTTATTCTTTGTTGTTCCTTGTAAGTTGACACAGTAAACAAATTCTGAAAGATCGAAATTAGTTTCTTTAAAGAACTGATTGCGAGAGATCGAGTGGAAAACGACAATTGTGCGTGGTGAGAATAGAAGGGGAGACAAAAAGAGTCATTCAAGTATTCTCCCGAGTGAAACACGAGTGTTGAGTGCAATTGTGCAGTGATGTTTCCTTGGAGTGATCTGTGAGAATTTGTTGTGTGCAGTGATGTCCATTTCTTTATTTTCACTGACATATATATATTGTGTTGTTTTGTTCGTTGTTTTTTATTTAAAATGGCAGGTTCTGAAGAAAATTTGGGATTACAACAACCACCAGATCTTTAGATGCAAGCGTTGGAACGCATGATGCAACTTGTGGTGGCTAATGCATTGGAGCCATTACAGTCTAGAATGGATAGAATTGATGGAGGATCCAATTCTGTCCATGAAGAAATAAACGACAATGAAGTCGAATAGTCACTGAGACATCATACTCCTAGACAAGGACGTGTGCAATAGGTAGATGACAATTTGACTAACATTAAGGTTGCTATTCCTTCCTTTTAGGGACATACAGATCCCGATGCATACTTAGCTTGGGAAAGCGAAGTGATACATGCATGAGAGAGGTGAAACTAATCATCTTGGAAAAGAAGTTAAAACTATTTTGCAAGTCAGAAACGTCAGTAAACTTGCGACCCCTTTTTGGATGGGATCCAGGCATTTATGAGTCAACATTTCTTCTTGAAACTTGTCCGGCTCTTAATTAGCTTTCTAACGGATCTTGAAACGTCTCAATCGGACATCTAGAACTCAAGATACGTCTATTTTAGCGAAGACAGCGCATGCAGAAATTCCTATACGGGATTAATACGAGATTTTTGGATAATTACGAATTTTCATGATTTTATTTGATTATTTGTAATTTAAATCAATATAGGATTCTGCAATATCAATTAGGATCAGATTTATTTAATTAGGATTTTATTTTTAATATTTATTTATTATTAGAAGTTACTTATGTAATTAGGAGATTAGATTTCAGCATTTATTTATTGTATTTAATTTCCTAAGTTTACTAGGATTAGAACTTCTTCAAGGCTTATATAAGGAGGCTTCAACCACATTGTAATGGAAGATTTGGATGTATAAAAAAAGTTCTCTTTTTAGTTCAGACTTGCAAGAAGTATAACTTGTGTTCTTTATTTTAGAAGCGTTTCTTCAAGTTCATCGGAATTTGTTGTTGATCTTCACACTCCTGCTTGCCTAGGTAATTGCGTCTAGGAGGGTGGGTTAGAGCCGCTTGAGGTTGCTTGCTTGGTTAATTGCGATCAAGAGGGTGCCGAGGACAATTTTTCCGTTTATCTTCCATCTCCATCGTCATCGCCTATCTTCAGCCATCTTTTCACCGATCCAACATTCGCGCCAACATCATTATCCGCTTCCGCAAGCTCAACGTTCGCGTATACGGGGTCATGTCCGTATCATTTGGTATTAGATTCAGATCGTTCTTGAGGATGACATTGAGCAACTTATTGAATTTTACTCTTTTGGGGACTCGATGTCATTATTGTTGTCGACTAGATCATTCCGGGTATGATTGTCCAGATAAGTCTTATTTTCAAGAAAAAATTTTGAGAGATATGTTGTCTGAAATCATGCCTTCTAATGATATTGAAATCTGTGATTCGGAACATGATAAAGAAATTTGTTCTCCTAAAGAACATGAAGAAGGCGATAACATCGAGAGTTTAACCTTGCCTATTGATGAGGAAGAAATTGTAAGTAGTGTGTTTGTTTCCAGTGACAAACCTACTATTCTGATTCAAGATGATCATCAAACAACAAATACCAACGAAGGTACGCTACAATCAAAAGGTATCATTGATTTTCAAAATTTTATTTATGCTTATTCCTCCTCTAGCATTAATAACAATTTTGAAGATGAGAACGAGTCACTTTGCAATCGAAAGAACAATAGTGATGATCTCAATGAGAAGGAACTTGTAAATTACATTGCAAAAAGAGATTATGCACAAGAATCTTTCATGACATCTTCTCTTTACTGGTACTTTGATGAAATTCCTCCATTTACCGGTTTATATTCGAGGGCGAATCTTTTTGAGGAGTGGGAGAATGATACATGCATGAGAGGGGTGAAACTAATCATCTTGGAAAAGAAGTTAAAACTATTTTGCAAGTCAGAAACATCAGTAAACTTGCAACCCCTTTTTGGAGGGGATCCAGGCATTTAAGGGTCGACATGTCTTCTTGAAACTTGTCCGGCTTTCAATTAGCTTTCCAACGGATCTTGAAACGCTTCGATCGGACATTTAGAACTCAAGATACGTCTAGTTTAGCGAAGACAGCGCATGCAGAAATTCCTATACTGGATTAATACGAGATTTTTGGATAATTACAAATTTTCATGATTTTATTTGATTATTTGTAATTTAAATCAATATAGGATTCTGCAATATCTATTAGGATCAGATTTATTTAATTAGGATTTTATTTTTAATATTTATTTATTATTAGAAGTTACTTATGTAATTAGGAGATTAGATTTCAGCATTTATTTATTGTATTTAATTTCCTAAGTTTACTAGGATTAGAACTTCTTCAAGGCTTATATAAGGAGGCTTCAACCACATTGTAATGGAAGATTTGGATGTATAAATAAAGTTCTCTTTTGAGTTCAGACTTGCAAGAAGTATAACTTGTGTTCTTTATTTTAGAAGCGATTCTTCAAGTTCATCGGAATTTGTTGTTGATCTTCACACTCCTGCTTGCCTAGGTAATTGCGTCTAGGAGGGTGGGTTAGAGCCGCTTGAGGTTGCTTGCTTGGTTAATTGCGATCAAGAGGGTGCCGAGGACAATTTTTCCGTTTATCTTCCATCTCCATCGTCATCGCCTATCTTCAGCCATCTTTTCACCGATCCAACATTCGCGCCAACATCATTATCCGCTTCCGCAAGCTCAACGTTCGCGTATACGGGGTCATTATTGTTCTTGAGGATGACATTGAGCAACTTATTGAATTTTACTCTTTTGGGGACTCGATGTCATTATTGTTGTCGACTAGATCATTCCGGGTATGATTGTCCAGATAAGTCTTATTTTCAAGAAAATTTTTTGAGAGATATGTTGTCTGAAATCATGCCTTCTAATGATATTGAAATCTGTGATTCGGAACATGATAAAGAAATTTGTTCTCCTAAAGAACATGAAGAAGGCGATAACATCGAGAGTTTAACCTTGCCTATTGATGAGGAAGAAATTGTAAGTAGTGTGTTTGTTTCGAGTGACAAACCTACTATTCTGATTCAAGATGATCATCAAACAACAAATACCAACGAAGGTACGCTACAATCAAAAGGTATCATTGAATTTCAAAATTTTATTTATGCTTATTCCTCCTCTAGCATTAATAACAATTTTGAAGATGAGAACGAGTCACTTTGCAATCGAAAGAACAATAGTGATGATCTCAATGAGAAGGAACTTGTAAATTACATTGCAAAAAGAGATTATGCACAAGAATCTTTCATGACATCTTCTCTTTACTGGTACTTTGATGAAATTCCTCCATTTACCGGTTTATATTCGAGGGCGAATCTTTTTGAGGAGTGGGAGAATGATACATGCATGAGAGGGGTGGAACTAATCATCTTGGAAAAGAAGTTAAAACTATTTTGCAAGTCAGAAACGTCAGTAAACTTGCGACCCCTTTTTGGATGGTATCCAGGCATTTAAGGGTCGACATGTCTTCTTGAAACTTGTCAGGCTGTCAATTAGCTTTCCAACGGATCTTGAAACGCCTCAATCGGACATCTAGAACTCAAGATACGTCTATTTTAGCGAAGACAGCGCATGCAGAAATTCCTATACGGGATTAATACGAGATTTTTGGATAATTACGAATTTTCATGATTTTATTTGATTATTTGTAATTTAAATCAATATAGGATTCTGCAATATCTATTAGGATCAGATTTATTTAATTAAGATTTTATTTTTAATATTTATTTATTATTAGAAGTTACTTATGTAATTAGGAGATTAGATTTCAGCATTTATTTATTGTATTTAATTTCCTAAGTTTACTAGAATTAGAACTTCTTCAAGGCTTATATAAGGAGGCTTCAACCACATTGTAATGGAAGATTTGGATGTATAAATAAAGTTCTCTTTTGAGTTCAGACTTGCAAGAAGTATAACTTGTGTTCTTTATTTTAGAAGCGATTCTTCAAGTTCATCGGAATTTGTTGTTGATCTTCACACTCCTGCTTGCCTAGGTAATTGCGTCTAGGAGGGTGGGTTAGAGCCGCTTGAGGTTGCTTGCTTGGTTAATTGCGATCAAGAGGGTGCCGAGGACAATTTTTCCGTTTATCTTCCATCTCCATCGTCATCGCCTATCTTCAGCCATCTTTTCATTGATCCAACATTCGCGCCAACATCATTATCCGCTTCCGCAAGCTCAACGTTCGCGTATACGGGGTCGTGTCCGTATCACAAAGTTGAACACGTTTTCAAGTGTTACAACTACTCAGAACAAAAGAAGGTTTGTTTAGCAGGAACAGAATTTGTCGACTATGCCCTGATATGTTGGGATTGGTTACTGCTTAGCCGGAGACTTACAGGTGAAGGTCCAGTGACTACATGGGATGAAATGATACGAATAATGCGAAAACAGTTTTTTTCCATCTCATTACTATCGTGATTTATATCAGAAATTACAAAGTTTGAAATAGGGTAATCGGAGCGTTGAATACTATTTCAAGGAGATGGAGATGGCCATGATACGTGCAAACATCGAGGAAGATCAAGAAGCAACCATGACACGTTTTCTTGCAGGTTTGAATCCTAAAATTGCTAACGTTGTTGAGTTGTAGCATTAAGTCGAGTTGGATAACATGGTGCATATGGCGATAAAAGTTGAAAGACAACAACGTAGAAAATCTTCAAATCGAGTTAATACTACATTTAGATCATTTTCAAATCCATTGAATGCTCCTAACAATTTAAGGAAACAAGCACCACAAGCACCCCTTCAGATACGCGAGAAAGCAAAACCAAGCAAGCTAAAGACACCTATTACTAAAAATAGGCGATTTAAGAAGGTGGTGACACAAGAACGTTCGAGAGACATTTTGTGTTTCAAGTGCTTAGGACGAGGACACGTTGCCAGTCAGTGCCTAAATCGAAGGACCGTGATGTTGTTAGAGATTGGCGAGATCAAGTATGAGTCTGAGGAAGATGAGCAAGAGCCCCCTACAGTGGACATTGAAGAAGATGATGACAACGTACAGACATTTGCTACCAGTGAAGCACCTGTTGTCAAGAGAAGTTTGAACAAGCAACCAATCCAGGATAAACAACAGCGAGAGAACATCTTCCATACAAGATGTCTCATAAATGATAAGGTATGTGTTGTAATTATCGATGGTGGTAGTTGCACTAATGTTGCTAGTTCTGTTATGGTTGAAAAGTTAGGATTGAAGACGACAAAGCATCTCAATCCGTACAAGTTGTAGTGGCTGAATGACGGAGGAGAGATCAAAGTGACTAAGCAGGTTCTAGTGCCGTTTGTCATTGGAAAGTACAAGGATGAAGTACTTTGCGATGTTTTCTCAATGGATGCAAGTCATTTGTTGTTAGGAAGACCGTGGCAGTATGATAAGAGAGTTTTGCATGGTTTTTTCACCAATCGATACTCTTTTACTCATGAGAGCAAAAAGGTAATTTTGGCACGTTTGACTCCAAGTGAAGTATATGAAGACCAAATTCGTTTGAAAGCGAGTATTGCAGCTTGGAAGGCAAGCAAAGTGGAGAATGAATGTGAAAAGGAGAAAGAGGATTCAAAGGTATTATCTTATTCTACATTTTCTTCTACTTCTTCTAATTTGCAAATTGATAAAGTGATGCCATATGAAGTACCAAAGGTTGCAAACGTTGGTATGACTAGCGCATTTATGTTTTTTTCAGAAATTCAACAATCTCCTTTAACACGGTTTGACATTCCTTTCCATAGTGCTATTGATTTTTCATCTTTGGATTATGAGTTCTTTGGTTGTACTTGGATTTGTGGATCTATGTTTGTGATTCTGGATGATAGTCGAGATTTGCATTGTTCTTTGGAGTTGTTTTTGTGTATACATGTTTGCAGGATCAAGAATGTGCATCGAGGTTTGTTTGCATATATGCTGTGCATTATTCGGAAGGGTGCAAAAATGAAGGCACATCTTGCACCTTCAACATTTGTGTTCTTTGCAAAAGAATTTGTGCTAGGTGGCTGGCATTTGTGCCAAGCACTGAGGTTAAAGAAGTTCCCCGCCAATCAGAAATCGAAGTTGTTCCCTTTTGTCATGATCGTTGATTTGGGGACAAATAGCATTAAAGAGGGGGATGATGTGAGCACGTTTATGCCACCCAACGGTGCAACTTCAAACTTTCAGGGAAGTTTGCTCTTTCACTTGTTACATACTGATGTGTAACATTTCTTTACTTATATTACGAGTTTTATAAGTGTTTGCTATGTATATATTTTGATAAGTGTATTTTTAGATTAGTTTGCCAGCTCATAATGTTGTGTGTTAAGCTATGTCAGCTTGTTGTGTGTTAAAACAATAAGGTTGCATTGTTTTATAGTTTACTTGAATGTTTTCAATAAGTTTACAATGCTCTGAATGTGTTTCTTTTGTTTTTCATATAGGTACAATAAAAGGGCAGCAGCTTAAGGGCTTCAATCCTAGATCTGTTTCACTCAAAGAACGTTGTCTCTACAAGCAACACCCTTATCATATCCGCTTTTAAGATCGATCTTTCAAAACACACTAGAAACACTCAAATCATCCAACAAATCATCTAGGCGTGGTATAGGATGTCGATATTTGATTGTGATCTGATTGATTGCATGACAATCCACACACATTCACCATGACCCATCTTTCTTTGGTACCAACAGTACATGAATTACACACGAGCTTAATCTCTCTCGAATATAGCCTTTCTCCATCAATTCTTTTACTTGTCGTTGTATTTCTTTTGTTTCCTCGGGGTTACTCCTATATGCTGGTCGATTGGGTAATGTTGCAACAATGATTTGAGCACATCTATGCCAACAAAGGATGCTGATCCGGAAGTCCTTCCAACTGGACCCATCACTTGCTCTAAGGCAAAACAATTCATGTAAGTTCTTTCTCTCACTTGTGCTAAAGTTTCAGAATCGTTTGATAATGTTTGTGCCTTAGAAAATAGAGTTTATAATGTGTTGCGTACTGATGCGTAACCCCTTGTATTTATACTTAGTATTTATAGATGTTTTCATTGTATATACTACGTATTGTGTGTTTTGGGTTTGGTTTGCTAAATATATGTTGTTTATAAATAAGTTTGCACAAGTTTTGTTGCTCGTTTGATATGTTTTCAATAACTTATCTAGTTTATAAATATGTTTACTAAATTATGCCAGCTTGTTGTGTAATTTAGAATAAGCTTGGATTGTTATTTCAGCTTATTATAAGTTTACATTAAGTTTGCAAAGCTTTTATATGTGTTTGATTTGTTTCCTTGTAGGTACATTGAAGGGCAACAGCTTAAGGACTTAATCTTAGCTCGGTTGCAGCTCAAAGGAGTGTATGCAGCTCATCTCAGCTCAACTCAGCTCACTACACTCTCAGTTAGCTGAATTCAGCTCACTTCAGCTCCGTTCAGCTCCACTAGCTCAACTCTAGCTGACGAGTCCAGAAGAAGCTGGAACATGTCCTACGTGTGGGAGAGTGTCCGAGAGGCCTGTGCCTTGCATATGGGGCGTCCTACCCTTCCTCCATGCATGTGCATGTGCATGTGCGGGTAGATTTGAGCATGTGTGCACAAAGTACATGTGCGGAAGTTTTTGGCTGATTTCAATTGAAATTCAAACGAATCTAACACATTAAACATGTGTTTAATTCGTTCAAATATCAGCCATACATTTGGGTGCCATTTGGGGGGTAGTTTTTGGCAGACTTAGTTTGAAATTTAAAGCATTTTGTACTTCAAATTTCAGCCACAAGTTTGGGCGTCGTCTCCCTTCATGTTGGCTATATATTTGTTGAATTTGTATGAACAAGGGTTGCACACTTTAAATGAAAAATTACTTTGTGGGAGTTCTCTCCATTTCTGTTCCTTTTAGAACTTTCTTTTGACATTTCAGACTTAGTTTGATGTGTCAATCCTTTTGATACTTTGGGTTCTCGGTTGTTGTATAATCGAAGGGTCTGGGTCCGTGTGAACAAGATCATTATAAGGTTCAGGTTCATTCTTGATAAGGGTGTTGCTTGTCGAAACAACGTTCCTTGAGTGATACGGATCTAGGATTGAAGCAAGTATTTCCCTGCAAGTGAAACAAAACAAGAAGGCTGATTTAGACTCTGAAATGACACGAAATGAAGAAAAGAAACAAAAGGAAATGAGGGAGAAAGTTGCTGGAATTTTTGGGCAGATTTGAAGGAGGAAGATGAATGCTTCAACATTCATCCATGGCCGTCTTGAGTGCTCAAAAATGGTAGGAACTTTCTGGAAATTTGCTGGAAACTTGAACAACGAAGAACTCACACAATTTGTTATGCAAACCCGAATCGAATACGTTCAATGTCAACGGACTTGGACCCTCTAGATAGAAATCTAGGAACCCAAAGTATTAAGGAAATTTGACACAACAAAACTAAGTCTGAAATGTCAAAGAAGTTCTAAAAAGAACCGAATTTGAGAGAAAACTCACAAATAAAATTTTCATTCAAAAAGTCCAACCTTTCTTTCATTGTTTCTGTACATATATATAGAACAAAAGAGGGAGGGAGGCCGGCCACTTGTGTGGTTGAATTTGAATTACAAATTAAAAACTCAAACTCAAAAATTCAACCAACTAAAACCTCTTTTGGGCGGCATTGCATGAGAGCCATGTGATTTTAACATTGGCAACGTGCTTTGCACATTTAACATGTGCATTTTTGTTTGAAATTCAAACAAATAACTTCTTGTCCTTATCTTGCAATTTGCCGCACAAAAGGAGAGAAGGGGCTATTTGGTTCGTCCACACATGCACACACATGTGTCAAGCTGCCACGTGGATGCTTCGTATGACTGGATGCCACCTAGGGTGCCACATGTGCACTGGTAGACTCCCCGACATGTAGGACACTTTTCAGCTACTTCTGGACTTGTCAGCTGAAGTTGAGCTGACTGGAACTGAGCTGAGCTAGAATGAGCTAGCTACAAGTGAAGTGAGCTGAGGTGAGCTAGGATCAAAGCCTTCCAGCTATCTTGAGCTGAAGGTGAGCTGGAGTTGAGCTGCATACACTCTCTTGAGCTGGTGATGAGCTGCATACACACACTTGAGCTTCCTCCGAGTTGAATATAATTCTCTTGAGCTATTGTCCTTTCATGTACATGTTACAAAACAATGAAACACTTATCAAAGCTTTGTAATCTTATTCAACAACACACAAACAAATACAAAAACATTATAAGTCATATCAAACAAATCCAAAACACACCAAACATAATATATACATAGTAAACACACTTAGATACATAGTATAATCATAGATATGTCACATATTAGCATGAAACACATTATAAAGCCTATTTTCTAAGGCACAATCACTATCAAAAGATTCAGAAACTTTAGCACAAGTGAGGGAAAGAACTTCCATGAATTTCTTTGCCATAGAACGAGTAACAGATCCTATGGGCAAGACCTCTGGATCAGCCTCCTTTGCTGGCATGGATGTGCTCACATCATCCCCCCTTCTTGAAAAGGATTTGTCCTCAAATCTGCAGAATCGTCATAAGGGGTTAAATCAGAAACATTAAATGTGGCACTTACATTGTATTCACTCGGTAAGTCCAACTTGTAGGCATTGTCATTCACTTTCTCCAACACCTGGAAAGAACCATCTCCTCATGGTAACAACTTAGACCATCTTTGGGTTGGAAATTGTTCCTTTCAGAAGTGAACCCAAACCCAATCATCAATATCAAAGGTGACTCGCTTCCTTCCATTGTTTGTTTGCTTTTCATACTGGTGAGTCCTTCGTTCTAGGTTCTCCTTAACATGTTGATGCAATTTCTTCACATATTCTGCTTTGCTTTGACCATCCCTGTTCATCACCTATTCCTGTAATAAAGGAAACATATCTAGAGGAGTGATAGGATTAAATCCATAAAAAACCTCAAACGGTGACATATTAGTAGCAGAATGTACAACATGATTATAAGCAAGTTCAACATGTTGAAATGACATTGTTGAGAGAATCTTTGATTGCCCGGACCTTAGAATGCAAGTAAGCCTTGTTGCAAGATCGTCTACTTGTGGAAATATATTGAAATGGATGAAAGGAGATAGGTGGCGGAAGGATGGTAGTGTTTGTATGTTAAAAGGGTTGAAGGAAGTGAAGATGGAATGTGAAAGGTGATGGTTTCGGATAGTGAAAGTGTAACCCCCGTAGCCCGGTCTAGACGGTTGACCCGAACTACGAAGATTACACGGGGAAAACCAAAGTCAACCCGAAAGTCAACCTTGATTAACGACCCTTTTTTTTCTTTTTAATCTTATCTAGATGCACATTAACCTTAATTGTGATCATACAAACAACATATCAAAAGATCACAAACATCAGAGATCAAACAGGGACCCAATTGAACAAATTACAACTTTAGGGACCAAATTGTAAAATCTGATAAATTAAGGGATTTAACCCAAATTAAAGTTACCATCTTGAAATTAGTCAGGTTTCATGCTTCTCTGTGAAATTTCAGCTCAAACGGACATCCACAGCTCATGCAATTGATCAAACAAGATTCAGGACCAAAACGTAAACAAAACGAAACATCCAAAGATACTTTTAACTGATTTTAACGGTCGGGTATCGATACGCCACGTGTCGTATCGATACTCGGGGAAGGAAGAAACCAAACTCTAGCAAGGGTATCGATACCTTCCCCCTGGTATCGATACTCCATTCATATGGTATCGATACTTGTTCAGAGGTATCGATACCCCTGGGCAGAAACATGCATATTTGGCTCAGGTGTATCGATACCCAAGCCCGAGTATCGATACCCCTGCCTGGAAACAACTCGAAAACAGCATCAAACATGCATTAAACACCAAATTAACATCACCAAACCATATCATTTAATCATACAACATGCAAGGACCTCAATTGCATCAACAATTCAACATTTAAACATCACATGCGAAAAGCCCCAATTCATATAGCATGCTTCCAACTTAAGCTATCATTCAAGCGATAAACCTTCATAAGCAAGCAATATAAATTCAATCCAAAACCAGCAATTCAAACAATCAATTAACATCCATAGGGAGTCTCAAACACCTCCCAAAACATACACATTGGTCCCCCATTGCCAAATCAACCAAAAGCTAAAATGTTTAACAAAACCTTCCATACATTGAGCTTTACTTGAACTTGTATGCTTGCCTTCTCTTGCTGCCCTCAATGTACTCTAATGCTCTGCATTATTGAATCAAGAAAACGAGAGAGCGTAAGCCAAAGCTTAGTGAGGAGTGCTCTTTAAAAACCATTCAATAATGCAATTAAAACCATTTGTAAATCATGCTTATATTCAATCTTTTCACATGCTCAAAGCATACTTTAAATCAAGCAATATCATGCTTCCACATTTCATTTAAACAAGCATCTCATGCTTCAACATAAACTTTAAATTATGCATCTCATGCATCTCATGTACTATACATGTCATATTGGCTCAAGTGATACATTTCATTTATGAAATCAAGTTCAACAACTTTCCCCCAAGGACTTTTAAACACCTTGGACCCCAAGGACTTTTAAACACCTTGGCCAAGGACTTTTAAACACCATGAAAGGACCACACAAGGACTTTTAACCACCTTTGTGTCCGTAGCTTGAATTACCCCAAGGACTTTTAAACACCTTGGCCCCAAGGACTTTTAAACACCTTGGCCCCATGGACTTTTAACCACCATGGAAAGGAGCACCTAAGGACTTTTAACCACCTTAGTGTCCGTAACAAGATTCATCCAAGGACTTTTAACCACCTTGATGATCTTAGGTAACAAGGCTCACTCAAGGACTTTTAACCACCTTAGTGACCTTCACTTTTACAAACCATCACTTGCCAATACACACTTTATACATCATATAATCCACTGTTTCAAAGCATTTAAATCAAGCCATTTCATCATGCATTTCAAAGCATTAAATCATCATTTAACAATGCATAAAAACAAGGCACTCTTACCTAGAGACACCTTCAACACATGGCTTAAATCATCAGCATAAATCATGCTAAAACATCAGCAATTAACATGCTAAAACATGCTTTCCAAAACAGTAGCAAATCATGCAAAATCATCATTTCACATTTCATCAAAACATGGCCACCACTTAAAGAGAGTAATCCGAAAACTTACACTTGAGCTTAGCAAAGTTGTTTAGACTTAAACTAAGCCCCCAAAACCTTGGTTTCAAAGCCGAAAACCATTTTCACAAATCCACTCACCGATTTCCACTTTGCTTCAAGCCAAAGCACCAAATCAAGCCTCCGGATCAACAATTCTTGGATCCAAGGATGCCTCCCCTGTTTCAACACATTAAAGCAGAGGATTAATGCATCATCATGCATTAATTGCTTCAATGAAAGCACCTAAACTCGCTGCTCTCACTAAACCTCCATTTTCGGCCACCAAACACAACCGAAAATGCATCCGAAACACTTCTAAACAAAGCCCAGCCACAAACCAGCAAAACCTCACTTCCATTAACATCATTTAACATCTAAAAACAACCTACAACCATCCTTATACCTCCAGCAACACCAGATCCACAAGATCACCACAAAAGCTACCTTAAAACACAAGCTAAAATTAGGAAACTCAACCTATCCGGGATTGCATCAATCAAGACTCATTTCCATATCAATTTAATGATCATTTAACATCAAAAACACTTCTCAAAACACAGATTTAACAGATCAAACGAAAATCAAGTGAAATCATCAAAATCTTGCATAATTAGCCAAGATCCACAAATCAACTTTAAAACCTTTAATCAAACATCAATTTAGGATTGAAAACTTTAGGAATTTCATTAAAGAACTTGAAGTTCAGAGGAGAAGGACGTTCTTACCTCCAAACTTGAGTTTCTCCTCTTTTTGGAATAGAAAAGCTTGATGAAACTTGAAGCAATTGAAGAGGATTTGAAGACACAATGATTTGCAATCAATTGAGAGTTGAAAGAATGATTTTAGGTGATGAAAATCAGAACAAGATCTCTGGAAAATGAGTGTTTGGGTTGAGAGAAAAAGATAGAGAGAAAATAGGTAGTTAAATGAGAAAATAGCTAAAATTGGATTTTCCCTCCTTTTGATTCTTTTAAAATCAGAATTATGGGTTAAAATATCTTAGAAAAATCTGGAGAAACTCTCTTTGGGTAAATAGCTCCTTAAAGATTCAAAGTTTCAACCCTTTATAAAATAGCCACCAAACTTTCAAAAATTACATTTTGGTCACTAGCCAAAATGTCACACTTCCGAAACTCATTTTCCAAAATTGATTTCACAGTTCACTTAATTATAATAAAAGATGATTTTAGAACATTTTTCCATAATTTTTATGCAACCCGAACTAGGCTTTCCTAATTTAACCTCTTACGATTCGAACAGCACTTTGACCAACCGGTCAACGCCCAAGACTTCCAAGCCCAAAACCGGGGCGTTACAACTCTCCCCCCCTTAAGAAATTTCGTCCTCGAAATTTACCTGAAGGAAAGAGATAAGGAAACTGCTTCAGCATATCTTCCTTCCGCTCCCACGTAGCTTCCTCAACACCGCGATGCTTCCACAGCACCTTCACCAACTCAATGGTCTTGCCACGAAGAACTTTGCTATCTGAATCCAGAACCTTCACCGGTTCCTCATCATAGGTCAAATCCGGATTCAATTCCACTTCCTCCACAGGCAACACATGCGAAGGATCAGATCTATACCTCCGGAGCATAGAAACATGGAACACATCATGAATCTTCTCTAGCTCCTGAGGTAACCTCAACCGATACGCAACAGGACCCACACGCTCAACAACCTCATACGGTCCGATGTATCTAGGGCTCAGCTTACCCTTCCAACCAAACCTCATCACCTTCTTCCAAGGCGAAACCTTCAAGAACACGCGATCACCCACCGCAAACTCTATCTCCTTACGCTTCAAATCTGCGTAAGATTTCTGCCGATCAGAAGCAGCCTTCAACCGCTCACATATGAGCTTCACCTTCTCGGTGGTACCTTTCAACAAAGCAGGCATCGATACCAACTTTTGACCAGTTTCAGCCCAACACAGAGGAGTCCTACACTTCCTCCCATACAGAGCCTCATAAGGCGCCATCTGTATACTTGCCTGAAAACTGTTGTTGTAAGCGAACTCAACCAAAGGCAGATGCTTCTCCCAAGAACCTTGGAACTCTATCACGCAGCATCTCAACATATCCTCCAAAATCTGAATAACCCGCTCAGACTGGCCATCCGACTGAGGATGATAGGATGTACTGAAATGCAACCTTGTACCCAGAGCTTGATGCAAACACTGCCAAAAACGCGATGTGAACCTCGGATCCCTATCCGACACGATCGACTTAGGCACACCATGCAACCTCACAACCTCAGCAATGTACAGCTCTGCCAGCTTATCCAAAGAGAACGTAGTATGCACAGGCAAGAAATGCGCACACTTCGTCAGACGATCCACAATCACCCAAACAGAATTCTTCTTCGACGGAGACAAAGGCAAACCAGATACAAAATCCATGGTAACCCTCTCCCACTTCCATTCAGGAATTTTCAACGGTTGCAACAAACCAGAAGGAACCTGATGTTCAGCCTTGACTCGCTGACACACCAAACACTTGCTCACGAACTCTGCCACATCCTTCTTCAAGCCCACCCAATAGTACTCATCACGCAGATCGCGATACATCTTTGTACTACCAGGATGCATAGCAAAAGGACTACTATGACCTTCAGCTAGAATAGCATGCCTCAACTCAGCATCAGCAGGCACTACTATCCGACTACCAAAACACAACACCCCATCCTCATTAAAGCAGAAATCCGAAGGTCTACCCTCCGCGATATCCTGAACATGAGACACCAAGGAATCATCCAACAACTGCTTATCCTTGATCAACTGAACCAACGAAGGTTTCACTTGCAACTCAGCAACAAGACCACCATCCTGCGATATGCTCAAGCTAGCAAACATAGCTCTCAGCTCAACAGCTACCTTTCTACTCAAGGCATCCACAACAACATTAGCCTTTCCAGGATGATACTCAATCGTCAGATCATAATCCTTGAGCAACTCCAACCAACGTCGCTGCCTGAGATTCAACTCCTTCTGAGACATCAGATACCTCAAACTCTTGTGATCCGTGTACACAGTACACTTCTCACCATACAGATAATGTCTCCAGATCTTCAGAGCAAAGACCACTGCAGCCAGCTCAATATCATGCGTAGGATAATTGCGCTCATGCACCTTCAACTGCCGCGACGCATAAGCCACAACCTTACCCTCTTGCATCAGCACACATCCCAAACCAACATAGGATGCATCACTGTAGACCACAAACTCTTTCCCTGATTCAGGCTGAATCAAGATAGGAGCTTGCGTCAAAGCCATCTTCAGCTTCTCAAAAGCTTGCTGTCTCGCTTCTGTCCACTCATACTTAACATCTTTCTGCAGCAACTTCGTCAAAGGAGCAGCAATCTTAGAAAAATCATCCACAAACCTTCGGTAGTATCCTGCCAAACCAAGGAAACTACGAACCTCCTGAACAGACTTAGGAACTTTCCAATTCATCACTGCTTCAATCTTCTGAGGATCAACACGAATCCCCTCGGCTGAGACCACGTGACCAAGAAAAACCACCTCTCTAAGCCAGAACTCACACTTGCTCAACTTAGCATAAAGCTGATTCTCCAACAAGGCTTGCAACACGTTCCTCAAATGCTCTTCGTGCTCTTCCTCGGTATGCGAGTACACAAGGATATCATCAATGAACACCACAACAAACTTGTCCAGGTATTCATGAAAAACACGATTCATCATGTCCATGAAAGCAGCAGGAGCATTTGTTAAACCAAACGGCATCACAAGGAACTCATAATGCCCATACCTTGTCCTGAAAGCTGTCTTAGGCACATCCACATCCTTCACCTTCAACTGATAATACCCTGACCTCAAGTCAATCTTAGAGAACACAGCAGCTCCCCTAAATTGATCAAAGAGATCATCAATCCTCGGCAAAGGATACCGATTCTTGATAGTCAACTTGTTCAGCTGACGGTAATCAATGCACATCCTCATCGTGCCATCTTTCTTCTTCACAAACAAGACAGGAGCACCCCAAGGCGAAACACTCGGCCGGATGAAACCACGATCAAGCAACTCTTGCAACTGCGTCTTCAGCTCCTTCAGCTCCTTAGGTGCCATTCTATAGGGAGTAATGGACACAGGAGTGGTATTCTCATACAGCTCAATACCAAACTCCACCTCGCGATTAGGAGGTAAACCAGGCAACTCCTCAGGAAAAACATCAGGAAACTCCTTCACAACCCTGATATCCTGCACCCTCAGCTCCTTCGAACTAGAATTCATCACAAAAGCCAGAAAAGCTTCACAACCTTGCCTCAGCATCCTGCTCGCCTCCAAGGTAGAAACAACATTGGCAAGAAACTTCACATTCTCACCAACCACCACCACTTCATAATCATCCGCAAGCCTAAGCGAAACCCGCTTATTCTCACAATCCACAACAGCACGATGCTCAGCAAGCCAATCCATACCAAGGATCACATCAAAACCATAAAAGGGCAACTCCATAAGATCAACAAGAAAGACATGCTCTTGAACAACCAAAGGACACCTTTTATAAAGCTTACGAGTCACAACAGTTTCACCAAAAGAACTAGTGACTCTAACACCAACATCCAAAAACTCAACAGGCAAACCAAGCAACTCAGCATGCTCACGAAGAATGTATGAATGCGTAGATCCAGAATCAATCAAAGAAAGCAATGACAAGGATTGCAAAGTAAAGGTACCTGCAATCACATCTGCATCATTCCTTCCTTCGCGCTGAGCATACACCCTCGCTTGGCCTCCACCCTCTGGTTGAATAGCCACAACATGAGCTACACCGCGCCCACCTTCCTCTCGTCTCTGAAAATTACCACGGCCGCGCCCACGACCTCTCTGCGGTGCTGCAACAACAGGAGCACGCTCTTGACCACCAGCCATCCTCGGACAATCACGTCTCAGATGATCAGCAGAACCACAGTTCCAGCACTCATAACCAGCTGCTATCACAGGAGCTTGCACCTCCCTCCCAGCACGAGGACAGTCACGTCTCAAGTGACCACGGGATCCGCAAATCCAACAAGCACTAGGGTCAGCTCTAGCATTGCCACCCCTAGCAGGTGCACCTCCACCTCTCTTAGACGAGGACTGAAACCTCTGATCACGCCCTCTCTTGTTCCGTCCTCCGGAACTATACTCAGCAGCTCTCTTTCCAGAACTAGCTCCAGCACCCTTAGCAGACAAACTCAGGTTCATCTCAATGTCCTTGGACCGACTAACCAGCACATCGAAATCATTGTACTCAGCAGCTAACATATAAGTCTTAACCTCCGTCACCAAACCATAACGGAACCTTTCGCACCTTTCGCGCTCATCAGGTACCAACTCAGGTGCATACTGGCTAAGACGTACAAACTGTACCTCATACTCAGCCACACTCATGTTCCCTTGGGTCAGAGACATGAATTCACGCTTCTTTTCATCCAGATATCTAACTCCAGATACCTCCTCTTGAACGCATGCTGAAAGAACGTCCAAGTAACATCAGCATTAGCCATCCCAGAGATTGTGGTCGTCCACCACGTATAAGCATCACCTTGCAGCAGTGACACCACACATCCCAGCTTCTGCACATCAGTGCAACTCATCTGTCCCAAGACACGCTTAGTACTCTCCAACCACGCTTCAGACCTCTCAGCTGACATACCCCTAAACTCAGTCCCACCAAGACTGCGCAAACGTTCCAAGGGTAGTCTAGCACCAGCATCTCCCTGATGCCCAGCTCCTTGAGCTCCAGCTACTGCTGCTCGAAACGCACCCGCAATAGCTTGTACAAGCACAGACATGTCAGGTATCGCTTGCCCCTGACCAGCTTCAGGTCCTGCAGCTCCAGCACCAGCTGCCTCAGCTCCAGCTCCAGCTCTTTCCCTCTCCGCACCACCACCACCAGGTGGAGGAGGAGGTATCACAGCACTACCAGTGTGCTCATCATTCACATTCCCCTCCGGGGTCGTAGCTCTCGCGCTACTCCTTAACTCTCTACGTGGTGCCATACTTTACCATGCATAACAATACAAAATAAACAAGTCAGGACCAGCAAGGTAAGCAAATTCCAAGTATTCAAGCTCAATTTCTTTCAAAAACAACATCATCCCTTTAGCTTTTGTTTGGCAATGGGTACCCTCATCATGCATCATCACAACATGCATCACATACACATCATCATATCATATCACTGAACATGCTTTCACTCAACAAGCATACCAACCAAACCATGCTTCAATCATGCATTCACACATTCCCAAATACTCGAGAACTCAGCTCTGATACCACCAAATTTAACCCCCTTAGCCCGGTCTAGACGGTTGACCCGAACTACGAAGATTACACGGGGAAAACCAAAGTCAACCCGAAAGTCAACCTTGATTAACGACCCCTTTTTTTTTCTTTTTAATCTTGTCTAGATGCACATTAACCTTAATTGTGATCATACAACAACATATTGAAAGATCACAAACATCAGAGATCAAATAGGGACCCAATTGAACAAATTGCAACTTTAGGGACCAAAATGCAAATTCTGATAAATTAAGGGATTTATCCCAAATTAAAGTTACCATCTTGAAATTAGTCAGGTTTCATGCTTCTCTGTGAAATTTCAGCTCAAAAGGACATCCACAGCTCATGCAATTGATCAAACATGATTCAGGACTAAAACGTAAACAAAGCAAAACATATAAAGATACTTTTAACTGAATTTAACGGTCAGGTATCGATACACCTGATGTCGTATCGATACGCGGGGAAGGCAGTAACCAAACTCGAGCAACGGTATCGATACGATATCCCCTGTACCGATACGGCATTCAAACTTTACCCAGATGAGTATCGATACCCCACAACCGTACCGATACGCCTGGGCAGAAAAGAGCATATTTGGCTCAGGCGTATCGATACGCGAGCCCGAGTACCGATACCCCTGTCTGAAATCGACTTGAAATTCATACCATTCATGCTTCAAACCTCAGGTTAACATCACCAAATCATACCACATAGATATACAACATGCAGGGATCATAAATGCATCAACAATTCAACTCATAACCATCACACATGAAAAGCCCCAATTTAAAAGACATGCTTCCTACTTAAGCTACCTTTCATGCATAAACCTTCATAGCCAAGCATATAAGAGATCAAACCAAAAACCAACAACCACAGCAACATTTAACATACTTAGGGAGTCTTAAACACCTCCCAAAACATATACATTGGTCCCCCATTGCCAAATCGACCCAAAAGCTAAAATGTTTAACAAAACCTTCCACACATTGAGCTTTACTTGAACTTGTGTGCTTGCCTCCTCTTGCTGCCCTCAATGCACTCTAATGCTCTGCATTATTGAATCAAGAAAACGAGAGAGCGTAAGCCAAAGCTTAGTGAGGAGCGCTCTTTAAAAACCATTCAATAATGCATTTAAAACCATTTGTAATTCATGCTTGTAAACAACCTTTACTCATGCTCTAAGCGTGCTTTAAATCAAGCAATAACATGCTTCCACATTTCATTTAAACTAGCATCTCATGCTTCAACATAAACATCAAATCATGCATCTCATGCATCTCATGTACAAAACATGTCATATTGGCTCAAGTGATACATTTCATTTATGAAATCAAGTTCAACAACTTCCCCAAGGACTTTTAAACACCTTGGACCCCAAGGACTTTTAAACACCTTGGCCATGGACTTTTAAACACCATGAATGGACCACACAAGGACTTTTAACCACCTTTGTGTCCGTAGCTTGAAATATCCCAAGGACTTTTAAACACCTTGGCCCCCAAGGACTTTTAAACACCTTGGCCCCATGGACTTTTAACCACCATGGAAAGGAGCACCTAAGGACTTTTAACCACCTTAGTGTCCGCAACAAGATTCATCCAAGGACTTTTAACCACCTTGATGATCTTAGATAACAAGGCTCACTCAAGGACTTTTAACCACCTTAGTGACCTTCACTTTTACAAACCATCACTTGCCAATACACACTTTATACATCATGTAATCCACTGTTTTAAAAGCATTTAAACCAAGCCATTTCATCATGCATTTCAAAGCATTAAATCATCATTTAACAATGCACAAAAAAAACAAGGCACTCTTACCTAGAGTCACCTTCAACACATGGCTTAAAACATCAGCATAAATCATGCTAAAACATCAGCAATTAACATGCTCAAACATGCTTTCCAAAACAGTAGCAAATCATGCAAAATCATCATTTCACATTTCATCAAAACATGGCCACCACTTAAAGAGAGTAATCCGAAAACTTACACTTGAGCTTAGCAAAGTTGTTTAGACTTAAACTAAGCTCCCAAAACCTTCAACCTTTGGTTTAAAAGCTGAAAATCCCTTTTCACTCACCGATTACCAAACAAGCCTAGCCAACAAGCTTTCCAAGCTTCCGAAACCTTCCGAAAACACCTCCAAAACTCAAGGATCAACCTCCCCTGTTTCAAGCACATAAAAACAGAACATTAATGCATCCTTATGCATTAAAACACCAGCAACATCAACACAACTCGCTGCTCACCACAAATCTAACAATTTGGCTACCAAACACAACCGAAAACATCTCCAAACACTTCCAAAACTTAACCCAGCCAAGATCCATCACTTCTAACCATTTTTATACATCACATAACATGCAAAAAGATCACAACCACGTCCTTATACCTCCAGGTATAACATATCACCAAAAACACTCCAAAAACAACCAAAAACTCAAGCCAAACTTAGGAAATTCAACCTATCCGGGATTGCATTGATTAAACCTCAACTTCTAATCATTTTAGCATTCATTTAACATCATTTTAACACCTCAAAACCCTGCTTAAACAGATCACACGAAATTTTCACCAAAATCACCAAATCTTGCATTTTAGCCAAAAATCAAGATCTCAATTGAAAAGCCTTTAATAAAACATGAATCAAGGATTGAGAACTTAGGAATTTCAGTAAAGAACTGATAGTTTAGAGGAGAAGGACGTTCTTACCTCCAAACTCGAATTTCTCCCTTTTAGAGCCAAAATGCTTGATGAAACAATTTGCAAATTGAGAGGTTTTGATGATGAGATGATTAGGAATCAAATGAGAGTTGAAATGAGAGATGTAGATGTCAAAATCAGAGAAAGAAATCTGAGGAAATCTTGTTTGGGTAGAGAGAAAATGAGAGAAAAGAGAATTTGAGAGAAAATAGAAAAATTAGTTAAGATTTGGTTAAAATGATTTCCCTCTCTTTTCTTAATCTTTAAAATCAGATTTTAGACTTAAAATATCTTAGAAAAAATCTGGAGAAATCTTTTTTGGAATAATAGCTCCTTAAAGATTCAAAGTTTCAATCCTTTATAAAACTGTCCCGCAACTTTCAAAAATTACATTTTGGTCACTAGCCAAAATGTCAACCTTCCGAACCTCATTTTCCAAAATTGATTTCACAGTTCACTTTTATATATTAAAAGATGATTTTAGAATATTTTTCCATATTTTTAATGCAACCCGAACTAGGTTTTCCTAAATTCCCTCTTATATATTCGATCAGCACTTTGACTAAACCGGTCAACGCCAAAACTTCTGAGCCCAAAACCGGGGCGTTACAACTCTCCCCCCCTTAAGAAATTTCGTCCTCGAAATTTACCTGAAGGAAAGAGATAAGGAAACTGCTTCAGCATATCCTCCTTCCGCTCCCACGTGGCTTCCTCAACACCGCGATGCTTCCACAGCACCTTCACCAACTCAATGGTCTTGCCACGAAGAACCTTGCTATCTGAATCCAGAATCTTCACCGGTTCCTCATCATAGGTCAAATCCGGATTCAATTCCACCTCCTCCACAGGCAACACATGCGAAGGATCAGATCGATACCTCCGGAGCATAGAGACATGGAACACATCATGAATCTTCTCCAGCTCCTGAGGTAACCTCAACCGATACGCAACAGGACCAACACGCTCAACAACCTCATACGGTCCAATGTATCTAGGGCTCAGCTTACCCTTCCGCCCAAACCTCATCACCTTCTTCCAAGGCGAAACCTTCAAGAACACGCGATCACCCACCGCAAACTCTATCTCCTTACGCTTCAAATCCGCGTAAGACTTCTGCCGATCAGAAGCAGCCTTCAACCTCTCACATATGAGCTTCACTTTCTCGGTGGTACCTTTCAACAAAGCAGGCATCGAAACCAACTTTTGACCAGTTTCAGCCCAACACAGAGGAGTCCTACACCTCCTCCCATACAGAGCCTCATAAGGTGCCATCTGTATACTTGCCTGAAAACCGTTGTTGTAAGCGAACTCAACCAAAGGCAGATGCTTCTCCCAAGAACCTTGGAACTCTATCACGCAACATCTCAACATATCCTCCAAGATCTGAATAAATCGCTCAGACTGGCCATCCGACTGAGGATGATAGGATGTACTGAAATGCAACCTTGTACCCAGAGCTTGATGCAAACACTGCCAAAAACGCGACGTGAACCTCGGATCCCTATCCGACACGATCGACTTAGGCACACCATGCAACCTCACAACCTCAGCAACGTACAGCTCTGCCAGCTTATCCAAGGAAAACGTAGTATGCACAGGCAAGAAATGTGCACACTTCGTCAGGCGATCCACAATTACCCAAACAGAATTCTTCTTCGACGGAGACAAAGGCAAACCAGATACAAAATCCATGGTAACCCTCTCCCACTTCCATTCAGGGATTTTCAACGGTTGCAACAAACCAAAAGGAACCTGATGTTCAGCCTTAACTCGCTGACATACCAAACACTTGCTCACGAACTCAGCCACATCCTTCTTCAAGCCCACCCAATAGTACTCATCACGAAGATCGCGATACATCTTTGTACTACCAGGATGCATAGCAAAAGGACTACTATGACCTTCAGCTAGAATAGCATGCCTCAACTCAGCATCTGCAGGCACTACTATCCGATTACCAAAACACAACACCCCATCCTCATTAAAACAGAAATCCGAAGGTCTACCCTCCGCGATATCCTGAACATGAGACACCAAGGAATCATCCAACAACTGCTTATCCTTGATCAACTGAACCAACGAAGGTTTCACCTGCAACTCAGCAACAAGACCACCATCCTGCGATATACTCAAGCTAGCAAACATAGCTCTCAGCTCAACAGCTACCTTTCTACTCAAGGCATCCGCAACAACATTGGCCTTTCCAGGATGATACTCTATCGTCAGATCATAATCCTTGAGCAACTCCAACCAACGTCGCTGCCTGAGATTCAACTCCTTCTGAGACATCAGATACCTCAAACTCTTGTGATCCGTGTACACCGTACACTTCTCACCATACAGATAATGCCTCCAGATCTTCAGAGCAAAAACCACTGCAGCCAGCTCAATATCATGCGTAGGATAATTGCGCTCATGCACCTTCAACTGCCGCGACGCATAAGCCACAACCTTACCCTCTTGCATCAGCACACACCCCAAACCAACATAGGATGCATCACTGTAGACTACAAACTCTTTCCCTGATTCAGGCTGAATCAAGATAGGAGCTTGCGTCAAAGCCAACTTCAGCTTCTCAAAAGCTTGCTGCCTCGCTTCTGTCCACTCATACTTAACATCTTTCTGCAGCAACTTCGTCAAAGGAGCAGCAATCTTGGAAAAACCATCCACAAACCTTCGGTAGTATCCTGCCAAACCAAGGAAACTACGAACCTCCTGAACAGACTTAGGAACTTTCCAGTTCATCACCGCTTCAACCTTCTGAGGATCAACACGAATCCCCTCAGCTGAGACCACATGCCCAAGAAAAACAACCTCCCTAAGCCAAAACTCACACTTGCTCAACTTAGCATAAAGCTGATTCTCCAACAAAGCTTGCAACACAATCCTCAAATGCTCTTCGTGCTCTTCCTCAGTACGCGAGTACACAAGGATATCATCAATGAACACCACAACAAACTTGTCCAAGTATTCATGAAAAACACGATTCATCATGTCCATGAAAGCAGCAGGAGCATTTGTCAAACCAAACGGCATCACAAGGAACTCATAATGCCCATACCTTGTCCTGAAAGCTGTATTAGGCACATCCACATCCTTCACCTTCAATTGATAATACCCTGACCTCAAGTCAATCTTAGAGAACACAGCAGCTCCCCTAAATTGATCAAAGAGATCATCAATCCTCGGCAAAGGATACCGATTCTTGATAGTCAACTTGTTCAGCTGACGGTAATCAATGCACATCCTCATCGTGCCATCTTTCTTCTTCACAAACAAGACAGGAGCACCCCAAGGCGAAACACTCGGCCGGATGAAACCACGATCAAGCAACTCTTGCAACTGCGTCTTCAGCTCCTTCAGCTCCTTAGGTGCCATTCTATAGGGAGTAATGGACACAGGAGTGGTATTCTCATAAAGCTCAATACCAAACTCCACCTCGCGATTAGGAGGTAAACCAGGCAACTCCTCAGGAAAAACATCAGGAAACTCCTTCACAACCCTGATATCCTGCACCCTCAGCTCCTTCGAACTAGGATTCATCACAAAAGCCAGAAAAGCTTCACAACCTTGCCTCAGCATCCTGCTCGCCTCCAAGGTAGAAACAACATTGGCAAGAAACTTCACATTCTCACCAACCACCACCACTTCATAATCATCCGCAAGCCTAAGCGAAACCCGCTTATTCTCACAATCCACAACAGCACGATGCTCAGCAAGCCAATCCATACCAAGGATCACATCAAAACCATAAAAGGGCAACTCCATAAGATCAACAAGAAAGACATGCTCTTGAACAACCAAAGGACACCTTTTATAAAGCTTACGAGTCACAACAGTTTCACCAAAAGAACTAGTGACTCTAACACCAACATCCAAAAACTCAACAGGCAAACCAAGCAACTCAGCATGCTCACGAAGAATGTATGAATGCGTAGATCCAGAATCAATCAAAGAAAGCAATGACAAGGATTGCAAAGTAAAGGTACCTGCAATCACATCTGCATCATTCCTTCCTTCGCGCTGAGCATACACCCTCGCTTGGCCTCCACCCTCTGGTTGAATAGCCACAACATGAGCTACACCGCGCCCACCTTCCTCTCGTCTCTGAAAATTACCACGGCCGCGCCCACGACCTCTCTGCGGTGCTGCAACAACAGGAGCACGCTCTTGACCACCAGCCATCCTCGGACAATCACGTCTCAGATGATCAGCAGAACCACAGTTCCAGCACTCATAACCAGCTGCTATCACAGGAGCTTGCACCTCCCTCCCAGCACGAGGACAGTCACGTCTCAAGTGACCACGGGATCCGCAAATCCAACAAGCACTAGGGTCAGCTCTAGCATTGCCACCCCTAGCAGGTGCACCTCCACCTCTCTTAGACGAGGACTGAAACCTCTGATCACGCCCTCTCTTGTTCCGTCCTCCGGAACTATACTCAGCAGCTCTCTTTCCAGAACTAGCTCCAGCACCCTTAGCAGACAAACTCAGGTTCATCTCAATGTCCTTGGACCGACTAACCAGCACATCGAAATCATTGTACTCAGCAGCTAACATATAAGTCTTAACCTCCGTCACCAAACCATAACGGAACCTTTCGCACCTTTCGCGCTCATCAGGTACCAACTCAGGTGCATACTGGCTAAGACGTACAAACTGTACCTCATACTCAGCCACACTCATGTTCCCTTGGGTCAGAGACATGAATTCACGCTTCTTTTCATCCAGATATCTAACTCCAGATACCTCCTCTTGAACGCATGCTGAAAGAACGTCCAAGTAACATCAGCATCAGCCATCCCAGAGATTGTGGTCGTCCACCACGTATAAGCATCACCTTGCAGCAGTGACACCACACATCCCAGCTTCTGCACATCAGTGCAACTCATCTGTCCCAAGACACGCTTAGTACTCTCCAACCACGCTTCAGACCTCTCAGCTGACATACCCCTAAACTCAGTCCCACCAAGACTGCGTAAACGTTCCAAGGGTAGTCTAGCACCAGCATCTCCCTGATGCCCAGCTCCTTGAGTTCCAGCTACTGCTGCTCGAAACGCACCCGCAATAGCTTGTACAAGCACAGACATGTCAGGTATCGCTTGCCCCTGACCAGCTTCAGGTCCTGCAGCTCCAGCACCAGCTGCCTCAGCTCCAGCTCCAGCTCTTTCCCTCTCCGCACCACCACCACCAGGTGGAGGAGGAGGTATCACAGCACTACCAGTGTGCTCATCATTCACATTCCCCTCCGGGGTCATAGCTCTCGCGCTACTCCTTAACTCTCTACGTGGTGCCATACTTTACCATGCATAACAATACAAAATAAACAAGTCAGGACCAGCAAGGTAAGCAAATTCCAAGTATTCAAGCTCAATTTCTTTCAAAAACAACATCATCCCTTTAGCTTTTGTTTGGCAATGGGTACCCTCATCATGCATCATCACAACATGCATCACATACACATCATCATATCATATCACTGAACATGCTTTCACTCAACAAGCATACCAACCAAACCATGCTTCAATCATGCATTCACACATTCCCAAATACTCGAGAACTCAGCTCTGATACCACCAAATGTAACCCCCTTAGCCCGGTCTAGACGGTTGACCCGAACTACGAAGATTACACGGGGAAAACCAAAGTCAACCCGAAAGTCAACCTTGATTAACGACCCCTTTTTTTTTCTTTTTAATCTTGTCTAGATGCACATTAACCTTAATTGTGATCATACAACAACATATTGAAAGATCACAAACATCAGAGATCAAACAGGGACCCAATTGAACAAATTGCAACTTTAGGGACCAAAATGCAAATTCTGATAAATTAAGGGATTTATCCCAAATTAAAGTTACCATCTTGAAATTAGTCAGGTTTCATGCTTCTCTGTGAAATTTCAGCTCAAAAGGACATCCACAGCTCATGCAATTGATCAAACATGATTCAGGACTAAAACGTAAACAAAGCAAAACATATAAAGATACGTTTAACTGAATTTAACGGTCAGGTATCGATACACCTGATGTCGTATCGATACGCGGGGAAGGCAGTAACCAAACTCGAGCAACGGTATCGATACGATATCCCCTGTACCGATACGGCATTCAAACTTTACCCAGATGAGTATCGATACCCCACAACCGTACCGATACGCCTGGGCAGAAAAGAGCATATTTGGCTCAGGCGTATCGATACGCGAGCCCGAGTACCGATACCCCTGTCTGAAATCGACTTGAAATTCATACCATTCATGCTTCAAACCTCAGGTTAACATCACCAAATCATACCACATAGATATACAACATGCAGGGATCATAAATGCATCAACAATTCAACTCATAACCATCACACATGAAAAGCCCCAATTTAAAAGACATGCTTCCTACTTAAGCTACCTTTCATGCATAAACCTTCATAGCCAAGCATATAAGAGATCAAACCAAAAACCAACAACCACAGCAACATTTAACATACTTAGGGAGTCTTAAACACCTCCCAAAACATATACATTGGTCCCCCATTGCCAAATCGACCCAAAAGCTAAAATGTTTAACAAAACCTTCCACACATTGAGCTTTACTTGAACTTGTGTGCTTGCCTCCTCTTGCTGCCCTCAATGCACTCTAATGCTCTGCATTATTGAATCAAGAAAACGAGAGAGCGTAAGCCAAAGCTTAGTGAGGAGCGCTCTTTAAAAACCATTCAATAATGCATTTAAAACCATTTGTAATTCATGCTTGTAAACAACCTTTACTCATGCTCTAAGCGTGCTTTAAATCAAGCAATAACATGCTTCCACATTTCATTTAAACTAGCATCTCATGCTTCAACATAAACATCAAATCATGCATCTCATGCATCTCATGTACAAAACATGTCATATTGGCTCAAGTGATACATTTCATTTATGAAATCAAGTTCAACAACTTCCCCAAGGACTTTTAAACACCTTGGACCCCAAGGACTTTTAAACACCTTGGCCATGGACTTTTAAACACCATGAATGGACCACACAAGGACTTTTAACCACCTTTGTGTCCGTAGCTTGAAATATCCCAAGGACTTTTAAACACCTTGGCCCCCAAGGACTTTTAAACACCTTGGCCCCATGGACTTTTAACCACCATGGAAAGGAGCACCTAAGGACTTTTAACCACCTTAGTGTCCGCAACAAGATTCATCCAAGGACTTTTAACCACCTTGATGATCTTAGATAACAAGGCTCACTCAAGGACTTTTAACCACCTTAGTGACCTTCACTTTTACAAACCATCACTTGCCAATACACACTTTATACATCATGTAATCCACTGTTTTAAAAGCATTTAAACCAAGCCATTTCATCATGCATTTCAAAGCATTAAATCATCATTTAACAATGCACAAAAAAAACAAGGCACTCTTACCTAGAGTCACCTTCAACACATGGCTTAAAACATCAGCATAAATCATGCTAAAACATCAGCAATTAACATGCTCAAACATGCTTTCCAAAACAGTAGCAAATCATGCAAAATCATCATTTCACATTTCATCAAAACATGGCCACCACTTAAAGAGAGTAATCCGAAAACTTACACTTGTGCTTAGCAAAGTTGTTTAGACTTAAACTAAGCTCCCAAAACCTTCAACCTTTGGTTTAAAAGCTGAAAATCCCTTTTCACTCACCGATTACCAAACAAGCCTAGCCAACAAGCTTTCCAAGCTTCCGAAACCTTCCGAAAACACCTCCAAAACTCAAGGATCAACCTCCCCTGTTTCAAGCACATAAAAACAGAACATTAATGCATCCTTATGCATTAAAACACCAGCAACATCAACACAACTCGCTGCTCACCACAAATCTAACAATTTGGCTACCAAACACAACCGAAAACATCTCCAAACACTTCCAAAACTTAACCCAGCCAAGATCCATCACTTCTAACCATTTTTATACATCACATAACATGCAAAAAGATCACAACCACGTCCTTATACCTCCAGGTATAACATATCACCAAAAACACTCCAAAAACAACCAAAAACTCAAGCCAAACTTAGGAAATTCAACCTATCCGGGATTGCATTGATTAAACCTCAACTTCTAATCATTTTAGCATTCATTTAACATCATTTTAACACCTCAAAACCCTGCTTAAACAGATCACACGAAATTTTCACCAAAATCACCAAATCTTGCATTTTAGCCAAAAATCAAGATCTCAATTGAAAAGCCTTTAATAAAACATGAATCAAGGATTGAGAACTTAGGAATTTCAGTAAAGAACTGATAGTTTAGAGGAGAAGGACGTTCTTACCTCCAAACTCGAATTTCTCCCTTTTAGAGCCAAAATGCTTGATGAAACAATTTGCAAATTGAGAGGTTTTGATGATGAGATGATTAGGAATCAAATGAGAGATGAAATGAGAGATGTAGATGTCAAAATCAGAGAAAGAAATCTGAGGAAATCTTGTTTGGGTAGAGAGAAAATGAGAGAAAAGAGAATTTGAGAGAAAATAGAAAAATTAGTTAAGATTTGGTTAAAATGATTTCCCTCTCTTTTCTTAATCTTTAAAATCAGATTTTAGACTTAAAATATCTTAGAAAAAATCTGGAGAAATCTTTTTTGGAATAATAGCTCCTTAAAGATTCAAAGTTTCAATCCTTTATAAAACTGTCCCGCAACTTTCAAAAATTACATTTTGGTCACTAGCCAAAATGTCAACCTTCCGAACCTCATTTTCCAAAATTGATTTCACAGTTCACTTTTATATATTAAAAGATGATTTTAGAATATTTTTCCATATTTTTAATGCAACCCGAACTAGGTTTTCCTAAATTCCCTCTTATATATTCGATCAGCACTTTGACTAAACCGGTCAACGCCAAAACTTCTGAGCCCAAAACCGGGGCGTTACAGAAAATCAGAACAAGATCTCTGGAAAATGAGTGTTTGGGTTGAGAGAAAAAGATAGAGAGAAAATAGGTAGTTAAATGAGAAAATAGCTAAAATTGGATTTTCCCTCCTTTTGATTCTTTTAAAATCAGAATTATGGGTTAAAATATCTTAGAAAAATCTGGAGAAACTCTCTTTGGGTAAATAGCTCCTTAAAGATTCAAAGTTTCAACCCTTTATAAAATAGCCACCAAACTTTCAAAAATTACATTTTGGTCACTAGCCAAAATGTCACACTTCCGAAACTCATTTTCCAAAATTGATTTCACAGTTCACTTAATTATAATAAAAGATGATTTTAGAACATTTTTCCATAATTTTTATGCAACCCGAACTAGGCTTTCCTAATTTAACCTCTTACGATTCGAACAGCACTTTGACCAACCGGTCAACGCCCAAGACTTCCAAGCCCAAAACCGGGGCGTTACAGAAAGAAAGGAAGATGAAAGAAATAAGATGGATAATATTCAAAGTCTCAAAAAGATGAACTTATGCTAAGAAGCATAAACTCGAACTTGAATAAGGCTTTGAGGGTGGTAAAAGGACTTAGACTGAAGAATAATAAATATTCAACAACCTAAAGTATCAAAAGATGGAATAGGAGACGCCACAAATCAATAAAATGACTTGATAAGTCAAAGAAGTTCTTAAAAGAACAAGAATGCGAGATAAACTCACAAAATATAATTTGTATTGATCAAAGTGTGTTTACAAAATGCCAAATGAACTCCTACTTATAGTTGTAGGAGAGGGGTTGCCAAAAAGGTTTGTACAAGGGAGGGAATTATTCAGCTAGGCTTGTGCCTTCTCTTGGTGGCCAAATGGGTGTGATAAGTGGTGAATAGGTGCTGATAAGTTATGCACAACTATTCGGCTGATGGTGATGCTTCAAGGATGGCGCCAAAATGAAAGGGGCCTTAGGAAGGTTCATAACCATTTGGCTTGGGTGGTGTCCCTCCACACACTTAGCTAGGTAGCTAGTGTCGCTAGCTGGCCGACTGAAGGAGCTGGTAGTAGTTAGTGGAGCTAATGTTGAGCTGGACGAGTTGAGCTTGAGCTGAGCTAGCTAGCTGACTTAGCTAGCTAAATGTTAAGAGCTGATTTGAGATGATTGGAGCTGCCTTTAGCTAGGTGAGGTGGTCCTTGAGTGTCCTTGAGTTGTCCTCTAGCTACTAGAGTATTTTGGAGCTGAAACGAATCTTTCTTCACTCAGAATCCATCCTTTAGCCATTTGAGCTATCTGGAGCTACTCTTAGCTGGTTGAGCTGGTTTCCTAGTGTTATTGAGCTCTCCTTATGCCTCATGAGTGTTTTTGAGCTGATGGGATGCTAGTAGAGCCTTAAATAATTCAAACACTGTTTTGAGTTCATTCTAATGCTTTAAGATGAAACCAAGCTGACCATTACTCCCTTGAACTGTGGTTATTGTATCCTACAATGAAAACACCAAAAATAATAAGTATGATAATATTAGAGCATATGTAAATAGTATAGGGACTGTTTAGTAATGCAAACTAAGTATGAGGTATAATATGCAACTTAATAGCAAAGATGTGGTTTATGTAATGCATGAATATCATATGATATACAAATGAATGATAACATATGATATTCCAAGCATGTTATATAAAGCATAGTGAATGTGAGTTGAAACGTGCACACATCATGACTCAAAAACTTTACATCCCTGTCAGAAACAATTGACTAAGGAATACCATGCAAACAGACAACATCTCTAAAGAACAAGTTAGCCACATTCACAGCATGATCAGTCTTATGGCATGCAATAAAATGTGACATCTTCGAGAACCTATCAACCACAACAAATATACTATCTCTACTTGTCCTAGTTCTAGGCAGTCCCAAAACAAAATCCATCGAAATATCAGTCCAAGAGGAATCAAGAATAGGTAAAGATAAGTACATACCATGTGGGGAAACCTTCGATTTTGCTTTCCTACAAGTCACACAACGTTCACAGTGCCTTTCAACATCCATGCGCATCTTAGGCCAAAATAGATGCTCCTTCAATGTCTGCAACGTCTTGGTGACTCCAAAGTGATCCATTAGTCCACCTTCATGTGCTTCACGGATCAGAATATCACGCATAGATCCTTGTGGAATGCATATCCTGTTTTCTTTAAAAAGATAGCCATCATGCCTGTAAAACTTTCCATCTGCACCTTTTTCACAAGCATTAAACTTATCTATAAAATTACAATAATCAGTGTATAACTCACGAATATATGCAAATCCAATCAAATGAGAATCAAGGTAATTTAAAAGTGCATATCTGCGTGATAAAGCATCAGCAACGACATTGCCTTTACCCTTTTTGTAATGAATGACATAAGGAAAATACTCAAGAAATTCAACCCATTTAGCATGTCGTTTATTCAATTTATGCTGACTTGTAATGTAGCGTAAAGCCTCATGATCAGTGTGAATCACAAACTCCTTAGGCAACAAATAATGCTGCCAAGTCTCCAATGCCCAAATTAGTGCATACATCTCCTTGTCATAGACAACAATGTTGCTCCACTAAGTTTCTCACTGAAATGTGCAACAATCCTCTTTTCCTATGACAAAACAACACCTATACCAACTCCAGAAGCATCACATTCAACTTCAAACATGTTATCAAAATTAGGTAATGCTAAAACAGGTGCTTTTGTCAAACACTCTTTTATTTTCAGAAAGGTGTCCTCTTGTTCTATACCCCATGAGAAGACTAAATTCTTCTTTACAATCCCGGTTAAGGGGGCGAATAGAACTAAAATTAGGAACAAATCGATGGTAGAAACTAGCTAAACCATGAAACAATCTAACCTGACTAATCGATGTCGGTCGTGGCCATTCTTGAATCGCCTTAATCTTCTCAAGATCGACTTCAACTCCCTGAGAACTAACAATGTAACCAAGAAATGTAAGTTTGTCGGTACAAAACACACATTTCTCCATGTTACCAAACAATCTCTCTTCTCGCAAAGTTTGCAAAACAGTTCTCAAATGTTCTACATGATCCTGCAAAGTCTTGCTATAGATCAAAATATCATCAAAATACACAACACAAAACTTGCCAATAAAAGATCGCAGAACATGATTCATCAAACACATAAAAGTACTAGGTGCATTAGTTAAACAAAAAGGCATCACTAACCATTCATACAGACCTAGCTTCCTCTTGAAGGTTGACTTCCACTCGTCGCCTTCTCTCATGCGAATCTGACGATATCCACTCTTCAAATAAATTTCGGAGAAGATAGTCGCTCCGCATAACTCGTCCAGCATGTCATCGAGTCGAGGAATGGGATATTGTTACTTGATTGTAATCTGGTTCACTGCTCGACAATCAACACACATCCTCCAAGTTCCGTCTTTCTTTAGTACCAACAGCACTGGTACATCACACGGTGGTTTAGTCCTTGCCTAAGAGTATGCTGTCTCGGTAACTAATTAACTTCGTTGTCATTTAGTCCTTCATAGGCAGAATTGGATCCTCCATCAATTCTATCCATTCTAGACTGTAATGGCTCCAATGCAGTAGTCACCACTCATTGCATCATACGTTCCAAGGCTTGCATATGGAGATTCGGTGGTTGCTGTCCACCTGAATTATCATCAGAACCTCTCATTTTAAATAACAAAAACAACAAACAAAACAACACAATATATATAGGTTAGTGAAAAATAAAGAAATGGACCTCACTTCACACACAACAAAGTCTCGCAAATCGCTCCAAAGAAAATCACTCAACAATTGCACTCAACACTCGTGTTTCACTCGGGAGAAAACTTGAATGGCTCTTTTTGTCTCCCCTTCTGTTCTCACCACGCACAATTGCCTTTTTCCACTCGATCTCTCGCAATCAGTTCTTTAAGGAACTAACTCGATCTTTCAGACTTGTTAAATGTGTCAACTTTCAAAGAAAGTAATAAGGTCAAAGAAACAAATGGTTAAAACAAAGCTAGGGCTGGAAAATGAAATAACAAGGCTGGAAAATTAAAAACACGTGAAATGAATGAATTAGGATGACAATGCAACAGAAAATTCAACAACTTACTGCAAAAGAAATGCTTACGATGATCTTATCACCGAACAAACAAGAATAAGTTTGTTTCGGTTGATTTCCAAGCATTTCATGGCATAACTTGAGCATCCTTCATCATTTCAACGAACCAGCACACTTTCGTTTGAAAATTTCAAATCTAGATTTTGTTTTTCCGAACTTTGACTTTGACTTCTGTAATTTTCGAACTCATTTTTTTGTCCTTTTATCTTGTTTTCTTGATTTTTTGAATACAGAACATGCTAAAATCCAACCTCGCTTTGATACCATATGATAAGGGTGTTGCTTGTCGAAACAACGTTCCTTGAGTGATACAGATCTAAGATTGAAGCAAGCATTTCCCTACAAGTGAAACAAAACAAGAAGGTTGATTTAGACTTTGAAATGACACGAAATGAAGAAAGAAAACAAAAGGAAATAAGTGAGAAAGTTGCTGGAATTTTTGGGCATATTTGAAGGAGGAGGAAGATGAATGCTTCAACGTTCATCCATGGCCATCTTAAGTGCTCAAGAATGGAAAAAACTTGCTGGAAAATTGAACAATGAAGAACTCGCACAATTTGTTATGCAAACCCGAATCGAATACGTTCAACGTCAACGAACTTGGACCCTCTAGATAGCAATCTAGGAACCCGAAGTATCAAGGAAATTTGACACAACAAAACTAAGTCTGAAATGTCAAAGAAGTTCTAAAAAGAACCAAATTTGAGAGAAAACTCACAAATAAATTTTTCATTCAAAAAGTCTAAACTTTTGATACATGCATGAGAGGGGTGAAACTAATCATCTTGGAAAAGAAGTTAAAACTATTTTGCAAGTCAGAAACGTCAGTCCAAAAAGGGGTCGCAAGTTTACTGACGTTTCTGACTTGCAAAATAGTTTTAACTTCTTTTCCAAGATGATTAGTTTCACCCCTCTCATGCATGTATCACCTTTCTTGCATTGTTTTTGTACATATATATAGAAGAAAAGAGGGAGGGAGGCCGGCCACTTGTGTGGTTGAATTTGAATTACAAATTAAAAATTCAAACTAAAAAATTAACCAACTAAAACCTCTTTTGGGCGGCATTGCATGAGAGCCATGCAATTTGAACATTGGCAGCATGCTTTGCACATTTAACATGTGCATTTTTGTTTGAAATTCAAACAAATAACTTCTTGCCCTTATCTTGCAATTTTTCACACAATAGGAGAGAGGGGGCTGTTTGGTTCGGCCACACATGCACACACATGTGTCAAGCTTCCACGTGGATGCTTTGTATGATTGGATGCCACCTAGGCTGCCACATGTGCACTGGTACACTCCCCGACATGTAGGACACTTTTCAGCTACTTCTGGACTTATCAGCTGAAGTTGAGCTGACAGGAACTGAGCTAGAATGAGCTAGCTACAAGTGAAGTGAGCTGAGGTCAGCTGGGATCAAAGCCTAGGTTGAATTCATTAGTTTCTGCAAAACTCAAAAACACAAAAAAAAAGAGAAAACAAAAAGATGAAAATTAAAAAAAATCAAATTCGAAATGCCAGCAAATCAAAGTCAAAGTTTGACTTTTCAAAAGTCAAAATTCGAAAAAAAAATCAGAATATTCAAAAAGGACAAAATATGCAAGCAATGTGTTTGATTTGTGTAAACGTTGAAGAAAATGCAATCTCTTGTGTTCTGCAACAATGAGATGCTTGAAATCACCCAAAACGACACTTTCTTTGATTGTTATGTGATAGAGTTGTTGTAGGCCTTTCTTTGCAGCAGTTGTTGATCTTTTCTTCGCATTTTATCTATTTAGTTCAGTAAAGAACTGATTACGAGGGATTGAGTGGGAAAAAGGCAATTGTGTGGTGTGAGAACAGAAGAATAGACAAAAAGAGCCATTTAAAGTATTATCTCGAGTGAAACACGAGTATCTTTGAGTGAAAATCTTTCCTTTCCCTTGGAGCGTCATTGTGAGGCTTTTGTTGTGTGTAGTGAGGTCCATTTTACTCACTTTATTTTATTATTGTTTGCTGTTTGTTTTTTATTTAAAATGATAGGTTCTGATGATAATTCGGGTGGACAGTAGCCACCGAATCTCCAGATGCAAGCCTTGGAATGCATGATGCAACGAGTGGTGACTATTGCATTGGAGCCATTACAGTCTAGAATGGATAAAATTGATGGGTGATCCAATTCTACCCATGAAGGACTAAACGATAATGAAGTTGATCAGTCACCGAGACAACATACTCCTAGGCAAGGACGTGTGCAACAGGTAGACGACAATTTGACTAACATAAAGGTTGCTATTCCTTCTTTTCAGGGACGTACAGATCCTGATGCGTACTTAGCTTGGGAAAGCAAAGTTGAACACATTTTCGAGTGTTACAATTACTCAGAACAAAAGAAGGTTCGTTTAGCAGCAATGGAGTTTGTCGACTATGTCTTTATATGGTGGGATTAGTTACTGCTTAGCCAGAGACGTACAGGTGAAGGTCCAGTGACTACATGGGACGAAATGAAACGAATAATGCGAAAAATGGTTTGTTCCATCTCATTACCATCGTGATTTATATAAGAAATTACAAGGTTTGAAATAGGGTAATCGAAGTGTTGAAGATTACTTTAAGGAGATGGAGATGGCCATGATGCGTGCAAACATCAAGGAAGATCGAGAAGCAGCCATGGCACATTTTCTTGCAGGTTTGAATGCTGAAATTGCTAACGTTGTTGAGTTGCAGCATTATGTCAAGGTGGATGACATTGTGCACATGGCGATAAAGATTAAGCGACAACAATGTAGAAAGTCTTCTAACCGAGGTAATATACCTTTTAAGTCTTTTCTCATCCATCATATACTCCTAACACTTCTAGGAAGCAAGCACCGCAAGCACCGCTTCAGATTAAAGGGAAGGCAGAATCAAGTAAACCGAAGCCACCCATTACTGATAATGGGCGCAATAAGCAAGTGGTGATGCAGGAACGAACAAGGGACATCCAATGCTTCAAGTGCCTTGGCAGATGGCATGTTGCGAGCAATGTCCTAATAGGAGAACCATGCTGATGCGTGAGAATGGAGAGATTGAGTCTGACTTTGAAGACGAAGAACATGATCCTTTACCAGTGGATGTTAAGGATGATTGTGATGAAGATTTACAGACATTCATGACAGGAGAGGCACTTGTCATCAAGATAAGTTTGAATGGCAAACCTACACAAGACAACCAACAAAGAGAGAACATCTTTCATACAAGATGTCAACGATAAGGTATGTGTTGTCATTATTGATGGTGGTAGTTGTACTAACGCGGGGGAGAGGTACGAGTCACTAAGCATGTTTTGGTACCATTTACCATTGGGATGTACAAGGATGAAGTCCTTTGTGATGTTGTTTCAATGGATGCATGTCACTTACTTTTGGGACGTCCATGGCAGTACGATAAAGGTACATTACATGATGGTATTACAAATCGATATTCTTTTATGCATGCATGCAATAAGATCACCTTAGCACCTTTGACACCAAAGCTAGTTGATAGAGTAGCGCAATTGTGGATTTGGAAGCCTTCAATCAAGTTGTTGCAAGAACTAGGGGCTCTAGACTCAATCAAGAAGATTAAGAGCAGATCTGAAAATTCAAGAGAAAAGAGAAGGGCTTTTCTTGAAAATTTCAGATTTAAGGCTGGAAAATTAAAGAAACAAAGATAAGAAAGAAGATTAAGGAAAAAATAATAAGAGCTAAAATAAAAAGATTGAAAAAGGTTGAAAGAGAGGTAGATAAAACAAATCTGAAAATTCAGCTTTGTTTATGGCTATGGAGATGACATGAAGTTGAAGATGGAGATGGCTTGATGGATTTGTGGTAGTTTTGTCCTCGGCACCCTCTTAGACGCAATTACCTAAGCAAGCAACCTTAAGCGGCTCTAACCCACCCTCCTAGACGTGATTACCTAGGCAAGCAGGAGTGTGAAGATGATCTCCCTCACAAGAACTCGTCGAACTTATGTTGAAAAAGACTTCTAAGGCACAAGTAATCAGCACTTGCAAAAACAAACTCACTAAATATTTCATTAATCAAAGAAAATCTGAATAATCTCCATTACAATGGTGGAGGCTTCATCCTTTTATAGGTGAAGGATAGCCAAAGTAATCTAACTTTTACTAAAACTAGGAAACCCTAATTTAATTAAAAAATAAAAGAAAAACAGCCTTTAAACTCCTTGTGCTTGGGCTGCAAGTGATAAGCTGATAAGTGCAGGTGATAAGTTGATAAGAGTTGCTTGGGAGAAGGGTGGCTGGTTCCTAAAGTATATAAAACCCTAAAAACATAATTTAAATGCTAATAATTAAGTCGGGCTAAGTCTAATTCGTCCAAAAGCCTTATATAATAGCTTTTGGGCTGAATTTTACAAATTCCCGTAATAATCTCGTATCCAGTTTTCTGCATGCTCAGTCTTCAGTAAAATGGACGTATCTTGAGTTCCCGATGTCCGATTGATGCGTTTCAAGATGCGTTGGAAAGGTAACTGAATGCCGGTCAATTTGTTAAAAGACAACTTTGCCCAGAAATGCCAGGATCCCATCCGAAATGTCGTCTCAAGTTGGCTGACTTTCCAGACTTCACAAACAAATTCAACTTCTTGTCCAATATGCATTGCTTTAGCCCTCCCATGCATGTATCATTCCCCCACTCCTCAAAAGGATTCGTCCTCGAATCAAAAACAATAAAAGAAGGACGTTTAACAATGGCAATCCAAACAGAATCTTTGTCATATGTGGAATGATCCAATTGAGCTCCTCTTAATGGTTCAACAAAATCCTGAAAAAAGAACTCAAAGCCACTCGAAACAATGATGTTATGGTTAGGTCGAAAAAAATCTCTCTTTATTTTTTTCTCGTCTTTTTCATTTGGACATTGTTCGACTTTTACCTCATGTTTATTTTCACTCACCAAAATTGGGCCATTAATTTGACTTTTATTGCTCTCGGCCTCTTGACTCTTGGTCTTTTTCAAATAAGATAACTCACATACCCAATTCCTCTCACAAATAATATCATCGAAATACAATTTCTGTAGAGGATGAAGTGTTTCTAACATAATGATAGGACGATAATCAAATAAAGGGTTAGAATCACACTTACTTTCTTGGGAGGTTGTTGATGAATCAAGAGAACTGACTACTAAGCACGAAAGATTGTCTTGATTTATGGGTTCAAGTGTTTCTTCTTCCGAAACGTCATCTTCTGGGGGTATTTGCTCATTATTGGGTAAGGTTAAACTCTCAGTAGTGACATCTTCCCCATGTTCTCGAGGATAACAAATTTCTTCGACATCTTGCTTTCCTCGGTCTTCTTCGACATGACTCACCGACGGTTGTTCATTATCCTTTTGGAATAGCGATGATTCTTCTTCCTTCGGCGTCGTACTACTAGAGTCGAATAGTGCATTAGTAGGGCTGTGAAAAGATGAAGGTTGAGATGTACCTTTATAAAAAAAGGAGTATTTCTTCCGACAAGTCTTGGATTCTTGTTGTTGGTAATGTTTGGGAATGAATCGCTCTCTCGTGACCTTTTTAAGTTCATCCCATGTTCTTATTTTGGCTTCACCATTGAGACGTCTATCTCGTTGTAATAAACGCCACCATAGTACTGCATATTCCTCGAACTTTAGGGCCACTAATGAAGCTTGATCTTCCTCGGGATATCCGTAACAACCAAACAAGAAATCAACCCTCTTTTCCCAATCACAATAACCATCAGGATCATACCTTCCTTGAAAAGAAGGTATTCTGAAATTTGGGATGGCCAAAGTGTGTGCGGTTCGCCTTGGTTTAGTTCGCTTTTCTTCACAAAAATTGAATGAATGCTTCAGTTTGGTCAATGAAGGCTTTCCTCGAAAAGTAGAACCCATAGTATCATGTTGTTTTGCACGAGGCTTGTCTCTGTGAAACATCCTGGAACACTCAAATTTACAAAGGTGAAAAACAAGAGAAAGAAAACTAGAAATCTCACTAAACACTCCAAGAAAGAAATACTTAGCGAGGCAAGTAAGCCGATCTTGTACTCTTTAAAGACCTTCCTGCCACAAGTCAACAAGTTATAATCGGAGTTTAATCCTAACAATGAGTCCTATTTGTACTAGGAGTCCAATGAAAGGCTAGACACCAATTGAAATATAGTCGCAAGAAGGAAGAATTACAATGCAACTTGTTTAATCCTACTCACACCAGAATAGAGAAGGTGTTAATGGCGTAAGAGAAGAAAGAAAAGCAAAACAAATGAACTTAAATAACTAAAGAGTAGAAAAGAAAAAAACTAGAAAGATGGAAATCCAAAACCCGGAAACAACTTGAAGAAAGAAATCCAAAGTTGAACCCACTTCAATGTGATGCTTGCAGCGATGGATGATGTTGATCTTGATGATTCTTGAAGGTAGTTGGCGGCTAGGTATGATCTTTCTCACTTTTCTTCAGTTTCAGATTTTGCTTTTGTTTTTTTTTCTTTTCTTTTCTTTTCTTTTCTCTTTTCTTTTGCTTTTTCTAATTCTGCTCAATTTTGATCCACTTTGTTCGAGGTGTTCCCGATGTCAAAAAATTATGAAATTTTATGTGGCGACTCCTCCAATGGTGTAGATCAGATCTGGAAATTTTCAGCTCAAAATTCGTTCGTTTGAATTTTGCGAATTTTCCCCTTTTATTCGAATTTTTCACCCAAAACGCCAAAATTCTTGCCAAGAATCGTCCCAAATCTGATACCAAATGATAGAGTAGCGCAATCTTGGATTTGGAAGCCTTCAATCAAGTTGTTGCAAGAACTAGGGGCTCTAGACTCAATCAAGAAGATTAAGAGCAGATCTGAAAATTCAAGAGAAAAGAGAAGGGCTTTTCTTGAAAATTTCAGATTTAAGGCTGGAAAATTAAAGAAACAAAGATAAGAAAGAAGATTAAGGAAAAAATAATAAGAGCTAAAATAAAAAGATTGAAAAAGGTTGAAAGAGAGGTAGATAAAACAAATCTGAAAATTCAGCTTTGTTTATGGCTATGGAGATGGCATGAAGTTGAAGATGGAGATGGCTTGATGGATTTGTGGTAGTTTTGTCCTCGGCACCCTCTTAGACGCAATTACCTAAGCAAGCAACCTCAAGCGGCTCTAACCCACCCTCCTAGACGTGATTACCTAGGCAAGCAGGAGTGTGAAGATGATCTCCCTCACAAGAACTCGTCGAACTTATGTTGAAGAAGACTTCTAAGGCACAAGTAATCAGCACTTGCAAAAACAAACTCACTAAATATTTCATTAATCAAAGAAAATCTGAATAATCTCCATTACAATGGTGGAGGCTTCATCCTTTTATAGGTGAAGGATAGCCAAAGTAATCTAACTTTTACTAAAACTAGGAAACCCTAATTTAATTAAAAAATAAAAGAAAAACAGCCTTTAAACTCCTTGTGCTTGGGCTGCAAGTGATAAGCTGATAAGTGCAGGTGATAAGTTGATAAGAGTTGCTTGGGAGAAGGGTGGCTGGTTCCTAAAGTATATAAAACCCTAAAAACATAATTTAAATGCTAATAATTAAGTTGGGCTAAGTCTAATTCGTCCAAAAGCCTTATATAATAGCTTTTGGGCTGAATTTTACAAATTCCCGTAATAATCCCGTATCCAGTTTTCTGCATGCGCAGTCTTCAGTAAAATGGATGTATCTTGAGTTCCCGATGTCCGATTGATGCGTTTCAAGATGCGTTGGAAAGGTAACTGAATGCCGGTCAATTTGTTAAATGACAACTTTGCCCAGAAATGCCAGGATCCCATCCGAAATGTCGTCTCAAGTTGGCTGACTTTCCAGACTTCACAAACAAATTCAACTTCTTGTCCAATATGCATTGCTTTAGCCCTCCCATGCATGTATCATTCCCCCACTCCTCAAAAGGATTCGTCCTCGAATCAAAAACAATAAAAGAAGGACGTTTAACAATGGCAATCCAAACAGAATCTTTGTCATATGTGGAATGATCCAATTGAGCTCCTCTTAATGGTTCAACAAAATCCTGAAAAAAGAACTCAAAGCCACTCGAAACAATGATGTTATGGTTAGGTCGAAAAAAATCTCTCTTTATTTTTTTCTCGTCTTTTTCATTTGGAAATTGTTCGACTTTTACCTCATGTTTATTTTCACTCACCAAAATTGGGCCATTAATTTGACTTTTATTGCTCTCGGCCTCTTGACTCTTGGTCTTTTTCAAATAAGATAACTCACATACCCAATTCCTCTCACAAATAATATCATCGAAATACAATTTCTGTAGAGGATGAAGTGTTTCTAACATAATGATAGGACGATAATCAAATAAAGGGTTAGAATCACACTTACTTTCTTGGGAGGTTGTTGATGAATCAAGAGAACTGACTACTAAGCACGAAAGATTGTCTTGATTTATGGGTTCAAGTGTTTCTTCTTCCGAAACGTCATCTTCTGGGGGTATTTGCTCATTATTGGGTAAGGTTAAACTCTCAGTAGTGACATCTTCCCCATGTTCTCGAGGATAACAAATTTCTTCGACATCTTGCTTTCCTCGGTCTTCTTCGACATGACTCACCGACGGTTGTTCATTATCCTTTTGGAATAGCGATGATTCTTCTTCCTTCGGCGTCGTACTACTAGAGTCGAATAGTGCATTAGTAGGGCTGTGAAAAGATGAAGGTTGAGATGTACCTTTATAAAAAAAGGAGTATTTCTTCCGACAAGTCTTGGATTCTTGTTGTTGGTAATGTTTGGGAATGAATCGCTCTCTCGTGACCTTTTTAAGTTCATCCCATGTTCTTATTTTGGCTTCACCATTGAGACGTCTATCTCGTTGTAATAAACGCCACCATAGTACTGCATATTCCTCGAACTTTAGGGCCACTAATGAAGCTTGATCTTCCTCGGGGTATCCGTAACAACCAAACAAGAAATCAACCCTCTTTTCCCAATCACAATAACCATCAGGATCATACCTTCCTTGAAAAGAAGGTATTCTGAAATTTGGGATGGCCAAAGTGTGTGCGGTTCGCCTTGGTTTAGTTCGCTTTTCTTCACAAAAATTGAATGAATGCTTCAGTTTGGTCAATGAAGGCTTTCCTCGAAAAGTAGAACCCATAGTATCATGTTGTTTTGCACGAGGCTTGTCTCTGTGAAACATCCTGGAACACTCAAATTTACAAAGGTGAAAAACAAGAGAAAGAAAACTAGAAATCTCACTAAACACTCCAAGAAAGAAATACTTAGCGAGGCAAGTAAGCCGATCTTGTACTCTTTAAAGACCTTCCTGCCACAAGTCAACAAGTTATAATCGGAGTTTAATCCTAACAATGAGTCCTATTTGTACTAGGAGTCCAATGAAAGGCTAGACACCAATTGAAATATAGTCGCAAGAAGGAAGAATTACAATGCAACTTGTTTAATCCTACTCACACCAGAATAGAGAAGGTGTTAATGGCGTAAGAGAAGAAAGAAAAGCAAAACAAATGAACTTAAATAACTAAAGAGTAGAAAAGAAAAAAACTAGAAAGATGGAAATCCAAAACCCGGAAACAACTTGAAGAAAGAAATCCAAAGTTGAACCCACTTCAATGTGATGCTTGCAGCGATGGATGATGTTGATCTTGATGATTCTTGAAGGTAGTTGGCGGCTAGGTATGATCTTTCTCACTTTTCTTCAGTTTCAGATTTTGCTTTTGTTTTTTTTTTCTTTTCTTTTCTTTTCTTTTCTCTTTTCTTTTGCTTTTTCTAATTCTGCTCAATTTTGATCCACTTTGTTCGAGGTGTTCCCGATGTCAAAAAATTATGAAATTTTATGTGGCGACTCCTCCAATGGTGTAGATCAGATCTGGAAATTTTCAGCTCAAAATTCGTTCGTTTGAATTTTGCGAATTTTCCCCTTTTATTCGAATTTTTCACCCAAAACGCCAAAATTCTTGCCAAGAATCGTCCCAAATCTGATACCAAATGATAGAGTAGCGCAATCTTGGATTTGGAAGCCTTCAATCAAGTTGTTGCAAGAACTAGGGGCTCTAGACTCAATCAAGAAGATTAAGAGCAGATCTGAAAATTCAAGAGAAAAGAGAAGGGCTTTTCTTGAAAATTTCAGATTTAAGGCTGGAAAATTAAAGAAACAAAGATAAGAAAGAAGATTAAGGAAAAAATAATAAGAGCTAAAATAAAAAGATTGAAAAAGGTTGAAAGAGAGGTAGATAAAACAAATCTGAAAATTCAGCTTTGTTTATGGCTATGGAGATGGCATGAAGTTGAAGATGGAGATGGCTTGATGGATTTGTGGTAGTTTTGTCCTCGGCACCCTCTTAGACGCAATTACCTAAGCAAGCAACCTCAAGCGGCTCTAACCCACCCTCCTAGACGTGATTACCTAGGCAAGCAGGAGTGTGAAGATGATCTCCCTCACAAGAACTCGTCGAACTTATGTTGAAGAAGACTTCTAAGGCACAAGTAATCAGCACTTGCAAAAACAAACTCACTAAATATTTCATTAATCAAAGAAAATCTGAATAATCTCCATTACAATGGTGGAGGCTTCATCCTTTTATAGGTGAAGGATAGCCAAAGTAATCTAACTTTTACTAAAACTAGGAAACCCTAATTTAATTAAAAAATAAAAGAAAAACAGCCTTTAAACTCCTTGTGCTTGGGCTGCAAGTGATAAGCTGATAAGTGCAGGTGATAAGTTGATAAGAGTTGCTTGGGAGAAGGGTGGCTGGTTCCTAAAGTATATAAAACCCTAAAAACATAATTTAAATGCTAATAATTAAGTTGGGCTAAGTCTAATTCGTCCAAAAGCCTTATATAATAGCTTTTGGGCTGAATTTTACAAATTCCCGTAATAATCCCGTATCCAGTTTTCTGCATGCGCAGTCTTCAGTAAAATGGATGTATCTTGAGTTCCCGATGTCCGATTGATGCGTTTCAAGATGCGTTGGAAAGGTAACTGAATGCCGGTCAATTTGTTAAATGACAACTTTGCCCAGAAATGCCAGGATCCCATCCGAAATGTCGTCTCAAGTTGGCTGACTTTCCAGACTTCACAAACAAATTCAACTTCTTGTCCAATATGCATTGCTTTAGCCCTCCCATGCATGTATCATTCCCCCACTCCTCAAAAGGATTCGTCCTCGAATCAAAAACAATAAAAGAAGGACGTTTAACAATGGCAATCCAAACAGAATCTTTGTCATATGTGGAATGATCCAATTGAGCTCCTCTTAATGGTTCAACAAAATCCTGAAAAAAGAACTCAAAGCCACTCGAAACAATGATGTTATGGTTAGGTCGAAAAAAATCTCTCTTTATTTTTTTCTCGTCTTTTTCATTTGGAAATTGTTCGACTTTTACCTCATGTTTATTTTCACTCACCAAAATTGGGCCATTAATTTGACTTTTATTGCTCTCGGCCTCTTGACTCTTGGTCTTTTTCAAATAAGATAACTCACATACCCAATTCCTCTCACAAATAATATCATCGAAATACAATTTCTGTAGAGGATGAAGTGTTTCTAACATAATGATAGGACGATAATCAAATAAAGGGTTAGAATCACACTTACTTTCTTGGGAGGTTGTTGATGAATCAAGAGAACTGACTACTAAGCACGAAAGATTGTCTTGATTTATGGGTTCAAGTGTTTCTTCTTCCGAAACGTCATCTTCTGGGGGTATTTGCTCATTATTGGGTAAGGTTAAACTCTCAGTAGTGACATCTTCCCCATGTTCTCGAGGATAACAAATTTCTTCGACATCTTGCTTTCCTCGGTCTTCTTCGACATGACTCACCGACGGTTGTTCATTATCCTTTTGGAATAGCGATGATTCTTCTTCCTTCGGCGTCGTACTACTAGAGTCGAATAGTGCATTAGTAGGGCTGTGAAAAGATGAAGGTTGAGATGTACCTTTATAAAAAAAGGAGTATTTCTTCCGACAAGTCTTGGATTCTTGTTGTTGGTAATGTTTGGGAATGAATCGCTCTCTCGTGACCTTTTTAAGTTCATCCCATGTTCTTATTTTGGCTTCACCATTGAGACGTCTATCTCGTTGTAATAAACGCCACCATAGTACTGCATATTCCTCGAACTTTAGGGCCACTAATGAAGCTTGATCTTCCTCGGGGTATCCGTAACAACCAAACAAGAAATCAACCCTCTTTTCCCAATCACAATAACCATCAGGATCATACCTTCCTTGAAAAGAAGGTATTCTGAAATTTGGGATGGCCAAAGTGTGTGCGGTTCGCCTTGGTTTAGTTCGCTTTTCTTCACAAAAATTGAATGAATGCTTCAGTTTGGTCAATGAAGGCTTTCCTCGAAAAGTAGAACCCATAGTATCATGTTGTTTTGCACGAGGCTTGTCTCTGTGAAACATCCTGGAACACTCAAATTTACAAAGGTGAAAAACAAGAGAAAGAAAACTAGAAATCTCACTAAACACTCCAAGAAAGAAATACTTAGCGAGGCAAGTAAGCCGATCTTGTACTCTTTAAAGACCTTCCTGCCACAAGTCAACAAGTTATAATCGGAGTTTAATCCTAACAATGAGTCCTATTTGTACTAGGAGTCCAATGAAAGGCTAGACACCAATTGAAATATAGTCGCAAGAAGGAAGAATTACAATGCAACTTGTTTAATCCTACTCACACCAGAATAGAGAAGGTGTTAATGGCGTAAGAGAAGAAAGAAAAGCAAAACAAATGAACTTAAATAACTAAAGAGTAGAAAAGAAAAAAACTAGAAAGATGGAAATCCAAAACCCGGAAACAACTTGAAGAAAGAAATCCAAAGTTGAACCCACTTCAATGTGATGCTTGCAGCGATGGATGATGTTGATCTTGATGATTCTTGAAGGTAGTTGGCGGCTAGGTATGATCTTTCTCACTTTTCTTCAGTTTCAGATTTTGCTTTTGTTTTTTTTTCTTTTCTTTTCTTTTCTTTTCTCTTTTCTTTTGCTTTTTCTAATTCTGCTCAATTTTGATCCACTTTGTTCGAGGTGTTCCCGATGTCAAAAAATTATGAAATTTTATGTGGCGACTCCTCCAATGGTGTAGATCAGATCTGGAAATTTTCAGCTCAAAATTCGTTCGTTTGAATTTTGCGAATTTTCCCCTTTTATTCGAATTTTTCACCCAAAACGCCAAAATTCTTGCCAAGAATCGTCCCAAATCTGATACCAAATGATAGAGTAGCGCAATCTTGGATTTGGAAGCCTTCAATCAAGTTGTTGCAAGAACTAGGGGCTCTAGACTCAATCAAGAAGATTAAGAGCAGATCTGAAAATTCAAGAGAAAAGAGAAGGGCTTTTCTTGAAAATTTCAGATTTAAGGCTGGAAAATTAAAGAAACAAAGATAAGAAAGAAGATTAAGGAAAAAATAATAAGAGCTAAAATAAAAAGATTGAAATAGGTTGAAAGAGAGGTAGATAAAACAAATCTGAAAATTCAGCTTTGTTTATGGCTATGGAGATGGCATGAAGTTGAAGATGGAGATGGCTTGATGGATTTGTGGTAGTTTTGTCCTCGGCACCCTCTTAGACGCAATTACCTAAGCAAGCAACCTCAAGCGGCTCTAACCCACCCTCCTAGACGTGATTACCTAGGCAAGCAGGAGTGTGAAGATGATCTCCCTCACAAGAACTCGTCGAACTTATGTTGAAGAAGACTTCTAAGGCACAAGTAATCAGCACTTGCAAAAACAAACTCACTAAATATTTCATTAATCAAAGAAAATCTGAATAATCTCCATTACAATGGTGGAGGCTTCATCCTTTTATAGGTGAAGGATAGCCAAAGTAATCTAACTTTTACTAAAACTAGGAAACCCTAATTTAATTAAAAAATAAAAGAAAAACAGCCTTTAAACTCCTTGTGCTTGGGCTGCAAGTGATAGGCTGATAAGTGCAGGTGATAAGTTGATAAGAGTTGCTTGGGAGAAGGGTGGCTGGTTCCTAAAGTATATAAAACCCTAAAAACATAATTTAAATGCTAATAATTAAGTCGGGCTAAGTCTAATTCGTCCAAAAGCCTTATATAATAGCTTTTGGGCTGAATTTTACAAATTCCCGTAATAATCCCGTATCCAGTTTTCTGCATGCGCAGTCTTCAGTAAAATGGATGTATCTTGAGTTCCCGATGTCCGATTGATGCGTTTCAAGATGCGTTGGAAAGGTAACTGAATGCCGGTCAATTTGTTAAATGACAACTTTGCCCAGAAATGCCAGGATCCCATCCGAAATGTCGTCTCAAGTTGGCTGACTTTCCAGACTTCACAAACAAATTCAACTTCTTGTCCAATATGCATTGCTTTAGCCCTCCCATGCATGTATCACTAGTGCAAGAAGATCAAGTTCGTTTGAGAAAGAATGTCAGAAGCCAAAGGAAAGAAGAAGATGGACGTGTGTAAAAGTAGCAAAGAAATCATGAAATGTCTTTCCTCTCAACAAATTGTGATTCTATTACTGCTTAAAGAAAATTTTTTGTTGACAGATTTGCCTACTGATTTGCCTGCTACGATTTCATCTCTTTTGCAGGAATTCGAGGATGTTTTTCCTGAAGAAACACCAAGCGATTTACCTCCTCTTCGAGGTATAGAACATCAAATCGATTTCATTCTAGGAGCTACTATTCCTAATCGACCAGCTTATCAAAGTAACCCTGAAGAAATGAAAGAACTTCAAAGGCAGATAACTAAATTGATGGAAAAGGGGTACATTCAAGAAAGTTTGAGTCTGTGTGTTGTACCAGTGCTATTAGTGCCAAAGAAAAACGGTTCTTGGAGGATGTGTGTTGATTTCCCAGCAGTGAATCAAATCACCATCAAATACTGACATCCTATTCCTCGCCTCGATGACATGCTGGACGAGTTATGTGGTGTGTGTATCTTCTCTAAGATAGACTTAAAGAGTGGATATCATCAGATTCGCATGCGAGAAGGTGACGAGTGGAAGACGACCTTCAAAATGAAACTTGGTTTATATGAATGGTTAGTAATGCTTTTTGGTTTAACTAATGCACCAAGTACTTTTATGAGGCTGATGAATCATGTGTTGCAACCTTACATTGGTAAATTTTGTGTTGTTTACTTTGATGATATCCTTATATATAGTTGATCTTTGCAGGAGCATGAGGAACATTTGAGAAATGTTCTTGGTACATTGAGATAAGAAAGATTGTATGGTAGTCTGAAGAAATGTGTGTTTTGTACTGATAAAGTTACCTTTCTTGGATTTTATGTAAGTGCACAGGGAGTAGAGGTCGATCCTGAGAAGAGTAAGGCGATTCAAAAATGGCCACGACCGACATCGATTAGTCAGGTTAGATTGTTTCATGGTTTAACTAGTTTCTACCGTCGGTTTGTTCCCCATTTTAGTTCTATTACCACTCCCTTAACCAGGATTGTAAAGAAGAATTCAGTCTTCTCATGGGGTAAAGAACAAGAGGACGCCTTTATGAAAATTAAAGACTGTTTGACAAAAGCGCATGTTTTAGCATTACCTGATTTTGATAAAATGTTTGAAATTGAATGTGATGCTTCTAAAGTGGGTATAGGTGCTGTTTTGTCATAGGAAAAGAGGCTCGTTGCATATTTTAGTGAGAAACTTAGTGGAGCAACGTCGAACTATCTAGTCTACGACAAAGAGATGTATGCACTGATTTGGGCATTGGAGACTTGGCAGCATTATTTGTTGCCTAAGGAGTTCGTGATTCATACTGATCATGAGGCTTTGCGACACATTACAGGTCATCATAAACTGAATAAACGACATGCTAAGTGGGTGGAATTTCTTGAGTCTTTTCCTTATGTTATTCGTTACAAAAAGTGTAAAGACAACGTGATACATGCATGGGAGGGCTAAAACAATGCATATTGGACAAGAAACTGAATCTATTTGTGAAGTCTTGAAAGTCAGCCAACTTGAGACGACATTTCGGATGGGATCTGGGCATGTCTAGGCAGATAACAAATTGACTGCCATTCAGTTACCTTTCCAACGCAACTTGAAACACATCAATCGAACATCGGGAACTTAAGATTCACCCATTTTACTGAAGACTGCGCATGCAGAAATCTGGATACGGGATTATTACGGGATTTTGTAAAATTCAGCCCAAAAGCTATTATATAAAGCTTTTGGACGAATTAGACTTAGCCCAACTTAATTATTAATATTTAAATTATGTTTTTAGGGTTTTATATACTTTAGGAACCAGCCACCCTTCTCCCAAGCAGCTCTTATCAGCTTATCACTTGCACTTATCAGCTTATCACTTGCAGCCCAAGCACAAGGAGTTTAAAGGCTATCTTTATTTTATTTTTTAATTAAATTAGGGTTTCCTAGTTTTAGTAGAAGTTAAATTACTTTGTCTATCCTTCACCTATAAAAGGATGAAGCCTCCATCATTACAAAGTAGATTATTCAGATTTTCTATGATTAATGAAATATTTAGTGAGTTTGTTTTTGGAAGTGCTGATTACTTGTGCCTTAAAAGTCTTCTTCAACATAAGTTCGACGTGTTCTTGTGAGGGAGATCATCTTCGCACTCCTGCTTGCCTAGGTAATTACGTCTAGGAGGGTGGGTTAGAGCCGCTTGAGGTTGCTTGGTTAGGTAATTGGGTCTAAGAGAGTGCCAAGGACAAAACCATCACAAATCCATCAAACCATCTCCATCTTCACGCCATCTCCATCATCCATAAACAAAAACGAATTCCCAGATTTGTTTTATCTATCCTCCTTTTAATCTTTTTGTTTTAATACTTATTATCTATCCCCTAATCTTTCTTCTTACCTTCGATTCTTTGAGTTTTCAGTCTTGGATCTGAATTTTTCAAGAAAAGTCATTCTCTTTTATCTTGAATTTTCAGATCTGCTCCTAATCTTCTTGATTGAGTCTAGAGCCCCTAGTTCTTGCAACAACTTGATTGAAGACTTCCAAATCCATAATTGCACTACTCTATCATTTGGTATCAGATTTGGGACGATTCTTGGCAAGAATTTTGGCGTTTTTGGTGAAAATTTTGAATAAAAGGGGAAAATTCGCAAAAATCAAACAAACGAAATTTGAGCTGAAAATTTCCAGATTAGATCTAAACTATTGTAGGAGTCACCACAAAAAATTTCAAAATTTTTTGACTTCAGGAACACCTCGAACAAAGTGGATCAAGTTGCTGCATATTTCAGGGTTTTTTTGGGTTTTCTGGTCTTCTTTCATTCTTAACTACTTGTTTTCATTTGTTTTACCTTTTTATTTTCTTCTATACATTATCTAACACTTTCTTTATTCTTGTGTTAGTAGGAAATTAAAAGTTGCATACATTTCTTTCTCCTTACAGCTAGAATTCAATTGGTGTCATACCTTTCATTAGACTCCTAGTACAAACAGGACTCATTGTTAGGATTAAACTCCGATTATAACTTGTTGACTTGTGGCAGGAAGGTATTTAAAGAGTACAAGATCGACTTACTTGCCTCGCTAAGTATTTCTTTCTTGGAGTGTTTAGTGAGATTCCTAGTTTTCTTTCTTTTGTTTTCCACCTTTGTAAATTTGAGTGTTCCAAGATGTTTCACTGAGACAAGCCTCTTGCAAAACAACATGTACTTTGAGTTCTACTTATCGAGGAAAGCCTTCCTTGACCAAACCGAGGAATTCGTTCAATTTTTATGATGAAAGGCGAACTGAACCAAGGCGAACCGCACACACTTTGGCAATCCCAAAATTCAAAATACCTTCTTTTCAAGGAAGGTGTGATCATGATGGTTATTGTGATTGGGAAATTAGGGTTGATTTCCTGTTTGATTGTTACGTATATCCCGAGGAAGATCAAGCTCCATTAGTGGCCGTAAAGTTCGAGGAATATGCAGTACTATGGTGGCGTTTATTACAACGAGATAGGTGTCTCAATGGTGAAGCCAAAATAAGAACATGGGCTGAACTTAAAAAGGTCATGAGAGAGCAATTCGTTCCCAAACATTACCAACGACAAGAATCCAAGACTTGTCATAAAAAATACTCCTCTTTTGATAAAGGTACATCTCAACCTTCATCTTTTCACAGCCCTACTAATGCACTATTCGACTCTAGTAGTACGACGCTGAAGGAAGAAGAATCATTGCTAGTTCAACAGGATAATGAACAACCATCGGTGAGTCATGTCGAAAAAGACCAAGGAAAACAAGATGACGAAGAAATTTGTTATCCTCGAGAACATGCGGAAGATGTCACTACTGAGAGTTTAACCTTACCCAATAATGAGCAAATACTTTTAGAAGATGATGTTTCAAAAGAAGAAACACTTGAACCCATAAATCAAGACAATCTTTCATGCTTAGTAGTGAGTTCTCTTGATTCACCAACAACCTCCCAAGAAAGTAAGTGTGATACTAACCCTTTATTTGATTTTCGTCCTATCATTATGTTAGAAACACTTCATCCTCTTCAGAAATTGTATTTCGATGATATTTTTTGTGAGAGGAATTGGGTATGTGAGTTATCTTATTTGAAAACAGACCGAGAGTCAAGAGGCCGAGAGCAATAAAAGTCAAATTAATGGCCCAATTTTGGTGAGAGAAAAGAAACATGAGGTAAAAGTCGAACAATGTCCAAATGAAAAAGGCAAGAAAAAGATAAAGAGAGCTTTTTTTCGACCTAACCATAACTCCATTGTTTCGAGTTGCTTTGAATATTTTTTTCAGGATTTTGTTGAACCGTTGAGAGGAGCTCAATTGGATCACTCCACCTATGACAAAGATTCCTTTTCGATTGCCATTGTTAAACATCCTTCTTTTACTATTTCTGATTCGAGGATGAATCCCTTTGAGGAGAGGGGGAATATGCATGAGAGGACTACATCAATGCATATTGGACAAGAAGCTGAATCTGTTTGTGAAGTATGGAAAGTTAGCCAACTTGAGACGACATTTTGTATGGGATCCAGGAATTTCTAGGCAGAGTTGTCTTCTAACAACTTGACCGTCATTCAGTTGCCTTTCCAACGCATCTTGAAACACATCAATCAGACAACAGGAACTCAAGATATGCTGATTTTACTGAAGACTGCGCATGCAGAAAACTGGATACGGGATTATTACGGGATTTTGTAAAATTCAGCCCAAAAGCTATAATATAAAGCTTTTGGACGAATTAGACTTAGCTCAACTTAATTATTAACATCTAAATTATGTTTTTAGGGTTTTATATACTTTAGGAACCAGCCACCCTTCTCCCAAGCAGCTCTTATCAGCTTATCACTTGCACTTATCAGCTTATCACTTGCAGCTCAAGCACAAGGAGTTTAAAGGCTATTTTTATTTTATTTTTTAATTAAATTAGGGTTTCCCAATTTTAGTAGATATTAAATTACTTTGGCTATCCTTCACCTATAAAAGGATGAAGCCTCCATCATTGTAAAGCAGATTATTCAGATTTTCTTTGATTAATGAAATATTTAGTGAGTTTGTTTTTGCAAGTGCTGATTACTTGTGCCATAGAAGTCTTCTTCAACATAAGTTCGATGAGTTCTTGTGAGGGAGATCATCTTCACACTCCTGCTTGCCTAGGTAATTGCTTCTATGATGGTGGGTTAGAGTCGCTTGAGGTTGCTTGCTTAGGTAATTTCGTCTAAGAGGAAGCTGAGGACAAAACCATCAAGCTATCTCCATCTTCAACTTCACGCCATCTCCATCATCCATAAACAAAACTGAATTTCCAGATTAGTTTAACAACGTTCCTTGTCTGTAACGGATCTAGGATAGTAGCAAGCATATCTCTGCAAGAAAAACAAATATGGACATTTTTAGGATCAAAATAACAAGAAAAATAAAAAGAAACAAAGAAAAAGGGTGTAGAAATTTCTGGACATATTTGGACGACGAAGAAGACGAATCCTTCAAAGGGAGTTCATGGCTGTTTCGGTGCCCCAAAATGGCAGAAATGTTGCTGGAAATTCAGCGGAAATTCGGCAATGTTAAACTCGAAAGAACCTGCACAATCTACTGAGCAAACCCAAATTGAATATGTCTAACGTCAAAGGACTTGGACCCACTAGATAGCGATCTAGGAACCCGAAGTATCAAGTAAAAGTTTGACACAACAAACGTCTGAAATGCAAAAGAAAGTTCGGTGAAAAACTGAAATTGAGAGAATAATCTCACAAAAAAAATTTATTCATAAACTATCTACCCTTACAAATGAATTCAGATTACATATGTATAGCATACAAGAGAGGGGCTGCCGAAATTAAATGTATGGCTGAAAATTAAAGAAACAATTTTGAATTTGAAATAAAAACTTCTCTTCTTGGCGGAAATGCATTTCAGCCATGCAATTTCAAATGATGTGCGCCAACTTGAAAGAGCACATGTTTAATGTGCAACTATTTTGAATTTCAAAGTGAACCACTTCTTCTTATCCCTTATGCCGCTCAAACTAGAATGGCCGGCTGCTTGTGTGGATAAAACACGTGATAATATATGCATGGTTTTGAATTTCAAAGCCACAAAACCGAAATGGTGCGCATGCGCTTCATTTTTTGCTTGAAATTGAATTATGTCCGTACATGTGAATAAAAGCATATCTCGGCTGCATGTAATTTTCAAAGTGGAGCGGCTGCATGTGATTTTATTTGTGAAAGCAAATGAATTTCCATGTGCCGTGCATGGAGGGGAATTAAAAGAAAAGCGGGTCACGTATACTTGGCGGCACATGTGTTTCCTTAGGCTGATTCTTGTATGGAACATGCAAATAGACGCTGGTCACATGCTCGAAGGCCACCTAGGCTACCACGCGTGCACTGGCACACTCCCCGACTTGTAGGACGCAATTCAGCTACTTCTGGACTTGTTAGCTGAAGTTGAGCTAGTGGAGCTAAAATTGAGCTGACTGAAAATGAGCTGAGCTGAAACGAACTAGTTGTAAGTGTGATGAGCTGAAAGTGAGCTGGTTACACTCTCCTGAGCTGGAACCGAGCTGCATACACTCACTTGAGCTGGAGTTGAGCTACATATGCTCACTTGAGCTAGTGTCCTCCTACGTACCTACGTCAAAAGGCAACAAACTTCTATCAAAGTATTGTAAACTTAATGGAAACAATAATACAAGTTGTAGACAAGTGCACACTTATTTGTTAACACACAAATAAATATAAACACAACATAAGTTATATATACTTATTCAAAATACACCAAACATACTATATACATAGTAAACACACTAATATAAATAAGATATCATAAAAAATGTTACACATCAGTACGTAACAAGTGAAAAAGAAAACTTCCCTAAAAGTTTGAAGTTGCATAGTTGGGTGGCATAAACGTGCTCACATCATCCCCCCTTCTTTAATGCGATTTGTCCCCAAATCATGCCTCATTACAAAAGGGAACAATTTCAACTTTCGCTTGGCAGGGAACTTCTTCAGCCGTCTTGCTCGACACATATGCCATCCTCTCAAACCAAGTTCTTTTACAAGGAACACAAATGGAAATGCCTTCTTTCTTGTACCTTTCTGAATAATGCACAACATTAAGTCAGACAATGCTCGTTGCACATTCGTAATCTTGCAAACAATGACATATAACGGCAACTCCAAAGAACAACAAGAATCTCGACGATCATCCAGAATCACAACACAAGGTTGTTCACAATCCAATGTACAACCAAAGAAATCAGCATATAAAAATGAAAAATCAATAGCACAATGGAAAGGAACGTCAAACCGTGGTATATAAGGTTGCTGAATTTCTGGAAAGAATTTAAATGCACTAGACATACCAACAGTAGTAACCCTTGGAACTTCACATGGCATCACCTTATTAACCTGCAAGTTAGAAGAAGAAATAGAAGAAAAACGTATAATCAGATAAAACCTTTGAGTTCACTTCTTCTTTGTCACTTGTCATTCTTCTCTTTGCTGGCTTTCCAGTCCGCAGTACTCGCTTTCAAACGAACTTCGTCTTCATATACTTCACTTGGAGTCATAGGTGCTAAATTTACCTTTTTGCCCTCATGAGTAAAAGAGTATCGATTGGTGTAACAATCGTGCAAAACTCTCTTATCATATACTGCCACGGTCTTCCTAACAACAAATGAAGAGTATCCAAAGAACAAACATCACAAGTTACCTCATCCTTGTATTTACCAATGAAAAATGGTATAACAACTTGCTCGGTAACTTTGATTTCACCACCATTATTCAACCATTGTAACATGTACGAATTGGGATGCTTTGTCGTCTTCAATTTTAACTTGTCAACCATGAGAGTACTAGCAACGTTAGCACAAATACCACTATCAATAATCACAACACATACCTTACCATTCACGTTGCATCACGTATGGAAGAGGTTGTTTCGTTGCGGTTCATCTTGTGCTGGCTGATCATTCAGACTTCTCTTGTCAACAAGTGCTTCACCAGTAGCAAATGTCTGCACATTGTCATCATTTATCTCTTTATGGACAAAATGAGAACTACCCCCATCTAATCTATCCAATTGAGAATGTATAGGTTGCAATTCATTAGCAATCACTCATTGCATCATGCGCTCTAAGGCTTGCATCTGGAGATTCGGTGGTTGTTGTTCACTTGAATTATCATTAGAACCTACCAATTTAAATGACAAAACAACAAAAAAACAACAACCACCGAATCTCCAGATGCAAGCCTTAGAGCGCATGATGCAATGAGTGATTGCTAATGCATTGCAACCTATACATTCTCAATTGGATAGATCGCTCAATCGCTCGTGTTTCACTCGGGACAATGCTTGAATGGCTCTTTTTGTCTCCCCTTTTGTTCTCACACGCTCAATTGCCTTTTCCACTCGATCTCTCGCAATACTTGAATGGCTCTTTTTGTCTCCCCTTTTGTTCTCACACGCTCAATTGCCTTTTCCACTCGATCTCTCGCAATTAGTTCTTTAAGGAACTAATTCGATTTTTCGGAGTTGTTAATTGTGTCAAACTTACAAGATAATATAATAGGTAAACAAACAAATGGTTAAAGGACAAATAGGGGCTGTTAGGTGAAATAAAATAAAAAAGGCTGAAAAAGAAAAGCAACAAGAAGGTTGGAAATTGGTGATGAAACAAAAGAAATGAAGGCTGATAAAATGAAGGAAAAGAAACAACTTACTGCAAAAGAAATGCTTACAACGATCCTATCACCGAACAAACAAGAACAAGTTGTTTCGGGTGATTTTGAAGCATTCCATGGCATTCTTGAACATCCTTCATCATTTTTACGAACAAACAACACTTTATATATGTAAAATACACCAAATATTCGAATCTAAATTTTTTTGTTGAAATTTTTTGACTTTGACTTTTCTGATCAAACTTTGACTTTTTTTCTTCAGAAATTCGAATTTTTATTTATTTATTTTTGTTTTCTAGTGCAGAACTTGCTAAAATCTGACTAGGCTTTGATTACCATATGATAAGGGCGTTGCTTGTCGAAACAACGTTCCTTGTCTGTAACGGATCTAGGATAGTAGCAAGCATATCTCTGCAATAAAAACAAATGTGGACATTGTTTTAGGATCAAAATAACAAGAAAAATAAAAAGAAACAAAGAAAAAGAGTGTAGAAATTTCTGGATAGATTTGGATGACGAAGAAGACGAATGCTTCAAAGGGCGTTCATGGCTGTTTCGGTGCCCCAAAAATGGTAGAAATGTTGCTGGAAATTCAGCGGAAATTCGGCAACATTAAACTCGAAAGAACCTGCACAATCTACTGAGCAAACCCGAATCGAATTTGTCTAACGTCAAAGGGCTTGGACCCACTAGATAGCGATCTAGGAACCCGAAGTATCAAGTAAAATTTTGACACAACAAACAACGTCTGAAATGCCAAAGAAAGTTCGGTGAAAAAACGAAATTGAGAGAATAATCTCACAAAATTTTTTATTCATAAACTGTCTACCCTTACAAAGGAATTCAGATTACATATGTATAGCATACAAGAGAGGGGCTGCCGAAATTAAATGTATGGCTGAAAATTAAAGATACAAGTTTGAATTTGAAATAAAAACTTCTCTTCTTGGTGGAAATGCATTTCAGCCATGCATTTTAAAATGATGTGCGCCAACTTGAAAGAACACATGTTCAATGTGCAACTATTTTGAATTTCAAAGTGAACAACTTCTTCTTATCCCTTCTGCCGCTCAAACTAGAATGGTCGGCTACTTGTGTGGATAAAACACGTGATAATATATGCATGGCTTTGAATTTCAAAGCCACAAAACCGAAATGGTGCGCATGTGCTTCATTTTTTTGCTTGAAATTGAATTCTGCCTGTACATGTGAATAAAAGCATATCTCGGTTGCATGTAATTTTCAAAGTGGAGCGGCTGCATGTGATTTTATTTGTGAAAGCAAATGAATTTCCACGTGTTGTGCATGGAGGGGAATTAAAAGTGGCGCACGGCTGCTTCCTTTGTTGTTGTGTTATATATATATTTGAATTTCAAAGGAAATGCTGCACCCCTTTCTCAAGAAAAGCTAGTCACGTATACTTGGCGGCACATGTGTTTCCTTTGGCCGATTCTTGCATGGTACATGCAAATAGACGTTGGTTACATGCTCGGATGCCACCTAGGCTTCCACGCGTGCACTGGTACACTCCCCGACTTGTAGGACGCAATTCAGCTACTTCTGGACTTTTTAGCTGAAGTTGAGCTAGTGGAGCTAAAATTGAGATGACTGGAAATGAGCTGAGCTGAAACGGACTAGCTGTAAGTGTGATGAGCTGAAAGTGAGCTGGTTACACTCTCCTGAGCTGGGACCGAGCTGCATACACTCACTTGAGCTGGAGTTGAGCTACATATGCTCACTTGAGCTAGTGTCCTCCCACGTACCTACGTCAAAAGGAAACAAACTTCCATCAAAGTATTGTAAACTTAATGGAAACAATAATACAAGTTGTAGACAAGTGCACACTTATTTGTTAACACACAAATAAATATAAACACAGCATAAGTTATATCAAACTTATTCAAAATACACCAAACATACTATATACATAGTAAACACACTAATATAAATAAGATATCATAAAAAATGTTACACATCAGTATGTAAGAAGTGAAAAAGCAAACTTCCCTAAAAGTTTGAAGTTGCATAGTTGGGTGGCATAAACGTGCTCACATCACTATCCTTCTTTTAATCTTTTTTTTAATACTTATTATTTATCCCCTAATCTTCCTTCTTACCTTCGATTCTTTGATTTTTCAGTGTTGGATCTGAATTTTTTAAGAAAATCCCTTCTCTTTTCTCTTGAATTTCCAGATCTGCTCCTAATCTTCTTGATTGAGTCTAGAGCCCCTAGTTCTTGCAACAACTTGATTGAAGGCTTCCAAATCCATAATTGCGCTACTCTATCACAATGTCGTTGTTGATGCTTTATCATGCAGATATGTGCTTTTAAATTACCTTGATTCTCACTTGATTGGATTTGCATATATTCGTGAGTTGTATGTTGATGATCCTGATTTTAGAGATACGTTTAGTTCTTGTGAAAAGGGTACATATGGCAAGTTTTATAGGCATGATGGCTATCTTTTTAAAGAAAATAGGATATGCATTCCACAAGGTTCTATGCGTTACATTCTGATCCGTAAAGCACATGAAGGTGGATTAATGGGTCACTTTGGAGTCACCAAAACGTTACAGACATTGAAGGAGCATTTGTTTTGGCCTAAGATGCGCAGAGATGTTGAAAGGTACTGTGAACGTTGTGTGACATGTAAGAAAGCAAAATCGAAGGTTTCACCACATGGTGTGTACTTACCTTTACCTATTCTTGATTCCCCTTGGATTGATATTTCTATGGATTTTGTTTTGGGACTGCCTAGAACTAGGACAAATAGAGATAGTATATTTGTAGTGGTTGACAGGTTCTCGAAGATGACACATTTTATTGCTTGCCATAAGACTGATGATGTTGTTAATGTGGCTAACTTATTCTTTAGAGATATTGTACGTTTGCATGGTATACCTAGGTCAATTGTTTCTGAAAGGGATGTAAAGTTTTTGAGTCATTTCTGGAGGACTCTTTGGTGCAAATTAGGTACGAAACTTATGTTTTCTACTACATGTCATCCCCAAACTGATGGACAAACTGAGGTTGTTAATAGAGTTTTATCTACTTTACTTCGCTCCATCATTAAAAAGAACATTAAGACTTGGGAAGATTGTTTGCCACATGTTGAGTTTGCCTATAATCATGTTGTTCATTCTGCTACTAAAATGTCACCATTTGAGGTTGTTTATGGATTTAATCCTATCACTCCTCTAGATATGTTGCCTTGACCACATGAACAGGTGATGAACATGGACGGTACAACTAAAGCAAAATATGTGAAGAAGTTGCATCAACGGGTTAAGGAGAACCTAGAACGAAGGACTCGGGAGTACGAAATGCAAGCAAACAAGGGCAGAAAGCGAGTTACCTTTGAAGTTGGTGATTGGGTTTGGGTTCACTTCCGAAAGGAACATTTTCCAGCCCAACGGCGTTCAAAGCTGTTACCGATAGGAGATGGTCCTTTTCAGGTGTTGGAGAAAGTGAATGACAACGCCTACAAGCTAGACTTACTGGGCGAATACAATGTAAGTGCTACATTTAATGTTTCTAATTTATCCCCTTATGATGATTCTGCAGATTTGAGGACAAATTCTTTTCAAGAAGGGGGATGATGTGAGCACATATATGCCAACAAAGGATGCTGATTCGGAAGTCCTTCCAACAGGACCCATCACTCGCACTAATGCAAAACTATTCAGGGAAGTTCTTTCTCTCACTTGTGCTAAAGTTTTAGAATCGTTTGATAATGTCTGTGCCTTAGAAAATAGAGTTTATAATGTGTTATGTACTGATGCATAACCCCTTGTAGTTATACTTAGTATTTATAGATGTTTGCATTGTATATACTACGTATTGTGTGTTTTGGGTTTGGTTTGCTAAGTATATGTTGTTTATAAATAAGTTTGCACAAGCTTTGTTGCCCGTTTGATATGTTTATAATAACTTATCTAGTTTATAAATATGTTTACTAAGTTATGCCAGCTTGTTGTGTAATCTAGAATAAGCTTGGATTGTTATTTCAGCTTATTATAAGTTTACATTAAGTTTGAAAAAGCTTTTTATATGTGTTTGAATTGTTTCCTTGTAGGTATATTGAAGGACAATAGCTTAAGGACTTAATCTTTGCTCGGTTGCAGCTCAAAGGAGTGTATGCAGCTCATCTCAGCTCAACTCAGCTCACTACACTCTCAGTTAGCTGAATTTAGCTCACTTCAGCTTCGTTCAGCTCAACTTCAGCTCCACTAGCTCAACTCCAGCTGACGAGTCCAGAAGCAGCTGAAACCTGTCCTACGTATGTGAGAGTGTCCGAGAGGCATGCGCCTTGCATATAGGCGCCCTACCCTTCCTCCATGTATGTGCACGGCATGTGGTAGCCTTGCCATGTGCATGTGCGGGCAGATTTGAGCATGTGTGCACAAAGCACATGTGTGGAAGTTTTTGGCTAATTTCAATTGAAATTCAAATGAATCTAACACATTAAACATGTGTTTAATTCGTTCAAATATCAGCCATACATTTGGGCGCCATTTTGGGGTAGTTTTTGGCGGATTTAGTTTGAAATTTAAAGCATTTTGTACTTCAAATTTCAGCCACAAGTTTGGGCGCCTTCTCCCTTCATGTTTGTTATATATTTGTTGAATTTGTATGAACAAGTGTTACACACTTTGAATGAAAACTTTCTTCATGAGAGTTCTCTCCAATTCGGTTCTTTTTAGAACTTTCTTTTGACATTTCAGACTTAGTTTGTTGTGACAATCCTTTTGATACTTTAGGTCTCGGTTGTTGAATGCTTGAAGTTGTTGCCATTGATGCACACCCGAAGCACATCTTCAACCTCAGAAACTTTCATAATTCGAAGCTTTCTTTTCCTTTCTTCTTTCTTTTCTTTGTTCATTTCCAATACTTAAATATGTCTCTGAATTCTAGTTTTTGTTATGTTTTCTTTGCAGGAACGGGCTTACCGCAATTCTAGATCCGTTACGATCGAAGGAAGTCCGTTTCGACAGGCATCCTCATATTAACTAGGCACAAATTCAATTTGATGCTCTATGCCACGGATAGGTGGTAAACCTCCTGGAATCTCGTCGGGTAAAACATCTTCAAAATCCTGCGAAAGAGAAACAATAGAAGACGGCAATGTTGCATCGAGTTCGTTAGTGTTCAGAAAATTCTCCTTGTAAAAAAGCACAAGAAGTGTTTGTCTTGCCAAAAACACATTTTCTAATTTCACTACCCCTAGCATATACGCTCATTTTAAGCTTCTCCCCCCCTCTTTCAATTTCACTCTTTCCCTTCCCACTTTTACTAATACTTACTATTTTTCTCTCATTCTCTCGCTCATTTTTCCTCTCATTTTCAGTTTCTTTTTCTTTTAATCCTTGGAAACTCTTTTTCAAGTGTAATTGATCATCTTGTACTTGTTGTGGTGATAAAAGGGTTAGCGTGTGCTTCCTACCTTCAAAAGTGAATGAGTATCGACTGCTATATCCATCATGATTCACTCTTTGATCGAACTGCCAAGGCCTCCCCAAATGTAAGTGGCTGGCGTGCATGGATACAACATCACATAGGACCTCGTCCTTGTATCTACTGATGGAAAATGGTACGAGTACTTGTTGGTCACCTTCAATTCCCCACCATAATTAAGCCATTGAAGCTTGTACGGGTGTGGGTGTTTTGTTGCCACCAATCCAAGTCTGTCTACCATTAACATGCTAGCAACATTAGTAAAACTTCCTCCATAAATGATCACAAAACATACCTTTCTATTGATATGACAGCGTGTATGAAAGATATTCTCTCATTGTTGGTCGCCTTGTGCAATTTGTGTATTTAGACTCCTCTTCACAACGAGCACTTCTCCTTCAACGGGAGGGTCTATGTCTTCATCATCTTCACTTATGGCATCAACTTCTTATTTTTCTGATTTGGATTCTATCTCGACACTTCCTCGAATCACCATAGTATGCCTATTTGGGCATTGACTAGCTATATGTTCCCTTCTAAGACATTAGAAGCATTGAATATCTAATACGAACGCAACCCCGTATACGCGAACGTTGAGCTTGAGGAAGCAGATAAGGATGTTGGTGCGAATGTTGATGGAGAATACTGGATCGGTGAAAAGATGTCTGAAGATAGGCGATGATGATGTAGATGGAAGATAGATGGATAAATTGTCCTCGGCACCCTCTTGATCGCAATTAACCAAGCAAGCAACCTCAAGCGGCTCTAACCCACCCTCCTAGACGCAGTTACCTAGGCAAGCAAGAGTGTGAAGATGATCTCCCTCATAAGAACTCGTCGAACTTATGTTGAAGAAGACTTCTAAGGCACAAGTAATCAACACTTGCAAAAACAAACTCACTAAATATTTCATTAACCAAAGAAAATATGAATAATCTGAATTACAATGGTGGAGGCTTCATCCTTTTATAGGTGAAGGATAGCCAAAGTAATCTAACTTGTACTAAAACAAGGAAATCCTAATTTAATTAAAAAAATAAAATAAAATCAGCCTTTAAACTCCTTGTGCTTGGGCTGCTAATGATAAGCTGATAAGAGTTGCTTGGGAGAAGGTGGATGGTTCCTAAAGTATATAAAACCCTAAAAACATAATTTAAATATTAATAATTAAGTTGGGCTAAGTCTAATTCGTCCAAAAGCTTTATATAATAGCCTTTGGGCTGAATTTTACAAAATCCCGTAATAATCCCGTATCCAATTTTCTGCATGTGCAGACTTCAGTAAAATGGACGTATCTTGAGTTCCCAATGTTTGATTGATGCGTTTCAAGATGCGTTGGAAAGATAACTGAATGCCGGTCAAATTGTTAGAAGACAACTCTGCCCAGAAATGCCAGTATCCCATCCGAAAATTCGTCGCAAGTTGGCTGACATTCCAGACTTCATAAACAGATTCAGCTTCTTGTCCAATATGCATTGCTTTACCCCCCCCCCCCCCCCCCCGTGCATGTATCATTCCTCCTCTCCTCAAAAGGGTTCGTCCTCGAATCAGAAACAACAAAAGAAGGACGTTTAACAATGGAAATCAAAAAGGAATCTTTGTCATAGGTAGAGTGATCCAATTGAGCTCCTCTCAATGGTTCTACAAAATCCTGAAAAAAGTACTCAAAGCCACTCAAAACAATGATGTTATGGTTAGGTCGAAAAAAATCTCTCTTTATCTTTTTCTCGCCTTTTTCATTTGGACATTGTTCGACTTTTACCTCATGGTTCTTTTCACTCACCAAAATTGGGCCATTAATTTGACTTTTATTGCTCTCGACCTCTTGATTTCCGGTCTTTTTCAAATAAGATAACTCACATACCCAATTCCTCTCACAAATAATATCATCGAAATACAATTTCTGTAGAGGATGAAGTGTTTCTAACATAATGATAGGACGATAATCAAACAAAGGGTTAGAATCACACTTACTTTCTTGGGAGGTTGTTGATGAATCAAGAGAACTCACTACTAAGCATGAAAGATTGTCTTGATTTATGAGTTCAAATGTGTATTTGCTCATTATATGGTAAAGTTAAAGTCTCAGTAGTGACATCTTCCGCATGTTCTCGAGGATAACAAATTTCTTCGACCTCTTGTTTTCCTTGGTCTTATTCGACATGACTCATCGATGGTTGTTCATTATCCTGTTGGACTAGCGATGATTCTTCTTCCTTCAGTGCCGTACTACAAAAGTCGAATAGTGCATTAGTAGGGCTGTGAAAAGATGAAGGTTGAGATGTACTGATACGGACACAACCCCGTATACGCGAACGTTGAACTTGCGGAAGCGGATAAGGATGTTAGCGCGAATGTTGGATCGGTGAAAAGATGACTGAAGATAGGCGATGACGATGGAGATGGAAGATAAATGGATAAATTGTCTTCGGCGCCCTCTTGATCGCAATTAACCAAGCAAGCAACCTCAAACGGCTCTAACCCACCCTCCTAGACGCAGTTACCTAGGCAAGCAGGAGTGTGAAGATCAACAACAAATTCTGACGAACTTGAAGAATCACTTCTAAAATAAAGAACACAAGTTATACTTCTTGCAAGTCTTAACTCAAAAGAGAACTTTATTTAATCATTCAAATCTTCAATTACAATGTGGTTGAAGCCTCCTTATATAAGCCTTGAAGAAGTTCTAATCCTAGTAAACTTAGGAAATTAAATACAATAAATAAATGATGAAATCTAATCTCCTAATTACATAAGTAACTTCTAATAATAAATAAATATTAAAAATAAATTCTAATTAAATAAATCTGATCCTGATAGATATTGCAGAATCCTATATTGATTTAAATTACAAATAATCAAATAAAATCATGAAAATTCGTAATTATCCAAAAATCTCGTATTAATCCCGTATAGGAATTTCTGCATGCGCTGTCTTCGCTAAAATAGACGTATCTTGAGTTCTAGATGTCCGATTGAGGCGTTTCAAGATACGTTGGAAAGCTAATTGACAGCCGGACAAGTTTCAAGGAGACATGTCGACCCATAAATGCCTGGATCCCATCCAAAAAGAGGTCGCAAGTTTACTGACGTTTCTGACTTTCAAAATAGTTTTAACTTCTTTTCCAAGATGATTAGTTTCACCCCTCTCATGCATGTATCATGTACCTTTATCAAAAGAGGAGTATTTCTTATGACAAGTCTTGGATTTTTGTCGTTGGTAATGTTTGGGAACGAATCGCTCTCTCATGACCTTTTTAAGTTCAGCCCATGTTCTTATTTTGGCTTCACCATTGAGACGCTTATCTTGTTGTAATAAACGCCACCATAGTACTACATATTCCTCGAACTTTGAATAAAACATTTTTGCGGTCCTTTTTGTAGAGGTTTCGGACGAGCATGTCTAAATGGGCCTTTCAATGGACCCGTTGGAATTTTAACTAAGTAAAAAGTACAGAAATTGAGGTTTTGCAATATAATTGTGTTGAAAAGCTCCTAATCAATTATTTGAACCCCTAATATTTGAATAAATCCTTTTAGGGGTCCTTTTTGTAGCGGTTTCGGACGAGCAGGTCTAAATGGGCCTTTCAATGGACCCGTTGGAATTTTAACTAAGTAAAAAGTACAGAAATTGAGGTTTTGCAATATAATTGTGTTGAAAAGCTCCTAATCAATTATTTGAACTCCTAATATTTGATTAAAACTTGTTTTGCGGTCCTTTTTGTAGAGGTTTCGGACGAGCGGGTCTAAATGGGCCTTTCAATGGACCCGTTGGAATTTTAACTAAGTAAAAAGTACAGAAATTGAGGTTTTGCAATATAATTGTGTTGAAAAGCTCCTAATCAATTATTTGAACTCCTAATATTTGAATAAAACATTTTTGCGGTCCGTTTTGTAGAGGTTTCGAACGAGCAGGTCTGAATGGGCCTTTCAATGGACCCGTTGGAATTTTAAATGAGTAAAAAGTACAAAAATTAAGGTTTTGCAATATAATTGTGTTGAAAAGCTCCTAATCAATTATTTGAACTCCTAGTATTTGAATAAAACATTTTTGCGGTCCTTTTTGTAGAGGTTTCGGACGAGCAGGTCTAAATGGGCCTTTCAATGGACCTGTTGGAATTTTAACTGAGTAAAACGTACAGAAATTGAGGTTTTGCAATATAATTGTGTTGAAAAGCTCCTAATCAATTACATGAAGTCCTAAAATTTGATTAAAACTTGTTTTGCTGTCCTTTTTGTGGAGGTTTCGGACGAGCGGGTCGAAATGGGCCTTTCAATGGACCCGTTGGAATTTTAAATGAGTAAAAAGTACATAAATTGAGGTTTTGCAATATAATTGTGTTGAAAAGCTCCTAATAAATTATTTGAACTCCTAATATTTGATTAAAACTTGTTTTGTAGTCCTTTTTGCAGAGGTTTCGGACGAGCGGGTCGAAATGGGCCTTTCAATGGACCCGTTGGAATTTTAACTGAGTAAAAAGTACAGAAATTGCGGTTTTGCAACATAATTGTGTTGAAAAGCTCCTAATCAATTATTTGAACTCCTAATATTTGATTAAAACTTGTTTTGCGGTCCTTTTTGTAGAGGTTTCGGACGAGCAGGTCTAAATGGGCCTTTCAATGGACCCGTTGGAATTTTAACTGAGTAAAAAGTACAGAAACTGCGGTTTTGCAATAAAATTGTGTTGAAAAGCTCCTAATCAATTATTTGAACTCCTAATATTTGACTAAAACTTGTTTTGCGGTCCTTTTTGTAGAGGTTTCGGACAAGCGGGTCGAAATGGGCCTTTCAATGGACGTGTTGGAATTTTAACTAAGTAAAAAGTACAGAAATTGAGGTTTTGCAATATAATTGTGCTCAAAAGCTCCTAATCAATTATTTGAACTCTTAATATTTGAATAAAACATTTTTGATGTCCTTTTTGTAGAGGTTTCAGACGAGCGGGTCGAAATGGGCCTTTCAATGGACCCGTTGGAATTTTAAATGAGTAAAAAGTACAGAAATTGAGGTTTTGCAATATAATAGTGTTGAAAAGCTCCTAATCAATTATTTGAACTCCTAGTATTTTAATAAAACATTTTTGCGGTCCTTTTTGTTGAGGTTTCGGACGAGCAGGTCTAAATGGGCCTTTCAATGGACCTGTTGGAATTTTAACTGAGTAAAACGTACAGAAATTGAGGTTTTGCAATATAATTGTGTTGAAAAGCTCCTAATAAATTACATGATGTCCTAAAATTTGATTAAAACTTGTTTTGCTGTCCTTTTTGTAGAGGTTTCGGACGAGCGGGTCGAAATGGGCCTTTCAATGGACCCGTTGGAATTTTAAATGAGTAAAAAGTACATAAATTGAGGTTTTGCAATATAATTGTGTTGAAAAGCTCCTAATCAATTATTTGAACTCCTAATATTTGAATAAAACATTTTTGCGGTCCTTTTTGTAGAGGTTTCGGACGAGCAGGTCTAACTGGGCCTTTCAATGGACCCGTTGGAATTTTAACTGAGTAAAAAGTACATAACTTGAGGTTTTGCAATATAATTGTGTTGAAAAGCTCCTAATAAATTACATGAACTCCTAAAATTTTATTAAAACTTGTTTTGCAGTCCTTTTTGTAGAGGTTTCGGACGAGCGGATCGAAATGGGCCTTTCAATGGACCCGTTGGAATTTTAACTGAGTAAAAAGTACAGAAATTGCGGTTTTGCAATAAAATTGTGTTGAAAAGCTCCTAATCAATTATTTGAACTCCTAATATTTGACTAAAACTTGTTTTGCGGTCCTTTTTGTAGAGGTTTCGGACGAGCGGGTCGAAATGGGCCTTTCAATGGACGTGTTGGAATTTTAACTGAGTACAAAGTACAGAAATTGAGGTTTTGCAATATAATTGTGTTCAAAAGCTCCTAATCAATTATTTGAACTCCTAATATTTGATTAAAACTTGTTTTGCGGTCCTTTGTGTAGAGGTTTCGGACGAGCAGGTCTAAATGGGCCTTTCAATGGACCCGTTGGAATTTTAACTGAGTAAAAAGTACATAAATTGCTGTTTTGCAATATAATTGGGTTGAAAAGCTCCTAATCAATTACATGAATTCCTAAAATTTGATTAAATCTTGTTTTGCAGTCCTTTTTGTAGAGGTTTCGGACGAGCGGGTCGAAATGGGCCTATCAATGGACCCGTTTGAATTTTAACTGAGTAAAAAGTATAGAAATTGAGGTTTTGCAATATAATTGTGTTGAAAAGCTCCTAATCAATTACATTAACTCCTAAAATTTGATTAAATCTTGTTTTGCAGTCCTTTTTGTAGAGGTTTCGGACGAGCGGGTCGAAATGGGCCTTTCAATGGACCCGTTGAAATTTTAACTGAGTAAAAAGTACAGAAATTGAGGTTTTGCAATATAATTGTGTTGAAAGCTCCTAATAAATTATTTGAACTCCTAATATTTGATTAAAACTTGTTTTGTAGTCCTTTTGTAGAGGTTTCGGACGAGCGGGTCGAAATGGGCCTTTCAATGGACCCGTTGGAATTTTAACTGAGTAAAAAGTACAGAAATTGCGGTTTTGCAATATAATTGTGTTGAAAAGCTCCTAATCAATTATTTGAACTCCTAATATTTGATTAAAACTTGTTTTGCGGTACTTTTTGTAGAGGTTTCTGACGAGGAGGTCTAAATGGGCCTTTCAATGGACCTGTTGGAATTTTAACTGAGTAAAAAGTACAGAAATTGAGGTTTTGCGATATAATTGATCTGGAAAGCTCCTAATCAATTATTTGAACTCCTAATATTTGAATAAAACATTTTTGCGGTCCTTTTTGTAGAGGTTTCGGACGAGCAGGTCTAACTGGGCCTTTCAATGGACCCGTTGGAATTTTAACTGAGTAAAAAGTACATAACTTGAGGTTTTGCAATATAATTGTGTTGAAAAGCTCCTAATCAATTACATGAACTCCTAAAATTTTATTAAAACTTGTTTTGCAGTCCTTTTTGTAGAGGTTTCGGACGAGCGGATCGAAATGGGCCTTTCAATGGACCCGTTGGAATTTTAACTGAGTAAAAAGTACAGAAATTGCGGTTTTGCAATAAAATTGTGTTGAAAAGCTCCTAATCAATTATTTGAACTCCTAATATTTGACTAAAACTTGTTTTGCGGTCCTTTTTGTAGAGGTTTCGGACGAGCGGGTCGAAATGGGACTTTCAATGGACGTGTTGGAATTTTAACTGAGTAAAAAGTACAGAAATTGAGGTTTTGCAATATAATTGTGTTCAAAAGCTCCTAATCAATTATTTGAACTCTTAATATTTGAATAAAACATTTTTGATGTCCTTTTTGTAGAGGTTTCAGACGAGCGGGTCGAAATGGGCCTTTCAATGGACCCGTTGGAATTTTAAATGAGTAAAAAGTACAGAAATTGAGGTTTTGCAATATAATTGTGTTGAAAAGCTCCTAATCAATAATTTGAACTCCTAATATTTGAATAAAACATTTTTGCGGTCCTTTTTGTAGAGGTTTCGGACGAGCAGGTCTAACTGGGCCTTTCAATGGACCCGTTGGAATTTTAACTGAGTAAAAAGTACATAACTTGAGGTTTTGCAATATAATTGTGTTGAAAAGCTCCTAATAAATTACATGAACTCCTAAAATTTGATTAAAACTTATTTTGCACTCCTTTTTGTAGAGGTTTCGGACGAGCGGGTCGAAATGGGCCTTTCAATGGACCCGTTAGAATTTTAACTGAGTAAAAATTACAGAAATTGCGGTTATGCAATATAATTGTGTTGAAAAGCTCCTAATCAATTATTTGAACTCCTAATATTTGATTAAAACTTGTTTTGCGGTCCTTTTTGTAGAGGTTTCGGACGAGCGGGTCGAAATGGGCCTTTCAATGGACCCATTGGAATTTTAACTGAGTAAAAAGTACAGAAATTGAGGTTTTGCAATCTAATTGTGTTCAAAAGCTCCTAATCAATTATTTGAACTCCTAATATTTGAATAAAACATTTTTGCGGTCCTTTTTGTAGAGGTTTCGGACGAGCAGGTCTAAATGGGCCTTTCAATTGACCCGTTCGAATTTTAACTGAGTAAAAAGTACAGAAATTGAGGTTTTGCAATATAATTGTGTTGAAAAGCTCCTAATCAATTACATTAACTCCTAAAATTTGATTAAAACTTGTTTTGCAGTCCTTTTTGTAGAGGTTTCGGACGAGCGGGTTGAAATTGGCCTTTCAATGGACCTGTTGGAATTTTAACTGAGTAAAAACTACATAAATTGAGGTTTTGCAATATAATTGTGTTGAAAAGCTCCTAATGAATTATTTGAACTCCTAATATTTGATTAAAACTTGTTATGCAGTCCTTTTTGTAGAGGTTTCGGACGAGCGGGTCGAAATGGGCCTTTCAATGGACCCGTTGGAATTTTAACTAAGTAAAAAGTACAGAAATTGAGGTTTTGCAATATAATTGTGTTGAAAAGCTCCTAATCTATTATTTGAACTCCTAATATTTGAATAAAACATTTTTGCGGTCCTTTTTGTAGAGGTTTCGGACGAGCAGGTCTAAATGGGCCTTTCAATTGACCCGTTGGAATTTTAACTGAGTAAAAAGTACAGAAATTGAGGTTTTGCAATATAATTGTGTTGAAAAGCTCCTAATCAATTACATTAACTCCTAAAATTTGATTAAAACTTCTTTTGCAGTCCTTTTTGTAGAGGTTTCGGACGAGCGGGTTGAAATGGGCCTTTCAATGGACCTGTTGGAATTTTAACTGGGTAAAAAGTACATAAATTGAGGTTTTGCAATATAATTGTGTTGAAAAACTCCTAATGAATTATTTGAACTCCTAATATTTGATTAAAACTTGTTTTACAGTCCTTTTTGTAGAGGTTTCGGACGAGCGGGTCGAAATGGGCCTTTCAATGGACCCGTTGGAATTTTAACTAAGTAAAAAGTACAGAAATTGAGGTTTTGCAATATAATTGTGTTGAAAAGCTCCTAATCTATTATTTGAACTCCTAATATTTGAATAAAACAATTTTGCGGTCCTTTTTGTAGAGGTTTCGGACGAGCAGGTCTAAATGGGCCTTTCAATGGACCCGTTGGAATTTTAACTAAGTAAAAAGTACAGAAATTGAGGTTTTGCAATATAATTGTGTTGAAAAGCTCCTAATCAATTATTTGAACCCCTAATATTTGAATAAATCCTTTTAGGGGTCCTTTTTGTAGCGGTTTCGGACGAGCAGGTCTAAATGGGCCTTTCAATGGACCCGTTGGAATTTTAACTAAGTAAAAAGTACAGAAATTGAGGTTTTGCAATATAATTGTGTTGAAAAGCTCCTAATCAATTATTTGAACTCCTAATATTTGATTAAAACTTGTTTTGCGGTCCTTTTTGTAGAGGTTTCGGACGAGCGGGTCTAAATGGGCCTTTCAATGGACCCGTTGGAATTTTAACTAAGTAAAAAGTACAGAAATTGAGGTTTTGCAATATAATTGTGTTGAAAAGCTCCTAATCAATTATTTGAACTCCTAATATTTGAATAAAACATTTTTGCGGTCCGTTTTGTAGAGGTTTCGAACGAGCAGGTCTGAATGGGCCTTTCAATGGACCCGTTGGAATTTTAAATGAGTAAAAAGTACAAAAATTGAGGTTTTGCAATATAATTGTGTTGAAAAGCTCCTAATCAATTATTTGAACTCCTAGTATTTGAATAAAACATTTTTGCGGTCCTTTTTGTAGAGGTTTCGGACGAGCAGGAATAAATGGGCCTTTCAATGGACCTGTTGGAATTTTAACTGAGTAAAACGTACAGAAATTGAGGTTTTGCAATATAATTGTGTTGAAAAGCTCCTAATCAATTACATGAAGTCCTAAAATTTGATTAAAACTTGTTTTGTTGTCCTTTTTGTGGAGGTTTCGGACGAGCGGGTCGAAATGGGCCTTTCAATGGACCCGTTGGAATTTTAAATGAGTAAAAAGTACATAAATTGAGGTTTTGCAATATAATTGTGTTGAAAAGCTCCTAATCAATTATTTGAACTCCTAATATTTGACTAAAACTTGTTTTCCGGTCCTTTTTGTAGAGGTTTCGGACGAGCAGGTCGAAATGGGCCTTTCAATGGACCCGTTCGAATTTTAACTGAGTAAAAAGTACAGAATTTGAGGTTTTGCAATATAATTGTGTTGAAAAGCTACTAATCAATTACATGAACTCCTAATATTTGAATAAAACATTTTTGCGTTCCTTTTTGTAGAGGTTTCGGACGAGCAAGTCTAAATGGGCCTTTCAATGGACCCGTTGGAATTTTAACTGAGTAAAAAGTGCAGAAATTGAGGTTTTGCAATATAATTGTGTTGAAAAGCTCCTAATCAATTATTTGAACTCCTAATATTTGAATAAAACATTTTTGCGGTCCTTTTTGTAGAGGTTTCGGACGAGCAGGTCTAAATGGGCCTTTCAATGGACCCGTTGGAATTTTAACTCAGTAAAAAGTACAGAAATTAAGGTTTTGCGATATAATTGATTTGAAAAGCTCCTAATCAATTATTTGAACTCCTAATATTTGAATAAAACATTTTTGCTTCCTTTTTGTAGAGGTTTCGGACGAGCAGGTCTAAATGGGCCTTTCAATGGACCCGTTGGAATTTGAACTGAGTAAAAAGTACAAAAATTGAGGTTTTTCAATATAATTATGTTGAAAAGCTCCTAATAAATTACATGAACTCCTAAAATTTGATTAAAACTTGTTTTGCGGTCCTTTTTGTAGAGGTTTCGGACGAGCGGATCGAAATGGGCCTTTCAATGGACCTGTTGGAATTTTAACTGAGTAAAAAGTACAAAAATTGAGGTTTTGCAATATAATTGTTTTCAAAAGCTCCTAATCAATTATTTAAACTCCTAATATTTGAATAAAACATTTTTGCGGTCCTTTTTGTAGAGGTTTCGGACGAGCAGGTCTAAATGGGCCTTTCAATGGACCCGTTGGAGTTTTAACTGAGTAAAAAGTACAAAAATTGAGGTTTTGCAATATAATTGTGTTGAAAAGCTTCTAATCAATTACATGAACTCCTAAAATTTGATTAAAACTTGTTTTGCGGTCCTTTTTGTAGAGGTTTCGGACGAGCGGGTCGAAATGGGCCTTTCAATGGACCTGTTGGAATTTTAACTGAGTAAAAAGTACAAAAATTGAGGTTTTGCAATATAATTGTGTTCAAAAGCTCCCAGTCAATTATTTGAACTCTTAATATTTGAATAAAACATTTTTGCGGTCCTTTTTGTAGAGGTTTCGGACGAGCAAGTCTAAATGGGCCTTTCAATGGAACCGTTGGAATTTTAACTGAGTAAAAAGTACAGAAATTGAGGTTTTGCAATATAATTGTGTTGAAAAGCTCCTAATAAATTTTATGAACTCCTAAAATTTGATTAAAACATGTTTTGCAGTCCTTTTTGTAGAGGTTTCAGACGAGCAGGTCGAAATGGGCCTTTCAATGGACCCGTTCGAATTTTAACTGAGTGAAAAGTACAGAAATTGAGGTTTTGCAATATAATTGTGTTGAAAAGCTACTAATAAATTACATGAACTCCTAATATTTTAATAAAACATTTTTGTGTTCCTTTTTGTAGAGGTTTCGGATGAGCGGGTCTAAATGGGCCTTTCAATGGACCCGTTGGAATTTTAACTAAGTAAAAAGTATAGAAATTGCGGTTTTGCAATATAATTGTGTTGAAAATCTCCTAATCAATTATTTGAACTCCTAATATTTGATTAAAACTTGTTTTGCGGTCCTTTTTGTAGAGGTTTCGGCCGAGTGGGTCCAAATGGGCCTTTCAATGGACCCGTTGGAATTTTAACTGAGTAAAAATTACAGAAATTGCGGTTATGCAATATAATTGTGTTGAAAAGCTCCTAATCAATTATTTGAACTCCTAATATTTGATTAAAACTTGTTTTGCGGTCCTTTTTGTAGAGGTTTCGGACGAGCGGGTCGAAATGGGACTTTCAATGGACCCATTGGAATTTTAACTGAGTAAAAAGTACAGAAATTGAGGTTTTGCAATATAATTTTGTTGAAAAGCTCCTAATAAATTTCATGAACTCCTAAAATTTGATTAAAACTTGTTTTGCAGTCCTTTTTGTAGAGGTTTCAGACGAGCAGGTCGAAATGGGCCTTTCAATGGACCTGTTCGAATTTTAACTGAGTGAAAAGTAGAGAAATTGAGGTTTTGCAATATAATTGTGTTGAAAAGCTCCTAATAAATTACATGAACTCCTAATATTTTAATAAAACATTTTTGTGTTCCTTTTTGTAGAGGTTTCGGATGAGCGGGTCTAAATGGGCCTTTCAATGGACCCGTTGGAATTTTAACTAAGTAAAAAGTACAGAAATTGACGTTTTGCAATATAATTGTGTTGAAAAGCTCCTAATAAATTATTTGAACTCCTAATATTTGAAAAAAACATTTTTGCGGTCCGTTTTGTAGAGGTTTCGGACGAGCAGGTCTAAATGGGCCTTTCAATGGACCCGTTGGAATTTTAAATGAGTAAAAAGTACAGAAATTGAGGTTTTGCAATATAATTGTGTTGACAAGATCCTAATCAATTATTTGAACTCCTAGTATTTGAATAAAACATTTTTGCGGTCCTTTTTGTAGAGGTTTCGGACGAGCAGGTCTAAATGGGCCTTTCAATGGACCTGTTGGAATTTTAACTGAGTAAAACGTACAGAAATTGAGGTTTTGCAATATAATTGTGTTGAAAAGCTCCTAATCAATTACATGAAGTCCTAAAATTTGATTAAAACTTGTTTTGTTGTCCTTTTTGTAGAGGTTTCGGACGAGCGGGTCGAAATGGGCCTTTCAATGGACCCGTTGGAATTTTAAATGAGTAAAAAGTACATAAATTGAGGTTTTGCAATATAATTGTGTTGAAAAGCTCCTAATCAATTATTTGAACTCCTAATATTTGACTAAAACTTGTTTTGCGGTCCTTTTTGTAGAGGTTTCGGACGAGCAGGTCGAAATGGGCCTTTCAATGGACCCGTTCGAATTTTAACTGAGTAAAAAGTACAGAATTTGAGGTTTTGCAATATAATTGTGTTGAAAAGCTATTAATCAATTATATGAACTCCTAATATTTGAATAAAACATTTTTGCGTTCCTTTTTGTAGAGGTTTCGGACGAGCAAGTCTAAATGGGCCTTTCAATGGACCCGTTGGAATTTTAACTAAGTAAAAAGTGCAGAAATTGAGGTTTTGCAATATAATTGTGTTGAAAAGCTCCTAATCAATTATTTGAACTCCTAATATTTGAATAAAACATTTTTGCGGTCCTTTTTGTAGAGGTTTCGGACGAGCAGGTCTAAATGGGCCTTTCAATGGACCCGTTGGAATTTTAACTCAGTAAAAAGTACAGAAATTGAGGTTTTGCAATATAACTGATTTGAAAAGCTCCTAATCAATTATTTGAACTCCTAATATTTGAATAAAACATTTTTGCGGTCCTTTTTGTAGAGGTTTCGGACGAGCAGGTCTAAATGGGCCTTTCAATGGACCCGTTGGAATTTGAACTGAGTAAAAAGTACAGAAATTGAGGTTTTGCAATATAATTGTGTTGAAAAGCTCCTAATCAATTACATGAACTCCTAAAATTTGATTAAAACTTGTTTTGCGGTCATTTTTGTAGAGGTTTCGGACGAGCGGATCGAAATGGGCCTTTCAATGGACATGTTGGAATTTTAACTGAGTAAAAAGTACAAAAATTGAGGTTTTGCAATATAATTGTTTTCAAAAGCTCCTAATCAATTATTTGAACTCCTAATATTTGAATAAAACATTTTTGCGGTCCTTTTTGTAGAGGTTTCGGACGAGCAGGTCTAAATGGGCCTTTCAATGGACCCGTTGGAATTTTAACTAAGTAAAAAGTACAGAAATTGAGGTTTTGCAATATAATTGTGTTGAAAAGCTCCTAATCAAATACATGAACTCCTAAAATTTGATTAAAACTTGTTTTGCGGTCCTTTTTGTAGAGGTTTCGGACGAGCGGGTCGAAATGGGCCTTTCAATGGACCCGTTGGAATTTTAACTCAGTAAAAAGTACAGAAATTGAGGTTTTGCAATATAACTGATTTGAAAAGCTCCTAATCAATTATTTGAACTCCTAATATTTGAATAAAACATTTTTGCGGTCCTTTTTTTAGAGGTTTCGGACGAGCAGGTCTAAATGGGCCTTTCAATGGACCCGTTGGAATTTTAACTAAGTAAAAAGTACAGAAATTGAGGTTTTGCAATATAATTGTGTTGAAAAGCTCCTAATCAATTACATGAACTCCTAAAATTTGATTAAAACTTGTTTTGCGGTCATTTTTGTAGAGGTTTCGGACGAGCGGATCGAAATGGGCCTTTCAATGGACATGTTGGAATTTTAACTGAGTAAAAAGTACAAAAATTGAGGTTTTGCAATATAATTGTTTTCAAAAGCTCCTAATCAATTATTTGAACTCCTAATATTTGAATAAAACATTTTTGCGGTCCTTTTTGTAGAGGTTTCGGACGAGCGGGTCTAAATGGGCCTTTCAATGGACCCGTTGGAATTTTAACTAAGTAAAAAGTACAGAAATTGAGGTTTTGCAATATAATTGTGTTGAAAAGCTCCTAATCAATTATTTGAACTCCTAATATTTGAATAAAACATTTTTGCGGTCCTTTTTGTAGAGGTTTCGGACGAGCAGGTCTAAATGGGCCTTTCAATGGACCCGTTGGAGTTTTAACTGAGTAAAAAGTACAGAAATTGAGGTTTTGCAATATAATTGTGTTGAAAAGCTTCTAATCAATTACATGAACTCCTAAAATTTTATTAAAACTTGTTTTGCGGTCCTTTTTGTAGAGGTTTCGGACGAGCGGGTCGAAATGGGCCTTTCAATGGACCTGTTGGAATTTTAACTGAGTAAAAAGTACAGAAATTGAGGTTTTGCAATATAATTGTGTTCAAAAGCTCCTAATCAATTATTTGAACTCCTAATATTTGAATAAAACATTTTTGCGGTCCTTTTTGTAGAGGTTTCGGATGAGTAGGTCTAAATGGGCCTTTCAATGGACCCGTTGGAATTTTAACTGAGTAAAAAGTACAGAAATTGAGGTTTTGCAATATAATTGTGTTGAAAAGCTCCTAATCAATTACATGAACTCCTAAAATTTGATTAAAACTTGTTTTGCGGTCCTTTTTGTAGAGGTTTCGGACGAGCGGGTCGAAATGGGCCTTTCAATGGACCTGTTGGAATTTTAACTGAGTAAAAAGTACAGAAATTGAGGTTTTGCAATATAATTGTGTTCAAAAGCTCCTAATCAATTATTTGAACTCCTAATATTTGAATAAAACATTTTTGCGGTCCTTTTTGTAGAGGTTTCAGACGAGCAGGTCTAAACGGGCCTTTCAATGGACCCGTTGGAATTTTAACTGAGTAAAAAGTACAGAAATTGAGGTTTTGCAATATAATTGTGTTGAAAAGCTCCTAATCAAATACATGAACTCCTAAAATTTGATTAAAACTTGTTTTGCGGTCCTTTTTGTAGAGGTTTCGGACGAGCGGGTCGAAATGGGCCTTTCAATGGACCTGTTGGAATTTTAACTGAGTAAAAAGTACAGAAATTGAGGTTTTGCAATATAATTGTGTTCAAAAGCTCCTAATCAATTATTTGAACTCCTAATATTTGAATAAAACATTTTTGCGGTTGATACATGCATGGGAGGGCTAAAGCAATGCATATTGGACAAGAAGTTGAATTTGTTTGTGAAGTCTGGAAAGTCAGCCAACTTGAGACGACATTTCGGATGGGATGCTGGCATTTCTGGGCAAAGTTGTCTTCTAACAAATTGACCGGCATTCAGTTACCTTTCCAACGCATCAATCGGACATCGGGAACTGAAGATACGTCCATTTTACTAAAGACTGCGCATGCAGAAAACTGGATACGGGATTATTACGGGAATTTGTAAAATTCAGCCCAAAAGCTATTATATAAGGCTTTTGGACGAATTAGACTTAGCCCAACTTAATTATTAACATTTAAATTATGTTTTTAGGGTTTTATATACTTTAGGAACCAGCCACCCTTCTCCCAAGCAACTCTTATCAACTTATCACCTGCACTTATCAGCTTATCACTTGCAGCCCAAGCACAAGGAGTTTAAAGGCTGTTTTTCTTTTATTTTTTTAATTAAATTAGGGTTTCCTAGTTTTAGTAGAAGTTAGATTAATTTGGCTATCCTTCACCTATAAAAGGATGAAGCCTCCACCATTGTAATGGAGATTATTGAGATTTTCTTTGATTAATGAAATATTTAGTGAGTTTTTTTTGCAAGTGTTGATTACTTGTGCCTTAGAAGTCTTCTTCAACATAAGTTCGACGAGTTCTTGTGAGGGAGATCATCTTCACACTCTTGCTCTCCTAGGTAATTGCGTCTAGGAGGGTGGGTTAGAGCCGCTTGAGGTTGCTTGCTTAGATAATTGCGTCTAAGAGGGTGCCGAGGACAAAACAACAACAACAAATCGCAAGCCATCTTCATCTTCAATTATCACGCCATCTCCCATAATTCCATAAACAAAGCTGGAAATTTCAGATTTGTTTTACCTATTTTTCTCTTCATCTTTTTTAATCTTTTTCGTTATATTCTTATTATTCATCTTCTAATCTTTCTTATTGTCTCCTTTTCTTTAAATTTCCAGCATTAAATCTGAAATTTTAAAGAAAATCCCTTCTCTTTTCTATTGAATTTCCAGATCCGCCCATAGCTTTCTTGATTGAGTCTAGAGCTCTTAGTTCTTGCAACAACTTGATTGAAGGCTTCCAAGTCCACAATTGCGCTACTCTATCAGCGGTCCTTTTATCAGAGGTTTCGGACGAGCAGGTCTAAATGGGCCTTTCAATGGACCCGTTGGAATTTTAACTGAGTAAAAAGTACAGAAATTGAGGTTTTGCAATATAATTGTGTTGAAAAGCTCCTAATCAATTACATGAACTCCTAAAATTTGATTAAAACTTGTTTTGCAGTCCTTTTTGTAGAGGTTTCGGACGAGCGGGTCGAAATGGGCCTTTCAATGGACCCGTTGGAATTTTAACTGAGTAAAAAGTACAGAAATTGCGGTTTTGCAATATAATTGTGTTGAAAAGCTCCTAATCAATTATTTGAACTCTTAATATTTGATTAAAACTTGTTTTGCGGTCCTTTTTGTAGAGGTTTCGGACGAGCAGGTCTAAATGGGCCTTTCAATGGACCCGTTGGAATTTTAACTGAGTAAAAAGTACAGAAATTGCGGTTTTGCAATATAATTGTGTTGAAAAGCTCCTAATCAATTACATGAATTCCTAAAATTTGATTAAAACTTGTTTTGCAGTCCTTTTTGTAGAGGTTTCAGATGAGCGGGTTGAAATGGGCCTTTCAATGGACCTGTTGGAATTTTAACTGAGTAAAAAGTACAGAAATTGAGGTTTTGCAATATAATTGTGTTGAAAAGATCCTAATAAATTATTTGATCTCCTAATATTTGAATAAAACATTTTGCGGTCCTTTTTGTAGAGGTTTCTGACGAGGAGGTCTAAATGGGCCTTTCAATGGACCCGTTGGAATTTTTTTTTTGAGGAAAGGGCCTCATTAAAAACCCCACTAATCCTTACTGGGCAGGCCCAGCAAGGGCCTTAGAGGGGAAAAGAGTGCCCATAATATATTATAAATGATGGGGGTTGGTGAACAACCGGTACAAATGTTCGCAGAGCATCGGGCAAGCCCGGCCCGAAATATAAAGAGGATTTAAAGTGAAGGGCCCAATTGGCTACATAGTGAGCTAAAACATTAGCTGCGCGCGGTACATAAAGTAAACTAAGACCAGGTACAGTATCAAAGAAAGATCTAGTGGTCTGAATCTGCCGCTGAAGGGTGGAGGTATCCTCGCCGGCGTGACGTAGCCGATTGACCAGCAGGGCCGCATCCGATTCAAGAAGAAACCCTTGCCATCTAGCATCTGCACCGATTTTGACACCATCAGTAATAGCGTGAAGCTCCGCTGATGTAGAATTTGCGGTAGCGTCCAAGTAAATAGCCCGTCCGAGCAAGATAACACTAGTAGCATCACGAGCCACTATGCCAATGCCAACGAAACCTGTAGTTGGGTTGAAAGCGCCATCGACATTGATTTTGATCGACCCAGCTGGTGGCGGTCTCCATACAGGTTGGGAAAGTGCTGTCGCCGTCTGCTGCCGCGTCGTGGTATTGTCTGAGTTGGCCGAGAAGTAGTCGCGAAGTAGGTCCTGGGAGTTCATCAAAGTAAGCCAAGGGGGCTGTAATCGCTGAGAATGGACCCAATCATTCCTCCTGTTCCAAAGATTCCACAAGGTAGTCAGGAGGAGATCAAATTGTGCGTGAGATAGAAGCATAGCTCCCTGTTCTAGCCAGAGGGGAACTGAGGTGGCGGTGCTGTCGCGAAATGCACCAGGGAAGCCGGCAAGGCCGAGCACCTCGGCTGCGCCCGGACAGTCCCAGAATGCGTGAATCGCAGTTTCAAGAATCGATGGACAGAACGGGCACATGCCATTGCCCAGTCCAATAGCCGTAAGTCGGTCACCAGTGGGTAATGCACCCTGTCCTACCCGCCACCCAAAGGTGCGAACCTTCGGAAGTGTATTAGATTTAGCAATGATCTTCTAGAGTGGACTCGGACGCTCAAGGGGCCGTGGGGGCCTACGTAAGAATAGGTAGCCGGAGCGTACGTAATATATGTTAGTATCATGAAAACCTCATAGTAAAGTATCACGACGTACATCGGATATTGGTACGTGCAGTATGTTGGCAGCATCATCCTCGTCAAAGTATTAACGTACTTTACTTTCGTCCCAAGAATTGTGATGTCAGATCATAAAATCTCCGCAGCGCAAGGGTATCTCCTCATTATCATGATAATTACCAAAGAAGGAGAGACCAGCTGACCCACCCCAATGATCCCGATGGATGCGTGTATGACTATCAACATCAGGCCTCCAGAAAAAGCCTGGCTGCAAGTGTTGCAAGGCTTGCCATATACCTCGCCAAGCAAATGAGGCGCGTTAGTCAGCTTTTGCATCCAGAATATTGTCAGAGGGGTAATAGCGTGATCGCAGGACCCTAGCGAGCAGGGAATCAGGTGAGTGAATCAGTCGCCAGATTTGCTTCCCAAGAAGAGCAATATTAAAGTCCCGTAAGTCGCGGAAGCCCATACCCCCGGCGGCTTTGGGTGTACACATAGTATCCTAGGAAAGCATTGGCCATCCTTTTTTGTTACTCCTGCCTGACCACCAGTAACGGCGAATTGAGCGTGTTGCGTCGTCCACAATGTTTTGCGGAAGCAAATAGCACGACATGACGTACTGAGGCAAAGCTTGCGCCACTGATTTTATTAGAACTTCACGCCCACTATATGAAAGCAAGTTAGTATCCCATTTAGCCATGCGTGAATTGACTTTGTCTCGAATAAACCCAAGACTAGCCGTTCGGTTCCTCCCAACGAGAAGAGGGACTCCCAGATAAGTTCCAGGGTCATCAACCAAACGGATTCCAAGAGTATGCTGAAGGGCTTGTGAGAAGTCCGTTGAGCAGGAAGAGCTACAAAAGGCAGTCAAATTAGAGAAGTTGACAGATTGTCCTAAGGATGACTCATACAAACGAAGAATCTCCTTCAATCGCTCTATTTCTGTTGGGCAATTACGGACGAAGACAATACTGTCATCCGCAAAGAGCAGATGATTAATCCTCGGCCCACGCCGATTGGCCTGTAAACCAACGAGTCGTCCCGCTTGCTGTTCAGCCTCAAGGGCCGCTGAAAGCCCTTGGGAGCATATTAAAAAGAGGAAAGGCGAGAGAGGGTCGCCTTGCCGGATTCCCCTAGTCGGAAAGAACTCGTGGGACAAAGCGCCATTAAGACGGACTGAGAATGACACAGTGGATACGCAATGGAGCAGTAATTGTACCCAATCGGGCGCAAATCCCATACGTAGCATCACGTCTTTAAGAAAAGACCATTCAACCTTATCAAATGCCTTCTCCATATCTAGCTTCAAGGCAGCCCCTTGATAGATCGAAGCGTTATTAGTATGGAGGGTATGAACAAGTTCATGCGCAATCAGAATACTGTCAGTGACGTTTCTGCCACTAACAAAAGCTGCTTGTGCATCACTGATACAAGATGGTAAGATAGGTTTGAGTCTATTCACAAGAACCTTGGCAATGGTTTTGTAAATGACAGTGCATAAACTGATCGGCCGGAATTGACACATGTTTGAAGCGTCAGGCACCTTCGGAATGAGGACAATAATGGCTTTGTTAACTGTTGTCATGTCCTCTTCCCCACGTAACAGACGCAAACAAAGTCGGACGAATTCAGGCCCAATGACATCCCAGTATTGCCTATAGAAACTACTGGGGAAGCCATCAAAACTTGGAGCTTTCCTGGTGCCTATATCCCGGAAAGCTGTGATTACCTCGTCTTCAGTGAAGGGTCGAAGCAACGAGTCGTTCATTTCAACATTAACAACCGGACTAATGTGTTCCAAAAGAAGTGGAGAGGAAGTCGGACTAGAGGATGTAAACAAACCCTGGAAATAATCGGATGCAATCCGAAGAAGCTCAGTCTTCTTGGTATACCAAGTTTGGTCTACATCAAAAAGACCACGTATAGTGTTCTTTTTCCTTCCTTTAGACGCTCTGGCATGGAAGAAGGAAGTGTTCTTGTCACCTTGCGATAGCCAGGTAACACGAGAACGCTGGGCCCAGTAGGCTTCCCTTGCATCCAAAAGGCGTCGAAGTTCCAATTTCGCATCGCGTAGATTGAGCAGCATGTCGGGTGACAGCTGTCGTCTACGCATATAAGAATTAATCTTACGTTGAAGCTCAACGATGCGGTTGTTGGAGTTGAAACGACGAGTCGTTTGCCAGTCATGTAAGTGGTTCCCTACAATAGTCAATTTGTCAAGTAGGGTGTCTGACGCATTTGACCATGCTTGGTGAAAAGTGTTAATACATGATGGGTCCTTTGCCCAGCAAGACTCGAATCGAAAATGATCACCATCATGCTGGGCACGGTCCTCACGAGGTGTAGCGTGTTTGGTGTCTAAGATAATGATATAGTGATCGGAATCTGGAGAGAAAACATTTCGACATTGGAATGTTAAGTGGGCATTGAGCCATGCAGCACATGCAAGGTATCTATCCAGACATTCACAAACGGGTGTAACATTTGGCCCCGTTCGCGACCAAGTGAACCATCCCGAGCATGATTTGCAATAAAAAATCCTATTACGGGCGAGGCAATCTCGAAAGTTGGTGATTTGTGATTGCGGTCTACGACATCCGCCTTGTTTTTCGGAGTCGGATAAAATGTCGTTTAGGTCTCCACCAATTAACCAAGGTAATGGGGAATTGTTACGAAGAGAATCTATGAGTTCCCACGTTTTATATTTCATGCTAGTTTCTGCATACCCATAGATGCCAGTGAATCGGAAGCAATCATCAGAAGATGTTACAGTGGAATCAATGTGACGATCAGAATACGATAAAAGATCCATAGTCATATTATTATTCCAAAATAAAAGCAAACCAGAGCAAGTTGGGCTGCTTTTCACATGGAAGCAGCCCGCCATTTCTAGAGAAAGTTTCAAACGTTCAAAATTAAAATTAAATAACCGAGTCTCAGATAAAAAAATAATTGAAGGTTCTAATTTTCGGACCAGTGAAACAAGCCCTCGAACTGCCTCTGGTGAACCAAGCCCACGATAGTTCCAGCACAAGAGCCTCATTTCTCTCGGCGGGGTTGAATATCAACCGCCGCCGAAGAGATTTTGCTGCTCATCCCAGCTTTAGTGTGTTTAGTAGTCTTTTCAATTGGTGCTGCTCCAGGTTTTGCCGGCCGTGCTAAAACCTTTGGTGAGGTGCGTGGGCACTTAGCCGTTGTGGGTGCAGCCAAGGGAGGGCTGCGCTTTGCTTTACGAGGTTCTGTGGCACCCTTCGGTGGGCTCGATGAAGTAGCAAGCCAATCCTCAAAATCCGGATTGACATAAGCATTGCTGCCGTGACCAGCAGTAGTAGATTTGGCAGGCACTGCAGTGGGCACCGGGAAGCCTTCGCCATCAATCAACACAAACCTTTTGTCAGGCGGGGTGGATGATGCATCATCAATCCCTGCAGCTGCTTGGGTAGTTTTAGGAGCTCCCGTGTTGGCTGATTCCGCATCAGCCGGTATAACAGCAAGGGGGCCACATCGAGAGCCTCGATCGAAATTTGTCCTGTGGGATCGCTCCCCGCATCCTCCATCGGTGCATCATGGGCATCAGGGGCGACTGGATCTGTCTGCTCCAGCAGCGTTTCCGCACCCGTGGGTGCTGCAGTATCGGTGGCCTTAGCAGCGTCAGCAGCTATGGGTCCAGTAGTAGTTTCTTCTATCAATTCAGAGGCTGCAGCATCCGATACCTTTGTGGCTGAGGCGGCGTCAGCAACAACCACCGATTTCCCCTTTCAATCTGGTCCTGAGGAGCAGAAACGAAGGAGATAACAGTGAGTATAAATAGTAGAAAACATTCCTACTAAGACAATTGTATTATAAATATCGACAAGTGCAGAAAAATTATTTAATGATACCGGCAGAGGCTGGTTTCTTTGTAGATGGTCTTGCACTTGGGAAGAGGTGAAAAGATGGTGAAAATCAAATGTGATTTTCATAAAAATGCATGCAACATGCGATGCATAAAGAAAAGGAGAAGAGATGATCCAATCCCATAATGAGTAAATATATAGAAAGAAAAATGTACCGGTGGTAGCCATCGAGGGCTTGGTTGATGGGCCAGCTGGCTCAAAATAACTAACCCGGCCTCGGGTTGTTATTTTAGACTTTTTCTTTGGAGCAGGGGCACGTAGCCAGTCTCTATACTGTTGGGGTTCCGTTTTGTTATCCTTGAATTCCGTACAGGTGGCTTTAAGATGGCATAAAACGCCACACCCGTGACAGAAAGATGGTAGTTTCTCATATTGAATTGGCAACATTTGAGGGCCTTTATCCTCCTCAATCTGTACAGCTACAAACTGACGCAGCGGCTGATGTATATCGACAATAACCAGGACACGGAGGAATTCGGTCATATTCCCCTCATCCGACTGACGGGAATCTGTCCCTATGACTGCACCAATCCCACTTCCAATGGTTCGTCCGGTGACATTAGCCACTACAACGCCAGTCATCATGGCTATTGGCACCCTATGTATTCTCACCCAGATTCTCATCTGATCGTATTTGTATCCCTTAATGGTAAGTTTTGGCTGAACAGGTAAGAGTGCAAGCCAATCTTTCTTGAAGGTCCTTTTTGTAGAGGTTTCGGACGATCATGTCTAAATGGACCTTTCAATGGATCCGTTGGAATTTTAACTGAATAAAAAGTACAGAAACTGAGGTTTTGCAATATATTTTATTTGAAAAGCTCCTAATCAATTATTTGAACTCCTAATATTTGAATAAAACATTTTTGCGGTCCTTTTTGTAGAGGTTTCGGACGAGCAGGTCTAAATGGGCCTTTCAATGGACTCGTTAGAATTTTAATTGAGTAAAAAGTACAGAAATTGAGGTTTTGCAATATAATTGTGTTGAAAAGCTCCTAATCAATTATTTGAACTCCTAATATTTGAATAAAACATTTTTGCGGTCCTTTTTGTAGAGGTTTCGGACGAGGAGGTATAAATGGGCCTTTCAATGAACCCGTTGGAATTTTAACTGAGTAAAAAGTACAGAAATTGAGGTTTTGCAATATAATTGATTTGAAGAGCTCCTAATCAATTATTTGAACTCCTAATATTTGAATAAAACATTTTGCAGTCCTTTTTGTAGAGGTTTCGGACGAGCAGGTCTAAATGGGCCTTTCAATGGACCCGTTGGAATTTTAACTGATTAAAAAGTACAGAAATTGAGGTTATGCAATATAATTGTGTTGAAAAGCTCCTAATCAATTACATGAAATCCTAAAATTTGATTAAAACTTGTTTTGCGGTCCTTTTTGTAGAGGTTTCGGACGAGCGGGTCAAAATGGGCCTTTCAATGGACCTGTTGGAATTTTAACTGAGTAAAAAGTATAGAAATTGAGGTTTTACAATATAATTGTGTTCAAAAGCTCCTAATCAATTATTTGAACTCCTAATATTTGAATAAAACATTTTTGCGGTCCTTTTTGTAGAGGTTTCGGACGAGCAGGTCTAAATGGGCCTCTCAATGGACCCATTTGAATTTTAACTAAGTAAAAAGTACATAAATTGAGGTTTTGCAATATAATTGTGTTGAAAAGCTCCTAATCAATTATATGAACTCCTAATATTTGAATAAAACATTTTTGCGGTCCTTTTTGTAGAGGTTTCGGACGAGCAGGTGTAAATGGGCCTTTCAATGGACCCGTTGGAATTTTAACTGAGTAAAAAGTACAGAAATTGAGGTTTTGCAATATAATTGTGTTGAAAAGCTCCTAATCAATTATATGAACTCCTAATATTTGAATAAAACATTTTTGCGGTCCTTTTTGTAGAGGTTTCGGACGAGCGGGTCTAAATGGGCCTTTCAATGGACCCGTTGGAATTTTAACTAAGTAAAAAGTACAGAAATTGAGGTTTTGCAATATAATTGTGTTGAAAAGCTCCTAATCAATTACATGAACTCCTAAAATTTGATTAAAACTTGTTTTGCGGTCATTTTTGTAGAGGTTTCGGACGAGCGGATCGAAATGGGCCTTTCAATGGACCTGTTGGAATTTTAACTGAGTAAAAAGTACAAAAATTGAGGTTTTGCAATATAATTGTTTTCAAAAGCTCCTAATCAATTATTTAAACTCCTAATATTTGAATAAAACATTTTTGCGGTCCTTTTTGTAGAGGTTTCGGACGAGCAGGTCTAAATGGGCCTTTCAATGGACCCGTTGGAGTTTTAACTGAGTAAAAAGTACAAAAATTGAGGTTTTGCAATATAATTGTGTTGAAAAGCTCCTAATCAATTACATGAACTCCTAAAATTTGATTAAAACTTGTTTTGCGGTCCTTTTTGTAGAGGTTTCGGACGAGCGGGTCGAAATGGGCCTTTCAATGGACCTGTTGGAATTTCAACTGAGTAAAACGTACAGAAATTGAGGTTTTGCAATATAATTGTGTTCAAAAGCTCCTAATAAATTATTTGAACTCCTAATATTTGAATAAAACATTTTTGCGGTCCTTTTTGTAGATGTTTCAGACGAGCATGTCTAAATGGGCCTTTCAATGGACCCGTTGGAATTTTAACTGAGTAAAAAGTACAAAAATTGAGGTTTTGCAATATAATTGTGTTGAAAAGCTCCTAATCAATTACATGAACTCCTAAAATTTGATTAAAACTTGTTTTGCAGTCCTTTTTGTAAAGGTTTCGGACGAGAGGGTCGAAATGGGCCTTTCAATGGACCCGTTAGAATTTTAAATGAGTAAAAAGTACAGAAATTGAGGTTTTGCAATATAATTGTGTTGAAAAGCTCCTAATCAATTATTTGAACTCCTAATATTTGAATAAAACATTTTTGCGGTCCTTTTTGTAGAGGTTTCGGACGATCAGGTCTAAATGGGCCTTTCAATGGACCCGTTGGAATTTTAACTGAGTAAAAAGTACAGAAAATGAGGTTTTGCAATATAATTGTGTTGAAAAGCTCCTAATCAATTACATGAACTCCTAAAATTTGATTAAAACTTGTTTGGGGTCCTTTTTGTAGAGGTTCCAGACGAGCGGGTCGAAATGGGCCTTTCAATGGACCTGTTGGAATTTTAACTGAGTAAAAAGTACATAAATTGCGGTTTTGAAATATAATTGTGTTGAAAAGATCCTAATCAATTATTTGAACTCCTAATATTTGATTAAAACTTGTTTTGCGGTCCTTTTAGTAGAGGTTTCGGACGAGCAGGTCTAAATGGGCCTTTCAATGGACCCGTTGGAATTTTAACTGAGTAAAAAGTACAGAAATTGCGGTTTTGCAATATAATTGTGTTGAAAAGCTCCTAATCAATTACATGAACTCCTACGATTTGATTAAAACTTTTTTTGCGGTCCTTTTTGTAGAGGTTCCAGACGAGCGGGTCGAAATGGGCCTTTCAATGGACCTGTTGGAATTTTAACTGAGTAAAAAGTATAGAAATTGCGGTTTTGCAATATAATTGTGTTGAAAAGATCCTAATAAATTATTTGAACTCCTAATATTTGATTAAAACTTGTTTTGCGGTCCTTTTTGTAGAGGTTTCGGACGAGCAGGTCTAAATGGGCCTTTCAATGGACCCGTTGGAATTTTAACTTAGTAAAAAGTACAGAAATTGCGGTTTTGCAATATAATTGTGTTGAAAAGCTCCTAATCAATTACATGAACTCCTAAAATTTGATTAAAACTTGTTTTGCAGTCCTTTTTGTAGAGGTTTCGGACGAGCGGGTCGAAATGGGCCTTTCAATGGACCCGTTGGAATTTTAACTGAGTAAAAAGTACAGAAATTGAGATTTTGCGATATAATTGATTTGAAAAGCTCCTAATCAATTATTTGAACTCCTAATATTTGAATAAAACATTTTTGCGGTCCTTTTTGTAGAGGTTTCGGACGAGCAGGTGTAAATGGGCCTTTCAATGGACCTGTTGGAATTTTAACTGAGTAAAAAGTACATAAATTGAGGTTTTGCAATATAATTGTGTTGAAAAGCTCCTAATCAATTATTTGAACTCCTAATATTTGATTAAAACATTTTTGAGGTCCTTTTTGTAGAGGTTTCGTACGAGAGGGTCGAAATGGGCCTTTCAATGGACCCGTTGGAATTTTAACTGAGTAAAAAGTACAGAAATTGAGGTTTTGCGTTATAATTGATTTAAAAAGCTCCTAATCAATTATTTGAATTCCTAATATTTGAATAACACATTTTTGCGGTCCTTTTTGTAGAGGTTTCGGACGAGCAGGTGTAGATGGGCCTTTCAATGGACCCGTTGGAATTTTAACTAAGTAAAAAGTACAGAAATTGAGGTTTTTCAACATAATTGTGTTGAAAAACTCCTAATCAATTATTTGAACTCTTAATATTTGAAGAAAACATTTTTGCGGTCCTTTTTGTAGAGGTTTCAGACGAGCAGGTTTAAATGGGCCTCTCAATGGACCCATTGGAATTTTAAATGAGTAAAAAGTACAGAAATTGAGGTTTTGCAATATAATTGTGTTGAAAAGCTCCTAATCAATTATTTGAACTCCTAATATTTGAATAAAACATTTTTGCGGTCCTTTTTGTAGAGGTTTCGGACGAGCAGGTCTAAATGGGCCTTTCAATGGACCCATTGGAATTTTAACTAAGTAAAAAGTACATAAATTGAGGTTTTGCAATATAATTGTGTTGAAAAGCTCCTAATCAATTATATGAACTCCTAATATTTGAATAAAACATTTTTGCGGTCCATTTTGTAGAGGTTTCGGACGAGGAGGTCTAAATGGGCCTTTCAATGGACCCGTTGGAATTTTAACTGAGTAAAAAGTACAGAAATTGAGGTTTTGCAATATAATTGATTTGAAAAGCTCCTAATCAATTATTTGAACTCCTAATATTCGACTAAAACTTGTTTTGCAGTCCTTTTTGTAGAGGTTTCGGACGAGGTGGTCTAAATGGGCTTTTCAATGGACCCGTTGGAATTTTAACTGGGTAAAAAGTACAGAAATTGAGGTTTTACAATATAATTGATTTGAAAAGCTCCTAATCAGTTATTTGAACTCCTAATATTTGAATATAACATTTTTGCGGTCCTTTTTGTAGAGGTTTCGGACGAGCAGGTCTAAATGGGCCTTTCAATGGACCCGTTGAAATTTTCACTGAGTAAAAAGTACAGAAATTGAGGTTTTGCAATATAATTGATTTGAAAAGCTCCTAATCAATTAATTGAACTCCTAATATTTGAATAAAACATTTTTGCGGTCCTTTTTGTAGAGGTTTCGAACGAGCAGGTGTAAATGGGCCTTTCAATGGACCCGTTGGAATTTTAAATGAGTAAAAAGTACATAAATTGAGGTTTTGCAATATTATTGTGTTGAAAAGCTCCTAATCAATTATTTGAACTCCTAATATTTGAATAAAACATTTTTGCGGTCTTTTTTGTAGAGGTTTTGGACGAGTAGGTCTAAATGGGCCTTTCAATGGACCCATTGGAATTTTAACTGAGTAAAAAGTACAGAAATTGAGGTTTTGCAATATAATTGATTTGAAAAGCACCTAATCAATTATTTGAACTCCTAATATTTGAATAAAACATTTTTGCGATCCTTTTTATAGAGGTTTCGGATGAGCAGGTCTAAATGGGCCTTTCAATGGACCCGTTGGAATTTTAACTGAGTAAAAAGTATAGAAATTGAGGTTTTGCAATATAATTGATTTGAAAAGCTCCTAATCAATTACTTGAACTCATAATATTTGAATAAAACATTTTTGAGGTCCTTTTTGTAGAGGTTTCGGACGAGCACGTCTAAATGGGCCTTTCAATAGACCCGTTGGAATTTTAACTGAGTAAAAAGTACAGAAATTGAGGTTTTGCAATATAATTGTGTTGAAAAGCTCCTAATCAATTATTTGAACTCCTAATATTTGAATAAAACATTTTTGCGGTCCTTTTTGTAGAGGTTTCGGACGAGCAGGTCTAAATGGACCTTTCAACTGACCCGTTGGAATTTTAACTGAGTAAAAAGTACAGAAATTGAGGTTTTGCAATATAATTGATTTGAAAAGCTCCTAATCAATTATTTGAACTCCTAATATTTGAATAAAACATTTTTGCGGTCCTTTTTGTAGAGGTTTTAGACGAGCAGGTCGAAATGGGCCTTTCGATGGACCCGTTCGAATTTTAACTGAGTAAAAAGTACAGAAATTGAGTTTTTGCAATATAATTGTGTTGAAAAGCTCCTAATCAATTACATGAACTCCTAATATTTGAATAAAACATTTTTGCGTTCCTTTTTGTAGAGGTTTCGTACGAGCAGGTCTAAATGGGCCTTTCAATAGACCCGTTGGAATTTTAACTGAGTAAAAAGTACAGAAATTGAGGTTTTGCAATATAATTGTGTTGAAAAGCTCCTAATCAATTATTTTAACTCCTAATATTTGAATAAAGCATTTTTGCGGTCCTTTTTGTAGAGGTTTTGGACGAGCAGGTCTACATGGGACTTTCAATGGACCTGTTGGAATTTTAACTGAGTAAAAAGTACAGAAATTGAGGTTTTGCAATATAATTGTGTTGAAAAGCTCCTAATCAATTACATGAACTCCTAAAATTTGATTAAAACTTGTTTTGCAGTACTTTTTGTAAAGGTTTCGGAAGAGCGAGTCGAAATGGGCCTTTCAATGGACCCGTTCGAATTTCAACTGAGTAAAAAGTACAGAAATTGAGGTTTTGCAATATAATTGTGTTGAAAAGCTCCTAATCAATTATTTGAACTCCTAATATTTGAATAAAACATTTTTGCGGTCCTTTTTGTAGAGTTTTCGGACGTGTAGGTCTAAATGGGCCTTTCAATGGACCCGTTGGAATTTTAACTGAGTAAAAAGTACATAAATTGAGGTTTTGCAATATAATTGTGTTGAAAAGCTCCTAATCAATTACATGCACTACTAAAATTTGATTAAAAGTTGTTTTGCAGTCCTTTTTGTAGAATGTTCCGGACGAGTGGGTCAAAATGGGCCTTTCAATGGACCCGTTGGAATTTTAACTGAGTAAGAAGTACAGAAATTGCGGTTTTGCAATATAATTGTGTTGAAAAGCTCCTAATCAATTATTTGAACTCCTAATATTTGATTAAAACTTTTTTTGCTGTTTTTTTGTAGAGGTTTCGGACGAGCGGGTCTAAATGGGCCTTTCAATGGACCCGTTGGAATTTTAACTGAGTAAAAAAGTACAGAAATTGCAGTTTTGCAATATAATTGTGTTGAAAAGCTCCTAATCAATTACATGAATTCCTAAAATTTGATTAAAACTTGTTTTGCAGTTCTTTTTGTAGAGGTTTCGGACGAGCGGGTCGAAATGGGCCTTTCAATTGACTCGTGGGAATATAACTGAGTAAAAGTACAGAAACTGGGGTTTTGCAATATAATTGTGTGGAAACGCTCCTAATAAATTATTTGATCTCCTAATATTTGAATAAAACATTTTTGCGGTCCTTTTTGTAGAGGTTTCGGACGAGGAGGTGTAAATGGGCCTTTCAATGGATCCGTTGGAATTTTAACTGAGTAAAAAGTACAGAAATAGAGGTTTTGCAATATAATTGATTTGAAAAGCTCCTAATATATTATTTTAACTCCTAATATTTGAATAAAACATTTTTGCGGTCCTTTCTGTAGAGGTTTCGGACGAGGAGGTCTAAATGGGCCTTTCAATGGACCCGTTGGAATTTTAACTGAGTAAAAAGTACAGAAATTGAGGTTTAGTAATATAATTGTGTTGAAAAGCTCCTAATCAATTATTTGAACTCCTAATATTTGAATAAAACATTTTTGCGGTCCTTTTTGTAGAGGTTTCGGACGAGCAGGTCTACATGGGCCTTTCAATGGACCCGTTGGAATTTTAACTGAGTAAAAAGTACAGAAATTGAGGTTTTGCAATATAATTGTGTTGAAAAGCTCCTAATCAATTACATGAACTCCTAAAATTTGATTAAAACTTGTTTTGCAGTCTTTTTTGTAGAGGTTTCGGACGAGCGGGTCGAAATGGGCCTTTCAATGGACCCGTTGGAATTTTAACTGAGTAAAAAGTACAAAAATTGCGGTTCTGCAATATAATTCTGTTGAAAGGCTCCTAATCAATTATTTGAACTCCTAATATTTGACTAAAACTTGTTTTTCGGTCCTTTTTGTAGAGGTTTCGGACCAGCAGGTCGAAATGGGCCTTTCAATGGACCCGTTCGAATTTTAACTGAGTAAAAAGTACAGAAATTGAGGTTTTGCAATATAATTGTGTTGAAAAGCTCCTAATCAATTACATGAACTCCTAATATTTGAATAAAACATTTTTGCGTTCCTTTTTGTAGAGGTTTCGGACGAGCAAGTCTAAATGGGCATTTCAATGGACCCGTTGGAATTTTAACTGAGTAAAAAGTACAGAAATTGAGGTTTTGCAATATAATTGTGTTGAAAAGCTCCTAATCAATTATTTGAACTCCTAATATTTGAATAAAACATTTTTGCGGTCATTTTTGTAGAGGTTTCGGACGAGCATGTCTACATGGGCCTTTCAATGGACCCTTTGGAATTTTAACTGAGTAAAAAGTACAGAAATTGAGGTTTTGCAATATAATTGTGTTCAAAAGCTCCTAATCAATTATTTGAACTCATAATATTTGAATAAAACATTTTTGCGGTCATTTTTGTAGAGGTTTCGGACGAGCAGGTCTAAATGGGCCTTTCAATGGACCCGTTGGAATTTTAAATGAGTAAAAAGTACAGTCGTTGAGGTTTTGCAATATAATTGTGTTGAAAATATCCTAATTAATTATTTGAACTCCTAATATTTGAATAAAACATTTTTGCGGTCCTTTTTGTAGAGATTTCGGACGAGCAGGTATAAATGGGCCTTTCAATAGACCCGTTGGAATTTTAACTGAGTAAAAAGTACAGAAATTGCGGTTTTGCAATATAATTGTGTTGAAAAGCTCTTAATCAATTATTTGAACTCCTAATATTTGACTAAAACTTGTTTTGCGTTCGTTTTTGTAGAGGTTTCGGACGAGCGGGTCGAAATGGGCCTTTCAATGGACCTGTTGGAATTTTAACTGAGTAAAAAGTACAGAAATTGAGGTTTTGCAATATAATTGTGTTCAAAAGCTCCTAATCAATTATTTGAACTCCTAATATTTGATTAAAACTTGTTTTGCAGTCCTTTTTGTAGAGGTTTCTGACGAGCGGGTCGAAATGGTCCTTTCAATGGACCCGTTGGAATTTTAACTGAGTAAAAAGTACAATGATACATGCATGGTACTCTATCATACAGAAATTGAGGTTTTGCGATATAATTGATTTGAAAAGCTCCTAATCAATTATTTGAACTCCTATTATTTGAATAAAACATTTTTGCGGTCCTTTTTGTAGAGGTTTCGGACGAGACGGTCTAAATGGGCCTTTCATTAGACCCGTTGGAATTTTAACTGAGTAAAAAGTACAGAAATTGAGGCTTTGCAATATAATTGTGTTCAAAAGCTCCTAATCAATTACATGAACTCCTAAAATTTGATTAAACTTGTTTTGCAGTCCTTTTTGTAGAGGTTTCGGACGAGCGGGTCGAAATGGGCCTTTCAATGGACCCGTTGGAATTTTAACTGAGTAAAAAGTACAGAAATTGCGGTTTTGCAATATAATTGTGTTGAAAAGCTCCTAATCAATTATTTGAACTCCTAATATTTGACTAAAACTTGTTTTGCGTTCGTTTTTGTAGAGGTTTCGGACGAGCGGGTCGAAATGGGCCTTTCAATGGACCCGTTGGAATTTTAACTGAGTAAAAAGTACAGAAATTGAGGTTTTGCGATATAATTGATTTGAAAAGCTCCTAATCAATTATTTGAACTCCTAATATTTGAATAAAACATTTTTGCGGTCCTTTTTGTATAGATTTCGGACGAGCAGGTATAAATGGGCCTTTCAATGGACCCGTTGGAATTTTAACTGAGTAAAAAGTACAGAAATTGCGGTTTTGCAATATAATTGTGTTGAAAAGCTCCTAATCAATTATTTGAACTCCTAATATTTGATTAAAACTTGTTTTGCAGTCCTTTTTGTAGAGGTTTCTGACGAGCGGGTCGAAATGGTCCTTTCAATGGACCCGTTGGAATTTTAACTGAGTAAAAAGTACAGAAATTGAGGTTTTGCGATATAATTGATTTGAAAAGCTCCTAATCAATTATTTGAACTCCTATTATTTGAATAAAACATTTTTGCGGTCCTTTTTGTAGAGGTTTCGGACGAGCAGGTCTAAATGGGCCTTTCATTAGACCCGTTGGAATTTTAACTGAGTAAAAAGTACAGAAATTGAGGCTTTGCAATATAATTGTGTTGAAAAGCTCCTAATCAATTACATGAACTCTTAAAATTTGATTAAACTTGTTTTGCAGTCCTTTTTGTAGAGGTTTCGGACGAGCGGGTCGAAATGGGCCTTTCAATGGACCCGTTGGAATTTTAACTGAGTAAAAAGTACAGAAATTGCGGTTTTGCAATATAATTGTGTTGAAGAACTCCTAATCAATTATTTGAACTCCTAATATTTGACTAAAACTTGTTTTGCGTTCGTTTTTGTAGAGGTTTCGGACGAGCGGGTCGAAATGGGCCTTTCAATGGACCTGTTGGAATTTTAACTAAGTAAAAAGTACAGAAATTGAGGTTTTGCAATATAATTGTGTTCAAAAGCTCCTAATCAATTATTTGAACTCCTAATATTTGAATAAAACATTTTTGCGGTCCTTTTTGTAGAGGTTTTGGACGAGCATGTCTAAATGGGCCTTTCAATGGACCCGTTGGAATTTTAACTGAGTAAAAAGTACAGAAATTGAGGTTTTGCAATATAATTGTGTTGAAAAGCTCCTAATCAATTATTTGAACTCCTAATATTTGAATAAAACATTTTTGCGGTCCTTTTTGTAGAGATTTCGGACGAGCAGGTATAAATGGGCCTTTCTATGGACCCGTTGGAATTTTAACTAAGTAAAAAGTACAGAAATTGCGGTTTTGCAATATAATTGTGTTGAAAAGCTCCTAATCAATTATTTGAACTCCTAATATTTGATTAAAACTTGTTTTGCAGTCCTTTTTGTAGAGGTTTCTGACGAGCGGGTCGAAATGGTCCTTTCAATGGACCCGTTGGAATTTTAACTGAGTAAAAAGTACAATGATACATGCATGGTACTCTATCATACAGAAATTGAGGTTTTACGATATAATTGATTTGAAAAGCTCCTAATCAATTATTTGAACTCCTATTATTTGAATAAAACATTTTTGCGGTCCTTTTTGTAGAGGTTTCGGACGAGACGGTCTAAATGGGCCTTTCATTAGACCCGTTGGAATTTTAACTGAGTAAAAAGTACAGAAATTGAGGCTTTGCAATATAATTGTGTTCAAAAGCTCCTAATCAATTACATGAACTCCTAAAATTTGATTAAACTTGTTTTGCAGTCCTTTTTGTAGAGGTTTCGGACGAGCGGGTCGAAATGGGCCTTTCAATGGACCCGTTGGAATTTTAACTGAGTAAAAAGTACAGAAATTGCGGTTTTGCAATATAATTGTGTTGAAAAGCTCCTAATCAATTATTTGAACTCCTAATATTTGACTAAAACTTGTTTTGCGTTCGTTTTTGTAGAGGTTTCGGACGAGCGGGTCGAAATGGGCCTTTCAATGGACCTGTTGGAATTTTAACTGAGTAAAAAGTACAGAAATTGAGGTTTTGCAATATAATTGTGTTCAAAAGCTCCTAATCAATTATTTGAACTCCTAATATTTGAATAAAACATTTTTGCGGTCCTTTTTATAGAGGTTTTAGACGAGCATGTCTAAATGGGCCTTTCAATGGACCCGTTGGAATTTTAACTGAGTAAAAAGTACAGAAATTGAGGTTTTGCAATATAATTGTGTTGAAAAGCTCCTAATCAATTATTTGAACTCCTAATATTTGAATAAAACATTTTTGCGGTCCTTTTTGTAGAGATTTCGGACGAGCAGGTATAAATGGGCCTTTCAATGGACCCGTTGGAATTTTAACTGAGTAAAAAGTACAGAAATTGCGGTTTTGCAATATAATTGTGTTGAAAAGCTTCTAATCAATTATTTGAACTCCTAATATTTGATTAAAACTTGTTTTGCAGTCCTTTTTGTAGAGGTTTCTGACGAGCGGGTCGAAATGGGCCTTTCAATGGACCCGTTGGAATTTTAACTGAGTAAAAAGTATAGAAATTGCGGTTTTGCAATATAATTGTGTTGAAAAGCTCCTAATCAATTATTTGAACTCCTAATATTTGCCTAAAACTCTTTTTGCGTTAGTTTTTGTAGAGGTTTCGGACGAGCGGGTCGAAATGGGCCATTCAATGGACCTGTTGGAATTTTAACTGAGTAAAAAGTACAGAAATTGAGGTTTTGCAATATAATTGTGCTCAAAAGCTCCTAATCAATTATTTGAACTCCTAATATTTGAATAAAACATTTTTGCGGTCCTTTTTGTAGAGGTTTTGGACGAGCATGTCTAAATGGGCCTTTCAATGGACCCGTTGGAATTTTAACTGAGTAAAAAGTACAGAAATTGAGGTTTTACAATATAATTGTGTTGAAAAGCTCCTAATAAATTATATGAACTCCTAAAATTTGATTAAAACTTGTTTTGCAGTCCTTTTTGTAGAGGTTTTGGACGAGCGGGTCGATATGGGCCTTTCAATGGACCCGTTGGAATTTTAAATGAGTAAAAAGTATAAAAATTGAGGTTTTACAATATAATTGTGTTGGAAAGCTCCTAATCAATTATTTGAACTCCTAATATTTGAAAAAAAACATTTTTGTTGTCCTTTTTGTAGAGGTTTCGGACGAGCAGGTCTAAATGGGCCTTTCAATGGACTCGTTGGAATTTTAACTGAGTAAAAAGTACAGAAATTGAGGTTTTGCAATATAATTGTGTTGAAAAGCTCCTAATCAATTACATGAACTACTAAAATTTGATTAAAAGTTGTTTTGCAGTCCTTTTTGTAGAGGTTTCGGACGAGCGGGTCGAAATGGGCCTTTCAATGGACCCGTTGGAATTTTAAATGAGTAAAAAGTACAGAAATTGAGGTTTTGCAATATAATTGTGTTGAAAAGCTCCAAATCAATTATTTGAACTCCTAATATTTGAATAAAACATTTTTGCGGTCCTTTTTGTAGAGGTTTCGGACGAGTAGGTCTAAATGGGCCTTTCAATGGACCCGTTGGAATTTTAACTGAGTAAAAAGTACAGAAATTGAGGTTTTGCAATATAATTGTGTTGAAAAGCTCCTAATCAATTACATGAACTACCAAAATTTGATTAAAAGTTGTTTTGCAGTCCTTTTTGTAGAAGGTTCCGGACGAGTGGGTCGAAATGGTCCTTTCAATGGACCCGTTGGAATTTTAACTGAGTAAAAAGTACAGAAATTGCGGTTTTGCAATATAATTGTGTTGAAAAGCTCCTAATCAATTATTTGAACTCCTAATTTTGATTAAAACTTGTTTTGTGGTCCTTTTTGTAGAGGTTTCGGACGAGCGGGTCTAAATGGGCCTTTCAATGGACCCGTTCTAATTTTAACTGAGTAAAAAAGTACAGAAATTGCAGTTTTGCAATATAATTGTGGTGAAAAGCTCCTAATCAATTACATGAATTCCTAAAATTTGATTAAAACTTGTTTTACAGTTCTTTTTGTAGAGGTTTCGGACGAGCGGGTCGAATTATTTGAATAAAACATTTGATCTCCTAATATTTGAATAAAACATTTTTGCGGTCCTTTTTGTAGAGGTTTCGGATGAGGAGGTGTAAATGGGCCTTTCAATGGACCCGTTGGAATTTTAACTGAGTAAAAAGTACAGAAATTGACGTTTTGCAATATAATTGTGTTGAAAAGCTCCTAATCAATTACATGAACTCCTAAAATTTGACTAAAACCTGTTTTGTAGTCCTTTTTGTAGAGGTTTCGGACGAGCGGGTTGAAATGGGCCTTTCAATGGACCCGTTGGAATTTTAACTGAGTAAAATGTACAGAAATTGCGGTTTTGCAATATAATTGTGTTGAAAAGCTCCTAATCAATTATTTGAATTCCTAAAATTTGAAGAAAACATTTTTGCAGTCCTTTTTGTAGAGGTTTCGGACGAGCAGGTCTAAATGGGCATTTCAATGGACCCGTTGGAATTTTAACTGAGTAAAAAGTACAAAAATTGAGGTTTTTGCAATATAATTGTGTTGAAAAGATCCTAATCAATTATTTGAACTCCTAATATTTGAATAAAGCATTTTTGGGGTTCTTTTTGTAGAGGTTTCGGACGAGCAGGTCTAAATGGGTCTTTCAATGGACCCGTTGGAATTTTAACTAAGTAAAAAGTAGAGAAATTGAGGTTTTGCAATATAATTGTGTTGAAAAGCTCCTAATCAATTACATGAACTCCTAAGAATTGATTAAAACTTTTTTTGCAGGCCTTTTTATAGAGGTTTCGGACGAGCCGGTCGAAATGGGCCTTTCAATGGACCCATTGGAATTTTAACTGAGTAAAAAGTACAGAAATTGCGGTTTTGCAATATAATTGTGTCGAAAAGCTCCTAATCAATTACATGAACTCCTAAAATTTGATTAAAACTTGTTTTGCGGTCCTTTTTGTAAAGGTTTCGGACGAGCGGGTCGAAATGAGCCTTTCAATGGACCCGTCGGAATTTTAACTGAGTAAAAAGTACAAAAATTGAGGTTTTGCAATATAATTGTGTTAAAAAGCTCCTAATCAATTATTTGAACTCCTAATGTTTGAATAAAACATTTTTGCGGTCCTTTTTGTAGAGGTTTCGGACGAGCAAGTCTAAATGGGCCTTTCAATGGACCCGTTGGAATTTTAACTGAGTAAAAAGTACAAAAATTGAAGTTTTGCAATATAATTGTGTTGAAAATCTCTTAATCAAATATTTGAACTCCAAATATTTGAATAAAACATTTTTGCGGTCCTTTTTGTAGAGGTTTCGGACGAGGAGGTCTAAATGGGCCTTTCAATGGACCCGTTGGAATTTTAACTGAGTAAAAAGTACAGAAATTGCGGTTTTGCAATATAATTGTGTTGAAAAGCTCCTAATCAATTATTTGAAATCCTAATATTTGATTAAAACTTGTTTTGCAGTCCTTTTTATAGAGGTTTCGGACGAGCGGGTCGAAATGGGCCTTTAATTGGACCCGTTGGAATTTTAACTGAGTAAAAAGTACAGAAATTGCGGTTTTGCAATATAGTTGTGTTGAAAAGCTCCTAATCAATTACATGAAATTTCCTAAAATTTGATTAAAACTTGTTTTGCAGACCTTTTTGTAAAGGTTTCGGACGAGCGGGTCGAAATGGGCCTTTCAATGGACCCGTTGGAATTTTAACTGATAAAAAAGTACAGAAATTGATGTTTTGCAATATAATTGTGTTGAAAAGCTCCTAATCAATTATTTGAACTCCTAATATTTGAATAAAACATTTTTTGCGGTCCTTTTTGTATAGGTTTCGGACGAGTGGGTCGAAATGGGCCTTTCAATGGACCCGTTGGAATTTTAACTGAATAAAAAGTACAGAAATTGAGGTTTTGCAATATAATTGTGTTGAAAAGCTCCTAATGAAATATTTGAACTCCTAATATTTGATTAAAACTTGTTTTGCAGTCCTTTTTGTAGAGGTTTCGGACGAGCGGGTCGAAATGGGCCTTTCAATGGACCCGTTGGAATTTTAACTGAGTAAAAAGTACAGAAATTGCGATTTTGCAATATAATTGTGTTGAAAAGCTCCTAATTAATTACATGGATTCCTAAAATTTGATTAAAACTTGTTTTGTAGTCCTTTTTGTAAAGGTTTCGGACGAGCGGGTCAAAATGGGCCTTTCAATGGACCTGTTGGAATTTTAACTGATAAAAAAGTATAGAAATTGAGGTTTTGAAATATAATTGTGTTGAAAAGCTCCTAATCAATTATTTGAACTCCTAATATTTGAATAAAATATTTTTGCGGTCCTTTTTGTAGAGGTTTCGGACGAGGAGGTCTAAATGGGCCTTTCAATGGACATGTTGGAATTTTAACTAAGTAAAAAGTACAAAAATTGAGGTTTTGCAATATAATTGTGTTGAAAAGCTCCTAATCAATTATTTGAACTCCTAATGTTTGAATAAAACATTTTTGCGGTCCTTTTTGTAGAGGTTTCGGACGAGCAAGTCTAAATGGGCCTTTCAATGGACCCGTTGGAATTTTAACTGAGTAAAAAGTACAAAAATTGAAGTTTTGCAATATAATTGTGTTGAAAATCTCTTAATCAATTATTTGAACTCCAAATATTTGAATAAAACATTTTTGCGGTCCTTTTTGTAGAGGTTTCGGACGAGGAGGTCTAAATGGGCCTTTCAATGGACCCGTTGGAATTTTAACTGAGTAAAAAGTACAGAAATTGCGGTTTTGCAATATAATTGTGTTGAAAAGCTCCTAATCAATTATTTGAAATCCTAATATTTGATTAAAACTTGTTTTGCAGTCCTTTTTATAGAGGTTTCGGACGAGCGGGTCGAAATGGGCCTTTAATTGGACCCGTTGGAATTTTAACTGAGTAAAAAGTACAGAAATTGCGGTTTTGCAATATAGTTGTGTTGAAAAGCTCCTAATCAATTACATGAATTCCTAAAATTTGATTAAAACTTGTTTTGCAGACCTTTTTGTAAAGGTTTCGGACGAGCGGGTCGAAATGGGCCTTTCAATGGACCCGTTGGAATTTTAACTGATAAAAAAGTACAGAAATTGATGTTTTGCAATATAATTGTGTTGAAAAGCTCCTAATCAATTATTTGAACTCCTAATATTTGAATAAAACATTTTTTGCGGTCCTTTTTGTATAGGTTTCGGACGAGTGGGTCGAAATGGGCCTTTCAATGGACCCGTTGGAATTTTAACTGAATAAAAAGTACAGAAATTGAGGTTTTGCAATATAATTGTGTTGAAAAGCTCCTAATGAAATATTTGAACTCCTAATATTTGATTAAAACTTGTTTTGCAGTCCTTTTTGTAGAGGTTTCGGACGAGCGGGTCGAAATGGGCCTTTCAATGGACCCGTTGGAATTTTAACTGAGTAAAAAGTACAGAAATTGCGATTTTGCAATATAATTGTGTTGAAAAGCTCCTAATCAATTACATGGATTCCTAAAATTTGATTAAAACTTGTTTTGTAGTCCTTTTTGTAAAGGTTTCGGACGAGCGGGTCAAAATGGGCCTTTCAATGGACCTGTTGGAATTTTAACTGATAAAAAAGTATAGAAATTGAGGTTTTGAAATATAATTGTGTTGAAAAGCTCCTAATCAATTATTTGAACTCCTAATATTTGAATAAAATATTTTTGCGGTCCTTTTTGTAGAGGTTTCGGACGAGGAGGTCTAAATGGGCCTTTCAATGGACATGTTGGAATTTTAACTAAGTAAAAAGTACAAAAATTGAGGTTTTGCAATATAATTGTGTTGAAAAGCTCCTAATCAATTATTTGAACTCCTAATATTTGAATAAAACATTTTTTGTAGTCCTTTTTGTAGAGGTTTCGGACGAGCAGGTCTAAATGGGGCTTTCAATGGACCCGTTGGTATTTTAACTGAGTAAAAAGTACAAAAATTGAGGTTTTGCAATATAATTGTGTTGAAAAGCTCCTAATCAATTACATGAACTCCTAAAATTTGATTAAAACTTGTTTTGCGGTCCTTTTTGTAGAGGTTTCGGACGAGCGGGTCGAAATGGGCCTTTCAATGGACCTGTTGGAATTTTAACTGTGTAAAAAGTACAGAAATTGAGGTTTTGCAATATAATTGTGTTCAAAAGCTCCTAATCAATTATTTGAACTCCTAATATTTGAATAAAACATTTTTGCGGTCCTTTTTGTAGAGGTTTCGGACGAGTAGGTCTAAATGGTCCTTTCAATGGACCCGTTGGAATTTTAACTGAGTAAAAAGTACAGAAATTGAGGTTTTGCAATATAATTGTGTTGAAAAGCTCTTAATCAATTACATGAACTCCTAAAATTTGATTAAAACTTGTTTTGCAGTCCTTTTTGTATAGGTTTCAGACGAGCGGGTCGAAATGGGCCTTTCAATGGACCCGTTGGAATTTTAACTGAGTAAAAAGTACAGAAATTGCGGTTTTGCAATATAATTGTGTTGAAAAGCTCCTAATCAATTATTTGAACTCCTAATATTTGACTAAAACTTGTTTTGCAGTCCTTTTTGTATAGGTTTCGGACGAGCGGGTCGAAATGGGCCTTTCAATGGACCCGTTGGAATTTTAACTGAGTAAAAAGTACAGAAATAGAGGTTTTGCAATATAATTGTGTTGAAAAGCTGCTAATCAATTACATGAACTCCTACAATTTGATTAAAACTTGTTTTGTTGTCCTTTTTGTAGAGGTTTCGGACGAGCAGGTCTAAATGGGCCTTTCAATGGACCTGTTGGAACTTTAACTGAGTAAAAAGTACAAAAATTGAGGTTTTGCAATATAATTGTGTTCAGAAGCTCCTAATCAATTATTTGGACTCCTAATATTTGAATAAAACATTTTTGCGGTCCTTTTTGTAGAGGTTTCGGACGAGCAGGTCTAAATGGGCCTTTCAATGGACCCGTTGGAATTTTAACTGAGTAAAAAGTACAGAAATTGAGGTTTTGCAATATAATTGTGTTGAAAAGCTCCTAATCAATTACATGAACTCCTAAAATTTGATTAAAACTTGTTTTGCGGTCCTTTTTGTAGAGGTTTCGTACGAGCTGGTCGAAATGGGCCTTTCAATGGACCTGTTGGAATTTTAACTGAGTAAAAAGTACAGAAATTGAGGTTTTGCAATATAATTGTGTTCAAAAGCTCCTAATCAATTATTTGAACTCCTAACATTTGAATAAAACATTTTTGCGGTCCTTTTTGTAGAGGTTTTGGACGAGCAGGTCGAAAAGGGCCTTTCAATGGACCCGTTGGAATTTTAACTGAGTAAAAAGTACAGAAATTGAGGTTTTGCAATATAATTGATTGGAAAAGCACCTAATCAATTATTTTAACTCCTAATATTTGAATAAAACATTTTTGCGGTCCTTTTTGTAGAGGTTTTGGACGAGCAGGTCTAAATGGACCTTTCAATAGACTCGTTGGAATTTTTTTTTGAAGAAAAAGGGCCTCATTAAAAACCCCTCCAACCACCTTGTGCCGAGACACAAGATGAACCTAAGGGGAAAAGAGTGCCCTGAGCTCTGTTATTATTATAACAAGAAAAAGGCTGAGAGTCAGCCAGTACATCAACGTTAATACAGTCAGGAACAACTGAATCAAAATACACAGAAGAAGTAGAATGTAAAGCCCAAGCGGCTAAATTATGAGCCACAAAATTGGCTGATCTAGGTACAAAAGATAAGGTGATCAATGGAAAAGACCTAAGCAAGGCCTTAGTATCTGCAATCTACGGCCCCAGTAGGGAGTTATCATCAGTAGTGCGCGAGAGCTTGTTGATCACCGTAGCCGAGTCGGACTCGATGATCACCTCGCCCCATCCTCTATCTCGGGTCAACATGATACCCGCAACGATGGCATGTAGCTCGACCATGGTGGTATCATGACAACCTGCCTCATGGACAGCACATCCTCCAACAATCGAGCCATGAGCATCCCTAGCAATGACTCCGATAGCTGCAGCACCGGATCCTGGATGGAAGGCTCCGTCAACATTTATCTTTATACACCCCGGGCTTAGCGTCGTCCATCGTGGCGGGACTGCTGCTGGTATGGCTGCTGACACGGCGGGGAGAGCGTTAGCGGCGGCGTATTCCTGTAGAAGACCTGTAGCATTCATGGCCGTAAGCCAAGTTGGCTGAAGTCTTTGGGAGTGAACCCAGTCATTACGACGGTTCCAGATATTCCAAATTGTTGTTAGGAGCAGAGCAAATCCTGTAATGTCCAAACAGTAAGTTCCTTCCGATAACCATGCCGCCATTGTGTTGGTGTGACTGGCATAGACACCCGATGGAAGCCCCACTAGGCGAAGAACATCTTGAGCATTTGGGCAATCACGAAGGGCATGTATAGCGGATTCCAGCACTGCTGGGCAAAAAGGGCATTGCACATCCGTGTGATGTATCGCTCGGATTTTGTCCCCAGTGGGTAAAGCATCACGGCCCGCTCGCCAGCTGAAAGAGCGAATCTTCGGTAAAGTCGGAGCTTTAGATATTACTTTCCAGAGACGGGTAGGTCGCGTCACCGGTCTCGCAGGTTGATGGAGAAAAAAGTACCCCGACCTGACGGTATAGTTGCCAGAGTCATGTTGTCCCCAAACAAACTTATCCGGCCTATTCCGATAAATCAGAACCCTAAGGATGCATTCGACATCATCCTTGTCGAAGTCATTTCGAAGTTTGGACTCATCCCATGACGTATAGTCACGTGACATGTAATCCCGACATCGCAACGGGAGCTCGTCATTGTCCATATATTGCCCAAAAAGCGTAAGTGGTTTATCCCCTCCCCAGGTATCGCTGAGCATACGTATCGAACTCTTGACTCCTGGCCGCCAAAAATAACCAGGCCCAAGGGAGTGAATTGCTTGGTGTATACCTTTCCATGCAAACGAAGCCCGTTTGTCCGCTGAGGCATTCAGTAGGTCACCTGAGGGGTAGTATTTCGTGCGAAGGACTCGTGCCAAGAGAGAGTCCGGGTGTGATAGCAGATGCCAAATCTGCTTCCCCAAAAGGGCGATATTAAAAGTGTGCAGATCGCAGAAACCTAGGCCTCCCACATTTTTAGGTGTGCAAAGAGATTCCCACGATAAAAGCGGCCAGCCTCGCTTATTACTGCGCCCTGACCACCAGTAACGCCGTATGGACATAGTAATGTCATCAATTATGTTTTGGGGTAATAGGTAGCAGGACATTACATATTGTGGCATTGCTTGTGCAACCGACTTAATGAGAATTTCTCTCCCACTATAGGAAAGGAAGCTGTTATCCCATTTGCTCATCCGGGATTGGACTTTATCCCTCACAAATCCTAATGAGGCGGTCATATTCCTTTAAATTAAAAGGGGGACCCCCAAATATATGCCTGGGTCATCCACTAAGCGGACACCCAGGGTTGAACGCATAGCATGGAGAAAGTCAGAGGAACACCTGTGACTGCAGTAGGCTGTTGACTTATCAAAATTTACTGTTTGTCCGGAGGAGGAGGCGTACTGGGAAAGGACGTAGCGTAATCTATCCACCTCCGCTGGCTCGTTGCGTAGGAACACCATACTATCATCCGCAAAGAGCAGATGGGTAACCCTAGGCCCATGGCGACTAGCGCTAAGTCCCGATAGGCGCCCTTCCCTTTGCTCCGTTTCCAAAGCCGCTGAGAGCCCTTGGGAACAAATGAGGAAAAGGAAAGGTGACAGAGGGTCTCCTTGACGGATACCCCTGTTAGGGAAGAATTCCTCTGATAGTGTGCCATTAACTCGTACCGAAAAGGAGACCGAGGAGACACATCGTAAGATAAGGTTGACCCAGTCCCTAGCAAACCCCATACGGAGCATGAGATCCCTTAGAAAGGACCATTCAACCCTATCAAAGGCCTTCTCCATATCGAGCTTGACAGAAGCCCCTTGGGAGGACATTGTGCCACTAGAGTGAAGGGTGTGCACCAACTCATGTGCAATTAGAATGTTGTCAGTGATATTGCGTCCGCTGATGAATGCAGCCTGAGAATCACTGATACAAGAAGATAAGGATAGTTTAAGGCGATTAACCAGAACCTTTGAAACCGTCTTGTATATGACAGTACACAAACTGATTGGTCGAAAGTGCTTCATAGTGGTGGGGTCAGAAATCTTAGGTATAAGCACAATGACCGATCGGTTAACCGACGCCATATCGGCTTTCCCTTGTAGGAGATCCATGCAAAGAGATATGAAATCAGGACCAATCATATCCCAGTGCTGTCTTTAGAAACTACTGGGGAAACCATCAATCCCTGGTACTTTTTTAGGATTGATATCCAGAAAAGCGGCGCGGATTTCATCTACAGTGAAGGGGCGTAGAAGAGTAGCGTTCATATCCGTAGTCACTGTAGGGCGAATATTGTGCAGCAATTCCGGTGAAGACACCGGACAAGATGATGAAAAAATTTCTTGAAAGTAGGACGACGCAATTTGTAACGTGTCAGTAGTGGAAGTCTGCCAAACTCCGTTCGCATCCATTAGTCCCCGGATTGCGTTTTTCCTACGCCTTTTTGTGGCCCTCGCATGGAAGTAGGTGGTATTCTTATCCCCGTTGGTTAACCAGGAAATACGAGAGCGTTGAGCCCAGTACGCCTCTTTAGCCACTGTCAATTTCCGGAGTTCCAATTTAGCGCTGTGAAGCGTAGAAAGTGCTTTCCGGGAAAGATGGCGACGACGTAGAAGAGTATTGATAGAGCGTTGCAGCTTTTGCATGCGGAGAGTGGAAAGCTTACGTTGAGCGTGCTGCCACTCTTGGAGATTATGGCCCAATGCAGATAATTTATCCAGAATGGACCCGTGTGTGGCAGCCCATGTTTGTTTACAAACTTGGATGCCCGCTGGGTCATGAGCCCAACAAGCTTCAAATCGAAAATGATCCATGGCCTGTGTGGTATATTGGTTCGTTATGGTGGCATTGTCAGTGTCCAAAATGATAACGCTATGGTCCGATTCGAGGGAGAATGAGTAAAAATGGTCGAAGTTGGGAAAATCGTGCAACCATTGGGAACATGCCACAAAACGGTCGAGTCGTTCACATACCGGGTTAACATTAGGTCCTGTGCGGGTCCAAGTGAACCAACCATTGTTGGGTTTACAATCAAACAAATTATTTCGTGTGAGACATTCACGAAAGTTGAGGATTTGTGATCGAGGCCTACGATTACCCCCTTGTTTTTCCGAGTCATCTAAGATGTCATTTAAGTCACCTCCGATGAGCCAAGGAAGAGTTGAGTTTGTTTTAAGGGAGTCAATGAGCTCCCAAGTGTGTTTTTTCATGTTCGTGGCTGCGTACCCGTATATACCAGTAAAACGAAAGCGACAATTTAAACCATTCACAATAACATCAATGTATCTCGTCGATGACGAGAGAAAATCTAATGTAACGTTTTTATTAAAAAGCAGGCATAAACCTGCACAAGAAGGGCTGCTATCCACAGCAAAAAAACCCTCCATTTCAAGATAAAGTTTAAGAGAATCAAACTTAGAAGAGTTTAAGCGAGTTTCTGACAGGAAAATGAAATCTGGACATAAACGAAAAATAATAGAACGAAGCTCGTGAACTGTCGAGGGCATACCAAGTCCCCGACAGTTCCAACATATGGCCCTCATTTCTCTCGGCGGGGTTGACCGTCAACCACCGCCGAAGAGTTTTTGCTGCTCATCCTAGCTTTCTTTTGATTTTTTTCGACCTGTTTCACTGCTTTACCGGCAACCAAAGGTGATGTTCTCGACCGCTTGGCAATACCTCCGGTAATAATAGGTGACGTGTGTTTAGATTTCTTAAGGACAACAGCATCCGGTCCCTTATCTGTCGTGGCAGCCAACCACACTTCAAATTCCGGATTAACCGGTTCCTTGCCTTTGTCCCTCGGACCTTTACCTTTGTTCGAGCTTTCCCCTGTGGCCGTGTCATCCACGGTAGGCACTAGAATAACATCATCATCAATCAAAATGAAACGTTTGTCCGGCGGTGTGTCAGACTTGTAAGGCTGCACAGCGAGGCCTTCATCCACATCAGCCTCCTTCGAGCCGTTAACCACGGACTCTTCATCCGCTGGAATCATGTCCAGTGGTGCAACATCCAGTGGCTCAAGCTGTTCAGCGGCTGCATCGACAGCAACATCAGCGACTGTCCCTTCTACCAGCAGTGGCGATGCTGCATTAGTAGGAGAGGTGGCAAGCTCCTCGCCCAGCAGATCATCCTCCTCCAGATTCATCGTACCACCTCTCGGTTGCACCGTGGGTGTTCCTTTCACCACGTCCGGGGTGGCCATAGGGGTGGTAGTAGCCTTGTCCTTCCCATTGTTCGCTGAAATGGAAACAGTGGAGGATATAGGTTGTTGTAAGTATATAGCAGCTAAAGATGCAACCATACATAGCAACATTACATTCCATAAATAAGCATTACGCTGCCGGTAAAAGGAACATGAAAACAAGCTTATAAACCATATACATGCACTGTGAAACCGGTATGCAACCATATATAGATCCCATAAATAAGCACTGCACAGCCGGTAAAAGGAACATGAAAACAAGCTTACAAACCCTATACATGCACTGTGAAAGTAAAAGGAGCATGAAAAGGACCTTATAAGCCATATATATTTACTGTAGAAATCTTGAAAAAAATAGGAGTTTAGCCCTATAATCGATACACATGTGGCATAACAACCATGCATAAAATAGGAATATAAACCAACAGTCCACATACATATTCCGTAAAATCCATGAAAAAAAAGGAAAAAACCTGTGGATTGTTCCTGCGGATTAGAAGAGGATCCTGGTTCGAAGTAACGGACCCGACCTCTAACGTTCGTTTTAACCTTTGGTTTAGGGGCAGGTGCACGAAGCCAATCACTGTATGGCAACCCTGCACTTGGCTTATCCTTGAAAGCAGCACAAGTTGAACGGAGATGGAACAACATCCCACAACCGTGACAGAAATTAGGTAATTTCTCATATCTCACCTGAAGCATTTTAGGCTTTTCCTGATTCTCTTCATCTGCTAATGCTACACCTCGACGGAGGGGCTAATTAACATCGATGAGCACACCAACCCTTAGGAACTGTACTCGGCTCCCTTCATCGTCTTTGCGAGTGTCGGTGCTTATCACAGCACCTAGGCCACTGCCTAGGGCACGTCCGGATGCATTGGCCACAGTGTCGCCTATCATCATCGCTAGGGGCACTTGTAGGATACGGACCCATATCCTCATGTGCGTAAATTTATATTCCTCCAACGTCAGCTGAGGTTGAATGGGAGAGAGGGCTAGCCAATCACGCTTGAATGTCCATGGCCCTCTCTTAAGAATGTCCTTGACCTTTGTAGCAGATTCAAACTTGAACAGAAAGTAACCCGAGCCAAGAATCGTGGTGGAGATAAGTTTATCTTCCTTCCAAACAGCCGTGAAAACCTTTACCAGGGCAGTGTCGTCCGGCTTGGTTGTGGGAAAAAGCTTCCCTAGCAGTGAGCATCGTTGATCCTCCAACGATATGGCCTTCGTGGCCTTGGGAGCGTAAACCACAGCCTGCTCCTCTGCAGTAAACTGCAGGTTGTCGAAGTGATCTAGGAAAGAATCCGAGGAGGCCATTGTTTGTGAAGAATTAGGGTAGGGAAATCGAGTGAAGCAAAAAGCTAGAATGGAGATACAGTATGAAGTGTTACTCCAATAATGTCCCTCTCTATTCGATAAGGTGAGGTAATCCACCAGCAAAATTTGAATTAATTCTAAAATTAGGAATTCAAAATTTAAATGGTGAGAATTATTTGGATTGAAGATAATCCATCTAGGGTAAAGACTGATGAGTCGAATAATTCCCCTACCTTGTAGGAGTGTATCCGATAGGAATACATGGGTTATATTAAAAAACGATAATTCAAAAATTATTTTATGTGATAGAATCCACCAACCAATAGTATAGATCCCAACAGATATCCTAGATTTTAGGAGGCTTGCTGTTGGACAGTAGTTGAGTCCCAGCAGAAGACCCCAAGGTAATTTGGATTTGAATTCGAAAGAAATCAAATCCTGTAAAAATAGGGGCTGAACGTTATACAATATATTCCTGGTATTCCGGGATTTGGAGCTCGATGGCAGTGGTGGTGGCCGGAGGATGCCGGCCACCGGAATCGACTAAAGCCACTGCCTCCATTGAATCAGATAATATCTTGGTGCAGCAGCCACCATGAACCCCGTCTGCATGTGCCATGCATGCTGTATGAGGGTTTCAGTTTCAGGGACGTGTATTCCCTGCCATGCATGCAGTAGAAGGCCTCCATCGTTAGGAGTGTGCTTTCTATGCCCATAGTCCAGCCACGAGGGCTCCAATTGCCACCAATTCGATGGCCCATTTGACGTTATTCGTGCGAATAAGCCGATAGATTGACAAGGCCCAGAGGGCCAGGAAAATTTCCATTCAAAGGAACGGAATAAATGGTTACAAGGCCTCGAGGGCCAAGATCGTTGCACCGCTGCCGGGAGCATTAGGAGTAATGCAAGGCCCGACCAATGCTTGAACCACATCCATAATGCACTAATGCCATAAGGAATGTGTCCGGAGTGGTCGAGCCAAAGCTTGATCCAGAAAATTATAATTAAAAAATTACAAGAGTAAATAACAGGAGAAAAAATTAAAAAAACAAGAGGAGATGTACTTACCTTTGCCAACTCTGCTCTGAACGTAGCGTGCAACCATTGCAAATGGTTGTAAGAATGGTTGCTGCAAGGCAGCGGTGAGGGGAGGATAAGGTGGCGTTTGGTGGCATGAACCCAAGAATTGTGGTGGCATGCTAGCAGAAAGGGGAAATTTAGGTGGTGGATATATGGTGGCCGTGGGGATGGAGTTTCAAAATTGTGGCGGAGGGGACGGTGGTTGAGGTTGAGGAGGAGAGAAAGAGAGAGAAAAAGCAAAGGGAGGAAATGAGAGAGTAAAGAGAGAATTTTCATTTACCCGTTGACCCGTTGGAATTTTAACTGAGTCACTCGTTGGAATTTTAACTGAGTAAAAAGTACAGAAATTGAGGTTTTGCAATATAATTGTGTTGAAAAGCTCCTAATCAATTATTTTAACTCCTAGAATTTGATTAAAACTTGTTTTGCGGTCCTTTTTGTAGAGGTTTCAGACGAGCGGGTCGAAATGGGCCTTTCAATGGACCTGTTGGAATTTTAACTGTGTAAAAAGTACAGAAATTGCGGTTTTGCAATATAATTGTGTTGAAAAGCTCCTAATCAATTATTTGAACTCCTAATATTTGAATAAAACATTTTTGCGGTCCTTTTTGTAGAGGTTTCGTACGAGCATGTCTAAATGGGCCTTTCAATGGACCCGTTGGAATTTTAACTGAGTAAAAAGTATAGAAATTACGGTTTTGCAATATAATTGTGTTGAAAAGCTCCTAATCAATTATTTGAACTCCGAATATTTGATTAAAACTTGTTTTGCAGTCCTTTTTGTAGAGGTTTCGGACGAGCGGGTCGAAATGGGCCTTTCAATGGACCCGTTGGAATTTTAACTGAGTAAAAAGAACAGAAATTGAGATTTTGCAATATAATTGATTTGAAAAGCTCCTAATCAATTATTTGAACTCTTAATATTTGAATAAAACATTTTTGCAGTCATTTTTGTAGAGGTTTCGGACGAGCAAGTCTAAATTGGCCTTTCAATGGACCCGTTGGAATTTTAACTGAGTAAAAAGTACAGAAATTGAGGTTTTGCAATATAATTGATTGGAAAAGCACCTGATCAATTATTTGAACTCCTAATATTTGAATAAAACATTTTTGCGGTCCTTTTTGTAGAGGTTTGAGACGAGAAGGTCTAAATGGACCTTTCAATAGACCCGTTGGAATTTTAACTGAGTAAAAAGTACAGAAATTGAGGTTTTGCAATATAATTGTGTTGAAAAGCTCCTAATCAATTATTTGAACTCCTAATACTTGAATAAAACATTTTTGCGGTCCTTTTTGTAGAGATTTCGGACGAGCAGGTCTAAATGGGCCTTTCAATGGACCCGTTGGAATTTTAACTGAGTAAAAAGTACAGAAATTGAGGTTTTGCAATATAATTGATTGGGAAAGCACCTAATCAATTATTTGAACTCCTAATATTTGAATAAAACATTTTTCCGGTCCTTTTTGTAGAGGTTTGGGACGAGCAGGTCTAAATGGACCTTTCAATAGACCCGTTGGAATTTTAACTGAGTAAAAAGTACAGAAATTGAGGTTTTGCAATATAATTGTGTTGATAAGCTCCTAATCAATTATTTTAACTCCTAATATTTGAATAAAACATTTTTGCGGTCCTTTTTGTAGAGATTTCGGACGAGCAGGTCTAAATGGGTCTTTCAATGGACCCGTTGGAATTTTAACTGAGTAAAAAGTACAGAAATTGAGGTTTTGCAATATAATTGTGTTGAAAAGCTCCTAATCAATTACATGAACTCCTAATATTTGAATAAAACATTTTTGCGGTCCTTTTTGTATAGGTTTCGGACGAGCGGGTGGAAATGGGCCTTTCAATGGACCCGTTGGAATTTTAACTAAGTAAAAAGTACAGAAATTGCGGTTTTGCAATATAATTGTGTTGAAAAGCTCCTAATCAATTATTTGAACTCCTAATATTTGACTAAAACTTGTTTTGCGGTCCTTTTTGTCGAGGTTTCGGACGAGCAGGTCGAAAAGGGCCTTTCAATAGACTCGTTGGAATTTTAACTGAGTAAAAGGTACAGAAATTGAGGTTTTGCAATATAATTGTGTTGAAAATCTCCTAATCAATTACATGAACTCCTAATATTTGAATAAAACATTCTTGCGTTCCTTTTTGTAGAGGTTTCGGAAGAGCAGGTCTAAATGGGCCTTTCAATGGACCCGTTGGAATTTTAACTGAGTAAAAAGTACATAAATTGAGGTTTTGCAATATAATTGTGTTGAAAAGCTCCTAATCAATTATTTGAACTCCTAATATTTGAATAAAACCTTTTTGCGGTCCTTTTTGTAGAGGTTTCGGACGAGCAGGTCTAAATGGGCCTTTCATTGGACCCGTTGGAATTTTAACTGAGTAAAAAGTACAGAAATTGAGATTTTGCAATATAATTGTGTTGAAAAGCTCCTAATCAATTATTTTAACTCCTAATATTTAAATAAAACCTTTTTGCGGTCCTTTTTGTAGAGGTTTTCAGACGAGCAGGTCGAAATGGGCCTTTCAATGGACCCGTTGGAATTTTAACTTAGTAAAAAGTACAGAAATTGCGGATTTGCAATATAATTGTGTTGAAAAGGTCCTAATCAATTCTTTGAACTCCTAATATTTGAAGAAAACATTTTTGCGGTCCTTTTTGCAGAGGTTTCGGACGAGCAGGTCTAAATGGGCCTTTCAATGGACCCGTTGGAATTTTAACTGAGTAAAAAGTACAAAAATTATGGTTTTGCAATATAATTGTATTGAAATGCTCCTAATCAATTATTTGAACTCCTAATATTTGATTAAAACTTGTTTTGCAGTCCTTTTTGTAGAGGTCTCGGATGAGCAGGTCGAAATGGGCCTTTCAATTTACCCGTTGGAATTTTAACTGAGTAAAAAGTACAGAATTTGAGGTCTTGCAATATAATTGTGGTGAAAAGCTCCTAATCACTCCTAATATTTGAATAAAACATTTCTGCGGTCCTTTTTGTAGAGGTTTCGGATGAGCAGGTCTAAATGGGCCTTTCAATGGACCCGTTGGAATTTTAACTGAGTAAAAAGTACAGAAATTGAGGTTTTGCAATATAATTGTGTTGAAAAGCTCCTAATCAATTATTTGAACTCCTAATATTTGAATAAAACCTTTTTGCGGTCCTTTTTGTAGAGGTTTCGGACGAGCAGGTCTAAATGGGCCTTTCATTGGACCCGTTGGAATTTTAACTGAGTAAAAAGTACAGAAATTGAGGTTTTGCAATATAATTGTGTTGAAAAGCTCCTAATCAATTATTTTAACTCCTAATATTTAAATAAAAGCTTTTTGCGGTCCTTTTTGTAGAGGTTTCAGACGAGCAGGTCGAAAAGGGCCTTTCAATGGACCCGTTGGAATTTTAACTAAGTAAAAAGTACAGAAATTGCGGATTTGCAATATAATTGTGTTGAAAAGCTCCTAATCAATTATTTGAACTCCTAATATTTGAAGAAAACATTTTTGCGGTCCTTTTTGTAGAGGTTTCGGACGAGCAGGTCTAAATGGGCCTTTCAATGGACCCTTTGGAATTTTAACTGAGTAAAAAGTACAGAAATTATGGTTTTGCAATATAATTGTATTGAAAAGCTCCTAATCAAATATTTTAACTCCTAATATTTGATTAAAACTTGTTTTGCAGTCCTTTTTGTAGAGGTTTCGGATGAGCATGTCGAAATGGGCCTTTCAATGGACCCGTTGGAATTTTAACTAAGTAAAAAGTACAGAAATTGAGGTCTTGCAATATAATTGTGGTGAAAAGCTCCTAATCAATTATTTGAACTCCTAATATTTGAATAAAACATTTTTGCGGTCCTTTTTGTAGAGGTTTCAGATGAGCATGTCTAAATGGGCCTTTCAATGGACCCGTTGGAATTTTAACTGAGTAAAAAGTACAGAAATTGAGGTTTTGCAATATAATTGTGTTCAAAAGCTCCTAATCAATTATTTGAACTCCTAATATTTGAATAAAACATTTTTGCGGTCCTTTTTGTAGAGGTTTCGGACGAGCAGGTCTAAATGGGCCTTTCAATGGACCCGTTCAAATTTTAACTGAGTAAAAAGTAAAGAAATTGAGGTTTTGCAATATAATTGTGTTGAAAAGCTCCTAATCAATTACATGAACTCCTTATATTTGATTAAAACTTGTTTTGGAGTCCTTTTGTAGAGGTTTCGGACGAGCGTGTCGAAATGGGCCTTTCAAAGGACCCGTTGGAATTTTAACTGAGTAAAATGTACAGAAATTGCAGTTTTGCAATATAATTGTGTTGAAAAGCTCCTAATCAATTATTTTAACTCCTAATATTTGAATAAAACATTTTTGCGGTCCTTTTTGTAGAGATTTCGGACGAGCAGGTCTAAATGGGCCTTTCAATGGACCCGTTGGAATTTTAACTGAGTAAAAAGTACAGAAATTGAGATTTTGCAATATAATTGTGTTGAAAAGCTCCTAATCAATTATTTTAACTCCTAATATTTAAATAAAACCTTTTTGCGGTCCTTTTTGTAGAGGTTTTCAGACGAGCAGGTCGAAATGGGCCTTTCAATGGACCCGTTGGAATTTTAACTAGTAAAAAGTACAGAAATTGAGGTTTTGCAATATAATTGTGTTCAAAGCTCCTAATCAATTATTTGAACTCCTAATATTTGAATAAAACATTTTTGCGGTCCTTTTTGTAGAGGTTTCGGACGAGCAGGTCTAAATGGCCTTTCAATGGACCCGTTCAAATTTTAACTGAGTAAAAAGTAAAGAAATTGAGGTTTTGCAATATAATTGTGTTGAAAAGCTCCTAATCAATTACATGAACTCCTTATATTTGATTAAAACTTGTTTGGAGTCCTTTTGTAGAGGTTTCGGACGAGCGTGTCGAAATGGGCCTTTCAAAGGACCCGTTGGAATTTTAACTGAGTAAAATGTACAGAAATTGCAGTTTTGCAATATAATTGTGTTGAAAAGCTCCTAATCAATTATTTTAACTCCTAATATTTGAATAAAACATTTTTGCGGTCCTTTTTGTAGAGATTTCGGACGAGCAGGTCTAAATGGGCCTTTCAATGGACCCGTTGGAATTATAACTGAGTAAAAGTACAGAAATTGAGGTTTTGCAATATAATTGTGTTGAAAAGCTCCCTAATCAATTACATGAACTCCTAATATTTGAATAAAACATTTTTGCGGTCCTTTTTGTATAGGTTTCGGACGAGCGGGTCGAAATGGGCCTTTCAATGGACCCGTTGGAATTTTAACTGAGTAAAAAGTACAGAAATTGCGGTTTTGCAATATAATTGTGTTGAAAAGCTCCTAATCAATTATTTGAACTCCTAATATTTGACTAAAACTTGTTTTGCGGTCCTTTTTGTCGAGGTTTCGGACGAGCAGGTCGAAAAGGGCCTTTCAATAGACCCGTTGGAATTTTAACTGAGTAAAAAGTACATAAATTGAGGTTTTGCATTATAATTGTGTTGAAAATCTCCTAATCAATTACATGAACTCCTAATATTTGAATAAAACATTTTTGCGTTCCTTTTTGTATAGGTTTCGGAAGAGCAGGTCTAAATGGGCCTTTCAATGGACCCGTTGGAATTTTAACTGAGTAAAAAGTACATAAATTGAGGTTTTGCAATATAATTGTGTTGAAAAGCTCCTAATCAATTATTTGAACTCCTAATATTTGAATAAAACCTTTTTGCGGTCCTTTTTGTAGAGGTTTCGGACGAGCAGGTCTAAATGGGCCTTTCATTGGACCTGTTGGAATTTTAACTGAGTAAAAAGTACAGAAATTGTGGTTTTGCAATATAATTGTGTTGAAAAGCTCCTAATCAATTATTTGAACTCCTAATATTTGATTAAAACTTGTTTTGCAGTACTTTTAGTAGAGGTTTCGGACGAGCGGGTCGAAATGGGCCTTTCAATGGACCCGTTGGAATTTTAACTGAATAAAAAGTAAAGAAATTGAGGTTTTGCAATATAATTGTGTTGAAAAGCTCCTAATCAATTATTTGAACTCCTAATATTTGAATAAAACATTTTTGCGGTCCTTTTTGTAGAGGTTTCGGACGAGCAGGTCTAAATGGGCCTTTCAATGGACCCGTTGGAATTTTAACTGAGTAAAAAGTACAGAAATTGATGTTTTGCAATATAATTGTGTTGAAAAGCTCCTAATCAATTATTTGAACTCCTAATATTTGAATAAAACATTTTTGCGGTCCTTTTTGTAGAGGTTTCGGACGAGCAGGTCTAAATGGGCCTTTCAATGGACCCGTTGGAATTTTAACTGAGTAAAAAGTACAGAAATTGAGGTTTTGCAATATAATTGTGTTGAAAAGCTCCTAATCAATTATTTGAACTCCTAATGTTTGAATAAAATATTTTTGCGGTCCTTTTTGTAGAGGTTTCGGACGAGCAGGTCAAAATGGGCCTTTCAATGGACCCGTTGGAATTTTAACTGAGTAAAAAGTACAGAAATTGAGGTTTTGCAATATAATTGTGTTGAAAAGCTCCTAATCAATTACATGAACTCCTAAAATTTGATTAAAACTTGTTTTGCGGTCCTTTTTTAGAGGTTTCAGACGAGCGGGTCGAAATGGGCCTTTCAATGGACCCGTTGGAATTTTAACTGATTAAAAAGTACAGAAATTGAGGTTTTGCAATATAATTGTGTTCAAAAGCTCCTAATAAATTATTTTAACTCCTTATATTTGAATAAAACATTTTTGCGGTCCTTTTTGTAGAGGTTTCGGACGAGCAGGTCTAAATGGGCCTTTCAATGGACCCGTTGGAATTTTAATTGAGTAAAAACTACAGAAATTGAGGTTTTGCAATATAATTGTGTTGAAAAGCTCCTAATCAATTACATGAACTCCTAAAATTTGATTAAAACTTGTTTTGTAGTCCTTTTTGTAGAGGTTTCGGACGAGCTGGTCGAAATGGGCCTTTCAATGGACCCGTTGGAATTTTAACTGAGTAAAAAGTACAGAAATTGAGGTTTTGTAATATAATTGTGTTGAAAAGCTCCTAATCAATTACATGAAATCCTAAAATTTGATTAAAACTTGTTTTCTGGTCCTTTTTAGAGGTTTCGGACGAGCGGGTCGAAATGGGCCTTTCAATGGACCCGTTGGAATTTTAACTGTTTAAAAAGTACATAAATTGAGGTTTTTCAATATAATTGTGTTCAAAAGCTCCTAATAAATTATTTGAACTCTTAAAATTTGAATAAAACATTTTGCGGTCCTTTTTGTAGAGGTTTCGGACGAGCAGGTCAAAATGGGCCTTTCAATGGACCCGTTGGAATTTTTTTTTTGAAGAAAACGAGCCTCATTAAAAACCCCTACTAAAATCCCCAGGCACAAGGCTTGGAGAAACCTAAAAGGGGAAAAGAGTACCCAGAAAATTTTATTAAAACGAGGTTAAACCTCGCAAAGTACAATGTTTTTGATACAATCAGGGTACATAGATCCAAAAGACATAGAAGACATGGATCTAAGGGCATGGGTAGCCAACGTATGAGCTACAAAATTAGCCTCACGGCGAACATGCTGTACATGTGCTACAGAAAAATTCTCCAAAGCAGTATGAGCCTGCAGAATCGTCAGACCCAAAGGAGAAAGATCTGGCCCAAGAGAGTTGATCCTGTTTGCTAGAGATGCACAGTCTGTCTCGAAAATCAAATGGCTCCATCCCTGAGATAGGGCAAAATTAATACCGGCAAGAAGACCTCTCCCTTCAGATGAGATAGCATCAGAACAACTGCCTAGCGGAAAAGCCAGGCCACCAACAACCGTCCCAGTGTCATCACGAGCGACAACTCCAACCGCCGCTGCACGAGTGGAAGGATCAAAAGCCCCATCCACATTAACTTTAATAAATACACGAGGGGGATGCCTCCAGCGAGAAGGAGGAGTCGATGACAAGGGGATGGATGATGTAGATGAGGATAGAGAATTAGAATAGTCACGATGAAGACTAATAGAGTTGACGACAATTAGCCAAGGGGGTTGAAGATGTTTATTATGGATCCAGTCGTTACGCCTGTTCCAAATGTTCCAAAGGGTAGTCAAGAATAGACCAAAAATATCAGGAGAAAGATGGGAAGCACCTTTCTCAAGCCATTGGAGGCCCGTGGAAGCGGAGCTATTAATAAAAGAAGAGAGAAGACCAATCAATTTAAGGGTACCCGTTGGAATTTTAACTGAGTAAAAAGTACAGAAATTGAGGTTTTGCAATATAATTGTGTTGAAAAGCTCCTAATCAATTACATGAATTCCTAAAATTTGATTAAAATTTGTTTTGCAGTCCTTTTTGTAGAGGTTTCGGATGAGCGGGTCGAAATGGGCCTTTAAATGGACCCGTTGGAATTTTAACTGAGTAAAAAATACAGAAATTGAGGTTTTGCAATATAATTGTGTTGAAAAGCTCCTAATCAATTATTTGAACTCCTAATATTTGAATAAAACATTTTTGCGGTCCTTTTTGTAGAGGTTTCGGACGAGGAGGTCTAAATGGGCCTTTCAATGGACCCGTTGGAATTTTAACCGAGTAAAAAGTATAGAAATTGAGGTTTTGCAATATAATTGTGTTGAAAAGCTGCTAATCAATTATTTGAACTCCTAATATTTGAATAAAACATTTTTGCGGTCCTTTTTGTAGAGGTTTCGGACGAGCAGGTCTAAATGGGCCTTTCAATGGACCCGTTGGAATTTTAACTAAGGAAAAAGTACAGAAATTGAGGTTTTGCAATATAATTGTTTTGAAAAGCTCCTAATCAATTATTTGAACTCCTAATATTTAAATAAAACCTTTTTGCGGTCCTTTTTGTAGAGGTTTCTGACGAGCAGGTCGAAATGGACCTTTCAATGGACCCGTTGGAATTTTAACTGAGTAAAAAGTACAGAAAATGAGGTTTTGCAATATAATTGTGTTGAAAAGCTCCTAATCAATTACATGAACTCCAAAAATTGATTAAAACTTGTTTTGCGGTCCTTTTTTAGAGGTTTCGGACGAGCGGGTCGAAATGGGCCTTTCAATGGACCCGTTGGAATTTTAACTGATTAACAAGTACAGAAATTGAGGTTTTGCAATATAATTGTGTTCAAAATCTCCTAATAAATTATTTTAACACCTAATATTTGAATAAAACATTTTTGGGGTCCTTTTTGTAGAGGTTTCGGACGAGCAGGTCTAAATGGGCCTTTCAATGCACCCGTCTGAATTTTAATTGAGTAAAAACTACAGAAATTGATGTTTTGCAATATAATTGTGTTGAAAAGCTCCTAATCAATTACATGAACTCCTAAAATTTGATTAAAACTTGTTTTGTAGTCCTTTTTGTAGAGGTTTCGGACGAGCGGGTCGAAATGGGCCTTTCAATGGACCCGTTGGAATTTTAACTGAGTAAAAAGTACAGAAATTGAGGTTTTGCAATATAATTGTGTTGAAAAGCTCCTAATCAATTATTTGAACTCCTAATATTTGATTAAAACTTGTTTTGCAGTCCTTTTTTGTAGAGGTTTCGGACGAGCGGGTCGAAATGGGCCTTTCAATGGACCCGTTGTAATTTTAACTGAGTAAAAAGTACAGAAATTGAGGTTTTGCAATATAATTGTGTTGAAAATCTCCTAATCAATTATTTGAACTCCTAATATTTGAATAAAACATTTTTGCGGTCCTTTTTGTAGAGGTTTCAGAAGAGCAGGTCTAAATGGGCCTTTCAATGGAACCGTTGGAATTTTAACTGAGTAAAAAATACAGAAATTGAGGTTTTGCAATATAATTGTGTTGAAAAGCTCCTAATCTATTACATGAACTCCTAAAATTTGATTAAAACTTGTTTTGGAGTCCTTTTTGTAGAGGTTTCGGACGAGCGCGTCGAAATGGGCCTTTCAATGGACCCGTTGGAATTTTAACTGAGTAAAAAGTACAGAAATTGCGGTTTTGCAATATAACTGTGTTGAAAAGGTCCTAATTAATTATTTGAACTCCTAATATTTGATTAAAACTTGTTTTGCAGTCCTTTTTGTAGAGATTTCGGACGAGCGGGTCAAAATGGGCCTTTCAATGGACCCGTTGGAATTTTAACTGAGTAAAAAGTACAGAAAAAGAGGTTTTGCAATATAATTGTGTTGAAAAGCTCCTAATCAATTATTTGAACTCCTAATATTTGAATAAAACATTTTTGCGGTCCTTTTTGTAGATGTTTCGGACGAGCAGGTCTAAATAGGCCTTTCAATGGACCCGTTGGAATTTTAACTGAGTAAAAAGTACAGAAATTGAGGTTTTTTAATATAATTGTGTTGAAAAGCTCCTAATCAATTACATGAACTCCTAATATTTGAATAAAACATTTTTGCGGTCCTTTTTGTAGAGGTTTCAGACGAGCAGGTCTAAATGGGCCTTTCAATGGACCCGTTGGAATTTAAACTAAGTAAAAAGTACAGAAATTAAGGTTTTGCAATATAATTGTGTTGAAAAGCTCCTAATCAATTATTTGAACTCCTAATATTTGAATAAAAACTTTTTGCGGTCCTTTTTGTAGAGGTTTCAGACGAGCAGGTCTAAATGGGCCATTCAATGGACCCATTGGAATTTTAACTGAGTAAAAAGTACAGAAATTGAGGTTTTGCAATATAATTGTGTTGAAGAGCTCCTAATCAATTATTTGAACTCCTAATATTTGATTAAATCTTGTTTTACAGTCCTTTTTGTAGAGTTTCGGACAATCGGGTCGAAATGGGTCTTTCAATGGACCCGTTGGAATTTTAACAGAGTAAAAAGTACAGAAATTGAGGCTTTGCAATATAATTCTGTTGAAAAGCTCCTAATCAATTATTTGAACTCCTAATATTTGAATAAAACATTTTTGCGGTCCTTTTTGTAGATGTTTCGGACGAGGAGGTCTAAATGGGCCTTTCAATGGACCCGTTGGAATTTTAACTGAGTAAAAAGTACAGAAATTGAGGTTTTGCAATATAATTGTGTTGAAAAGCTCCTAATCAATTATTTGAACTCCTAATATTTGAATAAAACATTTTTGCGGTCCTTTTTGTAGAGGTTTCGGAGGAGGAGGTCTAAATGGGCCTTTCAATAGACCCGTTGGAATTTTAACTGAGTAAAAAGTACAGAAATTGAGGTTTTGCAATATAATTGTGTTGAAAAGCTCCTAATCAATTATTTGAACTCCTAATATTTGAATAAACCATTTTTGCGGTCCTTTTTGTAGAGGTTTCGGACGAGCAGGTCTAAATGGGCCTTTCAATGGACCCGTTGGAATTTTAATTGAGTAAAAAGTACAGAAATTGAGGTTTTGCATTATAATTGTGTTGAAAAGATCCTAATCAATTATTTGAACTCCTAATATTTGAATAAAACCTTTTTGCGGTCCTTTTTGTAGAGGTTTCAGACGAGCGGGTCGAAATGGGCCTTTTAATGGACTCGTTAGAATTTTAAATGATTAAAAAGTACAGAAATTGAGGTTTTGCAATATAATTGTGTTGAAAAGCTCCTAATCAATTATTTGAACTCCTAATATTTGAATAAAACATTTTTGCGGTCCTTTTTGTAGAGGTTTCGGACGAGCAGATCGAAATGGGCCTTTCAATGGACCCGTTGGAATTTTAACTGACTAAAAAGTACTGAAATTGAGGTTTTGCAATATAATTGTGTTGAAAAGCTACTAATCAATTAAATGAACTGCTAAGATTTGATTAAAAGTTGTTTTGCGGTCCTTTTTTAGAGGTTTCGGACGAGCAGGTCGAAATGGGCCTTTCAATGGACCCGTTGGAATTTTAACTTATTAAAAAGTACAGAAATTGAGGTTTTGCAATATAATTGTGTTCAAAAGTTCCTAATAAATTATTTGAACTCCTAAGATTTGATTAAAACTTGTTTTGCGGTCCTTTTTGTAGAGGTTTCGGACGAGCAGGTCTAAATGGGCCTTTCAATGGACCCGTTGGAATTTTAACTGAGTAAAAAGAAAAGAAATTGAAGTTTTGCAATATAATTGTGTTGAAAAGCTCCTAATCAATTACATGAATTCCTAAAATTTGATTAAAACTTGTTTTGAAGTCCTTTTTGTAGAGGTTTCGGACGAGCGGGTCGAAATGGGTCTTTCAATGGACCCGTTGGAATTTTAACTGAGTAAAAAATACCGAAATTCAGGTTTTGCAATATAAATGTGTTGAAAAGCTTGTAATAAATTATTTAAACTCCTAATATTTGAATAAAACATTTTTGCGGTCCTTTTTGTAGAGGTTTCAGACGAGGAGGTCTAAATGGGCCTTTCAATGAACCCGTTGGAATTTTAACTGAGTAAAAAGTAAAAAAAATTGAGGTTTTGCAATATAATTGTGTTGAAAAGCTCCTAATCAATTTTTTGAACTCCTAATATTTGAATAAAACATTTTTGCAGTCCTTTTTGTAGAGGTTGCGGACGAGCAGGTCTAAATGGGCCTTTCAATGGACCCGTTGGAATTTTAACAGAGTAAAAAGTACAGAATTGAGGTTTAGCAATAGAATTGTGTTGAAAAGCTCCTAATCAACTACATGAACTCCTAATATTGGAATAAAACATTTTTGCGTTCCTTTTTGTAGAGGTTTCCGACGAGCAGGTCTAAATGGGCCTTTCAATGGACCTGTTGGAATTTTAACTGAGTAAAAAGTACAGAAATTGAGGTTTTGCAATATAATTGTGTTGAAAAGCTTCTAATCAATTACATGAACTCCTAATATTTGAATAAAACATTTTTGCGTTCCTTTTAGTAGAGGTTTCGGACGAGCAGGTCGAAATGGGCCTTTCAAAGGACCCGTTGGAATTTTAACTAAGTAAAAAGTACAAAAATTGAGGTTTTGCAATATAATTGTGTTGAAAATCTCCTAATCAATTACATGAACTTATAATATTTGATTAAAACTTTTTTTGCGGTCCTTTTTTAGAGGTTTCGGACGAGCGGGTCGAAATGGGCCTTTCAATGGACCCGTTGGAATTTTAACTGTTTAAAAAGTACATAAATTGAGGTTTTGCAATATAATGGTGTTCAAAAGCTCCTAATAAATTATTTGAACTCCTAATATTTGAATAAAACATTTTTGCGGTCCTTTTTTAGAGGTTTCGGACGAGCGGGTCGAAATGGGCCTTTCAATGGACCCGTTGGAATTTTAACTGATTAAAAAGTACAGAAATTGAGGTTTTGCAATATAATTGTGTTGAAAAGCTCCTAATGAATTATTTGAACTCCTAATATTTGATTAAAACTTGTTTTGCAGTCCTTTTTGTAGAGGTTTCGGACGAGCTGGTCGAAATGGGCCTTTCAATGGACCCGTTGGAATTTTAACTAAGTAAAAAGTATTGAAATTGAGGTTTTGCAATATAATTGTGTTGAAAAGCTCCTAATCAATTATTTGAACTCCTAATATTTGAAAAAAACCTTTTTGCGGTCCTTTTTGTAGAGGTTTCGGACGAGCAGGTCTAAATGGGCCTTTCAATGGACCCGTTGGAATTTTAACTGAGTAAAAAGTATAGAAATTGAGGTTTTGCAATATAATTGTGTTGAAAAGCTCCTAATCAATTATTTGAACTCCTAATATTTAAATAAAACATTTTTGCGGTCCTTTTTGTAGAGGTTTCGGACGAGCAGGTCTAAATGGGCCTTTCAATGGACCCGTTGGAATTTTAACTGAGTAAAAAGTACTAAAAATTGAGGTTTTGCAATATAATTGTTTTGAAAGGCTCCTAATCAATTATTTGAACTCCTAATATTTGAATAAAACATTTTTGCAGTCCTTTTTGTAGAGGTTTCGGACGAGCAGGTCGAAATGGGCCTTTAATGGACCCGTTGGAATTTTAACTAAGTAAAAAGTACAGAAATTTAGGTTTTGCAATATAATTGTGTTGAAAAGCTCCTAATCAATTACATGAACTCCTAAAATTTGATTAAAACTTGTTTTGCGGTCCTTTTTAGAGGTTTCGGACGAGCGGGTCGAAATGGGCCTTTCAATGGACCCGTTGGAATTTTAACTGATTAAAAAGTACAGAAATTGAGGTTTTGCACTATAATTGTGTTCAAAAGCTCCTAATAAATTATTTGAACTCCTAATATTTGAATAAAACATTTTTGCGGTCCTTTTTGTAAAGGTTTCGAACGAGCAGGTCGAAATGGGCCTTTCAATGGACCCGTTGGAATTTTAACTGAGTAAAAAGTACAGTAATTGAGGTTTTACAATATAATTGTGTTGAAAGGCTCCTAATCAATTATTTGAACTCCTAATATTTGATTTAATCTTGTTTTGCAGTCCTTTTTGTAGATGTTTCGGATGAGCGGGTCAAAATGGGCCTTTCAATGGACCCATTGGAATTTTAACAGAGTAAAAAGTACAGAAATTGAGGCTTTGCAATATAATTGTGTTGAAAAGCTCCTAATCAATTATTTGAACTCCTAATATTTGAATAAAACATTTTTGCAGTCCTTTTTGTAGAGGTCTCTTACGAGCAGGTCGAAATGGGCCTTTCATGGACCCGTTAGAATTTTAACTGAGTAAAAAGTACAGAAATTACGGTTTTGCAATATAATTGTGTTGAAAAGCTCCTAATCAATTACTTGAACTCCTAAAATTTGATTAAAACTTGTTTTGCGGTCCTTTTTAGAGGTTTCGGACGAGAGGGTCTAAATGGGCCTTTCAATGGACCCGTTGGAATTTTAACTGAGTAAAAAGTACAGAAATTGAGGTTTTGCAATATAATTGTGTTTAAAAGCTCCTAATCAGTTACATTAACTCCTAAAATTTGATAAAAACTTGTTTTGCGGTCCTTTTTTAGAGGTTTCGGACGAGCAAGTCTAAATGGGCCTTTCAATGGACCTGTTGGAATTTTAATTGAGTAAAAATTACAGAAATTGGGGTTTTGCAATATAATTGTGTTGAAAAGTTCCTATTCAATTATTTGAACTCCTAATATTTGAATAAAACATTTTTGCGGTCCTTTTTGTAGAGGTTTCGGACGAGCAGGTCTAAATGGGCCTTTCAATGGACCCGTTGGAATTTTAACTGAGTAAAAAGTAGAGAAATTGAGGTTTTGCAATATAATTGTGTTGAAAAGCTCCTAATCAATTATTTGAACTCCTAATATTTGAATAAAACCTTTTTGCGGTCCTTTTTGTAGAGGTTTCAGACGAGCGGGTCGAAATGGGCCTTTCAATGGAGTCGTTGGAATTTTAACTGAGTAAAAAGTACAGAAATTGAGGTTTTGCAATATAATTGTGTTGAACAGCTCCTAATCAATTACACGAACTCCTAAAATTTGATTAAAACTTGTTTTGCAGTCCTTTATGTAGAGGTTTCGAACGAGCGGGTCGAAATGAGCCTTTCAATGGACCCGTTGGAATTTTAACTGAGTAAAAAGTACAGAAATTGCGGTTTTGCAATATAATTGTGTTGAAGAGCTCCTAATCAATTATTTGAACTCCTAATATTTGATTAAAACTTGTTTTGCGGTCCTTTTTGTAGAGGTTTCGGACGAGCAGGTCTAAATGGGCCTTTCAATGGACCCGTTGGAATTTTAACTTAGTAAAAAGTATAGAAATTGCGGTTTTGCAATATAATTGTGTTGAAAAGCTCCTAATCAATTAAATGAACTCCTAAAATTTGATTAAAACTTGTTTTGCAGTCCTTTTTGTAGAGGTTTCGGACGAGCGCGTCGAAATGGGCCTTTCAATGGACCTGTTGGAATTTTAACTGAGTAAAAAGTACAGAAATTCCGGTTTTGCAATATAATTGTGTTGAAAAGCTCCTAATCAATTATTTGAACTCCTAATATTTGATTAAAACTTTTTTGCTGTCCTTTTTGTAGAGGTTTCGGACGAGCAGATCGAAATGGGCCTTTCAATGGACCCGTTGGAATTTTAACTGAGTAAAAAGTACAGAAATTGAGGTTTTGCAATATAATTGTGTTGAAAAGCTCCTAATCAATTATTTGAACTCCTAATATTTGAATAAAACATTTTTGCGGTCCTTTTTGTAGAGGTTTCGGACGAGCGGGTCGAAATGGGCCTTTCAATGGACCCGTTGGAATTTTAACTGAGTAAAAAGTACAGAAATTGAGGTTTTGCAATATAATTGTGTTGAAAAGCTCCTAATAAATTACATGAACTCCTAAAATTTGATTAAAACTTGTTTTGCAATCCTTTTTGTAGAGGTTTCGGACGAGCGCGTCGAAATGGGCCTTTCAATGGACTCGTTGGAATTTTAACTGAGTAAAAAGTACAGAAATTGCGGTTTTGCAATATAATTGTGTTGAAAAGCTCCTAATCAATTATTTGAACTCCCAATATTTAATTAAAACTCGTTTTGCGGTCCTTTTTGTAGAGGTTTCGGACGAGCAGGTCGAAATGGGCCTTTCAATGGACCCGTTGGAATTTTAACTGACTAAAAATTACAGAAATTGAGGTTTTGCAATATAATTGTGTTGAAAAGCTCCTAATCAATTATTTGAACTCCTAATATTTGAATAAAACATTTTTGCGGTCCTTTTTGTAGAGGTTTCGGACGAGCAGGTCTAATTGGGCCTTTCAATGGACCCGTTGGAATTTTAACTGAGTAAAAAGTACAGAAATTGAGGTTTTGCAATATAATTGTGTTGAAAAGCTCCTAATCAATTATTTGAACTCCTAATATTTGATTAAAACTTGTTTTGCGGTCCTTTTTGTAGAGGTTTCGGACGAGCATGTCTAAATGGGCCTTTCAATGGACCTGTTGGAATTTTAACAGAGTAAAAATTACAAAAATTGAGGTTTTGCAATATAATTGTGTTGAAAAGCTCCTAATCAATTACACAAACTCCTAAAATTTGATTAAAACTTGTTTTGCAGTCCTTTTTGTAGAGGTTTCGGACGAGCGCGTCGAAATGGGCCTTTCAATGGACCCGTTGGAATTTTAACTGAGTAAAAAGTACATAAATTGCGGTTTTGCAATATAATTGTGTTGAAAAGCTCCTAATCAATTATTTGAACTCCTAATATTTGATTAAAACTTGTTTTGCGGTCTTTTTTGTAGAGGTTTCGGACGAGCAGGTCGAAATGGGCCTTTCAATGGACCCGTTGGAATTTTAACTGAGTAAAAAGTACAGAAATTGAGGTTTTGCAATATAATTGTGTTGAACAGCTCCTAATCAATTACACGAACTCCTAAAATTTGATTAAAACTTGTTTAGCAGTCCTTTATGTAGAGGTTTCGAACGAGCGGGTCGAAATGAGCCTTTCAATGGACCCGTTTGAATTTTAACTGAGTAAAAAGTACAGAAATTGCGGTTTTGCAATATAATTGTGTTGAAGCGCTCCTAATCAATTATTTGAACTCCTAATATTTGATTAAAACTTGTTTTGCGGTCCTTTTTGTAGAGGTTTCGGACGAGCAGGTCTAAATGGGCCTTTCAATGGACCCGTTGGAATTTTAACTTAGTAAAAAGTATAGAAATTGCGGTTTTGCAATATAATTGTGTTGAAAAGCTCCTAATCAATTACATGAACTCCTAAAATTTGATTAAAACTTGTTTTGCAGTCCTTTTTGTAGAGGTTTCGGACGAGCGCGTCGAAATGGGCCTTTCAATGGACCTGTTGGAATTTTAACTGAGTAAAAAGTACAGAAATTGCGGTTTTGCAATATAATTGTGTTGAAAAGCTCCTAATCAATTATTTGAACTCCTAATATTTGATTAAAACTTGTTTTGCTGTCCTTTTTGTAGAGGTTTCGGACGAGCAGGTCGAAATGGGCCTTTCAATGGACCCGTTGGAATTTTAACTGAGTAAAAAGTACAGAAATTGAGGTTTTGCAATATAATTGTGTTGAAAAGCTCCTAATCAATTATTTGAACTCCTAATATTTGAATAAAACATTTTTGCGATCCTTTTTGTAGATGTTTCGGACGAGCAGGTCGAAATGGGCCTTTCAATGGACTCGTTGGAATTTTAACTGAGTAAAAAGTACATAAATTGAGGTTTTGCAATATAATTGTGTTGAAAAGCTCCTAATCAATTACATGAACTCCTAAAATTTGATTAAAACTTGTTTTGCAATCCTTTTTGTAGAGGTTTCGGACGAGCGCGTCGAAATGGGCCTTTCAATGGGCTCGTTGGAATTTTAACCGAGTAAAAAGTACAAAAATTGCGGTTTTGCAATATAATTGTGTTGAAAAGCTCCTAATCAATTATTTGAACTCCTAATATTTAATTAAAACTTGTTTTGTGGTCCTTTTTGTAGAGGTTTCGGACGAGCAGGTCGAAATGGGCCTTTCAATGGACCCGTTGGAATTTTAACTGAGTAAAAAGTACAGAAATTGAGGTTTTGCAATATAATTGTGTTGAAAAGCTCCTAATCAATTATTTGAACTCCTAATATTTGAATAAAACATTTTTTCGGTCCTTTTTGTAGAGGTTTCGGACGAGCAGGTCTAAATGGGCCTTTCAATGGACCCGTTGGAATTTTAACTTAGTAAAAAGTATAGAAATTGCGGTTTTGCAATATAATTGTGTTGAAAAGCTCCTAATCAATTACATGAACTCCTAAAATTTGATTAAAACTTGTTTTGCAGTCCTTTTTGTAGAGGTTTCGGACGAGCGCGTCGAAATGGGCCTTTCAATGGACCTGTTGGAATTTTAACTGAGTAAAAAGTACAGAAATTGCGGTTTTGCAATATAATTGTGTTGAAAAGCTCCTAATCAATTATTTGAACTCCTAATTTTTGATTAAAACTTGTTTTGCTGTCCTTTTTGTAGAGGTTTCGGACGAGCAGGTCGAAATGGGCCTTTCAATGGACCCGTTGGAATTTTAACTGAGTAAAAAGTACAGAAATTGAGGTTTTGCAATATAATTGTGTTGAAAAGCTCCTAATCAATTATTTGAACTCCTAATATTTGAATAAAACATTTTTGCGGTCCTTTTTGTAGAGGTTTCGGACGAGCAGGTCGAAATGGGCCTTTCAATAGACTCGTTGGAATTTTAACTGAGTAAAAAGTACAGAAATTGAGGTTTTGCAATATAATTGTGTTGAAAAGCTCCTAATCAATTACATGAACTCCTAAAATTTGATTAAAACTTGTTTTGCAATCCTTTTTGTAGAGGTTTCGGACGAGCGCGTCGAAATGGGCCTTTCAATGGACTCGTTGGAATTTTAACTGAGTAAAAAGTACAGAAATTGCGGTTTTGCAATATAATTGTGTTGAAAAGCTCCTAATCAATTATTTGAACTCCTAATATTTAATTAAAACTTGTTTTGCGGTCCTTTTTGTAGAGGTTTCGGCCGAGCAGGTCGAAATGGGCCTTTCAATGGACCCGTTGGAATTTTAACTGAGTAAAAAGTACAGAAATTGAGGTTTTGCAATATAATTGTGTTGAAAAGCTCCTAATCAATTATTTGAACTCCTAATATTTGAATAAAACATTTTTGCGGTCCTTTTTGTAGAGGTTTCGGACGAGCAGGTCTAAATGGGCCTTTCAATGGACCCGTTGGAATTTTAACTTAGTAAAAAGTATAGAAATTGCGGTTTTGCAATATAATTGTGTTGAAAAGCTCCTAATCAATTACATGAACTCCTAAAATTTGATTAAAACTTGTTTTGCAGTCCTTTTTGTAGAGGTTTCGGATGAGCGCGTCGAAATGGGCCTTTCAATGGACCTGTTGGAATTTTAACTGAGTAAAAAGTACAGAAATTGCGGTTTTGCAATATAATTGTGTTGAAAAGCTGCTAATCAATTATTTGAACTCCTAATTTTTGATTAAAACTTGTTTTGCTGTCCTTTTTGTAGAGGTTTCGGACGAGCAGGTCGAAATGGGCCTTTCAATGGACCCGTTGGAATTTTAACTGAGTAAAAAGTACAGAAATTGAGGTTTTGCAATATAATTGTGTTGAAAAGCTCCTAATAAATTATTTGAACTCCTAATATTTGAATAAAACATTTTTGCGGTCCTTTTTGTAGAGGTTTCGGACGAGCAGGTCGAAATGGGCCTTTCAATAGACTCGTTGGAATTTTAACTGAGTAAAAAGTACAGAAATTGAGGTTTTGCAATATAATTGTGTTGAAAAGCTCCTAATCAATTACATGAACTCCTAAAATTTGATTAAAACTTGTTTTGCAATCCTTTTTGTAGAGGTTTCGGACGAGCGCGTCGAAATGGGCCTTTCAATGGACTCGTTGGAATTTTAACTGAGTAAAAAGTACAGAAATTACGGTTTTGCAATATAATTGTGTTGAAAAGCTCCTAATCAATTATTTGAACTCCTAATATTTAATTAAAACTTGTTTTGCGGTCCTTTTTGTAGAGGTTTCGGCCGAGCAGGTCGAAATGGGCCTTTCAATGGACCCGTTGGAATTTTAACTGAGTAAAAAGTACAGAAATTGAGGTTTTGCAATATAATTGTGTTGAAAAGCTCCTAATCAATTATTTGAACTCCTAATATTTGAATAAAACATTTTTGCGGTCCTTTTGTAGAGGTTTCGGACGAGCAGGTCTAATTGGGCCTTTCAATGGACCCGTTGGAATTTTAACTTAGTAAAAAGTATAGAAATTGAGGTTTTGCAATATAATTGTGTTGAAAAGCTCCTAATCAATTATTTGAACTCCTAATATTTGATTAAAACTTGTTTTGCGGTCGTTTTTGTAGAGGTTTCGGACGAGCAGGTCTAAATGGGCCTTTCAATGGACCCGTTGGAATTTTAACTGAGTAAAAAGTATAGAAATTGCGGTTTTGCAATATAATTGTGTTGAAAAGCTCCTAATCAATTACATGAACTCCTAATATTTGATTAAAACTTGTTTTGCGGTCCTTTTTGTAGAGGTTTCGGACGAGCAGGTCCAAATGGGCCTTTCAATGGACCCGTTGGAATTTTAACTGAGTAAAAAGTATAGAAATTGCGGTTTTGCAATATAATTGTGTTGAAAAGCTCCTAATCAATTATTTGAACTCCTAATATTTGAATAAAACATTTTTGCGGTCCTTTTTGTAGAGGTTTCGGACGAGCAGGTCTAAATGGGCCTTTCAATGGACCCGTTGGAATTTTAACTGAGTAAAAAGTACAGAAATTGAGGTTTTGCAATATAATTGTGTTGAAAAGCTCCTAATAAATTATTTGAACTCCTAATATTTGAATAAAACCTTTTTGCGGTCCTTTTTGTAGAGGTTTCAGACGAGCGGGTCGAAATGGGCCTTTCAATGGACTCGTTGGAATTTTAACTGAGTAAAAAGTACAGAAATTGAGGTTTTGCAATATAATTGTGTTGAAAAGCTCCTAATCAATTACACGAACTCCTAAAATTTGATTAAAACTTGTTTTGCAGTCCTATATGTAGAGGTTTCGAACGAGCGGGTCGAAATGGGCCTTTCAATGGACCCGTTGGATTTTTTTTTTGAAGAAAAGGCCTCATTAAAAACCCCTACTACTGTCCTTCAAGCAGAGCTAGAGGACCCTAAAAAGGGGAAAAGAGTGCCCAAATATTATTAATCAAGAATAATTTGTTACAAAGTGTTGGATACAAGATGGAATATCCGAATTGAATGACATAGAAGTCATAGAATTCAGCGAGGAAGTAGCCAAAGTATGGGCTATAATATTTGCCTCTCGGCATACAAAAGAAATAGTTATAAAGTCAAAATCATGAAGAAAAGCTTGAATCTGAAGAATAGTAGGTCCCATGGTAGAAAGGTCCTGGGCAGGGTTGTTGATCCGATTCGCGAGAGAAGCGCAGTCAGTTTCAATCAAAAGACGGTTCCAGCCTTGAGATCGGGCAAAGGTGAGACCAGCTAGGATGCTTTCCCCTTCACTAGTGATAGCGTCCTGACAGCTACCAAGAGGGAATGCAATGCCACCCACAACTTTACCTACAGAATCACGAGCAACGGCGCCAACGGCTGTTGCACGAGTCGATGGATTAAAAGCTCCGTCCACATTTATTTTGATATGATGAAGTGGGGGAAGGATCCAGGAAGGTATAGAAAAGGTAGATGGAGCTGGGGTAGACGTCATTAAAGCTTTACAAAATTCATCATGTAAGCTAATGGAGTTGACGGCAATCAGCCAGGGTGGTTGTAGATGTTGGTTGTAACGCCCCGGTTTTGGGCTTGGAAGTCTTGGGCGTTGACCGGTTGGTCAAAGTGCTGTTCGAATCGTAAGAGGTTAATTTAGGAAAGCCTAGTTCGGGTTGCATAAAAATTATGGAAAAATGTTCTAAAATCATCTTTTATTATAATTAAGTGAACTGTGAAATCAATTTTGGAAAATGAGTTTCGGAAATATGACATTTTGGCTAGTGACCAAAATGTAATTTTTGAAAGTTTGGTGGCTATTTTATAAAGGGTTGAAACTTTGAATCTTTAAGGAGCTATTTACCCAAAGGGAGTTTCTCCAGATTTTTCTAAGATATTTTAACTCATAATTCTGATTTTAAAAGAATCAAAAGGAGGGAAAATCCAATTTTAGCTATTTTCTCTTTTAACTACCTATTTTCTCTCTATCTTTTTCTCTCAATCCAAACACTCATTTTCCAGAGATCTTGTTCTGATTTTCTCACCTAAAATCATTCTTTCAACTCTCAATTGATTGCAAATCATTGTGTCTTCAAATCCTCTTCAATTGCTTCAAGTTTCATCAAGCTTTTCTATTCCAAAAAGAGGAGAAACTCAAGTTTGGAGGTAAGAACGTCCTTCTCCTCTGAACTTCAAGTTCTTTAATGAAATTCCTAAAGTTTTCAATCCTAATTTGATAATTGATTAAAGGTTTTAAGGTTGATTTGTGGATCTTGGCTAATTATGCAAGATCTTGATGATTTCACTTGATTTTCGTTTGATCTGTTAAATCAGTGTTTTGAGAAGTGTTTTTGATGTTAAATGATCATTAAATTGATGTGGAAATGAATTTTGATTGATGCAATCCCGGATAGGTTGGATTTCCTAAGTTTAGCTTGTGTTTTAAGGTAGCTTTTGTGGTGATCTTGGTGATCTGATGTTGCTGGAGGTATAAGGATGTTTATAGGTTGTTTTTAGGTGTGTTTTGTTGTTGATGGAAGTGAGGTTTTGCTGGTTTATGGCTGGGCTTTGTCTAGAGGTGTTTCGGATGCATTTTCGGTTGTGTTTGGTGGCCGAAAATGGAGGTTTAGTGAGAGCAGCGAGTTTAGATGCTTTCATTGAAGCAATTAATGCATGATGATGCATTAATCCTCTGCTTTAATGTGTTGAAACAGGGGAGGCATCCTAGGATCCAAGATTTGTTGATCCGGAGGCTTGTTTTGGTGCTTTGGCTTGAAGCGAAGTGGTAATCGGTGAGTGAAAATGGATTTTCAGCTTTAAAACCAAAGGTTGAAGGTTTTGGGAGCTTAGTTTAAGTCTAAACAACTTTGCTAAGCTCAAGTGTAAGTTTTCGGATTACTCTCTCTAAGTGGTGGCCATGTTTTGATGAAATGTGAAATGATGATTTTGCATGATTTGCTACTGTTTCGGAAAGCATGTTTTAGCATGTTAATTGCTGATGTTTTAGCATGATTTATGCTGATGATTTAAGCCATGTGTTGAAGGTGTCTCTAGGTAAGAGTACCTTGTTTTTATGCATTGTTAAATGATGATTTAATGCTTTGAAATGCATGATGAAATGGCTTGGTTTAAATGCTTTAAAATAGTGGACTATGTGATGTATAAAGTGTATATTGGCAAGTGATGGTTTGTAAAAGTGAAGGTCACTAAGGTGGTTAAAAGTCCTTGAGTGAGCCTTGTTATCTAAGATCATCAAGGTGGTTAAAAGTCCTTGGATGAATCTTGTTGCGGACTCTAAGGTGGTTAAAAGTCCTTAGGTGCTCCTTTCCATGGTGGTTAAAAGTCCATGGGGCCAAGGTGTTTAAAAGTCCTTGGGGCCAAGGTGTTTAAAAGTCCTTGGGGTAATTCAAGCTACGGACACAAAGGTGGTTAAAAGTCCTTGTGTGGTCCATTCATGGTGTTTAAAAGTCCATGGCCAAGGTGTTTAAAAGTCCTTGGGGTCCAAGGTGTTTAAAAGTCCTTGGGGAAAGTTGTTGAACTTGATTTCATAAATGAAATGTATCACTTGAGCCAATATGACATGTATAGTACATGAGATGCATGAGATGCATGATTTAATGTTTATGTTGAAGCATGAGATGCTTGTTTAAATGAAATGTGGAAGCATGTTATTGCTTGATTTAAAGTATGCTTTGAGCATGTGTAAAGGTTGTTTACAAGCATGATTTACAAATGGTTTTAAATGCATTATTGAATGGTTTTTAAAGAGCACTCCTCACTAAGCTTTGGCTTACGCTCTCTCGTTTTCTTGATTCAATAATGCAGAGCATTAGAGTGCATTGAGGGCAGCAAGAGGAGGCAAGCAAACAAGTACAAGTAAAGCTCAATGTATGAAGGTTTTATAAGTGTTTTAGCTTTTGTATGTTTTGGCAATGGGGGACCAATATGTATATGTGTTTTGGGAGGTGTTTAAGACTCCCTAAGTATGTTGAATGTGGTTGATGTTGCTGGTTTTTGGTTTGAACCTATTATGCTTGTTTTGCTAGTTGATGCTTGAGTAGATAGCTTGTGTTGGAAGCATGACCATTGATTTGGGGCTTTTTGCATGAGATGTTATTTTGCTGAATTGATGATGCTTATAAGTGTTAAATATGTTTAATTGCATGCTGGCAAAGTTTGGTGATGTTTGGAGTATGATTAAGTGGTCAATTGCATGATCTAGTATGCTTGTTTGCTGGTTTTTGTGCAGGCGTTTCGGAACAGGGGTGTACCATTTCAGAACGGGTGCCTTGCATGAACCCAGGCGTCCGAAACGGTATGCACCGTTTCGAAACGGTTTAGCCTCTGCCGAGGCCATGTTCCGGAACCCGTTTCGGAACGACCCGTGTTTCGGAACAGGGCTAGCCTGTTTCGGAACGGTCGACCGTTAGGGGGCTGACATGGTAGTTATATGTTTTGAAATGTTTGCGTTTTGGTCCTGAATCTTGTATGATCAATTGCATGAGCTGTGGATGTCCTTTTGAGCTGAAATTTCACAGAGAAGCATGAAACCTGACTAATTTCAAGATGGTAACTTTAATTTGGGTTAAGTCCCTTAATTTATCAGAATTTACAATTTGGTCCCTAAAGTTGTAATTTGTTCAATTGGGTCCCTGTTTGATCTCTGATGTTTGTGATCTTTTAATATGTTGATTGTATGGTCACACTTAAGGTTAATGTGCATCTAGATAAGATTAAAAAGAAAAAAAAAGGGTCGTTAATCAAGGTTGACTTTCGGGTTGACTTTGGTTTTCCCCGTGTAATCTTCGTAGTTCGGGTCAACCGTCTAGACCGGGCTACGGGGGTTACATTTGGTGGTATCAGAGCTGAGTTCTCGAGTAATTGGGAATGTGTGTATGCATGATTGAAGCATGGTTTGGTTTGTATGCTTGTTGAGTGAAAGCATGTTCAGTGTTTGGTGATGATGGTGTATATGTGATGCATGTTGTGATGATGCATGATGAGGGTACCCATTGCCAAAAAAAAGCTAAAGAGATGATGTTGTTTTTGAAAGAAATTGAGCTTGAATACTTGGAATTTGCTTACCTTGCTGGTCCTGACTTGTTTTATTTTGTATTGTTATGCATGGTAATAGTATGGCACCACGTAGAGAGTTAAGGAGTAGCACGAGAGCTACGACCCCGGAGGGGAATGTGAATGATGAGCACACTGGTAGTGCTGTGATACCTCCTCCTCCACCAGGTGGTGGTGGTGCGGAGAGGGGAAGAGCTGGAGCTGGAGCTGAGGCAGCTGGTGCTGGAGCTGCAGGACCTGAGGTTGGTCAGGGGCAAGCGATGCCTGACATGTCTGTGCTGGTACAAGCTATTGCGGGTGCGTTTCGAGCAGCAGTAGCTGGAGCTCAAGGAGCTGGGCATCAGGGAGATGCTGGTGCTAGACTACCCTTGGAACGTTTGCGCAGTCTTGGTGGGACTGAGTTTAGGGGTATGTCAGCTGAGAGGTCAGAAGCATGGCTGGAAAGTACCAAGCGTGTCTTGGGACAGATGAGTTGCACTGATGTGCAGAAGCTGGGATGTGTGGTGTCACTGCTGCAAGGTGATGCTTATACCTGGTGGACGACCACAATCTCTGGGATGGCTGATGCTGATGTTACTTGGACGTTCTTTCAGCATGCGTTCAAGAGGAGATATCTGGGAGTTAGATATCTGGATGAAAAGAAGCGTGAATTCATGTCTCTGACCCAAGGGAGCATGAGTGTGGCTGAGTATGAGGTACAGTTCGTACGTCTTAGCCAGTATGCACCGGAGTTGGTACCTGATGAGCGCGAGAGGTGCGAAAGGTTCCGTTATGGTTTGGTAACGGAGGTTAAGACCTATATGTTGGCAGCTGAGTACAATGATTTCGATGTGCTGGTTAGTCGGTCCAAAGACATCGAGATGAACCTGAGTTTGTCTGCTAAGGGTGCTGGAGCTAGTTCTGGAAAGAGAGCTGCAGAGTATAGTTCCGGTGGACGGAACAAGAGAGGGCGTGATCAGAGGTTTCAGTCCTCGTCTAAGAGAGGTGGAGGTGCACCTGCTAGGGGTGGCAATGCTAGAGCTGACCCTAGTGCTTGTTGGATTTGTGGTTCCCGTGGTCACTTGAGGCGTGACTGTCCTCGTGCTGGGAGGGAGGTGCAAGCTCCTGTGATAGCAGCTGGTTATGAGTGCTGGAACTGTGGTTCAGCTGATCATTTGAGACGTGATTGTCCGAGGGTGGCTGGTGGTCAAGAGCGTGCTCCTGTTGTTGCGGCACCGCAGAGAGGTCGTGGGCGCGGCCGTGGTAATTTTCAGAGGCGAGAGGAAGGTGGTCGCGGAGTAGCTCATGTTGTGGCTATTCAACCTGAGGGTGGAGGCCAAGCGAGGGTGTATGCTCAGCGCGAGGGAAGGAATGATGCTGATGTGATTGCAGGTACCTTTACTTTGCAATCCTTGTCATTGCTTTCTTTGATTGATTCTGGATCTACGCATTCATACATTCTTCGTGAGCATGCTGAGTTGCTTGGTTTGCCTGTTGAGTCTTTGGATGTTGGTGTTAGAGTCACTAGTTCTTTTGGTGAAACTGTTGTGACTCGTAAGCTTTATAGAAGGTGTCCTTTGGTTGTTCAAGAGCATGTCTTTCTTGTTGATCTTATGGAGTTGCCCTTTTATGGTTTTGATGTGATCCTTGGTATGGATTGGCTTGCTGAGCATCACGCTGTTGTGGATTGTGAGAATAAGCGGGTTTCGCTTAAGCTTGCGGATGATTATGAAGTGGTGGTGGTTGGTGAGAATGTGAAGTTTCTTGCCAATGTTGTTTCTACCTTGGAGGCGAGCAGGATGCTGAGGCAAGGTTGTGAAGCTTTTCTAGCTTTCGTGATGAATCCTAGTTCGAAGGAGCTGAGGGTGCAAGATATCAGGGTTGTGAAGGAGTTTCCTGATGTTTTTCCTGAGGAGTTGCCTGGTTTACCTCCTAACCGCGAGGTGGAGTTTGGTATTGAGCTGTATGAGAATACCACTCCTGTGTCCATTACTCCCTATAGAATGGCACCTAAAGAGCTGAAGGAGCTGAAGACGCAGTTGCAAGAGTTGCTTGATCGTGGTTTCATCCGGCCGAGTGTTTCGCCTTGGGGTGCTCCTGTCTTGTTTGTGAAGAAGAAAGATGGCACGATGAGGATGTGCATTGATTACCGTCAGCTGAACAAGTTGACTATCAAGAATCGGTATCCTTTGCCGAGGATTGATGATCTCTTTGATCAATTTCGGGGAGCTGCTGTGTTCTCTAAGATTGACTTGAGGTCAGGGTATTACCAGTTGAAGGTGAAGGATGTGGATGTGCCTAAGACAACTTTCAGGACAAGGTATGGGCATTATGAGTTTCTTGTGATGCCGTTTGGTTTGACAAATTCTCCTGCTGCTTTCATGGACATGATGAATCGTGTTTTTCATGAATACCTGGACAAGTTCGTTGTGGTGTTCATTGATGATATCCTTGTGTACTCGCGTACTGAGGAAGAGCACGAAGAGCATTTGAGGATTGTGTTGCAAGCTTTGTTGGAGAATCAGCTTTATGCTAAGCTGAGTAAGTGTGAGTTCTGGCTTAGGGAGGTTGTTTTTCTTGGGCATGTGGTCTCAGCCGAGGGGATTCGTGTTGATCCTCAGAAGATTGAAGCAGTGATGAACTGGAAAGTTCCTAAGTCTGTTCAGGAGGTCCGTAGTTTCCTTGGTTTGGCAGGATACTACCGAAGGTTTGTGGATGGTTTTTCCAAGATTGCTGCTCCTTTGACGAAGTTGCTGCAGAAAGATGTTAAGTATGAGTGGACAGAAGCGAGGCAGCAAGCTTTTGAGAAGCTGAAGTTGGCTTTGACGCAAGCTCCTATCTTGATTCAGCCTGAATCAGGGAAAGAGTTTGTAGTCTACAGTGATGCATCCTATGTTGGTTTGGGGTGTGTGCTGATGCAAGAGGGTAAGGTTGTGGCTTATGCGTCGCGGCAGTTGAAGGTGCATGAGCGCAATTATCCTACGCATGATATTGAGCTGGCTGCAGTGGTTTTTGCTCTGAAGATCTGGAGGCATTATCTGTATGGTGAGAAGTGTACTGTGTACACGGATCACAAGAGTTTGAGGTATCTGATGTCTCAAAAGGAGTTGAATCTCAGGCAGCGGCGTTGGTTGGAGTTGCTCAAGGATTATGATCTGACGATTGAGTATCATCCTGGAAAGGCCAATGTTGTTGCGGATGCCTTGAGTAGAAAGGTAGCTGTTGAGCTGAGAGCTATGTTTGCTAGCTTGAGTATATCGCAGGATGGTGGTCTTGTTGCTGAGTTGCAAGTGAAACCATCGTTGGTTCAGTTGATCAAGGATAAGCAGTTGTTGGATGATTCCTTGGTGTCTCATGTTCAGGATATCGCGGAGGGTAAGCCTTCGGATTTCTGCTTTAATGAGGATGGAGTGTTGTGTTTTGGTAGTCGGATAGTAGTGCCTGCAGATGCTGAGTTGAGGCGTGCTATTCTAGCTGAAGGTCATAGTAGTCCTTTTGCTATGCATCCTGGTAGTACAAAGATGTATCGCGATCTGCGTGATAAATACTATTGGGTAGGGTTGAAGAAGGATGTGGCTGAGTTTGTAAGCAAGTGTTTGGTGTGTCAGCGAGTTAAGGCTGAACATCAGGTTCCTTCTGGTTTGTTGCAACCGTTGAAGATCCCTGAATGGAAGTGGGAGAGGGTTACCATGGATTTTGTATCTGGTTTGCCTTTGTCTCCGTCGAAGAAGAATTCTGTTTGGGTGATTGTGGATCGCCTGACGAAGTGTGCACATTTCCTGCCTGTGCATACTACGTTTTCTTTGGATAAGCTGGCAGAGTTGTACATTGCTGAGGTTGTGAGGTTGCATGGTGTGCCTAAGTCGATCGTGTCGGATAGGGATCCGAGGTTCACATCGCGTTTTTGGCAGTGTTTGCATCAAGCTCTGGGTACAAGGTTGCATTTCAGTACATCCTATCATCCTCAGTCGGATGGCTAGTCTGAGCGTGTTATTCAGATTTTGGAGGATATGTTGAGATGCTGCGTGATAGAGTTCCAAGGTTCTTGGGAGAAGCATCTGCCTTTGGTTGAGTTCGCTTACAACAACAGTTTTCAGGCAAGTATACAGATGGCACCTTATGAGGCTCTGTATGGGAGGAAGTGTAGGACTCCTCTGTGTTGGGCTGAAACTGGTCAAAAGTTGGTTTCGATGCCTGCTTTGTTGAAAGGTACCACCGAGAAAGTGAAGCTCATTTGTGAGCGGTTGAAGGCTGCTTCTGATCGGCAGAAGTCTTACGCGGATTTGAAACGTAAGGAGATAGAGTTTGCGGTGGGTGATCGCGTGTTTTTGAAGGTTTCGCCTTGGAAGAAGGTGATGAGGTTTGGGCGGAAGGGTAAGCTGAGCCCTAGATACATTGGACCGTATGAGGTTGTTGAGCGTGTGGGTCATGTTGCGTATCGGTTGAGGTTACCTCAGGAGTTGGAGAAGATTCATGATGTGTTCCATGTTTCTATGCTCCGGAGGTATAGATCTGATCCTTCGCATGTGTTGCCTGTGGAGGAAGTGGAATTGAATCTGGATATGACCTATGATGAGGAACCGGTGAAGGTTCTGGATTCAGATAGCAAAGTTCTTCGTGGCAAAACCATTGAGTTGGTGAAGGTGTTGTGGAAGCATCGCGGTGTTGAGGAAGCCACGTGGGAGCGGAAGGAAGATATGCTGAAGCATTTTCCTTATCTCTTTCCTTCAGGTAAATTTCGAGGACGAAATTTCTTAAGGGGGGGAGAGTTGTAACGCCCCGGTTTTGGGCTTGGAAGTCTTGGGCGTTGACCGGTTGGTCAAAGTGTTGTTCGAATCGTAAGAGGTTAATTTAGGAAAGCCTAGTTCGGGTTGCATAAAAATTATGGAAAAATGTTCTAAAATCATCTTTTATTATAATTAAGTGAACTGTGAAATCAATTTTGGAAAATGAGTTTCGGAAATATGACATTTTGGCTAGTGACCAAAATGTAATTTTTGAAAGTTTGGTGGCTATTTTATAAAGGGTTGAAACTTTGAATCTTTAAGGAGCTATTTACCCAAAGGGAGTTTCTCCAGATTTTTCTAAGATATTTTAACTCATAATTCTGATTTTAAAAGAATCAAAAGGAGGGAAAATCCAATTTTAGCTATTTTCTCTTTTAACTACCTATTTTCTCTCTATCTTTTTCTCTCAATCCAAACACTCATTTTCCAGAGATCTTGTTCTGATTTTCTCACCTAAAATCATTCTTTCAACTCTCAATTGATTTCAAATCATTGTGTCTTCAAATCCTCTTCAATTGCTTCAAGTTTCATCAAGCTTTTCTATTCCAAAAAGAGGAGAAACTCAAGTTTGGAGGTAAGAACGTCCTTCTCCTCTGAACTTCAAGTTCTTTAATGAAATTCCTAAAGTTTTCAATCCTAATTTGATAATTGATTAAAGGTTTTAAGGTTGATTTGTGGATCTTGGCTAATTATGCAAGATCTTGATGATTTCACTTGATTTTCGTTTGATCTGTTAAATCAGTGTTTTGAGAAGTGTTTTTGATGTTAAATGATCATTAAATTGATGTGGAAATGAATTTTGATTGATGCAATCCCGGATAGGTTGGATTTCCTAAGTTTAGCTTGTGTTTTAAGGTAGCTTTTGTGGTGATCTTGGTGATCTGATGTTGCTGGAGGTATAAGGATGTTTATAGGTTGTTTTTAGGTGTGTTTTGTTGTTGATGGAAGTGAGGTTTTGCTGGTTTATGGCTGGGCTTTGTCTAGAGGTGTTTCGGATGCATTTTCGGTTGTGTTTGGTGGCCGAAAATGGAGGTTTAGTGAGAGCAGCGAGTTTAGATGCTTTCATTGAAGCAATTAATGCATGATGATGCATTAATCCTCTGCTTTAATGTGTTGAAACAGGGGAGGCATCCTAGGATCCAAGATTTGTTGATCCGGAGGCTTGTTTTGGTGCTTTGGCTTGAAGCGAAGTGGTAATCGGTGAGTGAAAATGGATTTTCAGCTTTAAAACCAAAGGTTGAAGGTTTTGGGAGCTTAGTTTAAGTCTAAACAACTTTGCTAAGCTCAAGTGTAAGTTTTCGGATTACTCTCTCTAAGTGGTGGTCATGTTTTGATGAAATGTGAAATGATGATTTTGCATGATTTGCTACTGTTTCGGAAAGCATGTTTTAGCATGTTAATTGCTGATGTTTTAGCATGATTTATGCTGATGATTTAAGCCATGTGTTGAAGGTGTCTCTAGGTAAGAGTACCTTGTTTTTATGCATTGTTAAATGATGATTTAATGCTTTGAAATGCATGATGAAATGGCTTGGTTTAAATGCTTTAAAACAGTGGACTATGTGATGTATAAAGTGTATATTGGCAAGTGATGGTTTGTAAAAGTGAAGGTCACTAAGGTGGTTAAAAGTCCTTGAGTGAGCCTTGTTATCTAAGATCATCAAGGTGGTTAAAAGTCCTTGGATGAATCTTGTTGCGGACTCTAAGGTGGTTAAAAGTCCTTAGGTGCTCCTTTCCATGGTGGTTAAAAGTCCATGGGGCCAAGGTGTTTAAAAGTCCTTGGGGTAATTCAAGCTACGGACACAAAGGTGGTTAAAAGTCCTTGTGTGGTCCATTCATGGTGTTTAAAAGTCCATGGCCAAGGTGTTTAAAAGTCCTTGGGGTCCAAGGTGTTTAAAAGTCCTTGGGGAAAGTTGTTGAACTTGATTTCATAAATGAAATGTATCACTTGAGCCAATATGACATGTATAGTACATGAGATGCATGAGATGCATGATTTAATGTTTATGTTGAAGCATGAGATGCTTGTTTAAATGAAATGTGGAAGCATGTTATTGCTTGATTTAAAGTATGCTTTGAGCATGTGTAAAGGTTGTTTACAAGCATGATTTACAAATGGTTTTAAATGCATTATTGAATGGTTTTTAAAGAGCACTCCTCACTAAGCTTTGGCTTACGCTCTCTCGTTTTCTTGATTCAATAATGCAGAGCATTAGAGTGCATTGAGGGCAGCAAGAGGAGGCAAGCAAACAAGTACAAGTAAAGCTCAATGTATGAAGGTTTTATAAGTGTTTTAGCTTCTGTATGTTTTGGCAATGGGGGACCAATATGTATATGTGTTTTGGGAGGTGTTTAAGACTCCCTAAGTATGTTGAATGTGGTTGATGTTGCTGGTTTTTGGTTTGAACCTATTATGCTTGTTTTGCTAGTTGATGCTTGAGTAGATAGCTTGTGTTGGAAGCATGACCATTGATTTGGGGCTTTTTGCATGAGATGTTATTTTGCTGAATTGATGATGCTTATAAGTGTTAAATATGTTTAATTGCATGCTGGCAAAGTTTGGTGATGTTTGGAGTATGATTAAGTGGTCAATTGCATGATCTAGTATGCTTGTTTGCTGGTTTTTGTGCAGGCGTTTCGGAACAGGGGTGTACCGTTTCGGAACGGGTGCCTTGCATGAACCCAGGCGTCCGAAACGGTATGCACCGTTTCGAAACGGTTTAGCCTCTGCCGAGGCCATGTTCCGGAACCCGTTTCGGAACGGCCCGTGTTTCGGAACAGGGCTAGCCTGTTTCGGAACGGTCGACCGTTAGGGGGCTGACATGGTAGTTATATGTTTTGAAATGTTTGCGTTTTGGTCCTGAATCTTGTATGATCAATTGCATGAGCTGTGGATGTCCTTTTGAGCTGAAATTTCACAGAGAAGCATGAAACCTGACTAATTTCAAGATGGTAACTTTAATTTGGGTTAAGTCCCTTAATTTATCAGAATTTACAATTTGGTCCCTAAAGTTGTAATTTGTTCAATTGGGTCCCTGTTTGATCTCTGATGTTTGTGATCTTTTAATATGTTGATTGTATGGTCACACTTAAGGTTAATGTGCATCTAGATAAGATTAAAAAGAAAAAAAAAGGGTCGTTAATCAAGGTTGACTTTCGGGTTGACTTTGGTTTTCCCCGTGTAATCTTCGTAGTTCGGGTCAACCGTCTAGACCGGGCTACGGGGGTTACATTGGTTATGTACCCAGTCGTTACGTCTATTCCATATATTCCATAAAGCAGTAAGAAAGAGACCAAATTTATCAGGGGAGATTGTAGTAGCTGCTTCCTCTAACCATTGCAGAGGGGTGGGAGCTATACTCCTATAAAGATTGATAGGGATACCACAAATTTGTAGGACTTCAGACGCCCCAGGGCAGTCACGAAATGCATGAAGGATCGATTCCGAGTGGCTACCACAGATAGGACGAGGTCCCGAGTTAGGAGAAAAGGCTTGCATTTTAATTCCAACTGGTAGAGCATCAGATGCCATACGCCAACCAAAAGTTTTGACTTTGGGCAAAGCTTTGACTTTGGATAAGAACTTCCAGAACCGAGTAGGTGACGTAGGTGGGATTATGGAGCGTTGTAGGAAGATATATCCAGAGCGGACTGAGTAGATACCCGAATCATTAGGAGACCAGAGTATTGAATCACGTTGATCATTTATGATGGGGATACGAAGAATAGCATCAGCATCAGTTGGATTGAAGTAATTTCTTACTTTATCCGTATCCCAAGCTGTTTGGTTACGAATCATAAAATCACGACATCGAATATGGAATTCATCTGAGATTTCGTAATCCCCAGTGAGTTCAATCGGGGAAGACCCTCCCCATATATCTTTGTGTATTCTAATATTACTGTTTATACCTGGGCGGTGAAGAAAGCCGGGGAAAAGACGCTGAAGCGCGTTATACATGCCTTGCCAAGCGAAAGAACCCCGATTGGGTTTTGGTGCATCTAGGATATTGCCTGAAGGATAGTATTTAGAACGGTAAATTTGTCCTAATAGAGAATCTGGTTCACAGATGAGTTTCCAAAGTTGCTTGCCCAAAAGAGCAATGTTAAAATCGTGCAAATCCTTAAAACCCATGCCACCAGCAGATTTGGGCAAACATACACGATTCCATGGGATCATATGCCAACCTTTTTTGTTGGGTTTTCCAGTCCACCAGTATTGACGGATTGATGTAGTCATGTCATCGATGATGTTTTGTGGTAGAAGATAGCATGACATGACATATTGTGGAAGAGATTGTAAGACAGCTTTGATGAATATCTCTCGACCACTAAAAGAGAGGAGATGTTTGTCCCAACTAGAGAGACGATCATGTACTTTTTCGCGCACAAATCCTAGTGATTCAGTTTTGTTTTTCCCAATTAGAAGTGGGATGCCTAGATATACTCTAGGGTTAGTAACCTCACGTACTTGTAAAAGGTTGTTGATTGCGTTTCTTGTTGCTGATGGTGTACGCGGGTTATAAAAAATTGTTGATTTCTCCAAATTGACCGCTTGATCGGATGCAGTAGCATACGTTTGAAGAGCTTTTTTAAGAAGGGACGCTTCAGATTGATTAGTATTAATGAATACCATGCAATCATCAGCAAAAAGCAAGTGGTTGACTTTAGGCCCGTATTTACAGGCACCTAGTCCTGGAAGAATTTTAGTTTGTTGAGCAGCAGCTAAATAAGCCGAGAGGCCTTGAGTGCAAAAGAGGAAAAGGAAAGGGGAAAGGGGATCTCCCTGGAGAAGACCACGTTGAGGTTGGAAGGGTGGGGAGAAAGAATTATTAATTTTAACTGAAAAGGAAACAGTAGTAATGCAACGCATTATAAGGTCGATCCATTCGGATGCGAAGCCCATGCGTTCCATAACATTTGCAAGAAATGACCATTCTACTCTATCAAAAGCTTTCTCCATGTCTAACTTAAGAGTAGCACCTTGAGAGGACTTAGTAGCTCCTGAGTTAATATTGTGAATAATTTCATGAGAAACGAGGATGTTGTCTGATATGTTGCGTCCCTGGATAAAGGCTGCTTGATTAGGGCTTATGCATAGGGGTATAGCCTGTTTCATTCGGTTGACTATTGTTTTGGCAACTATTTTATAAAGGACAGTGCAGAGGCTAATTGGTCTGAGTTGTTTCATGGAGGTTGGGTCCTGGACTTTGGGGATTAGTACTAATATAGTTTTGTTGACGGAAGCCATATAGCAATTGCCGTTTAGAAGATTAATACAAAGATTAATTACATCTTCGCCCACTCTGTCCCAGTGTTGTCGAAAAAGGCTACTGGGTAGGCCATCGATGCCAGGAGCTTTTCTAGGGTCAATATCTTGAAATGCGTGGAGAATTTCCTCTTTAGTGAAAGTCCTTAGAAGGGTTTCATTCATTGATTGATTGATGGAAGGGTGAATTTTATCAAGAATATTGTTCGAGATTTGGGGATTGGATGTTGTGAAAAGATTTTGAAAATATGCAGAAGCGATATTCATAACATCTGAGTCAGACGTGCGCCAATTCGAGTTAGCGTCGTAAAGGCCTGTTGGAATTTTAACTAAGTAAAAAGTACAGAAATTGCGGTTTTGCAATATAATTGTGTTGAAAAGCTCCTAATCAATTATTTGAACTCCTAATATTTGATTAAAACTTGTTTTGCGGTCCTTTTTCAGAGGTTTCGGACGAGCGGGTCGAAATGGGCCTTTCAATGGACCCGTTGGAATTTTAACTGATTAAAAAGTACAGAAATTGAGGTTTTGCAATATAATTGTGTTCAAAAGCTCCTAATAAATTATTTGAACTCCTAATATTTGAATAAAACATTTTTGCGGTCCTTTTTGTAGAGGTTTCGGACGAGCGGGTCTAAGTGGGCCTTTCAATGGACCCGTTGGAATTTTAACTGAGTAAAAAGTACAGAAATTGCTGTTTTGCAATATAATTGTGTTGAAAAGCTCCTAATCAATTATTTGAACTCCTAATATTTGAATAAAACATTTTTGCGGTCCTTTTTGTAGAGGTTTCGGACGAGGAGGTCTAAATGGGCTTTTCAATGGACCCGTTGGAATTTTAACTGAGTAAAAAGTACAGAAATTGAGGTTTTGCAATATAATTGTGTTGAAAAGCTCCTAATCAATTATTTGAACTCCTAATATTTGAATAAAACATTTTTGCGGTCCTTTTTGTAGAGGTTGCGGACGAGCAGGTCTAAATGGGCCTTTCAATGGACCCGTTGGAATTTTAACAGAGTAAAAAGAACAGAAATTGAGGTTTTGCAATATAATTGTGTTGAAAAGCTCCTAATCAACTACATGAACTCCTAATATTTGGATAAAACATTTTTGCATTCCTTTTTGTAGAGGTTTCCGATGAGCAGGTCTAAATGGGCCTTTCAATGGACATGTTGGAATTTTAACTGAGTAAAAAGTACAGAAATTGAGGTTTTGCAATATAATTGTGTTGAAAAGCTCCTAATCAATTACATGAACTCCTAATATTTGAATAAAACATTTTTGCGTTCCTTTTAGTAGAGGTTTCGGACGAGCAGGTCAAAATGGGCCTTTCAATGGACCTGTTGGAATTTTAACTGAGTAAAAAGTACAGAAATTGAGGTTTTGCAATATAATTGTGTTGAAAAGCTCCTAATCAATTATTTGAACTCCTAATATTTGAATAAAACATTTTTGCGGTCCTTTTTGTAGAGGTTGCGGACGAGCAGGTCTAAATGGGCCTTTCAATGGACCCGTTGGAATTTTAACAGAGTAAAAAGTACAGAAATTGAGGTTTTGCAATATAATTTTGTTGAAAAGCTCCTAATCAACTACATGAACTCCTAATATTTGGATAAAACATTTTTGCGTTCCTTTTTGTAGAGGTTTCCGATGAGCAGGTCTAAATGGGCCTTTCAATGGACCTGTTGGAATTTTAACTGAGTAAAAAGTACAGAAATTGAGGTTTTGCAATATAATTGTGTTGAAAAGCTCCTAATCAATTACATGAACTCCTAATATTTGAATAAAACATTTTTGCGTTCCTTTTAGTAGAGGTTTCGGACGAGCAGGTCTAAATGGGCCTTTCAATGGACCTGTTGGAATTTTAACTGAGTAAAAAGTACAGAAATTGAGGTTTTGCAATATAATTGTGTTGAAAAGCTCCTAATCAATTATTTGAACTCCTAATATTTGAATAAAACATTTTTGCGGTCCTTTTTGTCGAGATTTCGGACGAGCAAGTCTAAATGGGCCTTTCAATAGACCTGTTGGAATTTTAACTGAGTAAAGAGTACAGAAATTGGGGTTTTGCAATATAATTGTGTTCAAAAGCTCCTAATAAATTATTTGAACTCCTAAAATTTGAATAAAACATTTTTACGGTCCTTTTTGTAGAGGTTTCGGACGAGCAGGTTTAAATGGGCCTTTCAATGGACCCGTTGGAATTTTAACTGAGTAAAAAGTACAGAAATTGAGGTTTTGCAATATAATTGTGTTGAAAAGCTCCTTATCAATTACATGAATTCCTAAAATTTGATTAAAACTTGTTTTGCAGTCCTTTTTGTAGAGGTTTCGGACGAGCGGGTCGAAATGGGCCTTTCAATGGACCCGTTGGAATTTTAACTGAGTAAAAAGTACAGAAATTGAGGTTTTGCAATATAATTGTGTTGAAAAGCTCATAATCAATTATTTGAACTCCTAATATTTGAATAAAACATTTTTGCGGTCCTTTTTGTTGAGGTTTCGGACTAGGAGGTCTAATTGGGCCTTTCAATGGACCCGTTGGAATTTTAACTGAGTAAAAAGTACAGAAATTGAGGTTTTGCAATATAATTGTGTTGAAAAGCTCCTAATAAATTATTTGAACTCCTAATATTTGAATAAAACATTTTTATGGTCCTTTTTGTAGAGGTTTCGGACGAGCAAGTCTAAATGGGCCTTTCAATGGACCCGTTGGAATTTTAACTGAGTAAAAAGTACAGAAATTGAAGTTTTGCAATATAATTATGTTGAAAAGCTCCTAATATATTATTTGAACTCCTAATATTTGAATAAAACCTTTTTGCGGTCCTTTTTGTAGAGGTTTCGGACGAGCAGGTCTAAATGGGCCTTTCAATGGACCCGTTGGAATTTTAACTGAGTAAAAAGTTCAGAAATTGAGGTTTTGCAATATAATTGTGTTCAAAAGCTCCTAATCAATTATTTGAACTCCTAATATTTGAATAAAACATTTTTGCGGTCCTTTTTGTAGAGGTTTCGGACGAGCAGGTCTTAATGGGCCTTTCAATGGACCCGTTGGAATTTTAACTGAGTAAAAAGTACATAAATTGAAGTTTTTCAATATAATTGTGTTGAAAAGCTCCTAATCAATTACATGAATTCCTAAAATTTGATTAAAACTTGTTTTGCAGTCCTTTTTGTAGAGGTTTCGGACGAGCGGGTCGAAATGGGCCTTTCAATGGACCCGTTGGAATTTTAACTCAGTAAAAAGTACAGAAATTGAGGTTTTGCAATATAATTGTGTTGAAAAGCTCCTAATCAATTACATGAACTCCTAATATTTGAATAAAACATTTTTGCGTTCCTTTTTGTAGAGGTTTCGGACGAGCAGGTCTAAATGGGCCTTTCAATGGACCTGTTGGAATTTTAACTGAGTAAAAAGTACAGAAATTGAGGTTTTGCAATATAATTGTGTTGAAAATCTCCTAATCAATTATTTGAACTCATAATATTTGAATAAAACATTTTTGCGGTCCTTTTTGTATAGGTTGCAGACGAGCAGGTCTAAATGGGCCTTTCATGGACCCGTTGGAATTGTAATATAGTAAAAAGTATAGAAATTGAGGTTTTGCAATATAATTGTGTTGAAAAGCTCCTAATCAACTACATGAACTCCTAATATTTGAATAAAACATTTTTGTGTTCCTTCTTGTAGAGGTTTCCGATGAGCAGGTCTAAATGGGCCTTTCAATGGACCTGTTGGAATTTTAACTGAGTAAAAAGTACATAAATTGAGGTTTTGCAATATAATTGTGTTGAAAAGCTCCTAATCAATTACATGAACTCCTAATATTTGAATAAAACATTTTTGCGTTCCTTTTAGTAGAGGTTTCGGACGAGCAAGTCTAAATGGGCCTTTTAATGGACCCGTTGGAATTTTAACTGAGTAAAAAGTACATAAATTGAGGTTTTGCAATATAATTGTGTTCAAAAGCTCCTAATCAATTATTTGAACTCCTAATATTTGAATAAAACATTTTTGCGGTCCTTTTTGTAGAGGTTTCGGACGAGCAGATCTAAATGGGCCTTTCAATGGACCCGTTGGAATTTTAACTGAGTAAAAAGTACAGAAATTGAAGTTTTTCAATATAATTGTGTTGAAAAGCTCCTAATCAATTACATGAATTCCTAAAATTTGATTAAAACTTGTTTTGCAGTCCTTTTTGTAGAGGTTTCGGACGAGCGGGTCGAAATGGGCCTTTCAATGGACCCGTTGGAATTTTAACTCAGTAAAAAGTACAGAAATTGAGGTTTTGCAATATAATTGTGTTCAAAAGCTCCTAACAATTACATGAACTCCTAATATTTGAATAAAACATTTTTGCGTTCCTTTTTGTAGAGGTTTCGGACGAGCAGGTATAAATGGGCCTTTCAATGGACCTGTTGGAATTTTAACTGAGTAAAAAGTACAGAAATTGAGGTTTTGCAATATAATTGTGTTGAAAATATCCTAATCAATTATTTGAACTCATAATATTTGAATAAAACATTTTTGCGGTCCTTTTTGTAGAGGTTGCAGACGAGCAGGTCTAAATGGGCCTTTCAATGGACCCGTTGGAATTGTAATATAGTAAAAAGTACAGAAATTGAGGTTTTGCAATATAATTGTGTTGAAAAGCTCCTAATCAACTACATGAACTCCTAATATTTGAATAAAACATTTTTGTGTTCCTTCTTGTAGAGGTTTCCGATGAGCAGGTCTAAATGGGCCTTTCAATGGACCTGTTGGAATTTTAACTGAGTAAAAAGTACAGAAATTGAGGTTTTGCAATATAATTGTGTTGAAAAGCTCCTAATCAATTACATGAACTCCTAATATTTGAATAAAACATTTTTGCGTTCCTTTTAGTAGAGGTTTCGGACGAGCAGGTCTAAATGGGCCTTTCAATGGACCCGTTGGAATTTTAACTGAGTAAAAAGTACAGAAATTGAGGTTTTGCAATATAATTGTGTTGAAAAGCTCCTAATCAATTATTTGAACTCCTAATACTTGAATAAAACATTTTTGTGGTCCTTTTTGTAGAGGTTTCGGACGAGCGGGTCGAAATGGGCCTTTCAATGGACTCGTTGGAATTTTAACTAAGTAAAAAGTACAGAAATTGTGGTTTTGCAATATAATTGTGTTGAAAAGCTCCTAATCAATTACACGAACTCCTAAATTTTGATTAAAACTTGTTTTGTGGTCCTTTTGTAGAGGTTTCGGACGAGGAGGTCTAAATGGGCCTTTCAATGGACCCGTTGGAATTTTAACTGAGTAAAAAGTACATAAATTGAGGTTTTGCAATATAATTGTGTTCAAAAGCTCCTAATAAATTATTTGAACTCCTAATATTTGAATAAAACATTTTTGCGGTCCTTTTTGTAGAGGTTTCTGACGAGCAGGTCTAAATGGGCCTTTCAATGGACCCGTTGGAATTTTAACTGAGTAAAAAATACAGAAATTGAGGTTTTGCAATATAATTGTGTTGAAAAGCTCCTAATCAATTATTTGTACTCCTAATATTTGAATAAAACTTGTTTTGCGGTCCTTTTTGTAGAGGTTTCGGACGAGCAGGTCGAAATGGGCCTTTCAATGGACCCGTTGGAATTTTAACTGAGTAAAAAGGATAGAAATTGAGGTTTTGCAATATAATTGTGTTTAAAAGCTCCTAATCAGTTACATGAACTCCTAAAATTTGATTAAAACTTTTTTTGCGGTCCTTTTTGTAGAGGTTTCGGACGAGCAGGTCGAAATGGGCCTTTCAATGGACCCGTTGGAATTTTAACTGAGTAAAAAGTACAGAAATTGAGGTTTTGCAATATAATTGTGTTGAAAAGCTCATAATCAATTATTTGAACTCCTAATATTTGATTAAAACTTGTTTTGCGGTCCTTTTAGTAGAGGTTTCGGACGAGCAGGTCGAAATAGGCCTTTCAATGGACCCGTTGGAATTTTAACTGAGTAAAAAGTACAGAAATTGAGGTTTTGCAATATAATTGTGTTCAAAAGCTCCTAATCAATTACATGAATTCCTAAAATTTGATTAAACTTGTTTTGCAGTCCTTTTTAGAGAGGTTTCAGACGAGCGGGTCGAAATGGGCTTTTCAATGGACCCGTTGGAATTTTAACTGAGTAAAAAATACAGAAATTGAGGTTTTGCAATATAATTGTGTTGAAAAGTTCCTAATCAATTATTTGAACTCCTAATATTTGAATAAAACTTGTTTTGCGGTCCTTTTTGTAGAGGTTTCGGACGAGCAGGTCGAAATGGGCCTTTCAATGGACCCGTTGGAATTTTAACTAAGTAAAAAGGACAGAAATTGAGGTTTTGCAATATAATTGTGTTTAAAAGCTCCTAATCAGTTACATGAACTCCTAAAATTTGATTAAAACTTGTTTTGCGGTCCTTTTTGTAGAAGTTTCGGACGAGCAGGTCGAAATGGGCCTTTCAATGGAACCGTTGGAATTTTAACTGAGTAAAAAGTACAGAAATTGAGGTTTTGCAATATAATTGTGTTGAAAAGCTCATAATCAATTATTTGAACTCCTAATATTTTAGTAAAACTTGTTTTGCGGTCCTTTTTGTAGAGGTTTCGAACGAGCAGGTCGAAATGGGCCTTTCAATGGACCCGTTGGAATTTTAACTGAGTAAAAAGTACACAAATTGAGGTTTTGTAATATAATTGTGTTCAAAAGCTCCTAATCAATTACATGAATTCCTAAAATTTGATTAAACTTGTTTTGCAGTCCTTTTTAGAGAGGTTTCAGACGAGCGGGTCGAAATGGGCTTTTCAATGGACCCGTTGGAATTTTAAATGAGTAAAAAATACAGAAATTGAGGTTTTGCAATATAATTGTGTTGAAAAGCTCCTAATCAATTATTTGAACTCCTAATATTTGAATAAAACTTGTTTTGCGGTCCTTTTTGTAGAGGTTTCGGACGAGCAGGTCGAAATGGGCCTTTGAATGGACCCGTTGGAATTTTAACTGAGTAAAAAGGACAGAAATTGAGGTTTTGCAATATAATTGTGTTTAAAAGCTCCTAATCAGTTACATGAACTCCTAAAATTTGATTAAAACTTGTTTTGCGGTCCTTTTTGTAGAAGTTTCGGACGAGCAGGTCGAAATGGGCCTTTCAATGGACTCGTTGGAATTTTAACTGAGTAAAAAGTACAGAAATTGAGGTTTTGCAATATAATTGTGTTGAAAAGCTCATAATCAATTATTTGAACTCCTAATATTTGAGTTAAACTTGTTTTGCGGTCCTTTTTGTAGAGGTTTCGAACGAGCAGGTCGAAATGGGCCTTTCAATGGACCCGTTGGAATTTTAACTGAGTAAAAAGTACAAAAATTGAGGTTTTGCAATATAATTGTGTTCAAAAGCTCCTAATCAATTACATGAATTCCTAAAATTTGATTAAACTTGTTTTGCAGTCCTTTTAGAGAGGTTTCAGACGAGCGGGTCGAAATGGGCTTTTCAATGGACCCGTTGGAATTTTAACTGAGTAAAAAATACAGAAATTGAGGTTTTGCAATATAATTGTGTTGAAAAGCTCCTAATCAATTATTTGAACTCATAATTTTTGAATAAAACATTTTTGCGGTCCTTTTTGTAGAGGTTTCGGACGAGGAGGTCTAAATGGGCCTTTCAATGGACCCGTTGGAATTTTAACTTAGTAAAAAGTAAAGAAATTGAGGTTTTGCAATATAATTGTGTTGAAAAGCTCCTAATCAATTATTTTAACTCCTAATATTTGAATAAAACAATTTTGCGGTCCTTTTTGTAGAGGTTTCGGACGAGGAGGTCTAAATGGGCCTTTCAATGGACCCGTTGGAATTTTAACTGAGTAAAAAGTACAGAAATTGAGGTTTTGCAATATAATTGTGTTCAAAAGCTCCTAATAAATTAATTGAACTCCTAATATTTTAATAAAACATTTTTACGGTCCTTTTTGTAGAGGTTTCGGACGAGCAGGTCTAAATGGGCCTTTCAATGGACCCGTTGGAATTTTAACTGAGTAAAAATTACAAAAATTGAGGTTTTGCAATATAATTGTGTTAAAAAGCTCCTAATCAATTATTTGAACTCCTAAAATTCGATTAAAACATTTTTGCGGTCCTTTTTGTAGAGGTTTCGGACGAGGAGGTCTAAATGGGCCTTTCAATGGACCCGTTGGAATTTTAACTGAGTAAAAAGTACAGGAATTGAGGTTTTGCAATATAATTGTGTTCAAAAGCTCCTAATTAGTTACATGAACTCCTAAAATTTGATTAAAACTTGTTTTGCGGTCCTTTTTTAGAGGTTTCGGACGAGCGGGTCGATATGGGCCTTTTAATGGACCCATTGGAATTTTAACTGATTAAAAAGTACAGAAATTTAGGTTTTGCAATATAATTGTGTTAAAAAGCTCCTAATCAATTATTTGAACTCCTTATATTTGAATAAAACATTTTTGCGGTCCTTTTTGTAGAGGTTTCGGACGAGCAGGTCTAAATGGTCCTTTCAATTGACCCGTTGGAATTTTAACTGATTAAAAAGTAAAGAAATTGAGGTTTTGCAAAATAATTGTGTTCAAAAGCTCCTAATCAATTACATGAACTCCTAAAATTTGATTAAAACTTGTTTTGCAGTCCTTTTTGTAGATGTTTCGGACGAGCGCGTCGAAATGGGCCTTTCAATGGACCCGTTGGAATTTTAACTGAGTAAAAAGTACTGAAATTGTAGTTTTGCAATATAATTGTGCTGAAAAACTCCTAATCAATTATTTGAACTCCTAATATTTGATTAAAACTTGTTTTGCGGTCCTTTTTGTAGAGGTTTCGGACGAGCAGGTCGAAATGGGCCTTTCAATGGACCCGTTGGAATTTTAACTGAGTAAAAAGTACAGACATTGAGGTTTTTCAAAATAATTGTGTTCAAAAGATCCTAATCAATTACATGAATTCCTAAATGTTGATTAAAACTTGTTTTTGCAGTCCTTTTTGTAGAGGTTTCAGACGAGCAGGTCGAAATGGGCCTTTCAATGGACCCGTTGGAATTTTAACTGAGTAAAAAATACAGAAATTGAGGTTTTGCAATATAATTGTGTTGAAAAGCTCCTAATCAATTATTTGAACTCCTAATTTTTGAGTAAAACATTTTTGCGGTCCTTTTTGTAGAGGTTTCGGACGAGGAGGTCTAAATGGGACTTTCAATGGACCCGTTGGAATTTTAACTGAGTAAAAAGTACAGAAATTGAGGTTTTGCAATATAATTGTGTTGAAAAGCTCCTAATCAATTACTTGAACTCCTAATATTTGAATAAAACATTTTTGTGGTCCTTTTTGTAGAGGTTTCAGACGAGCAGGTCTAAATGGGCCTTTCAATGGACCCGTTGGAATTTTAACTGAGTAAAAAGTACAGAAATTGAGGTTTTGCAATATAATTGTGTTGAAAATCTCCTAATCAATTATTTGAACTCCTAATATTTGAATAAAACCTTTTTGCGGTCCTTTTTGTAGAGGTTTCAGACGAGCGGCTCGAAATGGGCCTTTCAATGGACTCGTTGGAATTTTAACTGAGTAAAAAGTATAGAAATTGAGGTTTTGCAATATAATTGTGTTGAAAAGCTCCTAATAAATTATTTGAACTCCTAATATTTGAATAAAACTTTTTTGCGGTCCTTTTTGTAGAGGTTTCGGACGAGCAGGTCGAAATGGGCCTTCCAATGGACCCGTTGGAATTTTAACTGAGTAAAAAGTACAGAAATTGAGGTTTTGCAATATAATTGTGTTGAAAAGCTCCTAATCAATTAAATGAACTCCTAGGATTTGATTAAAACTTGTTTTGCGGTCCTTTTTTAGAGGTTTCGGACGAGCGGGTCGAAATGGGCCTTTCAATGGACCTGTTGGAATTTTAACTGATTAAAAAGTACAGAAATTGAGGTTTTGCAATATAATTGTGTTCAAAAGCTCCTAATAAATTATTTGAATTCCTAATATTTGAATAAAACATTTTTGCGGTCCTTTTTGTAGAGGTTTCGGACGAGCAGGTCTAAATGGGCCTTTCAATGGACCCGTTGGAATTTTAACTGAGTAAAAAGTACAGAAATTGAGGTTTTGCAATATAATTGTGTTGAAAAGCTCCTAATCAATTATTTGAACTCCTAAAATTCGATTAAAACATTTTTGCGGTCCTTTTTGTAGAGGTTTCGGACGAGGAGGTCGAAATGGGCCTTTCAATGGACCCGTTGGAATTTTAACTGAGTAAAAAGTACAGAAATTGAGGTTTTGCAATATAATTGTGTTGAAAAGCTCCTAATCAATTATTTGAACTCCTAATATTTGCCTAAAACATTTTTGCGGTCCTTTTTGTAGAGGTTTCGGACGAGCAGGTCGAAATGGGCCTTTCAATGGACCCGTTGGAATTTTAACTGAGTAAAAAGTACAGAAATTGAGGTTTTGCAATATAATTGTGTTTAAAAGCTCCTAATCAATTACATGAACTCCTAAAATTTGATTAAAACTTGTTTTGCAGTCCTTTTTGTAGATGTTTCGGACGAGCGGGTCGAAATGGGCCTTTCAATGGACCCGTTGGAATTTTAACTGAGTAAAAAATACAGAAATTGAGGTTTTGCAATATAATTGTGTTGAAAAGCTCCTAATCAATTATTTGAACTCCTAATTTTTGAGTAAAACATTTTTGCGGTCCTTTTTGTAGAGGTTTTGGACGAGGAGGTCTAAATGGGACTTTCAATGGACCCGTTGGAATTTTAACTGAGTAAAAAGTACAGAAATTGAGGTTTTGCAATATAATTGTGTTGAAAAGCTCCTAATCAATTATTTGAACTCCTAATATTTGAATAAAACATTTTTGTGGTCCTTTTTGTAGAGGTTTCAGACGAGCAGGTCTAAATGGGCCTTTCAATGGACCCGTTGGAATTTTAACTGAATAAAAAGTACAGAAATTGAGGTTTTGCAATATAATTGTGTTGAAAATCTCCTAATCAATTATTTGAACTCCTAATATTTGAATAAAACCTTTTTGCGGTCCTTTTTGTAGAGGTTTCAGACGAGCGGGTCGAAATGGGCCTTTCAATGGACTCGTTGGAATTTTAACTGAGTAAAAAGTATAGAAATTGAGGTTTTGCAATATAATTGTGTTGAAAAGCTCCTAATCAATTATTTGAACTCCTAATATTTGAATAAAACTTTTTTGCGGTCCTTTTTGTAGAGGTTTCGGACGAGCAGGTCGAAATGGGCCTTTCAATGGACCCGTTGGAATTTTAACTGAGTAAAAAGTACAGAAATTGAGGTTTTGCAATATAATTGTGTTGAAAAGCTCCTAATCAATTAAATGAACTCCTAGGATTTGATTAAAACTTGTTTTGCGGTCCTTTTTTAAAGGTTTCGGACGAGCGGGTCGAAATGGGCCTTTCAATGGACCTGTTGGAATTTTAACTGATTAAAAAGTACAGAAATTGAGGTTTTGCAATATAATTGTGTTCAAAAGCTCCTAATCAATTATTTGAACTCCTAATATTTGAATAAAACATTTTTGCGGTCCTTTTTGTAGAGGTTTCGGACGAGCAGGTCGAAATGGGCCTTTCAATGGACCCGTTGGAATTTTAACTGAGTAAAAAGTACAGAAATTGAGGTTTTGCAATATAATTGTGTTGAAAAGCTCCTAATCAATTAAATGAACTCCTAGGATTTGATTAAAACTTGTTTTGCGGTCCTTTTTTAAAGGTTTCGGACGAGCGGGTCGAAATGGGCCTTTCAATGGACCTGTTGGAATTTTAACTGATTAAAAAGTACAGAAATTGAGGTTTTGCAATATAATTGTGTTCAAAAGCTCCTAATAAATTATTTTGAATTCCTAATATTTGAATAAAAACATTTTTGCGGTCCTTTTTGTAGAGGTTTCGGACGAGCAGGTATAAATGGGACTTTCAATGGACCCGTTGGAATTTTAACTGAGTAAAAAGTACAGAAATTGAGGTTTTGCAATATAATTGTGTTGAAAAGCTCTAATCAATTATTTGAACTCCTAAAATTCGATTAAAACATTTTGCGGTCCTTTTTGTAGAGGTTTCGGACGAGGAGGTCTAAATGGCCTTTCAATGGACCCGTTTGAATTTTAACTGAGTAAAAATTACAGAAATTGAGGTTTTGCAATATAATTGTGTTCAAAAGCTCTTAATAAATTATTTGAACTCCTAATATTTGAATAAAACATTTTTGCGGTCCTTTTTGTAGAGGTTTCCGACGAGAAGGTCTAAATGAGCTCTCAATGGACCCGTTGGAATTTTAACTTAGTAAAAATTACAAAAATTGAGGTTTTGCAATATAATTGTGTTGAAAAGCTCCTAATCAATTATTTGAACTCCTAATATTTGAATAAAACTTGTTTTGCGGTCCTTTTTGTAGAGGTTTCGGACGAGTAGGTCGAAATGGGCCTTTTAATGGACCGTTGGAATTTTAACTTAGTAAAAAGTACAGAAATTGAGGTTTTGCAATATAATTGTGTTTAAAAGCTCCTAATCAGTTACATGAACTCCTAAAATTTGATTAAAACTTGTTTTGCGGTCCTTTTTTAGAGGTTTCGGACGAGCGGGTCGAAATGGGCCTTTTAATGGACCCGTTGGAATTTTAACTGATTAAAAAGTACAGAAATTGAGGTTTTGCAATATAATTGTGTTCAAAAGCTCCTAATCAATTATTTGAACTCCTAATATTTGAATAAAACATTTTTGCGGTCCTTTTTGTAGAGGTTTCGGACGAGCAGGTCTAAATGGGCCTTTCAATGGACCCGTTGGAATTTTAAACTGATTAAAAAGTAAAGAAATTGAGGTTTTGCAATATAATTGTGTTCAAAAGCTCCTAATCAATTACGTGAACTCCTAAAATTTAATTAAAACTTGTTTTGCAGTCCTTTTTGTAGATGTTTCGGACGAGCGCGTCGAAATGGGCCTTTCAATGGACCCGTTGGAATTTAAATGAGTAAAAAGTACAGAAATTGCAGTTTTGCAATATAATTGTGTTGAAAAGCTCCTAATCAATTACTTGAACTCCTAATATTTGATTAAAACTTGTTTTGCGGTCCTTTTTGTATAGGTTTCGGACGAGCAGGTCGAAATGGGCCTTTCAATGGACCGGTTGGAATTGTTAACTGAGTAAAAAGTACAGAAATTGAGTTTTTGCAATGTAATTGTGTTCAAAAGATCCTAATCAATTACAGGAATTCCTAAATGTTGATTAAAACTTGTTTTGCAGTCCTTTTTGTAGAGGTTTCAGACGAGCGGGTCGAAATGGGCCTTTCAATAGACCCGTTGGAATTTTAACTGAGTAAAAAATACAAAAATTGAGGTTTTGCAATATAATTGTGTTGAAAAGCTCCTAATCAATTATTTGAACTCCTAATTTTTGAATAAAACATTTTTTCGGTCCTTTTTGTAGAGGTTTCGGACGAGAAGGTTTAAATGGGCCTTTCAATGGACCTGTTGGAATTTTAACTGAGTAAAAAGTACATAAATTGAGGTTTTGCAATATAATTGTGTTCAAAAGCTCCTAATAAATTATTTGAACTCCTAATATTTGAATAAAACATTTTTGCGGTCCTTTTTGTAGAGGTTTCGGACGAGGAGGTCTAAATGGGCCTTTCAATGGACCAGTTTGAATTTTAACTAAGTAAAAAGTACAGAAATTGAGGTTTTGCAATATAATTGTGTTTGAAAATCTCCTAATCAATTATTTGAACTCCTAATATTTGAATAAAACCTTTTTGCGGTCCTTTTTGTAGAGGTTTCAGACGAGCGGGTCGAATGGGCCTTTCAATGGACTCGTTGGAATTTTAACTGAGTAAAAAGTATAGAAATTGAGGTTTTGCAATATAATTGTGTTGAAAAGCTCCTAATCAATTATTTGAACTCCTAATATTTGAATAAAACTTTTTTGCGGTCCTTTTTGTAGAGGTTTCGGACGAGCAGGTCGAAAATGGGCCTTTCAATGGACCCGTTGGAATTTTAACTGAGTAAAAAGTACAGAAATTGAGGTTTTGAAATATAATTGTGTTGAAAAGCTCCTAATCAATTAAATGAACTCCTAGGATTTGATTAAAACTTGTTTTGCGGTCCTTTTTTAAAGGTTTCGGACGAGCGGGGTCGAAATGGGCCTTTCAATGGACCTGTTGGAATTTTAACTGATTAAAAAGTACAGAAATTGAGGTTTTGCAATATAATTGTGTTCAAAAGCTCCTAATAAATTATTTGAATTCCTAATATTTGAATAAAACATTTTTTGCGGTCCTTTTTGTAGAGGTTTCGGACGAGCAGGTCTAAATGGGCCTTTCAATGGACCCGTTGGAATTTTAACTGAGTAAAAAGTACAGAAATTGAGGTTTTGCAATATAATTGTGTTTAAAAGCTCCTAATCAATTACATGAACTCCTAAAATTTGATTAAAACTTGTTTTGCAGTCCTTTTTGTAGATGTTTCGGACGAGCGCGTCGAAATGGGCCTTTCAATGGACCCGTTGGAATTTTAACTGAGTAAAAAGTACTGAAATTGTAGTTTTGCAATATAATTGTGCTGAAAAGCTCCTAATCAATTATTTGAACTCCTAATATTTGATTAAAACTTGTTTTGCGGTCCTTTTTGTAGAGGTTTCGGACGAGCAGGTCGAAATGGGCCTTTCAATGGACCCGTTGGAATTTTAACTGAGTAAAAAGTACAGACATTGAGGTTTTTCAAAATAAATGTGTTCAAAAGATCCTAATCAATTACATGAATTCCTAAATGTTGATTAAAACTTGTTTTTGCAGTCCTTTTTGTAGAGGTTTCAGACGAGCGGGTCGAAATGGGCCTTTCAATGGACCCGTTGGAATTTTAACTGAGTAAAAAATACAGAAATTGAGGTTTTGCAATATAATTGTGTTGAAAAGCTCCTAATCAATTATTTGAACTCCTAATTTTTTAGTAAAACATTTTTGCGGTCCTTTTTGTAGAGGTTTCGGACGAGGAGGTCTAAATGGGACTTTCAATGGACCCGTTGGAATTTTAACTGAGTAAAAAGTACAGAAATTGAGGTTTTGCAATATAATTGTGTTGAAAAGCTCCTAATCAATTATTTGAACTCCTAATATTTGAATAAAACATTTTTGTGGTCCTTTTTGTAGAGGTTTCAGACGAGCAGGTCTAAATGGGCCTTTCAATGGACCCGTTGGAATTTTAACTGAGTAAAAAGTACAGAAATTGAGGTTTTGCAATATAATTGTGTTGAAAATCTCCTAATCAATTATTTGAACTCCTAATATTTGAATAAAACCTTTTTGCGGTCCTTTTTGTAGAGGTTTCAGACGAGCGGGTCGAAATGGGCCTTTCAATGGACTCGTTGGAATTTTAACTGAGTAAAAAGTATAGAAATTGAGGTTTTGCAATATAATTGTGTTGAAAAGCTCCTAATCAATTATTTGAACTCCTAATATTTGAATAAAACTTTTTTGCGGTCCTTTTTGTAGAGGTTTCGGACGAGCAGGTCGAAATGGGCCTTTCAATGGACCCGTTGGAATTTTAACTGAGTAAAAAGTACAGAAATTGAGGTTTTGCAATATAATTGTGTTGAAAAGCTCCTAATCAATTAAATGAACTCCTAGGATTTGATTAAAACTTGTTTTGCGGTCCTTTTTTAAAGGTTTCGGACGAGCGGGTCGAAATGGGCCTTTCAATGGACCTGTTGGAATTTTAACTGATTAAAAAGTACAGAAATTGAGGTTTTGCAATATAATTGTGTTCAAAAGCTCCTAATAAATTATTTGAATTCCTAATATTTGAATAAAACATTTTTGCGGTCCTTTTTGTAGAGGTTTCGGACGAGCAGGTATAAATGGGACTTTCAATGGACCCGTTGGAATTTTAACTGAGTAAAAAGTACAGAAATTGAGGTTTTGCAATATAATTGTGTTGAAAAGCTCCTAATCAATTATTTGAACTCCTAAAATTCGATTAAAACATTTTTGCGGTCCTTTTTGTAGAGGTTTCGGACGAGGAGGTCTAAATGGGCCTTTCAATGGACCCGTTTGAATTTTAACTGAGTAAAAATTACAGAAATTGAGGTTTTGCAATATAATTGTGTTCAAAAGCTCTTAATAAATTATTTGAACTCCTAATATTTGAATAAAACATTTTTGCGGTCCTTTTTGTAGAGGTTTCCGACGAGAAGGTCTAAATGAGCTCTCAATGGACCCGTTGGAATTTTAACTTAGTAAAAATTACAAAAATTGAGGTTTTGCAATATAATTGTGTTGAAAAGCTCCTAATCAATTATTTGAACTCCTAATATTTGAATAAAACTTGTTTTGCGGTCCTTTTTGTAGAGGTTTCGGACGAGTAGGTCGAAATGGGCCTTTTAATGGACCCGTTGGAATTTTAACTTAGTAAAAAGTACAGAAATTGAGGTTTTGCAATATAATTGTGTTTAAAAGCTCCTAATCAGTTACATGAACTCCTAAAATTTGATTAAAACTTGTTTTGCGGTCCTTTTTTAGAGGTTTCGGACGAGCGGGTCGAAATGGGCCTTTTAATGGACCCGTTGGAATTTTAACTGATTAAAAAGTACAGAAATTGAGGTTTTGCAATATAATTGTGTTCAAAAGCTCCTAATCAATTACTTGAACTCCTAATATTTGAATAAAACATTTTTGCGGTCCTTTTTGTAGAGGTTTCGGACGAGCAGGTCTAAATGGGCCTTTCAATGGACCCGTTGGAATTTTAACTGATTAAAAAGTAAAGAAATTGAGGTTTTGCAATATAATTGTGTTCAAAAGCTCCTAATCAATTACGTGAACTCCTAAAATTTAATTAAAACTTGTTTTGCAGTCCTTTTTGTAGATGTTTCGGACGAGCGCGTCGAAATGGGCCTTTCAATGGACCCGTTGGAATTTAAATGAGTAAAAAGTACAGAAATTGCAGTTTTGCAATATAATTGTGTTGAAAAGCTCCTAATCAATTACTTGAACTCCTAATATTTGATTAAAACTTGTTTTGCGGTCCTTTTTGTATAGGTTTCGGACGAGCAGGTCGAAATGGGCCTTTCAATGGACCGGTTGGAATTTTAACTGAGTAAAAAGTACAGAAATTGAGTTTTTGCAATATAATTGTGTTCAAAAGATCCTAATCAATTACAGGAATTCCTAAATGTTGATTAAAACTTGTTTTGCAGTCCTTTTTGTAGAGGTTTCAGACGAGCGGGTCGAAATGGGCCTTTCAATAGACCCGTTGGAATTTTAACTGAGTAAAAAATACAAAAATTGAGGTTTTGCAATATAATTGTGTTGAAAAGCTCCTAATCAATTATTTGAACTCCTAATTTTTGAATAAAACATTTTTTCGGTCCTTTTTGTAGAGGTTTCGGACGAGAAGGTTTAAATGGGCCTTTCAATGGACCTGTTGGAATTTTAACTGAGTAAAAAGTACATAAATTGAGGTTTTGCAATATAATTGTGTTCAAAAGCTCCTAAAAATTATTTGAACTCCTAATATTTGAATAAAACATTTTTGCGGTCCTTTTTGTAGAGGTTTCGGACGAGGAGGTCTAAATGGGCCTTTCAATGGACCAGTTTGAATTTTAACTAAGTAAAAAGTACAGAAATTGAGGTTTTGCAATATAATTGTGTTGAAAAGCTCCTAATCAATTAAATGAACTCCTAGGATTTGATTAAAACTTGTTTTGCGGTCCTTTTTTAAAGGTTTCGGACGAGCGGGTCGAAATGGGCCTTTCAATGGACCTGTTGGAATTTTAAATGATTAAAAAGTACAGAAATTGAGGTTTTGCAATATAATTGTGTTCAAAAGCTCCTAATAAATTATTTGAATTCCTAATATTTGAATAAAACATTTTTGCGGTCCTTTTTGTAGAGGTTTCGGACGAGCAGGTCTAAATGGGACTTTCAATGGACCCGTTGGAATTTTAACTGAGTAAAAAGTACAGAAATTGAGGTTTTGCAATATAATTGTGTTGAAAAGCTCCTAATCAATTATTTGAACTCCTAAAATTCGATTAAAACATTTTTGCGGTCCTTTTTGTAGAGGTTTCGGACGAGGAGGTCTAAATGGGCCTTTCAATGGACCCGTTTGAATTTTAACTGAGTAAAAAGTACAGAAATTGAGGTTTTGCAATATAATTGTGTTCAAAAGCTCCTAATAAATTATTTGAACTCCTAATATTTGAATAAAACATTTTTGCGGTCCTTTTTGTAGAGGTTTCGGACGAGAAGGTCTAAATGAGCTCTCAATGGACCCGTTGGAATTTTAACTTAGTAAAAATTACAAAAATTGAGGTTTTGCAATATAATTGTGTTTAAAAGCTCCTAATCAATTATTTGAACTCCTAATATTTGAATAAAACGTTTTTGCGGTTTTTTTTTGTAGAGGTTTCGGACGAGGAGGTCGAAATGGGCCTTTCAATGGACCCGTTGGAATTTTAACTGAGTAAAAAGTACAGAAATTGAGGTTTTGCAATATAATTGTGTTGAAAAGCTCCTAATCAATTATTTGAACTCCTAATATTTGAATAAAACATTTTTGCGGTCCTTTTTGTAGAGGTTTCGGACGAGCAGGTCTAAATGGGCCTTTCAATGGACCCGTTGGAATTTTAACTGAGTAAAAAGTACAGAAATTGAGGTTTTGCAATATAATTGTGTTGAAAAGCTCCTAATCAATTGCATGAACTCCTAAAATTCGATTAAACCTTGTTTTGCGGTCCTTTTTCTAGAGATTCGGACGAGTGGGTCGAAATGGGCCTTTCAATGGAACTGTTGGAATTTTAACTGAGTAAAAAGTACAGAAATTGAGGTTGTGCAATATAATTGTGTTGAAAAGCTCCTTACCAATTAAATGAACTCCTAAGATTTGATTAAAACTTATTTTGCGGTCCTTTTTTAGAGGTTTCGGACGAGCGGGTCGAAATGGGCCTTTCAATGGACCCGTTGGAATTTTAATTGATTAAAAAGTACAGAAATTGAGGTTTTGCAATATAATTGTGTTCAAAAGCTCCTAATAAAATATTTGAACTCCTAATATTTGAATAAAACATTTTTGCGGTTCTTTTTGTAGAGGTTTTAGACGAGCAGGTCTAAATGGGCCTTTCAATGGACCCGTTGGAATTGTAATATAGTAAAAAGTACATAAATTGAGGTTTTGCAATATAATTGTGTTGAAAAGCTCCTAATCAACTACATGAACTCCTAATATTTGAATAAAACATTTTTGTGTTCCTTCTTGTAGAGGTTTCCGATGAGCAGGTCTAAATGGGCCTTTCAATGGACCTGTTGGAATTTTAACTGAGTAAAAAGTACAGAAATTGAGGTTTTGCAATATAATTGTGTTGAAAAGCTCCTAATCAATTACATGAATTCCTAGAATTTGATTAAAACTTGTTTTGCAGTCCTTTTTGTAGAGGTTTCGGACGAGCGGGTCGAAATAGGCTTTTCAATGGACCCTTTGGAATTTTAAGTGAGTAAAAAATACAAAAACTGAGGTTTTGCAATATAATTGTGTTGAAAAGCTCCTAATCAATTATTTGAACTCCTAATATTTGAATAAAACATTTTTGCGGTCCTTTTTGTAGAGGTTGCAGACGAGCAGGTCTAAATGGGCCTTTCAATGGACCCGTTGGAATTGTAATATAGTAAAAAGTACAGAAATTGAGGTTTTGCAATATAATTGTGTTGAAAAGCTCCTAATCAACTACATGAACTCCTAATATTTGAATAAAACATTTTTGTGTTCCTTCTTGTAGAGGTTTCCGATGAGCAGGTCTAAATGGGCCTTTCAATGGACCTGTTGGAATTTTAACTGAGTAAAAAGTACAGAAATTGAGGTTTTGCAATATAATTGTGTTGAAAAGCTCCTAATCAATTACATGAACTCCTAATATTTGAATAAAACATTTTTGCGTTCCTTTTAGTAGAGGTTTCGGACGAGCAGGTCTAAATGGGCCTTTCAATGGACCCGTTGGAATTTTAACTGAGTAAAAAGTACAAAAATTGAGTTTTTGCAATATAATTGTGTTGAAAAGCTCCTAATAAATTACATGAACTCCTAAGATTTGATTAAAACTTGTTTTGCGGTCCTTTTTTAGAGGTTTCGGACGAGCGGGTCCAAATGGGCCTTTCAATGGACCCGTTGGAATTTTAACTGAGTAAAAAGTACAGAAATTGAGGTTTTGCAATATAATTGTGTTCAAAAGCTCCTAATAAATTTTTTGAACTCCTAATATTTGGATAAAACATTTTTGGGGTCCTTTTTGTAGAGGTTTTAGACGAGCAGGTTTAAATGGGCCTTTCAATGGACCCGTTGGAATTTTAACTGAGTAAAAAGTACAGAAATTGAGATTTTGCAATATAATTGTTTTGAAAAGCTCCTAATCAATTACATGAATTCCTAAAATTTGATTAAAACTTGTTTTGCAGTCCTTTTTGTAGTGGTTTCGGACGAGCAGGTGTAAATGGGCCTTTCAATGGACCCGTTGGAATTTTAACTGAGTAAAAAATACAGAAATTGAGGTTTTGCAATATAATTGTGTTGAAAACCTCCTAATCAATTATTTGAACTCCGAATATTTGAATAAAACATTTTTGCGGTCCTTTTTGTAGAGGTTTCGGACGAGGAGGTCTAAATGGGCCTTTCAATGGACCCGTTGGAATTTTAACTGAGTAAAAAGTACAGAAATTGAGGTTTTGCAATATAATTGTGTTGAAAAGCTCCTAATCAATTATTTGAACTCCTAATATTTGAATAAAACTTGTTTTGCGGTCCTTTTTGTAGAGGTTTCGGACGAGCAGGTCGAAATGGGCCTTTCAATGGACCCATTGGAATTTTAACTGAGTAAAAAGTACAGAAATTTAGGTTTTGCAATATAATTGTGTTTAAAAGCTCCTAATCAGTTACATGAACTCCTAGAATTTGATTAAACCTTGTTTTGCGGTCCTTTTTTAGAGGTTTCGGACGAGCGGGTCGAAATGGTCCTTTCGATGGACCCGTTGGAATTTTAACTGATTAAAAAGTACAGAAATTGAGGTTTTGCAATATAATTGTGTTCAAAAGCTCCTAATAAATTATTTGAACTCCTAATATTTGAATTAAACATTTTTGCGGTCCTTTTTGTAGAGGTTTCTGAAGAGCAGGTCTAAATGGGCCTTTCACTAGACCCGTTGGAATTTTAACAGAGTAAAAAGTACAGAAGTTAAGGTTTTGCAATATAATTGTGTTGAAAAGCTCCTAATCAATTACATGAATTCCTAAAATTTGATTAAAACTTGTTTTGCAGTCCTTTTTGTAGAGGTTTCGGACGAGCAGGTCTAAATGGGCCTTTCAATGGACCCATTGGAATTTTAACTGAGTAAAAAATACAGAAATTGAGGTTTTGCAATATAATTGTGTTGAAAAGCTCCTAATCAATTACATGAACTCCTAATATTTGAATAAAACATTTTTGCGTTCCTTTTTATAGAGGTTTCGGACGAGCAGGTCTAAATGGGCCTTTCAATGGACCTGTTGGAATTTTAACTGAGTAAAAAGTACAGAAATTAAGGTTTTGCAATATAATTGTGTTGAAAAGCTCCTAATCAATTATTTGAACTCCTAATATTTGAATAAAACATTTTTGCGGTCCTTTTTGTAGAGGTTTCGGACGAGCAGGTCTAAATAGGCCTTTCACTGGACCTGTTGGAATTTTAACTGAGCAAAGAGTACAGAAATTGAGGTTTTGCAATATAAATGTGTTGAAAAGATCCTAATCTATTATTTGAACTTCGAATATTTGAATAAAACATTTTTGCGGTCCTTTTTGTAGAGGTTTCGGACGAACAAGTCTAAATGGGCCTTTCAATGGACCCGTTGGAATTTTAACTGAGTAAAAAGTACAGAAATTGAGGTTTTGCAATATAATTGTGTTGAAAAGCTCCTAATCAATTGCATGAACTCCTAAAATTCGATTAAACCTTGTTTTGCGGTCCTTTTTCTAGAGATTCGGACGAGTGGGTCGAAATGGGCCTTTCAATGGAACTGTTGGAATTTTAACTGAGTAAAAAGTACAGAAATTGAGGTTGTGCAATATAATTGTGTTGAAAAGCTCCTTACCAATTAAATGAACTCCTAAGATTTGATTAAAACTTATTTTGCGGTCCTTTTTTAGAGGTTTCGGACGAGCGGGTCGAAATGGGCCTTTCAATGGACCCGTTGGAATTTTAATTGATTAAAAAGTACAGAAATTGAGGTTTTGCAATATAATTGTGTTCAAAAGCTCCTAATAAAATATTTGAACTCCTAATATTTGAATAAAACATTTTTGCGGTTCTTTTTGTAGAGGTTTTAGACGAGCAGGTCTAAATGGGCCTTTCAATGGACCCGTTGGAATTGTAATATAGTAAAAAGTACAGAAATTGAGGTTTTGCAATATAATTGTGTTGAAAAGCTCCTAATCAACTACATGAACTCCTAATATTTGAATAAAACATTTTTGTGTTCCTTCTTGTAGAGGTTTCCGATGAGCAGGTCTAAATGGGCCTTTCAATGGACCTGTTGGAATTTTAACTGAGTAAAAAGTACAGAAATTGAGGTTTTGCAATATAATTGTGTTGAAAAGCTCCTAATCAATTACATGAATTCCTAGAATTTGATTAAAACTTGTTTTGCAGTCCTTTTTGTAGAGGTTTCGGACGAGCGGGTCGAAATAGGCTTTTCAATGGACCCTTTGGAATTTTAACTGAGTAAAAAATACAAAAACTGAGGTTTTGCAATATAATTGTGTTGAAAAGCTCCTAATCAATTATTTGAACTCCTAATATTTGAATAAAACATTTTTGCGGTCCTTTTTGTAGAGGTTGCAGACGAGCAGGTCTAAATGGGCCTTTCAATGGACCCGTTGGAATTGTAATATAGTAAAAAGTACAGAAATTGAGGTTTTGCAATATAATTGTGTTGAAAAGCTCCTAATCAACTACATGAACTCCTAATATTTGAATAAAACATTTTTGTGTTCCTTCTTGTAGAGGTTTCCGATGAGCAGGTCTAAATGGGCCTTTCAATGGACCTGTTGGAATTTTAACTGAGTAAAAAGTACAGAAATTGAGGTTTTGCAATATAATTGTGTTGAAAAGCTCCTAATCAATTACATGAACTCCTAATATTTGAATAAAACATTTTTGCGTTCCTTTTAGTAGAGGTTTCGGACGAGCAGGTCTAAATGGGCCTTTCAATGGACCCGTTGGAATTTTAACTGAGTAAAAAGTACAAAAATTGAGTTTTTGCAATATAATTGTGTTGAAAAGCTCCTAATAAATTACATGAACTCCTAAGATTTGATTAAAACTTGTTTTGCGGTCCTTTTTTAGAGGTTTCGGACGAGCGGGTCCAAATGGGCCTTTCAATGGACCCGTTGGAATTTTAACTGAGTAAAAAGTACAGAAATTGAGGTTTTGCAATATAATTGTGTTCAAAAGCTCCTAATAAATTTTTTGAACTCCTAATATTTGGATAAAACATTTTTGGGGTCCTTTTTGTAGAGGTTTTAGACGAGCAGGTTTAAATGGGCCTTTCAATGGACCCGTTGGAATTTTAACTGAGTAAAAAGTACAGAAATTGAGATTTTGCAATATAATTGTTTTGAAAAGCTCCTAATCAATTACATGAATTCCTAAAATTTGATTAAAACTTGTTTTGCAGTCCTTTTTGTAGTGGTTTCGGACGAGCAGGTGTAAATGGGCCTTTCAATGGACCCGTTGGAATTTTAACTGAGTAAAAAATACAGAAATTGAGGTTTTGCAATATAATTGTGTTGAAAACCTCCTAATCAATTATTTGAACTCCGAATATTTGAATAAAACATTTTTGCGGTCCTTTTTGTAGAGGTTTCGGACGAGGAGGTCTAAATGGGCCTTTCAATGGACCCGTTGGAATTTTAACTGAGTAAAAAGTACAGAAATTGAGGTTTTGCAATATAATTGTGTTGAAAAGCTCCTAATCAATTATTTGAACTCCTAATATTTGAATAAAACTTGTTTTGCGGTCCTTTTTGTAGAGGTTTCGGACGAGCAGGTCGAAATGGGCCTTTCAATGGACCCATTGGAATTTTAACTGAGTAAAAAGTACAGAAATTTAGGTTTTGCAATATAATTGTGTTTAAAAGCTCCTAATCAGTTACATGAACTCCTAGAATTTGATTAAACCTTGTTTTGCGGTCCTTTTTTAGAGGTTTCGGACGAGCGGGTCGAAATGGTCCTTTCGATGGACCCGTTGGAATTTTAACTGATTAAAAAGTACAGAAATTGAGGTTTTGCAATATAATTGTGTTCAAAAGCTCCTAATAAATTATTTGAACTCCTAATATTTGAATTAAACATTTTTGCGGTCCTTTTTGTAGAGGTTTCTGAAGAGCAGGTCTAAATGGGCCTTTCACTAGACCCGTTGGAATTTTAACAGAGTAAAAAGTACAGAAGTTAAGGTTTTGCAATATAATTGTGTTGAAAAGCTCCTAATCAATTACATGAATTCCTAAAATTTGATTAAAACTTGTTTTGCAGTCCTTTTTGTAGAGGTTTCGGACGAGCGGGTCGAAATGGGCCTTTCAATGGACTCGTTGGAATTTTAACTGAGTAAAAAGTACAGAAATTGAGGTTTTGCAATATAATTGTGTTGCCAAGCTCCTAATCAATTACATGAACTCCTAATATTTGAATAAAACATTTTTGCGTTCCTTTTTGTAGAGGTTTCGGACGAGCAGGTGTAAATGGGCCTTTCAATGGACCTGTTGGAATTTTAATTGAGTAAAAAGTACAGAAATTGAGGTTTTGCAATATAATTGTGTTGAAAAGCTCCTAATCAATTATTTCAACTCCTAATATTTGAATAAAACATTTTGCGGTCCTTTTTGTATAGGTTTCGGACGAGCAGGTCTAAATGGTCCTTTCAATGGACCTGTTGGAATTTTAACTGAGCAAAGAGTACAGAAATTGAGGTTTTGCAATATAAATGTGTTGAAAAGCTCCTAATCAATTATTTGAACTTCGAATATTTGAATAAAACATTTTTGCGGTCCTTTTTGTAGAGGTTTCGGACGAACAAGTCAAAATGGGCCTTTCAATGGACCCGTTGGAATTTTAACTGAGTAAAAAGTACAGAAATTGAGGTTTTGTGATGTGAGCACGTTTATGCCACCCAACGTTGCAACTTCAAACTTTCAGGGAAGTTTTCTTTTTCATTTGTTACATACTGATGTGTAACATTTCTTATACTTATATTATTTATATCAGTGTGTTTTCTATGTATATATTATGTTAAGTGTGTTTTAGATAAGTTTGTCAGCTTATAATATTGTATGTTAAGCTATGTTAGCTTGTTGTGTGTTAAAACAATAAGGGTGCATTGTTTTGTAGCTTGCTTGAATGTTTTCAATAAGTTTACAATGCTATGAGTGTGTTTCTTTTGTTTTCATATAGTTACAATAAAAGGGCAGCAGCTCAAAGGCTTAAACTTAGCTCGGATGAAGCTCACGGGAGTGTACGTAGCTCATCTTCAGCTCAAAGGAGTATCGGCAGCTCAACTCAGCTCACTTCACTCCCAGCTAGCTGAATTCAGCTCGTTTCAGCTCCAGCCAGCTCAACTTTAGCTCCACTAGCTCAACTCCAGCTGACAAGTCCAAAAGTAGCTGAAAAGCGTCCTACATGTCGGGGAGTGTACCAGTGCACGCGTGGCAGCCTAGGTGGCATCCGAGCATGTAACTTGCACACGTGGCAGCCTTGACACATGTGTGTGCAAGTTTGGCCGAAAATCAACCCATTCCTCTCTCAAATGTGCGGCAAACTTGAAGATAAGAACAAAGGAAACACATTTAACATGTGTTTATTCTTTGAAATTCAAATAAAAGCACAAATAACATGTGCTTTATCCATTTGGGCGCCCAAACTTCAAACATATGGCCAGAATTGCATGCCGCCCCTTTAGTGGTTATTTAGTTAATTTTTTTTAATTTCAAATGGCTAATTAACAACCACATATTTGAATTCAGCCAACTTCCCTTGTACTCTATATATATGAACGAAAATCACTTGTAAAAGGTCAGACTTTTTATGAAACAAAATTATTGTGAGTTTTTCTCTCAATTTCAGTTCTTCATTGAACTTCTTTGGCATTTTCAGACTTTGTTTGATTGTGTCATCCTCCTTGATACTTCGGGTTCCTAGATCGCTATCTAGAGGGTCCAAGTCCGTTGGCGAAGAACGTATTCGATTCGGGTCCGCTCAGTATATTGTTCGGGTTCTTTCGAGTTCAACGTCTTGTTAATTTCCAGCAACTTCAACACCATTTTCTGCCATTTTAGTCGTTCATTTGCTGCTATGAAAGCCCTTTGAAGCATTCATCAACATTTGAATTCCGAAACTGCCTGAAAATTCCTTTCTCTCATTTCTTTCTTTATTTTCGTTTTTTTTTGTTCTTGTTGTTTTAACATCATTCTAACATCCATAACATTGTGTTATTGCAGAAACATGCTTGCTACAATCCTAGATCCGTTACAAACAAAGGACCGTTGTTTCTGAAGCAACGTACCCCTTTAGCATATGGTAATCAGAGCTTTGGTTGGATTATAGCACTTTCTGCACTACAAGAAATCAAAAAAAAAATAATACAAAAGTAAAAAAAAAATTTGAAATTCTGAAAAAAAAAGAAGTCAAAGTCAAAGTTTGACCAGAAAAATCAAAGTAAAAAAAATCGAAAAAAAAATTCAAAAAAATTCAAAAAAAATCAGATTCGACAATTTAGTGTTGTTTACATCTTATACTATTGTTTGGATCAAAAAACGATGAAAAATTTCTTTGTTTACCGTGGAATGCTTCAAAATCACCCGAAACAACCTGTTCTTGTTTGTTCGGTGATAGGGTTGTGGTAAGCATTTCTTTTGCAGTAAGTACTTTGTTTTTCCTTTCTTTCACTTCATTTTAAGCTTTAATTCCAGCCATGTTCTTATTTTGTTTCCAGCCTTTGTTTTTGTTCAATTAAACAGCCCTAAACTCCGTTTAACCTTTTTTCTATCATTTGTGCATTTATATCTTGGAGTTGACACAGATAACAAGTTTGAAGGGTCAGATTAGTTTCTTAAAGAACTGTTTGCGAGAGAACGAGTGGAAAAGGCATCTGAGCGTTGTGAGAACAGAAGGGGAGACAAAAAAAGCCATTCAAGAGCATTCTCCCGAGTGAAACACGAGCGCTGAGTGTTATCTTTTGAGTGCACTGTTCTTTTGAGTGATCTGTGAGATTTTGTTGAGTGTGCAGTGAGGACCATTTTTTTTATTTTATTTCACTAACATATATATATTGTGTGTTCTTGTTTGTTGTTTTGGTTTTTCAACATGGCAGGTTGTGATGATAATTCAGGTGAACAACAACCATTGACTCTCCAGATGCAAGCCTTAGAACGGATGATGCAACAAGTGATTGCTAATGCATTGAAACCTATACATTCTCAATTGGATAGATTAGATGGGGGTGGTTCCCATTCTGTCCATGAAGAGATAAATGATGACAATGTACAGACATTGGCTACCGGTGAAGCACTTGTTGACAAGAGAAGTCTGAATGATCAACCATCACAGGATGAACCGCAACGAAACAACCTCTTCCATACGAGATGCAATGTGAACGGCAAGGAATGTATTGTGATTATTGATAGTGGAAGTTGTGCTAACGTTGCTAGTACTCTCATGGTTGACAAGTTAGGACTGAAGACGACCACACATCCCAATCCGTACAAGTTACAAGGGTTGAATGATGGTGTTGAAATCAAAGTTATCGAACAAGTTGTTATACCATTTTTCATTGGTAAATACAAGGATGAGGTAACTTGTGATGTTTGTTCTATGGATACTTGTCATTTGTTGTTAGGAAGACCGTGGCAGTATGATAAGAGAGTTTTGCACGATTGTTCCACCAATCGATACTCTTTTACTCATGAGGGCAAAAAGGTAACTTTGGCACCTATGACTCCAAGTGAAGTATATGAAGACGAAGTTCGTTTGAAAGCGAGTACTGCAGCTTGGAAAGCCAGCAAAAAGAAGAATGACTGTGACAAAGAAGAAGTGAACTCAAAGGTTTTATCTGATTCTACGTTTTCTTCTATTTCTTCTTCTAACTTGCAGGTTAATAAGGTGATGCCATGTGAAGTTCCCAAGTTTGCTAATGTTGGTATGTCTAGTGCATTTAAATTCTTTCCAGAAATTCAGCAACCTTCCATACCACGGTTTGACGTTCCTTTCCATTGTAATATTGATTTTTCATTTTTATATGCTGATTTCTTTGGTTGCCCATTGGATTGTGAACAACCTTGTGTTGTGATTCTGGATGATCGTCAAAATTCTTGTTGTTCTTTGGATTTGCCTTTGTATGTCATTGTTTGCAGGATTACGAATGTGCAACGAGCATTGTCTGACTTTATGTTGTGCATTATTCGGAAAGGTACAAGAAAGAAGGCATTTCCATTTGTGTTCTTTTTAAGAGAAATTGATTCAAGAGGATGGCATATGTGCCGAGCAAGAAGGATGAGGAAGTTCCCTGCCAAGCGAAAGTCAAAATTGTTCCCTTTTGTAATGAGGGTCGATTTGGGGACAAATCGCATTAAAGAAGGGGGGGATGATGTGAGCACGTTTATGCCACCCAACGTTGCAACTTCAAACTTTCAGGGAAGTTTTCTTTTTCATTTGTTACATACTGATGTGTAACATTTCTTATACTTATATTATTTATATCAGTGTGTTTTCTATGTATATATTATGTTAAGTGTGTTTTAGATAAGTTTATCAGCTTATAATATTGTATGTTAAGCTATGTTAGCTTGTTGTGTGTTAAAACAATAAGGGTGCATTGTTTTGTAGCTTGCTTGAATGTTTTCAATAAGTTTACAATGCTCTGAGTGTGTTTCTTTTGTTTTCATATAGTTACAATAAAAGGGCAGCAGCTCAAAGGCTTAAACTTAGCTCGGATGAAGCTCAAGGGAGTGTACGTAGCTCATCTTCAGCTCAAAGGAGTATCGGCAGCTCAACTCAGCTCACTTCACTCCCAGCTAGCTGAATTCAGCTCGTTTCAGCTCCAGCCAGCTCAACTTTAGCTCCACTAGCTCAACTCCAGCTGACAAGTCCAAAAGTAGCTGAAAAGCGTCCTACATGTCGGGGAGTGTACCAGTGCACGCGTGGCAACCTAGGTGGCATCCGAGCATGTAACTTGCACACGTGGCAGACTTGACACATGTGTGTGCAAGTTTGGCCGAAAATCAACCCATTCCTCTCTCAAATGTGCGGCAAACCTGAAGATAAGAACAAAGGAAACACATTTAACATGTGTTTATTCTTTGAAATTCAAATAAAAGCACAAATAACATGTGCTTTATCCATTTGGGCGCCCAAACTTCAAACATATGGCCAGAATTGCATGCCACCCCTTTAGTGGTTATTTAGTTAATTTTTTTTTAATTTCAAATGGCTAATTAACAGCCACATATTTGAATTCAGCCAACTTCCCTTGTACTCTATATATATGAACGAAAATCACTTGTAAAAGGTCAGACTTTTTATGAAACAAAATTATTGTGAGTTTTTCTCTCAATTTCTGTTCTTCATTGAACTTCTTTGGCATTTTCAGACTTTGTTTGATTGTGTCATCCTCCTTGATACTTCGGGTTCCTATATCGCTATCTAGAGGGTCCAAGTCCGTTGGCGAAGAACGTATTCGGTTCGGGTCCGCTCAGTATATTGTTCGGGTTCTTTCGAGTTCAACGTCTTGTTAATTTCCAGCAACTTCAACACCATTTTCTGCCATTTTAGTCGTTCATTTGCTGCTATGAAAGCCCTTTGAAGCATTCATCAACATTTGAATTCCGAAACTGCCTGAAAATTCCTTTCTCTCATTTCTTTCTTTATTTTCGTTTTTTTTGTTCTTGTTGTTTTAACATCATTCTAACATCCATAACATTGTGTTATTGCAGAAACATGCTTGCTACAATCCGAGATCCGTTACAAACAAAGGACCGTTGTTTCTGAAGCAACGTACCCCTTTATCATATTGCAATATAATTGTGTTGAAAAGCTCCTAATCAATTATTTGAACTCCTAATATTTGATTAAATCTTGTTTTGCGGTCCTTTTTGTAGAGGTTTCGGACGAGCAGGTCGAAATGGGCCTTTCAATGGACCCGTTGGAATTTTAACTTAGTAAAAAGTACAGAATTTGAGCTTTTGCAATATAATTGTGTTGAAAAGCTCCTAATCAATTACATGAACTCCTAATATTTGATTAAAACTTGTTTTGCAGTCCTTTTTGCAAACGTTTCGGACGAGCGAGTCGAAATGGGCCTTTCAATGGACCCGTTGGAATTTTAAATGAGTAAAAAGTACAGAATTTGAAGTTTTGCAATATAATTGTGTTGAAAAGCTCCTAATCAATTATTTGAACTCCTAATATTTGAATAAAACATTTTTGCAGTCCTTTTTGTAGAGGTTTCGGACGAGCAGGTCTAAATGGGCGTACAAAAATTGAGGTTTTGCAATATAATTGTGTTGAAAAGCTCCTAATCAATTATTTGAACTCCTAATATTTGAATAAAACATTTTTGCGGTCCTTTTTGTAGAGGTTTCGGACGAGCAGGTCTAAATGGGCCTTTCAATAGACCCGTTGGAATTTTAACTGAGTAAAAAGTATAGAAATTGAGGTTTTGCAATATAATTGTGTTGAAAAGCTCCTAATAAATTACATGAACTCCTAAAATTTGATTAAAACTTGTTTTGCGGTCCTTTTTGTAGAGGTTTCGGAAGAGCGGGTCGAAATGGGCCTTTCAATGGACCCGTTGGAATTTTAACTGAGTAAAAAGTACTGAAATTGAGGTTTTGCAATATAATTGTGTTCAAAAGCTCCTAATCAATTATTTGAACTCCTAATATTTTAATAAAACATTTTTACGGTCCTTTTTGTAGAGGTTTTGGACGAGCAGGTCTAAATGGGCCTTTCAATGGACCCGTTGGAATTTTAACTGAGTAAAAAGTACATAAATTGAGGTTTTGCAATATAATTGTGTTGAAAAGCTCCTAATCAATTATTTGAACTCCTAATATTTGAATAAAACTTGTTTTGCGGTCCTTTTTGTAGAGGTTTCGGACGAGCGGGTCGAAATGGTCCTTTCGATGGACCCGTTGGAATTTTAACTGATTAAAAAGTACAGAAATTGAGGTTCTGCAATATAATTGTGTTCAAAAGCTCCTAATAAATTATTTGAACTCCTAATATTTGAATTAAACATTTTTGCGGTCCTTTTTGTAGAGGTTTCTGAAGAGCAGGTCTAAATGGGCCTTTCACTGGACCCGTTGGAATTTTAACAGAGTAAAAAGTACAGAAATTAAGGTTTTGCAATATAATTGTGTTGAAAAGCTCTTAATCAATTACATGAATTCCTAAAATTTGATTAAAACTTGTTTTGCAGTCCTTTTTGTAGAGGTTTCGGACGAGCGGGTCGAAATGGGCCTTTCAATGGACTCGTTGGAATTTTAACTAAGTAAAAAGTACAGAAATTGAGGTTTTGCAATATAATTGTGTTGCAAAGCTCCTAATCAATTACATGAACTCCTAATATTTGAATAAAACATTTTTGCGTTCCTTTTTGTAGAGGTTTCGGACGAGCAGGTCTAAATGGGCCTTTCAATGGACTTGTTGGAATTTTAATTGAGTAAAAAGTACAGAAATTGAGGTTTTGCAATATAATTGTGTTGAAAAGCTCCTAATCAATTATTTGAACTCCTAATATTTGAATAAAACATTTTGCGGTCCTTTTTGTAGAGGTTTCGGACGAGCAGGTCTAAATGGTCCTTTCAATGGACCTGTTGGAATTTTAACTGAGCAAAGAGTACAGAAATTGAGGTTTTGCAATATAAATGTGTTGAAAAGCTCCTAATCAATTATTTGAACTTCGAATATTTGAATAAAACATTTTTGCGGTCCTTTTTGTAGAGGTTTCGGACGAACAAGTCAAAATTGGCCTTTCAATGGACCCGTTGGAATTTTAACTGAGTAAAAAGTACAGAAATTGAGGTTTTGCAATATAATTGTGTTGAAAAGCTCCTAATCAATTATTTGAACTCCTAATATTTGATTAAATCTTGTTTTGCGGTCCTTTTTGTAGAGGTTTCGGACGAGCAGGTCGAAATGGGCCTTTCAATGGACCCGTTGGAATTTTAACTGAGTAAAAAGTACAAAAATTAAGCTTTTGCAATATAATTGTGTTGAAAAGCTCCTAATCAATTACATGAACTCCTAACATTTGATTAAAACTTGTTTTGCAGTCCTTTTTGCAAACGTTTCGGACGAGCGGGTCGAAATGGGCCTTTCAATGGACCCGTTGGAATTTTAAATGAGTAAAAAGTACAGAATTTGAAGTTTTTCAATATAATTGTGTTGAAAAGCTCCTAATCAATGTAGAGGTTTTGGACGAGCAGGTCTAAATGGGCCTTTCAATGGACCCGTTGGAATTTTAACTGAGTAAAAAGTACAAAAATTGAGGTTTTGCAATATAATTGTGTTGAAAAGATCCTAATCAATTACATGAACTCCTAATATTTGAATAAAACTTGTTTTGCGGTCCTTTTTGTAGAGGTTTCGGACAAGCAGGTCGAAATGGGCCTTTCAATGGACCCGTTGGAATTTTAACTGAGTTAAAAGTACAGAATTGAGGTTTTGCAATATAATTGTGTTTAAAAGCTCCTAATCAGTTACATGAACTCCTAGAATTTGATTAAACCTTGTTTTGCGGTCCTTTTTTAGAGGTTTCGGACGAGCGGGTCGAAATGGTCCTTTCGATGGACCCGTTGGAGTTTTAACTGATTAAAAAGTACAGAAATTGAGGTTTTGCAATATAATTGTGTTCAAAAGCTCCTAATAAATTATTTGAACTCCTAATATTTGAATTAAACATTTTTGCGGTCCTTTTTGTAGAGGTTTCGGATGAGTAGGTATAAATGGGCCTTTCATTGGACCCGTTGGAATTTTAACAGAGTAAAAAGTACAGAAATTAACGTTTTGCAATATAATTGTGTTGAAAAGCTCCTAATCAATTACATGAATTCCTAAAATTTGATTAAAACTTGTTTTGCAGTCCTTTTTGTAGAGGTTTCGGACGAGCGGGTCGAAATGGGCCTTTCAATGGACTCGTTGGAATTTTAACTGAGTAAAAAGTACAGAAATTGAGGTTTTGCAATATAATTGTGTTGAAAAGCTCCTAATCAATTACATGAACTCCTAATATTTGAATAAAACATTTTTGCGTTCCTTTTAGTAGAGGTTTCGGACGAGCAGGTCTAAATGGGCCTTTCAATGGACCTGTTGGAATTTTAACTGACTAAAAAGTACAGAAATTGAGGTTTTGCAATATAATTGTGTTGAAAAGCTCCTAATCAATTATTTGAACTCCTAATATTTGAATAAAACATTGTTGCGGTCCTTTTTGTCGAGATTTCGGGCGAGCAAGTCTAAATGGGCCTTTTAATGGACCCGTTGGAATTTTAACTGAGTAAAAAGTACAGAAATTGAGGTTTTGCAATATAATTGTGTTGAAAAGCTCCTAATCAATTATTTGAACTCCTAATATTTGAATAAAACATTTTTGCGGTCCTTTTTGTAGAGGTTTCGGACGAGGAGGTCTAAATGGGCCTTTCAATGGACCCGTTGGAATTTTAACTGAGTAAAAATTACATAAATTGAGGTTTTGCAATATAATTGTGTTGAAAAGCTCCTAATCAATTATTTGAACTCCTAATATTTGAATAAAACCTTTTTGCGGTCCTTTTTGTAGAGGTTTCGGACGAGCAGGTCTAAATGGGCCTTTCAATGGACCCGTTGGAATTTTAACTGAGTAAAAAGTACAGAAATTGAGGTTTTGCAATATAATTGTGTTCAAAAGCTCCTAATCAATTATTTGAACTCCTAATATTTGAATAAAACATTTTTGCGGTCCTTTTTGTAGAGGTTTCGGACGAGCAGGTCTAAATGGGCCTTTCAATGGACCCGTTGGAATTTTAACTGAGTAAAAAGTACAGAAATTGAGGTTTTTCAATATAATTGTGTTGAAAAGCTCCTAATCAATTACGTGAATTCCTAAAATTTGATTAAAACTTGTTTTGCAGTCCTTTTTGTAGAGGTTTCGGACGAGCGGGTCGAAATGGGCCTTTCAATGGACCCGTTGGAATTTTAACTCAGTAAAAAGTACAGAAATTGAGGTTTTGCAATATAATTGTGTTGAAAAGCTCCTAATCAATTACATGAACTCCTAATATTTGAATAAAACATTTTTGCGTTCCTTTTTGTAGAGGTTTCGGACGAGCAGGTCTAAATGGGCCTTTCAATGGACCTGTTAGAATTTTAACTGAGTAAAAAGTACAGAAATTGAGGTTTTGCAATATAATTGTGTTGAAAATCTCCTAATCAATTATTTGAACTCATAATATTTGAATAAAACATTTTTGCGGTCCTTTTTGTAGAGGTTGCAGACGGGCAGGTCTAAATGGGCCTTTCAATGGACCCGTTGGAATTGTAATATAGTAAAAAGTACAGAAATTGAGGTTTTGCAAAATAATTGTGTTGAAAAGCTCCTAATCAACTACATGAACTCCTAATATTTGAATAAAACATTTTTGTGTTCCTTCTTGTAGAGGTTTCCGATGAGCAGGTCTAAGTGGGCCTTTCAATGGACCTGTTGGAATTTTAACTGAGTAAAAAGTACAGAAATTGAGGTTTTGCAATATAATTGTGTTGAAAAGCTCCTAATCAATTACATGAACTCCTAATATTTGAATAAAACATTTTTGTGTTCCTTTTAGTAGAGGTTTCGGACGAGCAGGTCTAAATGGGCCTTTCAATGGACCCGTTGGAATTTTAACTGAGTAAAAAGTACAGAAATTGAGGTTTTGCAATATAAAATTGTTGAAAAGCTCCTAATCAATTATTTGAACTCCTAATATTTGAATAAAACATTTTTGCGGTCCTTTTTGTAGAGGTTTCGGACGAGCAGGTCTAAATGGGCCTTTCAATGGACCCGTTGGAATTTTAACTGAGTAAAAAGTATAGAAATTGAGGTTTTGCAATATAATTGTGTTGAAAAGCTCCTAATCAATTACATGAACTCCTAAAATTTGATTAAAACTTGTTTTGCGGTCCTTTTTGTAGAGCTTTCGGAAGAGCGGGTCGAAATGGGCCTTTCAATGGACCCGTTGGAATTTTAACTGAGTAAAAAGTACTGAAATTGAGGTTTTGCAATATAATTGTGTTCAAAAGCTCCTAATCAATTATTTGAACTCTGAATATTTGAATAAAACATTTTTGCGGTCCTTTTTGTAGAGGTTTCGGACGAGCAGGTCTAAATGGGCCTTTCAATGGACCCGTTGGAATTTTAACTGAGTAAAAAGTACAGAAATTGAGGTTTTGCAATATAATTGTGTTGAAAAGATCCTAATCAATTACATGAACTCCTAATATTTGAATAAAACTTGTTTTGCGGTCCTTTTTGTAGAGGTTTCGGACGAGCAGGTCGAAATGGGCCTTTCAATGGACCCGTTGGAATTTTAACTGAGTAAAAAGTACAGAAATTGAGGTTTTGCAATATAATTGTGTTGAAAAGCTCCTAATCAATTATTTGAACTCTGAATATTTGAATAAAACATTTTTGCGGTCCTTTTTGTAGAGGTTTCGGACGAGCAGGTCTAAATGGGCCTTTCAATGGACCCGTTGGAATTTTAACTGAGTAAAAAGTACAGAAATTGAGGTTTTGCAATATAATTGTGTTGAAAAGCTCCTAATCAATTATTTGAACTCTGAATATTTGAATAAAACATTTTTGCGGTCCTTTTTGTAGAGGTTTCAGACGAGCAGGTCTAAATGGGCCTTTCAATGGACCCGTTGGAATTTTAACTGAGTAAAAAGTACAGAAATTGAGGTTTTGCAATATAATTGTGTTGAAAAGATCCTAATCAAATACATGAACTCCTAATATTTGAATAAAACTTGTTTTGCGGTCCTTTTTGTAGAGGTTTCGGACGAGCAGGTCGAAATGGGCCTTTCAATGGACCCGTTGGAATTTTAACTGAGTAAAAAGTACAGAAATTGAGGTTTTGCAATATAATTGTGTTTAAAAGCTCCTAATCAGTTACATGAAGTCCTAGAATTTGATTAAACCTTGTTTTGCGGTCCTTTTTTAGAGGTTTCGGACGAGCGGGTCGAAATGGTCCTTTCGATGGACCCGTTGGAATTTTAACTGATTAAAAAGTACAGAAATTGAGGTTTTGCAATATAATTGTGTTCAAAAGCTCCTAATAAATTATTTGAACTCCTAATATTTGAATTAAACATTTTTGCAGTCCTTTTTGTAGATGTTTCGGATGAGTAGGTCTAAATGGGCCTTTCACTGGACCCGTTGGAATTTTAACAGAGTAAAAAGTACAGAAATTAAGGTTTTGCAATATAATTGTGTTGAAAAGCTCCTAATCAATTACATGAATTCCTAAAATTTGATTAAAACTTGTTTTGCAGTCCTTTTTGTAGAGGTTTCAGACGAGCGGGTCGAAATGGGCCTTTCAACGGACTCGTTGGAATTTTAACTGAGTAAAAAGTACAGAAATTGAGGTTTTGCAATATAATTGTGTTGAAAAGCTCCTAATCAATTACATGAACTCCTAATATTTGAATAAAACATTTTTGCGTTCCTTTTAGTAGAGGTTTCGGACGAGCAGGTCTAAATGGGCCTTTCAATGGATCTGTTGGAATTTTAACTGACTAAAAAGTACAGAAATTGAGGTTTTGCAATATAATTGTGTTGAAAAGCTCCTAATCAATTATTTGAACTTCTAATATTTGAATAAAACATTTTTGCGGTCCTTTTTGTCGAGATTTCGGACGAGCAAGTCTAAATGGGCCTTTTAATGGACCCGTTGGAATTTTAACTGAGTAAAAAGTACAGAAATTGAGGTTTTGCAATATAATTGTGTTGAAAAGCTCCTAATCAATTATTTGAACTCCTAATATTTGAATAAAACATTTTTGCAGTCCTTTTTGTAGAGGTTTCGGACGAGGAGGTCTAAATGGGCCTTTCAGTGGACCCGTTGGAATTTTAACTGAGTAAAAATTACAAAAATTGAGGTTTTGCAATATAATTGTGTTGAAAAGCTCCTAATCAATTACATGAACTCCTAAAATTTCATTTAAACTTCTTTTTGCAGTCCTTTTTGTAGAGGTTTCGGACGAGCGGGTCTTAATGGGCCTTTCAATGGACCCGTTGGAATTTTAACAGAGTAAAAAGTACAGAAATTGAGGTTTTGCAATATAATTGTGTTGAAAAGCTCCTAATCAATTACATGAACTCCTAGTATTTGAATAAAACATTTTTGCGTTCCTTTTTGTAGAGGTTTCGGACGAGCAGGTCTAAATGGGCTTTTCAATGGACCTGTTGGAATTTTAACTGAGTAAAAAGTACAGAAATTGAGGTTTTGCAATATAATTGTGTTGGAAATCTCCTAATAAATTATTTGAACTCATAATATTTGAATAAAACATTTTTGCGGTCCTTTTTGTAGAGGTTGCAGACGAGCAGGTCTAAATGGGCCTTTCAATGGACCCGTTGGAATTTTAACATAGTAAAAAGTACAGAAATTGAGGTTTTGCAATATAATTGTGTTGAAAAGCTCCTAATCAACTACATGAACTCCTAATATTTGAATAAAACATTTTTGCATTCCTTCTTGTAGAGGTTTCCGATGAGCAGGTCTAAATGGGCCTTTCAATGGACCTGTTGGAATTTTAACTGAGTAAAAAGTACAGAAATTGAGGTTTTGCAATATAATTGTGTTGAAAAGCTCCTAATCAATTATTTGAACTCCTAATATTTGAATAAAACATTTTTGCGTTCCTTTTTGTAGAGGTTTTGGACGAGCAAGTCTAAATGGGCCTTTCAATGGACCCGTTGGAATTTTAAATGAGTAAAAAGTACAAAAATTGAGGTTTTGCAATATAATTGTGTTGAAAAGCTCCTAATCTATTACATGAACTCCTAATATTTGAATAAAACATTTTTGCGTTCCTTTTTGTAGAGGTTTCAGACGAGCAGGTCTAAATGGGCCTTTCAATGGACCTGTTGGAATTTTAACTGAGTTAAAAGTACAGAAATTGAGGTTTTGCAATATAATTGTGTTGAAAAGCTCCTAATCAATTATTTGAACTCCTAATATTTGAATAAAACATTTTTGTGGTCCTTTTTGTAGAGGTTTCGGACAAGCAGGTCGAAATGGGCCTTTCAATGGACCCGTTGGAATTTTAACTGAGTTAAAAGTACAGAAATTGAGGTTTTGCAATATAATTGTGTTTAAAAGCTCCTAATCAATGTAGAGGTTTTGGACGAGCAGGTCTAAATGGGCCTTTCAATGGACCCGTTGGAATTTTAACTGAGTAAAAAGTACAAAAATTGAGGTTTTGCAATATAATTGTGTTGAAAAGATCCTAATCAATTACATGAACTCCTAATATTTGAATAAAACTTGTTTTGCGGTCCTTTTTGTAGAGGTTTCGGACAAGCAGGTCGAAATGGGCCTTTCAATGGACCCGTTGGAATTTTAACTGAGTTAAAAGTACAGAAATTGAGGTTTTGCAATATAATTGTGTTTAAAAGCTCCTAATCAGTTACATGAACTCCTAGAATTTGATTAAACCTTGTTTTGCGGTCCTTTTTTAGAGGTTTCGGACGAGCGGGTCGAAATGGTCCTTTCGATGGACCCGTTGGAATTTTAATTGATTAAAAAGTACAGAAATTGAGGTTTTGCAATATAATTGTGTTCAAAAGCTCCTAATAAATTATTTGAACTCCTAATATTTGAATTAAACATTTTTGCGGTCCTTTTTGTAGAGGTTTCGGATGAGTAGGTCTAAATGGGCCTTTCATTGGACCCGTTGGAATTTTAACAGAGTAAAAAGTACAGAAATTAAGGTTTTGCAATATAATTGTGTTGAAAAGCTCCTAATCAATTACATGAATTCCTAAAATTTGATTAAAACTTGTTTTGCAGTCCTTTTTGTAGAGGTTTCGGACGAGCGGGTCGAAATGGGCCTTTCAATGGACTCGTTGGAATTTTAACTGAGTAAAAAGTACAGAAATTGAGGTTTTGCAATATAATTGTGTTGAAAAGCTCCTAATCAATTACATGAACTCCTAATATTTGAATAAAACATTTTTGCGTTCCTTTTAGTAGAGGTTTCGGACGAGCAGGTCTAAATGGGCCTTTCAATGGACCTGTTGGAATTTTAACTGACTAAAAAGTACAGAAATTGAGGTTTTGCAATATAATTGTGTTGAAAAGCTCCTAATCAATTATTTGAACTCCTAATATTTGAATAAAACATTGTTGCGGTCCTTTTTGTCGAGATTTCGGGCGAGCAAGTCTAAATGGGCCTTTTAATGGACCCGTTGGAATTTTAACTGAGTAAAAAGTACAGAAATTGAGGTTTTGCAATATAATTGTGTTGAAAAGATCCTAATCAAATACATGAACTCCTAATATTTGAATAAAACTTGTTTTGCGGTCCTTTTTGTAGAGGTTTCGGACGAGCAGGTCGAAATGGGCCTTTCAATGGACCCGTTGGAATTTTAACTGAGTAAAAAGTACAGAAATTGAGGTTTTGCAATATAATTGTGTTCAAAAGCTCCTAATCAATTATTTGAACTCCTAATATTTGAATAAAACATTTTTGCGGTCCTTTTTGTAGAGGTTTCGGACGAGCAGGTCTAAATGGGCCTTTCAATGGACCCGTTGGAATTTTAACTGAGTAAAAAGTACAGAAATTGAGGTTTTTCAATATAATTGTGTTGAAAAGCTCCTAATCAATTACGTGAATTCCTAAAATTTGATTAAAACTTGTTTTGCAGTCCTTTTTGTAGAGGTTTCGGACGAGCGGGTCGAAATGGGCCTTTCAATGGACCCGTTGGAATTTTAACTCAGTAAAAAGTACAGAAATTGAGGTTTTGCAATATAATTGTGTTGAAAAGCTCCTAATCAATTACATGAACTCCTAATATTTGAATAAAACATTTTTGCGTTCCTTTTTGTAGAGGTTTCGGACGAGCAGGTCTAAATGGGCCTTTCAATGGACCTGTTAGAATTTTAACTGAGTAAAAAGTACAGAAATTGAGGTTTTGCAATATAATTGTGTTGAAAATCTCCTAATCAATTATTTGAACTCATAATATTTGAATAAAACATTTTTGCGGTCCTTTTTGTAGAGGTTGCAGACGGGCAGGTCTAAATGGGCCTTTCAATGGACCCGTTGGAATTGTAATATAGTAAAAAGTACAGAAATTGAGGTTTTGCAAAATAATTGTGTTGAAAAGCTCCTAATCAACTACATGAACTCCTAATATTTGAATAAAACATTTTTGTGTTCCTTCTTGTAGAGGTTTCCGATGAGCAGGTCTAAATGGGCCTTTCAATGGACCTGTTGGAATTTTAACTGAGTAAAAAGTACAGAAATTGAGGTTTTGCAATATAATTGTGTTGAAAAGCTCCTAATCAATTACATGAACTCCTAATATTTGAATAAAACATTTTTGTGTTCCTTTTAGTAGAGGTTTCGGACGAGCAGGTCTAAATGGGCCTTTCAATGGACCCGTTGGAATTTTAACTGAGTAAAAAGTACAGAAATTGAGGTTTTGCAATATAAAATTGTTGAAAAGCTCCTAATCAATTATTTGAACTCCTAATATTTGAATAAAACATTTTTGCGGTCCTTTTTGTAGAGGTTTCGGACGAGCAGGTCTAAATGGGCCTTTCAATGGACCCGTTGGAATTTTAACTGAGTAAAAAGTATAGAAATTGAGGTTTTGCAATATAATTGTGTTGAAAAGCTCCTAATCAATTACATGAACTCCTAAAATTTGATTAAAACTTGTTTTGCGGTCCTTTTTGTAGAGCTTTCGGAAGAGCGGGTCGAAATGGGCCTTTCAATGGACCCGTTGGAATTTTAACTGAGTAAAAAGTACTGAAATTGAGGTTTTGCAATATAATTGTGTTCAAAAGCTCCTAATCAATTATTTGAACTCTGAATATTTGAATAAAACATTTTTGCGGTCCTTTTTGTAGAGGTTTCGGACGAGCAGGTCTAAATGGGCCTTTCAATGGACCCGTTGGAATTTTAACTGAGTAAAAAGTACAGAAATTGAGGTTTTGCAATATAATTGTGTTGAAAAGATCCTAATCAATTACATGAACTCCTAATATTTGAATAAAACTTGTTTTGCGGTCCTTTTTGTAGAGGTTTCGGACGAGCAGGTCGAAATGGGCCTTTCAATGGACCCGTTGGAATTTTAACTGAGTAAAAAGTACAGAAATTGAGGTTTTGCAATATAATTGTGTTGAAAAGCTCCTAATCAATTATTTGAACTCTGAATATTTGAATAAAACATTTTTGCGGTCCTTTTTGTAGAGGTTTCGGACGAGCAGGTCTAAATGGGCCTTTCAATGGACCCGTTGGAATTTTAACTGAGTAAAAAGTACAGAAATTGAGGTTTTGCAATATAATTGTGTTGAAAAGCTCCTAATCAATTATTTGAACTCTGAATATTTGAATAAAACATTTTTGCGGTCCTTTTTGTAGAGGTTTCAGACGAGCAGGTCTAAATGGGCCTTTCAATGGACCCGTTGGAATTTTAACTGAGTAAAAAGTACAGAAATTGAGGTTTTGCAATATAATTGTGTTGAAAAGATCCTAATCAAATACATGAACTCCTAATATTTGAATAAAACTTGTTTTGCGGTCCTTTTTGTAGAGGTTTCGGACGAGCAGGTCGAAATGGGCCTTTCAATGGACCCGTTGGAATTTTAACTGAGTAAAAAGTACAGAAATTGAGGTTTTGCAATATAATTGTGTTTAAAAGCTCCTAATCAGTTACATGAAGTCCTAGAATTTGATTAAACCTTGTTTTGCGGTCCTTTTTTAGAGGTTTCGGACGAGCGGGTCGAAATGGTCCTTTCGATGGACCCGTTGGAATTTTAACTGATTAAAAAGTACAGAAATTGAGGTTTTGCAATATAATTGTGTTCAAAAGCTCCTAATAAATTATTTGAACTCCTAATATTTGAATTAAACATTTTTGCGGTCCTTTTTGTAGATGTTTCGGATGAGTAGGTCTAAATGGGCCTTTCACTGGACCCGTTGGAATTTTAACAGAGTAAAAAGTACAGAAATTAAGGTTTTGCAATATAATTGTGTTGAAAAGCTCCTAATCAATTACATGAATTCCTAAAATTTGATTAAAACTTGTTTTGCAGTCCTTTTTGTAGAGGTTTCAGACGAGCGGGTCGAAATGGGCCTTTCAACGGACTCGTTGGAATTTTAACTGAGTAAAAAGTACAGAAATTGAGGTTTTGCAATATAATTGTGTTGAAAAGCTCCTAATCAATTACATGAACTCCTAATATTTGAATAAAACATTTTTGCGTTCCTTTTAGTAGAGGTTTCGGACGAGCAGGTCTAAATGGGACTTTCAATGGATCTGTTGGAATTTTAACTGACTAAAAAGTACAGAAATTGAGGTTTTGCAATATAATTGTGTTGAAAAGCTCCTAATCAATTATTTGAACTTCTAATATTTGAATAAAACATTTTTGCGGTCCTTTTTGTCGAGATTTCGGACGAGCAAGTCTAAATGGGCCTTTTAATGGACCCGTTGGAATTTTAACTGAGTAAAAAGTACAGAAATTGAGGTTTTGCAATATAATTGTGTTGAAAAGCTCCTAATCAATTATTTGAACTCCTAATATTTGAATAAAACATTTTTGCAGTCCTTTTTGTAGAGGTTTCGGACGAGGAGGTCTAAATGGGCCTTTCAGTGGACCCGTTGGAATTTTAACTGAGTAAAAATTACAAAAATTGAGGTTTTGCAATATAATTGTGTTGAAAAGCTCCTAATCAATTACATGAACTCCTAAAATTTCATTTAAACTTCTTTTTGCAGTCCTTTTTGTAGAGGTTTCGGACGAGCGGGTCTTAATGGGCCTTTCAATGGACCCGTTGGAATTTTAAATGAGTAAAAAGTACAGAAATTGAGGTTTTGCAATATAATTGTGTTGAAAAGCTCCTAATCAATTACATGAACTCCTAGTATTTGAATAAAACATTTTTGCGTTCCTTTTTGTAGAGGTTTCGGACGAGCAGGTCTAAATGGGCTTTTCAATGGACCTGTTGGAATTTTAACTGAGTAAAAAGTACAGAAATTGAGGTTTTGCAATATAATTGTGTTGGAAATCTCCTAATAAATTATTTGAACTCATAATATTTGAATAAAACATTTTTGCGGTCCTTTTTGTAGAGGTTGCAGACGAGCAGGTCTAAATGGGCCTTTCAATGGACCCGTTGGAATTTTAACATAGTAAAAAGTACAGAAATTGAGGTTTTGCAATATAATTGTGTTGAAAAGCTCCTAATCAACTACATGAACTCCTAATATTTGAATAAAACATTTTTGCATTCCTTCTTGTAGAGGTTTCCGATGAGCAGGTCTAAATGGGCCTTTCAATGGACCTGTTGGAATTTTAACTGAGTAAAAAGTACAGAAATTGAGGTTTTGCAATATAATTGTGTTGAAAAGCTCCTAATCAATTATTTGAACTCCTAATATTTGAATAAAACATTTTTGCGTTCCTTTTTGTAGAGGTTTTGGACGAGCAAGTCTAAATGGGCCTTTCAATGGACCCGTTGGAATTTTAAATGAGTAAAAAGTACAAAAATTGAGGTTTTGCAATATAATTGTGTTGAAAAGCTCCTAATCTATTACATGAACTCCTAATATTTGAATAAAACATTTTTGCGTTCCTTTTTGTAGAGGTTTCAGATGAGCAGGTCTAAATGGGCCTTTCAATGGACCTGTTGGAATTTTAACTGAGTTAAAAGTACAGAAATTGAGGTTTTGCAATATAATTGTGTTGAAAAGCTCCTAATCAATTATTTGAACTCCTAATATTTGAATAAAACATTTTTGTGGTCCTTTTTGTAGAGGTTTCGGACAAGCAGGTCGAAATGGGCCTTTCAATGGACCCGTTGGAATTTTAACTGAGTTAAAAGTACAGAAATTGAGGTTTTGCAATATAATTGTGTTTAAAAGCTCCTAATCAATGTAGAGGTTTTGGACGAGCAGGTCTAAATGGGCCTTTCAATGGACCCGTTGGAATTTTAACTGAGTAAAAAGTACAAAAATTGAGGTTTTGCAATATAATTGTGTTGAAAAGATCCTAATCAATTACATGAACTCCTAATATTTGAATAAAACTTGTTTTGCGGTCCTTTTTGTAGAGGTTTCGGACAAGCAGGTCGAAATGGGCCTTTCAATGGACCCGTTGGAATTTTAACTGAGTTAAAAGTACAGAAATTGAGGTTTTGCAATATAATTGTGTTTAAAAGCTCCTAATCAGTTACATGAACTCCTAGAATTTGATTAAACCTTGTTTTGCGGTCCTTTTTTAGAGGTTTCGGACGAGCGGGTCGAAATGGTCCTTTCGATGGACCCGTTGGAATTTTAATTGATTAAAAAGTACAGAAATTGAGGTTTTGCAATATAATTGTGTTCAAAAGCTCCTAATAAATTATTTGAACTCCTAATATTTGAATTAAACATTTTTGCGGTCCTTTTTGTAGAGGTTTCGGATGAGTAGGTCTAAATGGGCCTTTCATTGGACCCGTTGGAATTTTAACAGAGTAAAAAGTACAGAAATTAAGGTTTTGCAATATAATTGTGTTGAAAAGCTCCTAATCAATTACATGAATTCCTAAAATTTGATTAAAACTTGTTTTGCAGTCCTTTTTGTAGAGGTTTCGGACGAGCGGGTCGAAATGGGCCTTTCAATGGACTCGTTGGAATTTTAACTGAGTAAAAAGTACAGAAATTGAGGTTTTGCAATATAATTGTGTTGAAAAGCTCCTAATCAATTACATGAACTCCTAATATTTGAATAAAACATTTTTGCGTTCCTTTTAGTAGAGGTTTCGGACGAGCAGGTCTAAATGGGCCTTTCAATGGACCTGTTGGAATTTTAACTGACTAAAAAGTACAGAAATTGAGGTTTTGCAATATAATTGTGTTGAAAAGCTCCTAATCAATTATTTGAACTCCTAATATTTGAATAAAACATTGTTGCGGTCCTTTTTGTCGAGATTTCGGGCGAGCAAGTCTAAATGGGCCTTTTAATGGACCCGTTGGAATTTTAACTGAGTAAAAAGTACAGAAATTGAGGTTTTGCAATATAATTGTGTTGAAAAGCTCCTAATCAATTATTTGAACTCCTAATATTTGAATAAAACATTTTTGCGGTCCTTTTTGTAGAGGTTTCGGACGAGGAGGTCTAAATGGGCCTTTCAATGGACCCGTTGGAATTTTAACTGAGTAAAAATTACATAAATTGAGGTTTTGCAATATAATTGTGTTGAAAAGCTCATAATGAATTATTTGAACTCCTAATATTTGAATAAAACATTGTTGCGGTCTTTTTTGTTGAGGTTTCGGACTAGGAGGTCTAATTGGGCCTTTCAATGGACCCGTTGGAATTTTTTTTTTTTTGAAGAAAAGGCCTCATTAAAAACCCCTACTACTGTCCTTCGAGCAGAGCTAGAGGACCCTAAAAAGGGGAAAAGAGTGCCTAAATATTATTAATCAAGAAATATTTGATACAAGGTGATGAATACAATGGGGGATGATCGAATCAAAAGACATAGAAGTCATGGAGGTAAGAGAGAAAGAAGCCAACGTATGGGCTATAACATTTGCCTCACGGCGTACAAAAGAAATGGTAGAAAAATCAAAATCCTGGAGAGCATCTTGTATACGAAGAATAGTTGGTCCCATAGTAGATAGATCCTGAGCATGCTTGTTGATCCTATTTGCGAGAGAAGCGCAATCCGTTTCGATCATGATCCGATTCCATCCTTGACTCCTAGCAAAGGTAAGACCAGCAAGGATGCTTTCCCCCTCACTGTTGATAGCGTCCTGACAGCTACCAAGAGGGAAAGCAAGACCACCCACGACTGCTCCGGTAGAGTCACGAGCAACAACGCCGACGGCTGCTGCACGGGTAGAAGGGTTGAAAGCACCGTCCACATTAATTTTAATGTAATTAATTGGAGGTGAAGGGGAAGGATTAGATATTTTGGAGGGAGGCGGGATAGCTGAAATTGAAGATTGACAGAAATCACCATGTAAACTAATTGAGTTGACTGCAATTAGCCAAGAGGGTTGTAAATGGGTGTTGTGAACCCAATCATTACGTCTATTCCAGATGTTCCATAGAACTGTAAGAAAAAGACCGAATTTTTCAGGGGAAAGTGTAGAGGCTGCTTCTTCTAACCATTGTAAGGGTGTTGGAGCTGTGCTCTTATAAATAGAAGTGGGAATACCACTAATTTGGAGGGCTTCAGCTGCGCCAGTGCAGTCACGAATCGCATGTAGGATTGATTCCGAATGATTGCCACAGATAGGACATAACCCCGAGCTGGTGGAAAAAGCTAGTATTTTAGTACCAACTGGAAGGGCATCAGATGCCACACGCCATCCAAAAGTTTTAACTTTGGGTAAAACTTTTATTTTGGATAAATATTTCCAAAACCGAGTAGTTGGTTGAGGCTGTGAAAGGGAGCGTTGTAGGAAAATATATCCAGAGCGAACTGAGTAGATACCTGAATCATTGGGAGACCATAAAATGGAATCCCTATAGTCATTTATGATGGGAATACGGAGAATGGCATCCGCATCAGTTGGATTGAAATAATTATACACCTTTACAGAATCCCAAGCAGTTTGATTGCGGATCATGAAGTCTCGACAACGAATGTGAAATTCGTCTGAAATTTCATAATCTCCTGTTAACTCAATTGGAGACGACCCCCCCATATATCTTTGTGTATTCTAATATTACTGTTTATACCTGGCCGATAAAGAAAACCAGGGAAAAGGCGCTGAAGAGCGATGTATATACCCTGCCAAGCAAAGGATCCCCTACTAGGTTTTGTCGCATCCAAAATATTGCCTGAGGGGAAATATTTAGATCGGTATATTTGTCCTAGCAAAGAGTCTGGTTCACAAATTAGTTTCCAAATTTGTTTACCCAAGAGAGCGATGTTGAAGTCATGTAGGTCTTTGAACCCCATACCACCTGCCGATTTTGGTAAACATATCCGGTTCCACGGTAACATATGCCAACCATGTTTGTTAGATTTACCAGTCCACCAGTACTGGCGGATTGATGTTGTCATGTCGTCAATGATGTTGTGTGGTAAAAGGTAGCAAGACATCACATATTGTGGGAGGGATTGTAGAACAGCTTTAATAAAAATCTCTCTACCACTAAAGGAGAGGAGGTGTTTATCCCAGCTAGAAAGACGATCGTGTACTTTATCACGTACAAAGCCTAAGGATTCAGTTTTGTTTTTCCCTATAAGGAGAGGTATGCCTAGGTATACACCGGGATTAGAAACTTCTCGTACTTGTAAAAGGCTATTGAGAGCATTTCTTGTTGCAGAAGGTGTACGTGGGTTATAGAAAATTGTTGATTTTTCAAAATTTATAGCTTGACCAGATGCATTAGCATAAACTTGGAGAGCATTTTTCAGAAGGGATGCTTCAGATTGATTTGTATTAATAAATACCATACAATCGTCAGCAAAAAGTAGGTGGTTAACTTTTGGCCCATGCTTACAAGCACCTAGGCCGGGAAGGATATTAGTTTGTTGAGCGGCAGCTAAGTAAGCCGAGAGACCTTGAGTGCAAAATAGAAAAAGAAAAGGGGAGAGAGGATCCCCCTGTCGAAGACCACGTTGAGGGTAAAATATTGGTGAAAAGGAATTATTAACTTTAACCGAGAAAGAAACCGTGGAGATACAACGCATTATAAGATCAATCCAATCTGGTGCAAATCCCATTCGGTTCATGATGTTTGCAAGAAAAGACCATTCAACTCTATCGAACGCTTTTTCCATGTCAAGCTTGAGGGCAGCCCCTTGTGAGGATTTACTCGCTCCGGAATTGATGTTGTGAATTATTTCATGTGCAACTAGAATATTATCCGAGATGTTGCGTCCCTGAATAAAGGCGGCTTGGTTAGGACTAATACAAAGGGGAATAGCCTGTTTCATTCTATTAACAATTGTTTTCGCAACGATTTTATAGAGAACAGTACATAAGCTTATTGGTCTGAGTTGTTTCATGGATTTTGGATCCTGAACTTTGGGTATTAGAACTAGAATAGTTTTGTTGACTAAGGACATATCTGCCTTACCATTTAGGAGGTCCATACAAAGATTAATGACATCATCGCCAACTGTGTCCCAGTGTTGTCTAAAGAAGCTACTCGGCAGACCATCTGCACCCGGAGCCTTCCTAGGGTCAATATCTTTAAAGGCATGTAAAATTTCCTCATTGGAGAAAGGTTTTAGAAGGTTGTCGTTAATAGAAGAATTTATAGAGGGTTGGATTTTATCAAGAATAAGAGACGATAATTTGGGATTAGAAGATGTGAAAAGGTTTTTGAAATAATTCGAAGCTATATCCATTAGCTCAGAATCTGAGGTGCACCACTTAGAATTGGCATCATTGAGGCCTTTGATTAAATTTTTCTTATTACGATTAGTAGCTCTGGCATGAAGGAATTTGGTATTTTTGTCTCCTTGGGTTAACCAAAGAGTTCGAGATCTTTGGGCCCAATAAACTTCTTGTTCGGTTAAAAGATTATTTAATTCCGTTCTATAGTTTAAATAAGTTTTTTTATTTATGACTGTTAAGGGGCGGTATAAGAGTTTGTTTATTTTTTTGGTAAGGAATTTAATACGTCCTGTTGTTTTGAATCGTTGTTGGTTTTGCCACTCATCTAAGTAAAGCCCTACCGCTTTAATTTTATTGATGGCTGAACCCGGGGTGTTAACCCATGCCCGTTTTATTGTTTGGATATTATCTTTGTTATTAGCCCAACAACTTTCAAATCTGAAATTTTTTGGGATACGTTTTTTGATTGTATTGTTCGGTTCATCAAATTCCATTAGGAGGAAACAGTGGTCGGATTTTGCGACATATTCCGTAATTATACAAGGATTTGGGTAGAGGTCTTTCCATTCGTAGTTAGCTACAAAACGGTCAAGACGTTCATGAATAACCGGTGTTAAAGGGCCTACTTTCGTCCATGTAAACCATCCCGAAGTTGGTTTGCAATCAAATAATTTGTTTCGGATGAGACAATTCCTAAAGTTTTTTATTTGGGATCTTGCTCTCCGTGGGCCCCCTTGTTTCTCCGAATCGGTTAGGATCTCATTAAGATCACCTCCGATAAGCCAAGGTTTGTTAATGGTAGAAGTGTGTAAAGAATCAATTAATTCCCATGTTTTATATTTTTGGCTAGTTTCCGAGAAACCATGTATTCCGGTGAAAAACATAGTGCTATTATTGTAAGTAAATTGAATGTGAATATAACGCATCGAGTATGAAATTAAGCTTGTATTGAAGTCTTTTGTAGCAAACATTGAAATACCGAAACACCCTTCCGAGGGGGGGATAGAAATAATGACTAACATACCCAATGATAGACATAACTGGTTACTATCCACATTATTTAATCTAGTTTCACATAAAAATATAATATTGGGGTTGGTACGTTGGACATAGTCTCGAAGGTGTTGAACTGTCGCGGCTTGTCCTAGGCCTTGACAGTTCCAGCAGAGGATCTTCATTTTGCTCGGCGGGGCTGAGGGTCAGCCGCCGCCGGAGAGTTTTTAGAGCTGCTCATCCCAGCTTTTGGAGTAGATCCTGATTGTTTGGATTTTTTCGGTGGGAGCGAAACTTGTATTGGGGAGCGTCGTTTCATGCCTCGGTTATTTTGGATTGGTGCGGATGCTTGTGCTGGAGCTGGGACAGGAGCAGGTGCAGGGGCTGTATCATTTGGGTAAGTCTTTAGCAACCACTGATTAAAATCTTTAAAAAGTGAATCAGTGGGATTAGGATGCTTACTCGGTTCTGAGTCGAATTTTTTGATTTGGTCGGCAGTAGGGCTAGGAATACCGTAGTCTTCATTGGTTTCCCAATCATCATCAGACCCATCTTCCGGGATTGGGTAGATAGTAGTAAGGGGTTGAGGCTCAAGAGGAGCCTTTTGTTTTAAATCAGCAGGGGGTTCAGAGACCGTATTAGGACCATCTTCCATTGTCATGTCGAGATTCTGAGCTTCTTCGGTAACTTGTTCCGTAAATGAGGCTGCATCACCTTCATTTAGAGAACCTTTAATTTGAAAAAATTGGATTATTAGATGTTTGTAACGGTTTATAAGCGGAATGATAAAAAAGTTAAGTAAGTTACCCAAGTTGTTCAGGTTATTTGGAGGGACAGTGGGATTGACCGGAGTAACTGGGTTATTCGTCGGATTTGCTACAAAAAAGTTAGGGGAATAGTAATTTATAATGTTGTTCGATAAGGAAGAATAAACAAAATCATATGTGGTTGTATTAGATGAGAAACATTTACCATTAACTGGAGGAACATTTGGATTCAGATTTGGTTCAACAGATCGAATGCGCCCACGGATTCCAACCGGGCGACGTCTAGGAGGAATATAACGGAGCCATTCACCGTATTGCAGTTTGCTGGTGTCAAGAGAAGATCTGTGGGGACAATTCTCCAGAGTATGACTGATAATTCCACAACCCGGGCATAGAGTTGGAAGTCGTTCATATTGGAGACGACACATAATTGTGTTCTCACCGGAGCCGATGAACACAAATCGAGTAACTGGTCTTGTTATGTTAAGAAAGATTTCAACTCGGAGGAATTCGATCATGTTTCCATCAATTTTGCGAGTGTCCGTTCGGAGAACATTGCCTACCATCGACCCTAATGCATGCCCCACCAGGTGGGAACGGTCTATATCCTCGAAGAGTGAATCTGGAAGGGAGAAGATTCGGATCCAGATGCGCATTGTGTTAAAGTTGTAGTCGTTTAAGGACTTGGATGGAACGTATTCTGTGACAGCAAGCCATTCATCCTTATACAACCATGGTCCTCGGTTGAGGATTTCATAGCAATTCTTAACTTCTTTAAACTTAATCTTGAGGAAGTTGTCTTGTATCACTGAAAATGATACAACTTCATTGGGCTTCCAGATCCCTTCGAAAGCACTGATGACAGCGGAAATATCCAGTGGTTTAGAAGATATGAAACAGCCAACGATAAAGAGTTTTGGATCCTCCTTAATAAAGTCGAAGTCAGGAGTGTAGCGAAGTTTTGATTCTTCGTTGGTGAGGCTAATCGAATTGAGTTGTGGGATAGAGGAAGAGGAAGCCATTGAAAAGAGTCGAGGGTATGAGAGAGATGAATGATTAAAGAATTGTGGTGGCTTAGGGTAATTAGAATATGAATATATAAGGGTAGATAGTATAGTTAGGACTTGGAATTCATGGAAAGTGGGAATATAGAGGGGAATATGGGAGAATGACGATTGTGATTGGCGGGACTTGCTGAAAATAGAAGATGTATTATGTAAAGTATATACCTTAAATGGAAAATAGGTTAGGAATAGGAGAGAAATAATGGGAATTATTAAAGGAAAGAAGGTTGAATATTGAGAAGAGAAATGGTAATTATTTAGAGGGAATAATAAGAGGATTTGAATAATAAATTGAATGTATAAAATAGGCAATCTTTTGGATATCAAGACGAAATTCTTGGTAAAGTTAAAACTTTTAAATATTAGGTATTGAGAGTTGGAGAAATAATTGGTATAACAATTGTAATGAAATTTATTTTGTGGGCCCTGAAGGAGAAATTTCAGTAATTGTATAACTGTTACTAAGTTAGGAGCGTAAGTTAATGAAATTGATTTAGGAAAGAAATTTAACTGGACTAAATAAAATAATAGTAGAAAGTTAAAATAGTCATAAATCGTAGTTGGTACTATTTGAAAAGGGTATTTATTAAAGATTGTAGAGACAATATAAAATAGGGAATTTGACTTTAAGAAATTGAATAGAGATTGGGGTTTGTAGGGATTTAAAAGGTTGATCATATCTAGTTTATTGAAAAAAATTATATTCCTACAAAAAGATTTGGACGCAAAACTGGAAATAAATTTAATGTAGGATGGAATAATAGGACGGAGATTTAATGAACATTGAGTAGCAGGGTGAAATTTTAGGAAGCTATGAAAGATAGAGGTGTAACTTAATGAAATTGATTTAGAAGAAAAATTTGATTGAGGTAAACAACGTAAAAACGGAAAGTGAAAAGTATCATTGACTGTATTTAACTCTATAATAAAAGGATATTTATTGATAATAATTATATATCTGCAAAAAAAGTGGGAAACGAAAGAGGAATTAAATTTAATATAGATTTGAATATTATAATAGAAATTTAAGAAGCATTGAATAGTAGGATAAAATTTTAGGGAGCTTTGAAAAGTAGAGTAAGTTAATGGAAAATTGAGAATTGATGGAGAAAGTTGAAAAAATCGGATGTGAGTAAGAATTGGAGCAATTTTTTGTAAATACAATCTGGATAATATTGAATTTTTTGTAGAAAAAATTTTATAGATGAATGAGATTATCCTTTTAGAAAGGATTGTGTTAGGGTCCCAGAAATGGGCTTGTAAAATATCACCTAATAAGGTGTAGTGGGAGGATATGTTTAACAGATATAGTAGTAAGTAAGTATCAATGGCAGGATAACATACATACAGCAAGTAATATAAGCCATGCATAGCAATATTAAGATGATCACTAAAGCAACTAAAAGCATAGAAAAAATAAAAGAAAAGCAGAAAAGAAAGAAAACAGGAAATAAAAATTACAGACCCATGGGAAAGAAGAGGCGGGAAGAAGAAGATTAATACAGACCAAAAGAGCAAAATAAAATAGGGGGATGAAATAATAGAAATTAAATTAAAGAAACTGAAGTGAAGGAATAACCCATTGGGAGGAGGAGAGATCCAGCCATTCAGAAGTAGCCTTGATGTAGCTTGTAATAATACACCTTTGGAAAGAATAATGAAACAAAACAGTTGTAAAACTATAAAATTGGCCATTGAATATAATGAGAAATATGGGATAGTGGAGAATCCATGGAATATAATGAGATGCAGTAGAACAGTTTTAAAAGTATAAAATTGGCCATTGAATGTTATACTGATGAGCATCGAGTGCAGACACAGAAAATGAGTAGGATGCAAGGATTTAGAAATAGATAAACTAAAAGGGAGATGTAAATAGCATATGTACAGAAAATAAAGCATAATGTAAGGGTGAAAATGATCGATAAAGAGAGAGAATATAGGGGTATTGATAACACAAAGGATGTTGAAAATAAAGAACTTGACATATATGGATGAGCAGATAATATCTTTATATACTGTTAAATTCTTATTCATCCAATAATAGTTATGTAGTTTAGAGTACAGGAGGATGTAGTGAAGAAACCATATCATTCGTATTTTAAGTTTGATGGATGATCCCAGTAAGTGGGCTTGAAGAAGAATCCCTAGTAGGGCTTGATAAACATTTAATAGATGAATAAAATTAAAAATTGGAAGATACATGAATGTATTAAGCATATCAGAAAAAATGAGGATATTATGAACCCAGTTATTAACATCACAGGCAGAGACTAATAATAATAATGCAAAGATCAAAGACCAATTAATACGCGGTGATGGATTGGATACAAGCATAAATGAGAAAAAATGGCACTGAACCATAAACAATCGAATATTAGAAATAGAACAGGAATAAGAAAAGGAATATGGTACTACCTGGACCGGAAAGAACAGCAACGGCAAATCCAATCCATTTGTAGCAGAGAGAAGAAAACTTCTATAGGAAGGCTTAGAGAAATACTGTAAAAAGGAATACAAAAAGATTATTAGCAGAGAAAGAAGCCAAAAAGGAGAGGAATAAAAAGGGGGAAAAGCAAACCCTAGCCATCGATGATCGATGGACTTAGATGAGAGCCGCCGCCAATCTACACAGGGTGCAAACCTTGTGACGGAGGGACTGGTAAGAGAAGTAAATCTGCAAAGCAAAAAAAGATTAAAGATTAAAGGGGTTAAAAAAATAAAAGGAAAATGGAAGAGAATAAAAAAAGGACTAGGGAAGCCCATAGGGGAACAGCAGAGAACAGCCGCCTTAGGCAACCAAGCAACAGAAATCTCAGAGAGAAGAGAAAAGTATAGATGGTTAGATTCGTCATCGGAAGAGAAAAGGACTAAAGCAGGATCCAATAGAACTGCATGCGAAGAAGGAATTCTGCAAGGCAAAAATAGAAAAGAAATCAATATACGAAATAGTAAAAAAATTAGAAAAACTGGAAAAAAGAAAGGGAGAGAATTAGAGTCCAAAACGGGTTTGAGATTGGGGAGCCCTTCTGTATTCCTCCGATCGGAGAGGAAAGAGGAGGGATCGGGAAACGCCCAAAAAAGAAAACAGAGTAGAGAAGGATCCTCGCCATCACCGTAGAGATGATGGGTTTTAATCATCGACGGGAACCGGGAATAAAGATCACCCAGATCTGGAAAAAACCGGTGATTCATCCTGATTTCCATAGCAGAGCGAAAAAAATGGTGTATGTGAGATGAGAGAACAAAACATATCCGGAATTCAAGAGAAACAATGAAACCAAATGTTAGTAAAAGAGATATAAAATAAAAATTGATAAAGTAAAAATGGGGAAAAATGAAGAGGCGTGGGATGACTCCCTTGTGATTCATCCCGATTTCCAAGGGAGAAAAGATTTCTTGCGTAACCGGCTGAAGCAGAAGAGCCGTATGGGGGAGGGGAAGCGGTGGAGGAAAAAAATCCACCTGGAAAAACGGAATCTGCAAGAACCAAAAAACCCCTGAGAAAATTGAGAGAAAATTGAGAGCCATCCCACCCGTTGGAATTTTAACTAAGTAAAAAGTACAGAAATTGAGGTTTTGCAATATAATTGTGTTGAAAAGCTCCTAATAAATTATTTGAACTCCTAATATTTGAATAAAACATTTTTGTGGTCCTTTTTGTAGAGGTTTCGGACGAGCAGGTCTAAATGGGCCTTACAATGGACCCGTTGGAATTTTAACTGAGTAAAAAGTATAGAAATTGAGGTTTTGCAATATAATTGTGTTGAAAAGCTCCTAATCAATTATTTGAACTCCTAATATTTGAATAAAACCTTTTTGCGGTCCTTTTTGTAGAGGTTTCGGACGAGCAGGTCTAAATGGGCCTTTCAATGGACCCGTTGGAATTTTAACTGAGTAAAAAGTACAGAAATTGAGGTTTTGCAATATAATTGTGTTCAAAAGCTCCTAATCAATTATTTGAACTCCTAATATTTGAATAAAACATTTTTGCGGTCCTTTTTGTAGAGGTTTCGGACGAGCAGGTCTAAATGGGCCTTTCAATGGACCCGTTGGAATTTTAACTGAGTAAAAAGTACAGAAATTGAGGTTTTTCAATATAATTGTGTTGAAAAGCTCCTAATCAATTACGTGAATTCCTAAAATTTGATTAAAACTTGTTTTGCAGTCCTTTTTGTAGAGGTTTCGGACGAGCGGGTCGAAATGGGCCTTTCAATGGACCCGTTGGAATTTTAACTCAGTAAAAAGTACAGAAATTGAGGTTTTGCAATATAATTGTGTTGAAAAGCTCCTAATCAATTACATGAACTCCTAATATTTGAATAAAACATTTTTGCGTTCCTTTTTGTAGAGGTTTCGAACGAGCAGGTCTAAATGGGCCTTTCAATGGACCTGTTAGAATTTTAACTGAGTAAAAAGTACAGAAATTGAGGTTTTGCAATATAATTGTGTTGAAAATCTCCTAATCAATTATTTGAACTCATAATATTTGAATAAAACATTTTTGCGGTCCTTTTTGTAGAGGTTGCAGACGGGCAGGTCTAAATGGGCCTTTCAATGGACCCGTTGGAATTGTAATATAGTAAAAAGTACAGAAATTGAGGTTTTGCAATATAATTGTGTTGAAAAGCTCCTAATCAACTACATGAACTCCTAATATTTGAATAAAACATTTTTGTGTTCCTTCTTGTAGAGGTTTCCGATGAGCAGGTCTAAATGGGCCTTTCAATGGACCTGTTGGAATTTTAACTGAGTAAAAAGTACAGAAATTGAGGTTTTGCAATATAATTGTGTTGAAAAGCTCCTAATCAATTACATGAACTCCTAATATTTGAATAAAACATTTTTGTGTTCCTTTTAGTAGAGGTTTCGGACGAGCAGGTCTAAATGGGCCTTTCAATGGACCCGTTGGAATTTTAACTGAGTAAAAAGTACAGAAATTGAGGTTTTGCAATATAAAATTGTTGAAAAGCTCCTAATCAATTATTTGAACTCCCAATATTTGAATAAAACATTTTTGCGGTCCTTTTTGTAGAGGTTTCGGATGAGCAGGTCTAAATGGGCCTTTCAATGGACCCGTTGGAATTTTAACTGAGTAAAAAGTATAGAAATTGAGGTTTTGCAATATAATTGTGTTGAAAAGCTCCTAATCAATTACATGAACTCCTAAAATTTGATTAAAACTTGTTTTGCGGTCCTTTTTGTAGAGCTTTCGGAAGAGCGGGTCGAAATGGGCCTTTCAATGGACCCGTTGGAATTTTAACTGAGTAAAAAGTACTGAAATTGAGGTTTTGCAATATAATTGTGTTCAAAAGCTCCTAATCAATTATTTGAACTCTGAATATTTGAATAAAACATTTTTGCGGTCCTTTTTGTAGAGGTTTCGGACGAGCAGGTCTAAATGGGCCTTTCAATGGACCCGTTGGAATTTTAACTGAGTAAAAAGTACAGAAATTGAGGTTTTGCAATATAATTGTGTTGAAAAGATCCTAATCAATTACATGAACTCCTAATATTTGAATAAAACTTGTTTTGCGGTCCTTTTTGTAGAGGTTTCGGACGAGCAGGTCGAAATGGGCCTTTCAATGGACCCGTTGGAATTTTAACTGAGTAAAAAGTACAGAAATTGAGGTTTTGCAATATAATTGTGTTGAAAAGCTCCTAATCAATTATTTGAACTCTGAATATTTGAATAAAACATTTTTGCGGTCCTTTTTGTAGAGGTTTCGGACGAGCAGGTCTAAATGGGCCTTTCAATGGACCCGTTGGAATTTTAACTGAGTAAAAAGTACAGAAATTGAGGTTTTGCAATATAATTGTGTTGAAAAGCTCCTAATCAATTATTTGAACTCTGAATATTTGAATAAAACATTTTTGCAGTCCTTTTTGTAGAGGTTTCAGACGAGCAGGTCTAAATGGGCCTTTCAATGGACCCGTTGGAATTTTAACTGAGTAAAAAGTACAGAAATTGAGGTTTTGCAATATAATTGTGTTGAAAAGATCCTAATCAATTACATGAACTCCTAATATTTGAATAAAACTTGTTTTGCGGTCCTTTTTGTAGAGGTTTCGGACGAGCAGGTCGTAATGGGCCTTTAAATGGACCCGTTGGAATTTTAACTGAGTAAAAAGTACAGAAATTGAGGTTTTGCAATATAATTGTGTTTAAAAGCTCCTAATCAGTTACATGAACTCCTAGAATTTGATTAAACCTTGTTTTGCGGTCCTTTTTTAGAGGTTTCGGACGAGCGGGTCGAAATGGTCCTTTCGATGGACCCGTTGGAATTTTAACTGATTAAAAAGTACAGAAATTGAGGTTTTGCAATATAATTGTGTTCAAAAGCTCCTAATAAATTATTTGAACTCCTAATATTTGAATTAAACATTTTTGCGGTCCTTTTTGTAGAGGTTTCGGATGAGTAGGTCTGAATGGGCCTTTCACTGGACCCGTTGGAATTTTAACAGAGTAAAAAGTACAGAAATTAAGGTTTTGCAATATAATTGTGTTGAAAAGCTCCTAATCAATTACATGAATTCCTAAAATTTGATTAAAACTTGTTTTGCAGTCCTTTTTGTAGAGGTTTCAGACGAGCGGGTCGAAATGGGCCTTTCAATGGACTCGTTGGAATTTTAACTGAGTAAAAAGTACAGAAATTGAGGTTTTGCAATATAATTGTGTTGAAAAGCTCCTAATCAATTACATGAACTCCTAATATTTGAATAAAACATTTTTGCGTTCCTTTTAGTAGAGGTTTCGGACGAGCAGGTCTAAATGGGCCTTTCTATGGACCTGTTGGAATTTTAACTGACTAAAAAGTACAGAAATTGAGGTTTTGCAATATAATTGTGTTGAAAAGCTCCTAATCAATTATTTGAACTCCTAATATTTGAATAAAACATTTTTGCGGTCCTTTTTGTCGAGATTTCGGACGAGCAAGTCTAAATGGGCCTTTTAATGGACCCGTTGGAATTTTAACTGAGTAAAAAGTACAGAAATTGAGGTTTTGCAATATAATTGTGTTGAAAAGCTCCTAATCAATTATTTGAACTCCTAATATTTGAATAAAACATTTTTGCAGTCCTTTTTGTAGAGGTTTCGGACGAGGAGGTCTAAATGGGCCTTTCAGTGGACCCGTTGGAATTTTAACTGAGTAAAAATTACAAAAATTGAGGTTTTGCAATATAATTGTGTTGAAAAGCTCCAAATCAATTACATGAACTCCTAAAATTTCATTTAAACTTCTTTTTGCAGTCCTTTTTGTAGAGGTTTCGGACGAGCGGGTCTTAATGGGCCTTTCAATGGACCCGTTGGAATTTTAAATGAGTAAAAAGTACAGAAATTGAGGTTTTGCAATATAATTGTGTTGAAAAGCTCCTAATCAATTACATGAACTCCTAGTATTTGAATAAAACATTTTTGCGTTCCTTTTTGTAGAGGTTTCAGACGAGCAGGTCTAAATGGGCCTTTCAATGGACCTGTTGGAATTTTAACTGAGTAAAAAGTACAGAAATTGAGGTTTTGCAATATAATTGTGTTGGAAATCTCCTAATCAATTATTTGAACTCATAATATTTGAATAAAACATTTTTGCGGTCCTTTTTGTAGAGGTTGCAGACGAGCAGGTCTAAATGGGCCTTTCAATGGACCCGTTGGAATTTTAACATAGTAAAAAGTACAGAAATTGAGGTTTTGCAATATAATTGTGTTGAAAAGCTCCTAATCAACTACATGAACTCCTAATATTTGAATAAAACATTTTTGCATTCCTTCTTGTAGAGGTTTCCGATGAGCAGGTCTAAATGGGCCTTTCAATGGACTTGTTGGAATATTAACTGAGTAAAAAGTACAGAAATTGAGGTTTTGCAATATAATTGTGTTGAAAAGCTCCTAATCAATTATTTGAACTCCTAATATTTGAATAAAACATTTTTGCGTTCCTTTTTGTAGAGGTTTTGGACGAGCAAGTCTAAATGGGCCTTTCAATGGACCCGTTGGAATTTTAAATGAGTAAAAAGTACAAAAATTGAGGTTTTGCAATATAATTGTGTTGAAAAGTTCCTAATCTATTACATGAACTCCTAATATTTGAATAAAACATTTTTGCGTTCCTTTTTGTAGAGGTTTCAGACGAGCAGGTCTAAATGGGCCTTTCAATGGACCTGTTGGAATTTTAACTGAGTTAAAAGTACAAAAATTGAGGTTTTGCAATATAATTGTGTTGAAAAGCTCCTAATCAATTATTTGAACTCCTAATATTTGAATAAAACATTTTTGCGCTCCTTTTTGTTGAGGTTTCGGACTAGGAGGTCTAATTGGGCCTTTCAATGGACCCGTTGGAATTTTAACTGAGTAAAAAGTACAAAAATTGAGGTTTTGCAATATAATTGTGTTGAAAAGCTCCTAATAAATTATTTGAACTCCTAATATTTGAATAAAACCTTTTTGCGGTCCTTTTTGTAGAGGTTTCGGACGAGCAGGTCTAAATGGGCCTTTCAATGGACCCGTTGGAATTTTAACTGAGTAAAAAGTACAGAAATTGAGGTTTTGCAATATAATTGTGTTCAAAAGCTCCTAATCAATTATTTGAACTCCTAATATTTGAATAAAACATTTTTGCGGTCCTTTTTGTAGAGGTTTCGGACGAGCAGGTCTAAATGGGCCTTTCAATGGACCCGTTGGAATTTTAACTGAGTAAAAAGTACAGAAATTGAGGTTTTTCAATATAATTGTGTTGAAAAGCTCCTAATCAATTACGTGAATTCCTAAAATTTGATTAAAACTTGTTTTGCAGTCCTTTTTGTAGAGGTTTCGGACGAGCGGGTCGAAATGGGCCTTTCAATGGACCCGTTGGAATTTTAACTCAGTAAAAAGTACAGAAATTGAGGTTTTGCAATATAATTGTGTTGAAAAGCTCCTAATCAATTACATGAACTCCTAATATTTGAATAAAACATTTTTGCGTTCCTTTTTGTAGAGGTTTCGGACGAGCAGGTCTAAATGGGCCTTTCAATGGACCTGTTGGAATTTTAACTGAGTAAAAAGTACAGAAATTGAGGTTTTGCAATATAATTGTGTTGAAAATCTCCTAATCAATTATTTGAACTCATAATATTTGAATAAAACATTTTTGCGGTCCTTTTTGTAGAGGTTGCAGACGGGCAGGTCTAAATGGGCCTTTCAATGGACCCGTTGGAATTGTAATATAGTAAAAAGTACAGAAATTGAGGTTTTGCAATATAATTGTGTTGAAAAGCTCCTAATCAACTACATGAACTCCTAATATTTGAATAAAACATTTTTGTGTTCCTTCTTGTAGAGGTTTCCGATGAGCAGGTCTAAATGGGCCTTTCAATGGACCTGTTGGAATTTTAACTGAGTAAAAAGTACAGAAATTGAGGTTTTGCAATATAATTGTGTTGAAAAGCTCCTAATCAATTACATGAACTCCTAATATTTGAATAAAACATTTTTGTGTTCCTTTTAGTAGAGGTTTCGGACGAGGAGGTCGAAATGGGCCTTTCAATGGACCCGTTGGAATTTTAAATGAGTAAAAAGTACAGAATTTGAAGTTTTGCAATATAATTGTGTTGAAAAGCTCCTAATAAATTATTTGAACTCCTAATATTTGAATAAAACATTTTTGCAGTCCTTTTTGTAGAGGTTTCGGACGAGCAGGTCTAAATAGGCCTTTCAATGGACCCGTTGGAATTTTAACTTAGTAAAAATTACAAAAATTGAGGTTTTGCAATATAATTGTGTTGAAAAGCTCCTAATCAATTATTTGAACTCCTAATATTTGAATAAAACATTTTTGCGGTCCTTTTTGTAGAGGTTTCGGACGAGCAGGTCTAAATGGGTCTTTCAATGGACCCGTTGGAATTTTAACTGAGTAAAAAGTATAGAAATTGAGGTTTTGCAATATAAATGTGTTGAAAAGCTCCTAATCAATTATTTGAACTTCGAATATTTGAATAAAACATTTTTGCGGTCCTTTTTGTAGAGGTTTCGGACGAGGAGGTCTAAATGGGCCTTTCAATGGACCCGTTGGAATTTTAACTGAGTAAAAAGTACAAAAATTGAGGTTTTGCAATATAATTGTGTTCAAAAGCTCCTAATCAATTATTTGAACTCCTAATATTTTAATAAAACATTTTTACGGTCCTTTTTGTGGAGGTTTTGGACGAGCAGGTCTAAATGGGCCTTTCAATGGACCCGTTGGAATTTTAACTGAGTAAAGAGTACATAAATTGAGGTTTTGAAATATAATTGTGTTGAAAAGCTCCTAATAAATTATTTGAACTCTGAATATTTAATAAAACATTTTTGCGGTCCTTTTTGTAGAGGTTTCGGACGAGGAGGTCTAAATGGGCCTTTCAATGGACCCGTTGGAATTTTAACTGAGTAAAAAGTACAGAAATTGAGGTTTTGCAATATAATTGTGTTGAAAAGCTCCTAATCAATTATTTGAACTCCTAATATTTGAATAAAACTTGTTTTGCGGTCCTTTTTGTAGAGGTTTCGGACGAGCAGGTCGAAATGGGCCTTTCAATGGACCCGTTGGAATTTTAACTGAGTAAAAAGTACAGAAATTTAGGTTTTGCAATATAATTGTGTTTAAAAGCTCCTAATCAGTTACATGAACTCCTAGAATTTGATTAAACCTTGTTTTGCGGTCCTTTTTTAGAGGTTTCGGACGAGCGGGTCGAAATGGTCCTTTCGATGGACCCGTTGGAATTTTAACTGATTAAAAAGTACAGAAATTGAGGTTTTGTAATATAATTGTGTTCCAAAGCTCCTAATAAATTATTTGAACTCCTAATATTTGAATTAAACATTTTTGAGGTCCTTTTTGTTGAGGTTTCGGATGAGCAGGTCTAAATGGGCCTTTCACTGGACCCTTTGGAATTTTAACAGAGTAAAAAGTACAGAAATTAAGGTTTTGCAATATAATTGTGTTGAAAAGCTCCTAATCAATTACATGAATTCCTAAAATTTGATTAAAACTTGTTTTGCAGTCCTTTTTGTGGAGGTTTCGGACGAGCGGGTCGAAATGGGCCTTTCAATGGACTCGTTGGAATTTTAACTGAGTAAAAAGTACAGAAATTGAGGTTTTGCAATATAATTGTGTTACAAAGCTCCTAATCAATTACATGAACTCCTAATATTTGAATAAAACATTTTTGCGTTCCTTTTTGTAGAGGTTTCGGACGAGCAAGTCTAAATGGGCCTTTCAATGGACCTGTTGGAATTTTAACTGAGTAAAAAGTACAGAAATTGAGGTTTTGCAATATAATTGTGTTGAAAAGCTCCTAATCAATTATTTGAACTCCTAATATTTGAATAAAACATTTTGCGGTCCTTTTTGTAGAGGTTTCGGACGAGCAAGTCTAAATGGGCCTTTCAATGGAGCCGTTGGAATTTTAACTGAGTAAAAAGTACAGAAATTGAAGTTTTGCAATATAATTTTTTTGAAAAGCTCCTAATCAATTATTTGAACTCCTAATATTTGAATAAAACATTTTTGCGGTCCTTTTTGTAGAGGTTTCGGACTAGGAGGTCTAAATGGGCCTTTCAATGTACCCGTTGGAATTTTAACTGAGTAAAAAGTACATAAATTGAGGTTTTGCAATATAATTGTGTTGAAAAGCTCCTAATCAATTACATGAACTCCTAATATTTGAATAAAACATTTTTGCGTTCCTTTTTGTAGAGGTTTCGGACGAGCAGGTCTAAATGGGCCTTTCAATGGACCTGTTGGAATTTTAACTGAGTAAAAAGTACAGAAATTGAGGTTTTGCAATATAATTGTGTTGAAAAGCTCCTAATCAATTATTTGAACTCCTAATATTTGAATAAAACATTTTTGCGGTCCTTTTTGTAGAGGTTTCGGACTAGGAGGTCTAAATGGGCCTTTCAATGGACCCGTTGGAATTTTAACTGAGTAAAAAGTACATAAATTGAGGTTTTGCAATATAATTGTGTTGAAAAGCTCCTAATCAATTACATGAACTCCTAATATTTTAATAAAACATTTTTGCGTTCCTTTTTTTAGAGGTTTCGGACGAGCAGGTCTAAATTTGCCTTTCAATGGACCTGTTGGAATTTTAACTGAGTAAAAAGTACAGAAATTGAGGTTTTGCAATATAAATGTGTTGAAAAGCTCCTAATCAATTATTTGAACTCCTAATATTTGAATAAAACATTTTTGCGGTCCTTTTTGTAGAGGTTTCGGACGAGCAAGTCTAAATGGGCCTTTCAATGGAGTCGTTGGAATTTTAACTGAGTAAAAAGTACAGAAATTGAGCTTTTGCAATATAATTGTGTTGAAAAGCTCCTAATCAATTACATGAACTCCTAACATTTGATTAAAACTTGTTTTGCAGTCCTTTTTGCAGACGTTTCGGACGAGCGGGTCGAAATGGGCTTTTCAATGGACCCGTTGGAATTTTAAATGAGTAAAAAGTACAGAATTTTAAGTTTTGCAATATAATTGTGTTTAAAAGCTCCTAATCAATTATTTGAACTCCTAATATTTGAATAAAACATTTTTGCAGTCCTTTTTGTAGAGGTTTCGGACGAGCAGGTCTAAATGGGCCTTTCAATGGACCCGTTGGAATTTTAACTGATTAAAAAGTACAGAAAGTGAGGTTTTGCAATATAATTGTGTTCAAAAGCTCCTAATAAATTATTTGAACTCCTAATATTTGAATTAAACATTTTTGCGGTCCTTTTTGTAGAGGTTTCGGATGAGCAGGTCTAAATGGGCCTTTCACTGGACCCGTTGGAATTTTAACAGAGTAAAAAGTACAGAAATTAAGGTTTTGCAATATAATTGTGTTGAAAAGCTCCTAATCAATTACATGAATTCCTAAAATTTGATTAAAACTTGTTTTGCAATCCTTTTTGTAGAGGTTTCGGACGAGCAGGTCGAAATGGGCCTTTCAATGGACTCGTTGGAATTTTAACTGAGTAAAAAGTACAAAAATTGAGGTTTTGCAATATAATTGTGTTGCAAAGCTCCTAATCAATTACATGAACTCCTAATATTTGAATAAAACATTTTTGCGTTCCTTTTTGTAGAGGTTTCGGACGAGCAAGTCTAAATGGGCCTTTCAATGGACCTGTTGGAATTTTAACTGAGTAAAAAGTACAGAAATTGAGGTTTTGCAATATAATTGTGTTGAAAAGCTCCTAATCAATTATTTGAACTCCTAATATTTGAATAAAACATTTTGCGGTCCTTTTTGTAGAGGTTTCGGTCGAGCAAGTCTAAATGGGCCTTTCAATGGAGCCGTTGGAATTTTAACTGAGTAAAAAGTACAGAAATTGAAGTTTTGCAATATAATTTTTTTGAAAAGCTCCTAATCAATTATTTGAACTCCTAATATTTGAATAAAACATTTTTGCGGTCCTTTTTATAGAGGTTTCGGACGAGAAGGTCTAAATGGCCCTTTCAATGGCCCGTTGGAATTTTAACTGAGTAAAAAGTACAGAAATTGAGGTTTTGCAATATAATTGTGTTGAAAAGCTCCTAATCAATCTATTTGAACTCCTAATATTTGATTAAATCTTGTTTTGCGGTCCTTTTTGTAGAGGTTTCGGACGAGCAGGTCGAAATGGGCCTTTCAATGGACCCGTTGGAATTTTAACTGAGTAAAAAGTACAGAAATTGAGCTTTTGCAATATAATTGTGTTGAAAAGCTCCTAATCAATTACATGAACTCCTAACATTTGATTAAAACTTGTTTTGCAGTCCTTTTTGCAGACGTTTCGGACGAGCGGGACGAAATGGGCCTTTCAATGGACCCGTTGGAATTTTAAATGAGTAAAAAGTACTGAATTTGAAGTTTTGCAATATAATTGTGTTGAAAAGCTCCTAATCAATTATTTGAACTCCTAATATTTGAATAAAACATTTTTGCAGTCCTTTTTGTAGAGGTTTCGGACGAGCAGGTCTAAATGGGCATTTCAATGGACCCGTTGGAATTTTAACTGAGTAAAAAGTACAAAAAATTGAGGTTTTGCAATATAATTGTGTTGAAAAGCTCCTAATCAATTATTTGAACTCCTATTACTTGAATAAAACATTTTCGAGGTCCTTTTTGTAGAGGTTTCGGACGAGCAGGTCTAAATGGGCCTTTCAATGGACCCGTTGGAATTTTAACTGAGTAAAAAGTATAGAAATTGAGGTTTTGCAATATAATTGTGTTGAAAAGCTCCTAATCAATTACATGAACTCCTAAAATTTGATTAAAACTTGTTTTGCGGTCCTTTTTGTAGAGGTTTCGGAAGAGCGGGTCGAAATGGGCCTTTCAATGGACCCGTTGGAATTTTAACTGAGTAAAAAGTACTGAAATTGAGGTTTTGCAATATAATTGTGTTCAAAAGCTCCTAATCAATTATTTGAACTCCTAATATTTTAATAAAACATTTTTACGGTCCTTTTTGTAGGGGTTTTGGACGAGCAGGTGTAAATGGGCCTTTCAATGGACCCGTTGGAATTTTAACTGAGTAAAAAGTACATAAATTGAGGTTTTGCAATATAATTGTGTTGAAAAGCTCCTAATCAATTATTTGAACTCCTAATATTTGAATAAAAAAATTTTACGGTCCTTTTTGTAGAGGTTTCGGACGAGCAAGTCTAAATGGGCCTTTCAATGGAGCGGTTGGAATTTTAACTGAGTAAAAAGTACAGAAATTGAGGTTTTGCAATATAAAATTGTTGAAAAGCTCCTTATCAATTATTTGAACTCCTAATATTTGAATAAAACATTTTTGTGGTCCTTTTTGTAGAGGTTTCGGACGAGGAGGTCGAAATGGGCCTTTCAATGGACCCGTTGGAATTTTAACTGAGTAAAAAGTACAGAAATTGAGGTTTTGAAATATAATTGTGTTGAAAAGCTTCTAATCAATTATTTGAACTCCTAATATTTGAATAAAACAATTTTGCAGTCCTTTTTGTAGTGGTTTCGGACGAGGAGGTCTAAATGGGCCTTTCAATGGACCCGTTGGAATTTTAACTAAGTATAAAGTACAGAAATTGAGGTTTTACAATATAATTGTGTTCAAAAGATCCTAATCAATTACATGAATTCTTAAAATTTGATTAAAACTTGTTTTGCAGTCCTTTTTGTAGAGGTTTCGGACGAGCAGGTCTAAATGGTCCTTTCAATGGACCCGTTGGAATTTTAACTGAGTAAAAAATACAGAAATTGAGGTTTTGCAATATAATTGTGTTGAAAAGCTCCTAATCAATTATTTGAACTCCTAATATTTGAATAAAACATTTTTGCGGTCTTTTTTGTAGAGGTTTCGGACGAGGAGGTCGAAATGGGCCTTTCAATGTACCCGTTGGAATTTTAACTGAGTAAAAAGTACAGAAATTGAGGTTTTGCAATATAATTGTGTTGAAAAGCTCCTAATCAATTACATGAATTCCTAAAATTTGATTAAAACTTGTTTTGCAGTCCTTTTTGTAGAGGTTTCGGACGAGCAGGTCTAAATGGGCCTTTCAATGGACCCGTTGGAATTTTAACTGAGTAAAAAGTACAGAAATTGAGGTTTTGCAATATAATTGTGTTGAAAAGCTCCTAATCAATTAAATGAACTCCTAAGATTTGATTAAAACTTGTTTTGCGGTCCTTTTTTAGAGGTTTCGGACGAGCGGGTCGAAATGGGCCTTTCAATGGACCCGTTGGAATTTTAACTGAGTAAAAAGTACAGAAATTGCGGTTTTGCAATATAATTGTGTTGAAAAGCTCCTAATCAATTATTTGAACTCCTAATATTTGATTAAATCTTGTTTTGCAGTCCTTTTTGTAGAGGTTTCGGACGAGCGGGTCAGAAATGGGCCTTTCAATGGACCCGTTGGAATTTTAACAGAGTAAAAAGTACAGAAATTGAGGCTTTCCAATATAATTGTGTTGAAAAGCTCCTAATCAATTATTTGAACTCCTAATATTTGAATAAAACATTTTTGCAGTCCTTTTTGTAGAAGTTTCGGACGAGCAGGTCTAAATGGGCCTTTCAATGGACCCGTTGGAATTTTAACTGAGTAAAAAGTACAGAAATTGAGGTTTTGCAATATAATTGTGTTGAAAAGCTCCTAATCAATTACATGAACTCCTAACATTTGAATAAAACATTTTTGCGTTCCTTTTTGTAGAGGTTTCGGACGAGCAGGTCTAAATGGGCCTTTCAATGGACCTGTTGGAATTTTAACTGAGTAAAAAGTACAGAAATTGAGGTTTTGCAATATAATTGTGTTGAAAAGCTCCTAATCAATTACATGAACTCCTAACATTTGAATAAAACATTTTTGCGTTCCTTTTTGTAGAGGTTTCGGACGAGCAAGTCTAAATGGGCCTTTCAATGGAGTCGTTGGAATTTTAACTGAGTAAAAAGTACAGAAATTGAGGTTTTGCAATATAATTGTGTTCAAAAGCTCCTAATAAATTATTTGAACTCCTAATATTTGAATAAAACATTTTTGCAGTCCTTTTTGTAGAGGTTTCGGACGAGCAGGTCTAAATGGGCCTTTCAATGGACCTGTTGGAATTTTAACTGAGTAAAAAGTACAGAAATAGAGGTTTCGCAATATAATTGTGTTGAAAAGCTCCTAATCAATTACATGAACTCCTAATATTTGAATAAAACATTTTTGCGTTCCTTTTTCTAGAGGTTTCGGACAAGCAGGTCTAAATGGGCCTTTCAATGGACTTGTTGGAATTTTAACTGAGTAAAAAGTACAGAAATTGAGGTTTTGCAATATAATTGTGTTTAAAAGCTCCTAATCAATTATTTGAACTCCTAATATTTGAATAAAACATTTTTGCAGTCCTTTTTGTAGAGGTTTCGGACGAGCAAGACTAAATGGTCCTTTCAATGGAGCTGTTAGAATTTTTACTGATTAAAAAGTACAGAAATTGAGGTTTTGCAATATAATTTTGTTGAAATGCTCCTAATCAATTATTTGATCTCCTAATATTTGAATAAAACATTTTTGCGGTCCTTTTTGTAGAGGTTTCGGACGAAGTGGTCTAAATGGCCCATTCAATGGACCCGTTGGAATTTTAACTAAGTAAAAAGTACAAAAATTGCGGTTTTGCAATATAATTGTGTTGAAAAGCTCCTAATCAATTATTTGAACTCCTAATATTAGATTAAATCTTGTTTTGCAGTGCTTTTTGTAGAGGTTTCGGACGAGCGGGTCAGAAATGGGCCTTTCAATGTACCCGTTGAAATTTTAACAGAGTAAAAAGTACAGAAATTGAGGCTTTGCAATATAATTGTGTTGAAAAGCTCCTAATCAATTATTTGAACTCCTAATTTTTGATTAAATCTTGTTTTGCAGTCCTTTTTGTAGAGGTTTCGGACGAGCAGGTCAGAAATGGTCCTTTCAATGGACCCGTTGGAATTTTAACAGAGTAAAAAGTACAGAAATTGAGGCTTTGCAATATAATTGTGTTGAAAAGCTCCTAATCAATTATTTGAACTCCTAGTATTTGAATAAAACATTTTACAGTCCTTTTTGTAGAGGTTTCGGACGAGCAGGTCTAAATGGGCCTTTCAATGGACCCCTTGGAATTTTAACTGAGTAAAAAGTACAGAAATTGAGGTTTTGCAATATAATTGTGTTGAAAAGCTCCTAATCAATTAAATGAACTCCTAAAATTCGATTAAAACTTGTTTTGCTGTCCTTTTTCTAGAGATTCGAACGAGCGGGTCGAAATGGGCCTTTCAATGGACATGTTGGAATTTTAACTGAGTAAAAAGTACAAAATTGAGGTTTTGCAATATAATTGTGTTGAAAAGCTCCTAATAAATTATTTGAACTCCTAATATTTGCATAAAACATTTTTGCGGTCCTTTTTGTAGAGGTTTCGGACGAGGAGGTCCAAATGGGCCTTTCAATGGACCCGTTGGAATTTTAAATGAGTAAAAAGTACAGAAATTGAGGTTTTGCAATATAATTGTGTTGAAAAGCTCCTAATCAATTATTTGAACTCCTAATATTTGAATAAAACATTTTTGCGGTCCTTTTTGTAGAGGTTTCGGACGAGCAGGACTAAATGGGCCTTTCAATGGACCCGTTCGAATTTTAACTGAGTAAAAAGTACAGAAATTGAGGTTTTGCAATATAATTGTGTTGAAAAGCTCCTAATCAATTACATGAACTCCTAAAATTCGATTAAAACTTGTTTTGCGGTTCTTTTTCTAGAGATTCGGACGAGCAGGTCGAAATGGGCCTTTCAATGGACCTGTTGGAATTTTAACTGAGTAAAAAGTACAGAAATTGAGGTTTCGCAATATAATTGTGTTGAAAAGCTCCTAATCAATTACATGAACTCCTAATATTTGTATAAAACATTTTTGCATTCCTTTTTGTAGAGGTTTCGGACAAGCAGGTCTAAATGGGCCTTTCAATGGACTTGTTGGAATTTTAACTGAGTAAAAAGTATAGAAATTGATGTTTCACATTATAATTGTGTTGAAAAGCTCCTAATCAATTATTTGAACTCCTAATATTTGAATAAAACATTTTTGCGGTCCTTTTTGTAGAGGTTTCGGACGAGCAAGTCTAAATGGTCCTTTCAATGGAGCTGTTGGAATTTTTACTGAGTAAAAAGTACAGAAATTGAGGTTTTGCAATATAATTTTGTTGAAAAGCTCCTAATCAATTATTTGATCTCCTAATATTTGAATAAAACATTTTTGCGGTCCTTTTTGTAGAGGTTTCGGACGAGGAGGTCTAAATGGCCCTTTCAATGGACCCGTTGGAATTTTAACTGAGTAAAAAGTACAAAAATTGCGGTTTTGCAATATAATTGTGTTGAAAAGCTCCTAATCAATTATTTGAACTCCTAATATTTGATTAAATCTTATTTTGCAGTCCTTTTTGTAGAGGTTTCGGACGAGCGGGTCAGAAATGGGACTTTCAATTAACCCGTTGAAATTTTAACAGAGTAAAAAGTACAGAAATTGAGGCTTTGCAATATAATTGTGTTGAAAAGCTCCTAATCAATTATTTGAACTCCTAATTTTTGATTAAATCTTGTTTTGCAGTCCTTTTTGTAGAGGTTTCGGACGAGCAGGTCAAAAATGGGCCTTTCAATGGACCTGTTGGAATTTTAACAGAGTAAAAAGTACAGATATTGAGGCTTTGCAATATAATTGTGTTGAAAAGCTCCTAATCAATTATTTGAACTCCTAGTATTTGAATAAAACATTTTTACAGTCCTTTTTGTAGAGGTTTCGGACGAGCAGGTCTAAATGGGCCTTTCAATGAAGCCCTTGGAATTTTAACTGAGTAAAAAGTACAGAAATTGAGGTTTTGCAATATAATTGTGTTGAAAAGCTCCTAATCAATTAAATGAACTCCTAAAATTTGATTAAAACTTGTTTTGCTGTCCTTTTTCTAGAGATTCGAACGAGCGGGTCGAAATGGGCCTTTCAATGGACCTGTTGGAATTTTAACTGAGTAAAAAGTACAAAATTGAGGTTTTGCAATATAATTGTGTTGAAAAGCTCCTAATAAATTATTTGAACTCCTAATATTTGAATAAAACATTTTTGCGGTTCTTTTTGTAGAGGTTTCGGACGAGCAGGTCGAAATGGGCCTTTCAATGGACCTGTTGGAATTTGAACTGAGTAAAAAGTACAAAAATTGAGGTTTTGCAATATAATTGTGTTGAAAAGCTCCTAATCAATTATTTGAACTCCTAATATTTGAATAAAACATTTTTGCGGTCCTTTTTGTAGAGGTTTCGGACGAGGAGGTCTAAATGGGCCTTTCAATGGACCCGTTGGAATTTTAACTGAGTAAAAAGTACAGAAATTGAGGTTTTGCAATATAATTGTGTTCAAAAGCTCCTAATAAATTATTTGAACTCCTAATATTTGAATAAAACATTTTTGCGGTCCTTTTTGTAGAGGTTTCGGACGAGCAGGTCTAAATGGGCCTTTCAATGGACCCGTTGGAATTTATCTGAGTAAAAAATACAGAAATTGAGGTTTTTCAATATAATTTTGTTGAAAAGCTCCTAATCAATTATTTGAACTCCTAATATTTGCCTAAAACATTTTTGCGGTCCTTTTTGTAGAGGTTTCGGACGACGAGGTCCAAATGGGCCTTTCAATGGACCCGTTGGAATTTTAACTGAGTAAAAAGTACAAAAATTGAGGTTTTGCAATATAATTGTGTTGAAAAGCTCCTAATCAATTATTTGAACTCCTAATATTTGAATAAAACATTTTTGCGGTTCTTTTTGTAGAGGTTTCGGACGAGCAGGTCGAAATGGGCCTTTCAATGGACCTGTTGGAATTTTAACTGAGTAAAAAGTACAGAAATTGAGGTTTTGCAATATAATTGTGTTGAAAAGCTCCTAATCAATTATTTGAACTCCTAATATTTGAATAAAACATTTTTGCGGTCCTTTTTGTAGAGGTTTCGGACGAGCAGGTCTAAATGGGCCTTTCAATGGACCCGTTCGAATTTAACTGAGTAAAAAGTACAGAAATTGAGGTTTTGAAATATAATCGTGTTGAAAAGCTCCTAATCAATTATTTTAACTCCTAATATTTGCCTAAAACATTTTTGCGGTCCTTTTTGTAGAGGTTTCGGACGAGGAGGTCCAAATGGGCCTTTCAATGGACCCGTTGGAATTTTAACTGAGTAAAAAGTACAGAAATTGAGGTGTTGCAATATAATTGTGTTGAAAAGCTCCTAATCAATTATTTGAACTCCTAATATTTGAATAAAACATTTTTGCGGTCCTTTTTGTAGAGGTTTCGGACGAGCAGGTCTAAATGGGCCTTTCAATGGACCCGTTCGAATTTTAACTGAGTAAAAAGTACAGAAATTGAGGTTTTGCAATATAATTGTGTTGAAAAGCTCCTAATCAATTACATGAACTCCTAAAATTCAATTAAAACTTGTTTTGAGGTCCTTTTTCTAGAGATTCGGACGAGCGGGTCGAAATGGGCCTTTCAATGGACCTGTTGGAATTTTAACTGAGTAAAAAGTACAGAAATTGAGGTTTTGCAATATAATTGTGTTGAAAAGCTCCTAATCAATTACATGAACTCCTAATATTTGAATAAAACATTTTTGCGTTCCTCTTTGTAGAGGTTTCGGACGAGCATGTCGAAATGGGCCTTTCAATGGACCTGTTGGAATTTTAACTGAGTAAAAAGTACAGAAATTGAGGTTTTGCAATATAATTGTGTTGAAAAGCTCCTAATCAATTATTTGAACTCCTAATATTTGAATAAAACATTTTTGCGGTCCTTTTGTAGAGGTTTCGGACGAGCATGTCCAAATGGGCCTTTCAATGAACCCGTTGGAATTTTAACTGAGTAAAAAAATACAGAAATTGAGGTTTTGTAATATAATTGTGTTGAAAAGCTCCTAATCAATTATTTGAACTCCTAATATTTGAATAAAACATTTTTGCGGTCCTTTTTGTAGAGGTTTCGGACGAGGAGGTCTAAATGGGCCTTTCAATGGACCCGTTGGAATTTTAACTGAGTAAAAAGTACAGAAATTGAGGTTTTGCAATATAATTGTGTTCAAAAGCTCCTAATAAATTATTTGAACTCCTAATATTTGAATAAAACATTTTTGCAGTCCTTTTTGTAGAGGTTTCGGACGAGCGAGTCGAAATGGGCCTTTCGATGGACCTGTTGGAATTTTAACTGAGTAAAAAGTACAGAAATTGAGGTTTTGCAATATAATTGTGTTGAAAAGCTCCTAATCAATTACATGAACTCCTAAGATTTGATTAAAACTTGTTTTGCGGTCCTTTTTTAGAGGTTTCTGACGAGCGGTTCGAAATGGGCCTTTCAATGGACCCGTTGGAATTTTAACTGATTAAAAAGTACAGAAATTGAAGTTTTGCAATATAATTGTGTTCAAAAGCTCCTAATAAATTATTTGAACTCCTAATATTTGAATAAAACATTTTTGCGGTCCTTTTTGTAGAGGTTTCAGACGAGCAGGTCTAAATGGGCTTTTCAATGGACCCGTTGGAATTTTAACTGAGTAAAAAGTACAAAAATTGAGGTTTTGCAATATAATTGTGTTGAAAAGCTTCTAATCAATTATTTGAACTCCTAATATTTGAATCAAACCTTTTTGCGGTCCTTTTTGTAGAGGTTTCGGACGAGCAAGTCTAAATGGGCCTTTCAATGGACCCGTTGGAATTTTTTTTTGAAGAAAACGGGCCTCATTAAAAACCCCTACTAAAATCCCCAAGCACAAGGCTTGGAGAAACCTAAAAAGGGGAAAAGAGTACCCAAAATATATTATTAAAACGAGGTTAAACCTCACAAAGTACAATGTTTTTGATACAATCAGGGTAAATAGATCACAAAGATAAAGAAGACATGGATCTAAGGGCATGGGTAGCCAACGTATGAGCTACAAAATTAGCCTTACGGTGAATATACTGAACATGTGCCACAGAAAAATCCTCCAAAGCAGTATGAGCCTGCAGAATCATCGGCCCCAAAGGAGAAAGATCTGGCCCAAGAGAGTTGATCTGGTTTGCTAGGGAAGCACAGTCTGTCTCGAAAATCAAATGGCTCCATCCTTGAGATAGGGCAAAAGTAATGCCGGCGAGAAGAGCTCTCCTTTCGAATGAAATAGCATCAGAACAACTGCCCAGCGGAAAAGCCAGGCCACTGACAACCGTCCTAGTGTCATCCCGAGCGACAACACCAACCGCCGCTGCACAAGTGGAAGGATCAAAAGCCCCATCCACATTAACTTTAATAAAACCACGAGGTGGAAGCCTCCATTGAGGAGGAAGTGCCGAGGGGATGGGTATTGTAGTGGAGGATATAGAGTTAGAGTAGTCCTTATGGAGACTAATAGAGTTGACAGCAATTAGCCAAGGGGGTTGAAGATGTTTATTATGGAGCCAGTCGTTGCGCCTGTTCCAAATATTCCAAAGGGTAGTCAAGAAGAGGCCAAAAAGATCAGGAGAAAGAAGGGAAGCACCTTCCTCAAGCCATTGGAGGCCCGTAGAGGCGGAACTGTTGATAAAAGAGGAGGGAAGACCAATCAATTTAAGAGTTTCTGAGGCACCAAAGCAGTCTCGGAGAGCATGGAGAATCGACTCAATACCCGAGTTACAAATGGGGCATGGACCAGAGTCTGGAGCAAAAGTCTGGAGGCGAGCCCCAACAGGCAGGGCTCCTGCCCCCAGACGCCAGGCGAAAGTTTTAACCTTAGGCAAAACCTTGAGCTTGGCAAGAAATTTCCAAAATCGAGGGGGACGAAGTCTAGGCTCAGGGGGTCGTTGCAGGAAAAGATAGCCAGATCTGACAGAATAGATACCAGAATCATTGGGATTCCAGAGGATGGTATCTCGAGTGTCATTAATAATAGGAATAGAAAGAATGGAATTGTCATCATCCACAGTAAAGTAAGCACGAACTTTGACAGGGTCCCAGGCAGCTTGGTTCCGCATCATAAAATCTCGACAACGAACGTGGACTTCCTCCGATAGCTCATAGTCCCCATAGAGGTGAACAGTTGAGGAGCCTCCCCAATTATCATGATGGATGCGTATGTTACTGTTGATACCCAGCCGATAGAGGAAACCACCAAATAGGTGTTGCATAGCGTTATAAAGACCTTGCCAGGCAAAAGAACCTCGCGAAGGCCGAGAGGCATTAAGGATATTACCTGTCCGGAAGTACTTGAATTTATAGATTTGTCCTAAAAGGGAGTCAGGTTCGCAAATGAGGCGCCAGAGTTGTTTGCCAAGAAGAGCTATATTAAAGTTATTGAGGTCCCGGAAGCCCATACCACCAACAGATTTAGGCAAGCATACCTGATCCCATGGGAGCATATGCCAACCTTTCTTGTTGGATTTCCCAGACCACCAATATCGACGAATGGCAGATGTCATATCATCAATAATATTTTGGGGTAATAAATAACAGGACATAACATATTGAGGTAAAGATTGTAAAACAGCTTTAATAAAAATTTCTCTACCACTGAAGGAAAGAAGCTGTTTGTCCCAGTTGGATAATCTATCGTGAACTTTATCGCGTATAAACCCTAAAGCAAGGGTCTTATTTTTACCAATAAGAAGAGGTACCCCCAGATAGACCCCAGGATTGGAGACCTCACGTACTTGAAGATAGGAATTAATAGCTTGACGAGTAGAAGCAGGAGTGCGGGGATTGTAAAAGATAGTAGACTTATCAAAGTTGATTGCTAGCCCAGAGGCAGAGGCATAAGTCTGGAGGGCCAACTTAAGGTGTGCAGCTTCATCGGGATTTGAGTTAAGGAAAACTATGCAATCATCCGCAAATAAGAGGTGGTTAACCTTGGGGCCATGCTTACACGCCCCTAAACCTGGGAGTAGGCCTTGTTGTTTAGCATCGGCCAAGAAAGCTGAAAGCCCTTGGGTACAGAATAGAAAAAGAAAAGGAGATAAAGGGTCACCTTGGCGGAGGCCCCTTTGAGGTCGAAACAAAGGGGAAAAAGAATTGTTTACCTTAACCGTAAAGGAAACTGAAGAAATACATTTCATGATAAGAGAGACCCATGATGAAGCAAACCCCATACGGGTCATAACATTTTCGAGGAATGACCACTCGACCCTGTCAAAGGCCTTTTCCATGTCAAGTTTAAGGGCAGCTCCACGAGAAGATTTAGAGGTACCAATATTAATTGAATGAATAATTTCGTGGGCAATAAGAATTTTATCTGTAATATTATGTCCCTGAACAAAAGCAGCTTGATTTGAACTGATACAGAATGGAATGGTATGTTTCATTCGATTAACTAAGACTTTAGCAATGATTTTGTAAATTACTGTACAGAGACTGATGGGCCGAAGATGCCTCATAGTAGTGGGATCCTTAATCTTAGGTATGAGAACCAAAATAGTTTGGTTAACTGAAGCTATATCAGCTGACCCTTTAAGAAGATTAAGGCAAAGTGTAATAATATCAGGGCCTACAATATCCCAATGTTGACGAAAAAAACCGCTTGGTAGGCCATCAATACCCGGGGCTTTCCTAGGATCGATGTCTCGAAAAGCGGTGATAATTTCTTCTGGAGTGAATTCCTTGGAAAGGGACTCATTCATAGTATTCGTAATAGTAGGAGTGATTTTTGAGAGAATTTGGTCAGAAAACTGAGGGTTTGAGGAAGAAAAAAGATTATGGAAATATGAGGAAGCAATTTCTATAAGGTCAGAATCATTCGTGCGCCAAACATTATTGGAGTCTAAGAGACCTGAGATTGTGTTCTTTTTCTTTCTATTGGAAGCTCGGGCATGAAAGAAGCGGGTATTTTTATCCCCTTGGGATAGCCATAGATTACGAGAATGTTGTGCCCAATATGCTTCTTGCACCTCGAGAAGTTTATGGAGCTCGGTTTTGGCAGAGATATATCTTTTTTCGGCTGAAGCTGAAAGCGGTCGTTGTAAAAGTTTATTCATTTTCTTAGTGAGAACGTTGATGCGTCCATTGGTCTTAAATCTTTGTTGGGATTGCCAGTCTCCTAGGCAGGATCTAACGGCTTTAATTTTATCCAAAGTATTACCTTTGTTGGATGACCAAGTTTGTTGTACCACAGCAATACCTTCATCATTGGAAGCCCAACAATTTTCGAATCTGAACGTGGTTGGTGGGGGACGGGGATTTGTTGGAGGAAGAGGCTCCGTATTTAATAGTAGAAAACAGTGATCTGATTTCGCATCAAAGTCTGAGATGATGTTATAATTAGGAAAGGAAGCTTTCCATGCCATATTCCCAACAAAACGATCTAGACGCTCAAATAAAGAAGGGGTTTTGGGCCCCGTTTTAGACCATGTGAACCACCCCGTTGTAGGTTTACAATCAAAAAGATTATTACGAGATAGACAATTGCGGAAATTATTAATTTGAGATCTAGGCCGTCGGCAACCTCCTTGTTTTTCATTGTCAGATAAGATTTCGTTAAAGTCTCCACCGATGAGCCAAGGTTGATCATCGTTAATGTTGAGAGAATCAATTAGTTCCCAAGTTTTAGGTTTGTTACATGTTTCAGAAAAGCCATGAATTCCAGTGAAATAGAACGAAGAAGAGTTGCATTTAATATACGTGTGAATAAAACGATCCGAGTAAGCAAGCAAATCAATATTATTATTGTTCAAAGTAAATAAAGCAAGTCCAGAGCAATTAAAAGAAAAACCAACAAAAAAAGCTAGGGCCATCCCTAGCAAATCACCAAGACGGCTATAAGCCGTATTTTTGAGTTTAGTTTCACATAAAAAAAGTAAATCAGGTTTATGAAGCTTAACATAATGCTGGAGATGTTGAACTGCCTGGACCTTACCTAAGCCCTGGCAGTTCCAACATAAAATGATCATTTCCCTCGGCGGGGCTGTGCATCAGCCGCCGCCGGAGAGTTTTTTCCGCTGCTCATCCCAGCTTTCGAAGTAGGCGATGGAGTAGGTCTAGACTTTTTGGGCTGCAGGACCACATGGATTGGGGAGCGCCTCTTAGTACCTCGGTTCGGAGGGATGGGAATAGGGGCCGGAGCAGAAGCTGCAATATTTGGGTAATGCTTAAGTATACGAAAGAGGTAAAAGCGCGTTCTCTAGTTTATAGTTGAACCATCTCGTGCTTAGGGATAAGGCGAGGTTAAGTGGCTAAGGAAGAATTCATACACATCGGTGTTCATCCTTCGATTCACGCCGGGAGGTATCATCAAAGACGTGATCATCGACAGACTTGTGCCTAGGGATAGGGCAAGGCAGATCAGGGATTCTTGCCAAGCTTGAAGTACGGACTTAGTGTTCGCTGCCGCGACAGCTAACGGACAGACGCCGCGACAGGTGCTGTCGACGACGGGTGCGACGACAGAACTGGAAATCCTAAGCAATTCAATACCTGCACTACCGAGCAACTCAATACCAGCCCATTCTTTCTATCTTGATATCTCATTCTTTTATTTACGTTTTTACTTTAATATTCGTGACAATTCTCTTAAATATTTCTCTTTACTTCGTGCAGTGAATTTAGGTGGAGTCATTAGCCCAATCCCTGTGGAGACGATATCCGATACTTAGTATCACTTTACTACTTGTGTCGTGTATACTTGCACTATAATTGCGATAGACTATTTTACCTCAATTTCTGTACTTTTTACTCAGTTAAAATACCAACGGGTCCATTGAAAGGCCCATTTCAACCCGCTCGTCCGAAACGTATCAAAAAGGACTGCAAAAAAGGTTTTAATCAAATTTTAGGAGTTTATGTAATTGATTAGGAGCTTTTCAACACAATTATATTGCAAAACCTCAATTTTATACTTTTTACTCAGTTAAAATTTCAACGGGTCCATTGAAAGGCCCATTTAGACCCACTCGTCCGAAACCTCTACAAAAAGGACCGCAAAAATGTTTTATTCAAATATTAGGAGTTGAAATAATTGATTAGGAGCTTTTCAACACATTTATACTGCAAAACCTCAATTTTTGTACTTTTTACTTAGTTAAAATTCTAACGGGTCCATTGAAAGGCCCATTTAGACCTGCTCGTCCGAAACCTCGACAAAAAGGACTGCAAAACAGTTTTAATCAAATTTTAGGAGTTCAAATAATTTATTAGGAACTTTTCAACACAATTATATTGAAAAACCTCAATTTTATACTTTTTACTCAGTTAAAATTCAAACGGGCCCATTGAAAGGCCCATTTAGACCTGCTCGTCCGAAACCTCGACAAAAAGGTTCGTAAAAATGTTTTATTCAAATATTAGGAGTTCAAATAATTGATTAGGAGCTTTTCTACACAATTATATTGCGAAACCTCAATTTATGTACTTTTTACTAAGTTAAAATACCAACGGGTCAATTGAAAGGCCCATTTAGACCTGCTCGTCCGAAACCTCTACAAAAAGGTTCGCAAAAATGTTTTATTCAAATATTAGGAGTTCAAATAATTGATTAGGATCTTTTCAACACAATTATATTGCAAAACCTCAATTTTTGTACTTTTTACTCAGTTAAAATACCAACGAGTCCATTGAAAGGCCCATTTAGACTTGCTCGTCCGAAACCTCTACAAAAAAGGACCGCAAAACAAGTTTTGATCAAATTTTAGGAGTTCAAATAATTGATTAGGAGCTTTTCAACAGAATTATATTGCAAAAGCTAAATTTCTGTACTTTTTACTCAGTTAAAATTCCAACGGGTCCATTGTAAGGCCCATTTAGACCTGCTCGTCCAAAACGTATCAAAAAGGACTGTAAAAAAGGTTTTAATCAAATTTTAGGAGTTTATGTAATTGATTAGGAGCTTTTCAACACTATTATATTGCAAAACCTCAATTTTATACTTTTACTCAGTTAAAATTTCAACGGGTCCATTGAAAGGCCCATTTAGACCCGCTCGTCCGAAACCTCTACAAAAACGACCGCAAAAATGTTTTATTCAAATATTAGGAGTTCAAATAATTGATTAGGAGCTTTTCAAAACATTTATACGGCAAAACCTCAATTTCTGTACTTTTTACTCAGTTAAAATTCTAACGGGTCCATTGAAAGGCCCATTTAGACCTGCTCGTCCGAAACCTCGACAAAAAGGACTGCGAAATAGTTTTAATCAAATTTTAGGAGTTCAAATAATTTATTAGGAGCTTTTCAACAAAATTATATTGCAAAACCTCAATTTTATACTTTTTACTCAGTTAAAATTTCAGCGGGTCCATTGAAAGGCCCATTTAGACCCGCTCGTCCGAAACTACTACAAAAAGGACCGCAAAAATGTTTTATTCAAATATTAGAAGTTCAAATAATTGATTAGGAGCTTTTCAATACAATTATATTGCGAAACCTCAATTTTTGTACTTTTTACTCAGTTAAAATACCAACGGGTCCATTGAAAGGCCCATTTCGACCCGCTCGTCCGAAACCTCTACAAAAAGGACTGCAAAATAAGTTTTAATCAAATTTTAGGAGTTCATGTAATTGATTAGGAGCTTTTCAACACAATTATATTGCAAAACCTCAATTTTTGTACTTTTTACTCAATTTAATTCCAACGGGTCCATTGAAAGGCCCATTTAGACCTGCTCGTCCGAAACCTATACAAAAAGGACCGCAAAACAAGTTTTAATCAAATTTTAGGAGTTAAAATAATTGATTAGGAGCTATTCAACACAATTATATTGCAAAAGCTAAATTTCTATACTTTTTACTCAGTTAAAATTCCAACGGGTCCATTGTAAGGCCCATTTACACCTGCTCGTCCGAAACGTATCAAAAAGGACTGCAAAAAAGGTTTTAATCAAATTTTAGGAGTTCATGTAATTGATTAGGAGCTTTTCAACACAATTATATTGCAAAACCTCAATTTTATACTTTTTACTCAGTTAAAATTTTAACGGTTCCATTGAAAGGCCCATTTAGACCCGCTCGTCCGAAACCTCTACAAAAAGGACCGCAAAAATGTTTTATTCAAATATTAGGAGTTCAAATAATTGATTAGGAGCTTTTCAACACATTTATACTGCAAAACCTCAATTTCTGTACTTTTTACTCAGTTAAAATTCTAACGGGTCCATTGAAAGGCCCATTTAGACCTGCTCGTCCGAAACCTCGACAAAAAGGACTGCGAAATAGTTTTAATCAAATTTTAGGAGTTCAAATAATTTATTAGGAGCTTTTCAACAAAATTATATTGCAAAACCTCAATTTTATACTTTTTACTCTGTTAAAATTTCAGCGGGTCCATTGAAAGGCCCATTTAGACCCGCTCGTCCGAAACTACTACAAAAAGGACCGCAAAAATGTTTTATTCAAATATTAGAAGTTCAAATAATTGATTAGGAGCTTTTCAATACAATTATATTGCGAAACCTCAATTTTTGTACTTTTTACTCAGTTAAAATACCAACGGGTCCATTGAAAGGCCCATTTCGACCCGCTCGTCCGAAACCTCCACAAAAAGGACTGCAAAATAAGTTTTAATCAAAATTTAGGAGTTCATGTAATTGATTAGGAGCTTTTCAACACAATTATATTGCAAAACCTCAATTTTTGTACTTTTTACTCAATTTAATTCCAACGGGTCCATTGAAAGGCCCAGTTAGACCTGCTCATCCGAAACCTCTACAAAAAAGGACCGCAAAACAAGTTTTAATCAAAATTTAGGAGTTCAAATAATTGATTAGGAGCTTTTCAACACAATTATATTGCAAAAGCTAAATTTCTATACTTTTTACTCAGTTAAAATTCCAACGGGTCCATTGTAAGGCCCATTTACACCTGCTCGTCCGAAACGTATCAAAAAGGACTGCAAAAAAGGTTTTAATCAAATTTTAGGAGTTCATGTAATTGATTAGGAGCTTTTCAACACAATTACATTGCAAAAGCTAAATTTCTGTACTTTTTACTCAGTTAAAATTCCAACGGGTCAATTGTAAGGCCCATTTAGACCTGCTCGTCCGAAACGTATCAAAAAGGACTGCAAAAAAGGTTTTAATCAAATTTTAGGAGTTTATGTAATTGATTAGGAGCTTTTCAACACAATTATATTGCAAAACCTCAATTTTATACTTTTTACTCAGTTAAAATTTCAACGGGTCCATTGTAAGGCCCATTTACACCTGCTCGTCCGAAACGTATCAAAAAGGACTGCAAAAAAGGTTTTAATCAAATTTTAGGAGTTCATGTAATTGATTAGGAGCTTTTCAACACAATTATATTGCAAAACCTTAATTTTATACTTTTTACTCAGTTAAAATTTCAACGGGTCCATTGAAAGGCCCATTTAGACCCGCTCGTCCGAAACCACTACAAAAAGGACCGCAAAAATGTTTTATTCAAATATTAGAAGTTCAAATAATTGATTAGGAGCTTTTCAACACAATTATATTGCGAAACCTCAATTTTTGTACTTTTTACTCAGTTAAAATACCAACGGGTCCATTGAAAGGCCCATTTCGACCCGCTCGTCCGAAACCTCCACAAAAAGGACTGCAAAATAAGTTTTAATCAAAATTTATAAGTTCATGTAATTGGTTAGGAGCTTTTCAACACAATTATATTGCAAAACCTCAATTTTTGTACTTTTTACTCAATTTAATTCCAACGGGTCCATTGAAAGGCCCATTTAGACCTGCTCGTCCGAAACCTCTACAAAAAAGGACCGCAAAACAAGTTTTAATCAAAATTTAGGAGTTCAAATAATTGGTTAGGAGCTTTTCAACACAATTATATTGCAAAAGCTAAATTTCTGTACTTTTTACTCAGTTAAAATTCCAACGGGTCCATTGTAAGGCCCATTTAGACCTGCTCGTCCGAAACGTATCAAAAAGGACTGAAAAAAAGGTTTTAATCAAATTTTAGGAGTTTATTTAATTGATTAGGAGCTTTTCAATACAATTATATTTGAAAACCTCAATTTTATACTTTTTACTCAGTTAAAATTTCAACGGGTCCATTGAAAGGCCCATTTAGACCCGCTCGTCCGAAACCTCTACAAAACAGACAGCAAAAATGTTTTATTCAAATATTAGGAGTTCAAATAATTGATTAGGAGCTTTTCAACACATTTATACTGCAAAACCTTAATTTCTGTACTTTTTACTCAGTTAAAATTCTAACGGGTCCATTGAAAGGCCCATTTAGACCTGCTCGTCCGAAACCTCGACAAAAAGGACTGCGAAATAGTTTTAATCAAATTTTAGGAGTTCAAATAATTTATTAGGAGCTTTTCAACAAAATTATATTGCAAAACCTCAATTTTATACTTTTTACTCAGTTAAAATTTCAGCGGGTCCATTGAAAGGCCCATTTAGACCCGCTCGTCCGAAACTACTACAAAAAGGACCGCAAAAATGTTTTATTCAAATATTAGAAGTTCAAATAATTGATTAGGAGCTTTTCAATACAATTATATTGCGAAACCTCAATTTTTGTACTTTTTACTCAGTTAAAATACCAACGGGTCCATTGAAAGGCCCATTTCGACCCGCTCGTCCGAAACCTCTACAAAAAGGACTGCAAAATAAGTTTTAATCAAATTTTAGGAGTTCATGTAATTGATTAGGAGCTTTTCAACACAATTATATTGCAAAACCTCAATTTTTGTACTTTTTACTCAATTTAATTCCAACGGGTCCATTGAAAGGCCCATTTAGACCTGCTCGTCCGAAACCTATACAAAAAGGACCGCAAAAGAAGTTTTAATCAAATTTTAGGAGTTAAAATAATTGATTAGGAGCTTTTCAACACAATTATATTCCAAAAGCTAAATTTCTATACTTTTTACTCAGTTAAAATTCCAACGGGTCCATTGTAAGGCCCATTTACACCTGCTCGTCCGAAACGTATCAAAAAGGACTGCAAAAAAGGTTTTAATCAAATTTTAGGAGTTCATGTAATTGATTAGGAGCTTTTCAACACAATTATATTGCAAAACCTCAATTTTATACTTTTTACTCAGTTAAAATTTTAACGGTTCCATTGAAAGGCCCATTTAGACCCGCTCGTCCGAAACCTCTACAAAAAGGACCGCAAAAATGTTTTATTCAAATATTAGGAGTTCAAATAATTGATTAGGAGCTTTTCAACACATTTATACTGCAAAACCTCAATTTCTGTACTTTTTACTCAGTTAAAATTCTAACGGGTCCATTGAAAGGCCCATTTAGACCTGCTCGTCCGAAACCTCGACAAAAAGGACTGCGAAATAGTTTTAATCAAATTTTAGGAGTTCAAATAATTTATTAGGAGCTTTTCAACAAAATTATATTGCAAAACCTCAATTTTATACTTTTTACTCAGTTAAAATTTCAGCGGGTCCATTGAAAGGCCCATTTAGACCCGCTCGTCCGAAACTACTACAAAAAGGACCGCAAAAATGTTTTATTCAAATATTAGAAGTTCAAATAATTGATTAGGAGCTTTTCAATACAATTATATTGCGAAACCTCAATTTTTGTACTTTTTACTCAGTTAAAATACCAACGGGTCCATTGAAAGGCCCATTTCGACCCGCTCGTCCGAAACCTCCACAAAAAGGACTGCAAAATAAGTTTTAATCAAAATTTAGGAGTTCATGTAATTGATTAGGAGCTTTTCAACACAATTATATTGCAAAACCTCAATTGTTGTACTTTTTACTCAATTTAATTCCAACGGGTCCATTGAAAGGCCCACTTAGACCTGCTCGTCCGAAACCTCTACAAAAAAGGACCGCAAAACAAGTTTTAATCAAATTTTAGGAGTTCAAATAATTGATTAGGAGCATTTCAACACAATTATATTGCAAAAGCTAAATTTCTGTACTTTTTACTTAGTTAAAATTCCAACGGGTCCATTGTAAGGCCCATTTAGACCTGCTCGTCCGAAACGTATAAAAAAGGACTGCAAAAAAGATTTTAATCAAATTTTAGGAGTTCAAATAATTGATTAGGAGCTTTTCAACACAATTACATTGCAAAAGCTAAATTTCTGTACTTTTTACTCAGTTAAAATTCCAACGGGTCAATTGTAAGGCCCATTTAGACCTGCTCGTCCGAAACGTATCAAAAAGGACTGCAAAAAAGGTTTTAATCAAATTTTAGGAGTTTATGTAATTGATTAGGAGCTTTTCAACACAATTATATTGCAAAACCTCAATTTTATACTTTTTACTCAGTTAAAATTTCAACGGGTCCATTGAAAGGCCCATTTAGACCCGCTCGTCCGAAACCTCAACAAAAAGGACCGCAAAAATGTTTTATTCAAATATTTGGAGTTCAAATAATTGATTAGAAGCTTTTCAACACAATTATACTGCAAAACCTCAATTTTATACTTTTTACTCAGTTAAAATTTCAACGGGTCCATTGAAAGGCCCATTTAGACCCGCTCGTCCGAAACCTCTACAAAACAGACAGCAAAAATGTTTTATTCAAATATTAGGAGTTCAAATAATTGATTAGGAGCTTTTCAACACATTTATACTGCAAAACCTCAATTTCTGTACTTTTTACTCAGTTAAAATTCTAACGGGTCCATTGAAAGGCCCATTTAGACCTGCTCGTCCGAAACCTCGACAAAAAGGACTGCGAAATAGTTTTAATCAAATTTTAGGAGTTCAAATAATTTATTAGGAGCTTTTCAACAAAATTATATTGCAAAACCTCAATTTTATACTTTTTACTCAGTTAAAATTTCAGCGGGTCCATTGAAAGGCCCATTTAGACCCGCTCGTCCGAAACTACTACAAAAAGGACCGCAAAAATGTTTTATTCAAATATTAGAAGTTCAAATAATTGATTAGGAGCTTTTCAATACAATTATATTGCGAAACCTCAATTTTTGTACTTTTTACTCAGTTAAAATACCAACGGGTCCATTGAAAGGCCCATTTCGACCCGCTCGTCCGAAACCTCTACAAAAAGGACTGCAAAATAAGTTTTAATCAAATTTTAGGAGTTCATGTAATTGATTAGGAGCTTTTCAACACAATTATATTGCAAAACCTCAATTTTTGTACTTTTTACTCAATTTAATTCCAACGGGTCCATTGAAAGGCCCATTTAGACCTGCTCGTCCGAAACCTATACAAAAAGGACCGCAAAACAAGTTTTAATCAAATTTTAGGAGTTAAAATAATTGATTAGGAGCTTTTCAACACAATTATATTGCAAAAGCTAAATTTCTATACTTTTTACTCAGTTAAAATTCCAACGGGTCCATTGTAAGGCCCATTTACACCTGCTCGTCCGAAACGTATCAAAAAGGACTGCAAAAAAGGTTTTAATCAAATTTTAGGAGTTCATGTAATTGATTAGGAGCTTTTCAACACAATTATATTGCAAAACCTCAATTTTATACTTTTTACTCAGTTAAAATTTTAACGGTTCCATTGAAAGGCCCATTTAGACCCGCTCGTCCGAAACCTCTACAAAAAGGACCGCAAAAATGTTTTATTCAAATATTAGGAGTTCAAATAATTGATTAGGAGCTTTTCAACACATTTATACTGCAAAACCTCAATTTCTGTACTTTTTACTCAGTTAAAATTCTAACGGGTCCATTGAAAGGCCCATTTAGACATGCTCGTCCGAAACCTCGACAAAAAGGACTGCGAAATAGTTTTAATCAAATTTTAGGAGTTCAAATAATTTATTAGGAGCTTTTCAACAAAATTATATTGCAAAACCTCAATTTTATACTTTTTACTCAGTTAAAATTTCAGCGGGTCCATTGAAAGGCCCATTTAGACCCGCTCGTCCGAAACTACTACAAAAAGGACCGCAAAAATGTTTTATTCAAATATTAGAAGTTCAAATAATTGATTAGGAGCTTTTCAATACAATTATATTGCGAAACCTCAATTTTTGTACTTTTTACTCAGTTAAAATACCAACGGGTCCATTGAAAGGCCCATTTCGACCCGCTCGTCCGAAACCTCCACAAAAAGGACTGCAAAATAAGTTTTAATCAAAATTTAGGAGTTCATGTAATTGATTAGGAGCTTTTCAACACAATTATATTGCAAAACCTCAATTGTTGTACTTTTTACTCAATTTAATTCCAACGGGTCCATTGAAAGGCCCACTTAGACCTGCTCGTCCGAAACCTCTACAAAAAAGGACCGCAAAACAAGTTTTAATCAAATTTTAGGAGTTCAAATAATTGATTAGGAGCATTTCAACACAATTATATTGCAAAAGCTAAATTTCTGTACTTTTTACTTAGTTAAAATTCCAACGGGTCCATTGTAAGGCCCATTTAGACCTGCTCGTCCGAAACGTATAAAAAAGGACTGCAAAAAAGATTTTAATCAAATTTTAGGAGTTAAAATAATTGATTAGGAGATTTTCAACACAATTATATTGCAAAAGCTAAATTTCTGTACTTTTTACTCAGTTAAAATTCCAACGGGTCAATTGTAAGGCCCATTTAGACCTGCTCGTCCGAAACGTATCAAAAAGGACTGCAAAAAAGGTTTTAATTAAATTTTAGGAGTTTATGTAATTGATTAGGAGCTTTTCAACACAATTATATTGCAAAACCTCAATTTTATACTTTTTACTCAGTTAAAATTTTAACGGGTCCATTGAAAGGCCCATTTAGACCCGCTCGTCCGAAACCTCAACAAAAAGGACCGCAAAAATGTTTTATTCAAATATTAGGAGTTCAAATAATTGATTAGAAGCTTTTTAACACAATTATACTGCAAAACCTCAATTTTATACTTTTTACTCAGTTAAAATTCAAACGCGCCCATTGAAAGGCCCATTTAGACCTGCTCGTCCGAAACCTCTACAAAAAGGTTCGCAAAATAGTTTTAATCAAATTTTAGGAGTTCAAATAATTTATTAGGAGCTTTTCAACACAATTAAATTTCAAAACCTCAATTTTATACTTTTTATTCAGTTAAAATTCAAACGGGCCCATTGAAAGGCCCATTTAGACCTGCTCGTCCGAAACCTCTACAAAAAGGTTCACAAAAATGTTTTATTCAAATATTAGGAGTTAAAATAATTGATTAGGAGCTTTTCAACACAATTATATTGCAAAACCTCAATTGCTGTACTTTTTACTCAGTTAAAATTCCAACGGGTCCATTGAAAGGCCCATTTAGACCTGCTCGTCCGAAACCTCTACAAAAAGGACCGCAAAAATGTTTTATTCAAATATTAGGAGTTCAAATAAATTATTAGGAGCTTTTCAACACAATTATATTGTGAAACCTCAATTTATGTACTTTTTACTCAGTTAAAATACCAACGGGTCCATTGAAAGGCCCATTTCGACCCGCTCGTCCGAAACCTCTACAAAAAGGACTGCAAAATAAGTTTTAATCAAATTTTAGGAGTTCATGTAATTGATTAGGAGCTTTTCAACACAATTATATTGCAAAACCTCAATTTTTGTACTTTTTACTCAGTTTAATTCCAACGGGTCCATTGAAAGGCCCATTTAGACATGCTCGTCCGAAACCTCTACAAATAAGGACCGCAAAACAAGTTTTAATCAAATTTTAGGAGTTCAAATAATTGATTAGGAACTTTTCAACACAATTATATTGCAAAAGCTAAATTTTCGTACTTTTTACTCAATTTAATTCCAACGGGTCCATTGAAAGGCCCATTTAGACCTGCTCGTCCGAAACCTCTACAAAAAAGGACCGCAAAACAAGTTTTAATAAAATTTTAGGAGTTCAAATAATTGATTAGGAGCTTTTCAACACAATTATATTGCAAAAGCTAAATTTCTGTACTTTTTACTCAGTTAAAATTCCAACGGGTCCATTGTAAGGCCCATTTAGACATGCTCGTCCGAAACGTATCAAAAAAGACTGCAAAAAAGGTTTTAATCAAATTTTAGGAGTTTATGTAATTGATTAGGAGCTTTTCAACACAATTATATTGCAAAACCTCAATTTTATACTTTTTACTCAGTTAAAATTTCAACGGGTCCATTGAAATGCCCATTTAGACCCGCTCTTCCTAAACCTCTATAAAAAGGACCACAAAAATGTTTTATTCAAATATTAGGAGTTCAAATAATTTATTAAAAGCTTTTCAACACAATTATATTGCAAAACCACAATTTCTTACTCAGTTAAAATTCCAACGGGTCCATTGAAAGGCCCATTTAGAACTGCTCGTCCGAAACCTCTACAAAAAGGACCGCAAAAATGTATTATTCAAATATTAGGAGTTAAAATAATTGATTAGGAGCTTTTCAACACAATTATATTGTGAAACCTCAATTGCTGTACTTTTTACTCAGTTAAAATTCTAACGGGTCCATTGAAAGGCCCATTCAGACCTGCTCGTTCGAAACCTCTACAAAAAGGACCGCAAAAATGTTTAATTCAAATATTAGGAGTTCAAATAATTGATTAGGATCTTTTCAACACAATTATATTGCGAAACCTCAATTTTTGTACTTTTTACTCAGTTAAAATACCAACGAGTCCATTGAAAGGCCCATTTCGACCCGCTCGTCCGAAACCTCTTCGAAAAGGACTGCAAAATAAGTTTTAATCAAATTTTAGGAGTTCATGTAATTGATTAGGAGCTTTTCAACACAATTATATTGCAAAACCTCAATTTTTGTACTTTTTACTCAATTTAATTACAACGGGTCCATTGAAAGGCCCATTTAGACCTGCTCGTCCGAAACCTCTACAAAAAAGGACCGCAAAACAAGTTTTAATCAAATTTTAGGAGTTCAAATAATTGATTAGGAGCTTTTCAACACAATTATATTGCAAAAGCTAAATTTTTGTACTTTTTACTTAGTAAAAATTCCAACGGGTCCATTGGAAGGTCCATTTAGACCTACTCGTCCGAAACGTATAAAAAAGGACTACAAAAAAGGTTTCAATCAAATTTTAGGAGTTCAAATAATTGATTAGGAGCTTTTCAACACAATTATATTGCAAAAGGTAAATTTCTGTACTTTTTACTCAGTTAAAATTCCAACGGGTCCATTGTAAGGCCCATTTAGACCTGCTCGTTCGAAACATAACAAAAAGGACTGCAAAAAAAGTTTTAATCAAATTTTAGGAGTTCATGTAAGTGATTAGGAGCTTTTCAACACAATTATACTGCAAAACCTCAATTTTATACTTTTTACTCAGTTAAAATTCAAACGGGCCCATTGAAAGGCCTATTTAGACCTGCTCGTCCGAAACCTCTACAAAAAGGTTCGCGAAATAGTTTTAATCAAATTTTAGGAGTTCAAATAATTTATTAGGAGCTTTTCAACACAATTATATTGCAAAACCTTAATTTTATACTTTTTACTCAGTTAAAATTCAAACGGGCCCATTGAAAGGCCCATTTAGACCTGCTCGTCCGAAACCTCTACAAAAAGGTTCGAAAAAATGTTTTATTCAAATATTAGGAGTTAAAATAATTGATTAGGAGCTTTTCAACACAATTATATTGCAAAACCTCAATTGCTGTACTTTATTTTTTTGAAAAATGACGGGCCTCATTAAAAACCCCCTCTAATCCTATGACGGGGGAAAAGAGTGCCCAATTTTATTGAGGAAACATCGAGATACACAATCAACGCTCACAACGCAGGAAAATATTAGGAGTTAAAATAATTGATTAGTAGCTTTTCAACACAATTATATTGCGAAACCTCAATTGCTGTACTTTTTACTCAGTTAAAATTCTAACAGGTCCATTGAAAGGCCCATTTAGACCTGCTCGTCCGAAACCTCTACAAAAAGGACTGCAAAATAAGTTTTAATCAAATTTTAGGAGTTCATGTAATTGATTAGGAGCTTTTCAACACAATTATATTGCAAAACCTCAATTTTGTACTTTTTACTCAGTTTAATTCCAACGGGTCCATTGAAAGGCCCATTTAGACCTGCTCGTCCGAAACCTCTACAAATAAGGACCGCAAAACAAGTTTTAAACAAATTTTAGGAGTTCAAATAATTGATTAGAAGCTTTTCAACACAATTATAATGCAAAAGCTAAATTTCTGTACTTTTTACTCAGTTAAAATTCCAACGGGTCCATTGAAAGGCCCATTTAGACCTGCTCGTCCGAAACCTCTACAAAAAAGGATCGCAAAACAAGTTTTAATAAAATTTTAGGAGTTCAAATGATTGATTAGGAGCTTCTCAACACAATTATATTGCAAAAGCTAAATTTCTGTACTTTTTACTCAGTTAAAATCCCAACGGGTCCATTGTAAGGCCCATTTAGACATGCTCGTCCGAAACGTATCAAAAAAGACTGCAAAAAAGGTTTTAATCAAATTTTAGGAGTTTATGTAATTGATTAGGAGCTTTTCAACACAATTATATTGCAAAACCTCAATTTTATACTTTTTACTCAGTTAAAATTTCAACGGGTCCATTGAAAGGCCCATTTAGACCTGCTCGTCCGAAACCTCTACAAAAAGGACCGCAAAAATGTTTTATTCAAATATTAGGAGTTCAAATAATTGATTAGGAGCTTTTCAACACAATTATAATGCAAAACCTCAATTTCTGTACTTTTTACTCAGTGAAAATTCCAACGGGTCCATTGAAAGGCCCATTTAGACCTGCTCGTCCGAAACCTCTACAAAAAGGACCGCAAAAATGTTTTATTCAAATATTAGGAGTTCAAATAATTGATTAGGAGCTTTTCAACACAATTATATTGCGAAACCTCAATTTCTGTACTTTTTACTCAGTTAAAATACCAACGGGTCCATTGAAAGCCCCATTTCGACCCGCTCGTCCGAAACCTCTACAAAAAGGACTACAAAATAAGTTTTAATCAAATTTTAGGAGTTCATGTAATTGATTAGGATCTTTTCAACACAATTATATTGCAAAACCTCAATTTTTGTACTTTTTACTCAATTTAATTCCAACGGGTCCATTGAAAGGCCCATTTAGACATGCTCGTCCGAAACCTCTACAAAAAGGACCGCAAAACAAGATTTAATCAAATTTTAGGAGTTCAAATAATTGATTAGGAGCTTTTCAACAGAATTATATTGCAAAAGCTAAATTTCTGTACTTTTTACTCAGTTAAAATTCCAACGGGTCCATTGTAAGGCCCATTTAGACCTGCTCGTCCGAAACGTATCAAAAATGACTGCAAAAAAGGTTTTAATCAAATTTTAGGAGTTTATGTAATTGATTAGGAGCTTTTCAACACAATTATATTTCAAAACCTCAATTTTATACTTTTTACTCAGTTAAAATTTCAACAGGTCCATTCAAAGGCCCATTTAGACCCGCTCGTCCGAAACCTCTACAAAAAGGACCGCAAAAATGTTTTATTCAAATATTAGGAGTTCAAATAATTGATTAGGAGCTTTTCAACACATTTATACTACAAAACCTCAATTTATGTACTTTTTACTCAGTTAAAATTCTAACGGGTCCATTGAAAGGCCCATTTAGACCTGCTCGTCCGAAACCTCGACAAAAAGGACTACAAAATAGTTTTAATCAAATTTTAGGAGTTCAAATAATTTATTAGGAGCTTTTCAACACAATTATATTGAAAACCCTCAATTTTACACTTTTTACTCAGTTAAAATTCAAACGGGCCCATTGAAAGGCCCATTTAGACCTGCTCGTCCGAAACCTCTACAAAAAGGTTCGCAAAATAGTTTTAATCAAATTTTAGGAGTTCAAATAATTTATTAGGAGCTTTTCAACACAATTATATTGCAAAACCTCAATTTTATACTTTTTACTCAGTTAAAATTCAAACGGGCCCATTGAAAGGCCCATTTAGACCTACTCGTCCGAAACCTCTACAAAAAGGTTCGCAAAAATGTTTTATTCAAATATTAGGAGTTAAAATAATTGATTAGGAGCTTTTCAACACAATTATATTGCAAAACCTCAATTGATGTACTTTTTACTCAGTTAAAATTCCAACGGGTCCATTGAAAGGCCCATTTAGACCTGCTCGTCTGAATCCTCTACAAAAAGGACCGCAAAAATGTTTTATTCAAATATTAGGAGTTCAAATAATTGATTTGGAGCTTTTCAACACAATTATATTGCGAAACCTCAATTTATGTACTTTTTACTCAGTTAAAATACCAACGGTTCATTTGAAAGGCCCATTTCGACCCGCTCGTCCGAAACCTCTATAAAAAGGACTGCAAAATAAGTTTTAATAAAATTTTAGGAGTTCATGTAATTGATTAGGAGCTTTCAAAACAATTATATTGCAAAACCTCAATTTTGGTACTTTTTACTCAATTTAATTCCAACGGGTCCATTGAAAGGCCCATTTCGACCCGCTCGTCCGAAACCTCTACAAAAAGGACTGCAAAATAAGTTTTAATCAAATTTTAGGAGTTCATGTAATTGATTAGGTTCTTTTCAACACAATTATATTGCAAAACCTCAATTTTTTTACTTTTTACTCAATTTAATTCCAACGGGTCCATTGAAAGGTCCATTTAGACCTGCTTGTCCGAAACCTCTACAAAAAAGGACCGGAAAACAAGTTTTAATCAAATTTTAGGAGTTCAAATAATTGATTAGGAGCTTTTCAACACAATTATATTGCAAAAGCTAAATTTCTGTACTTTTTACGCAGTTAAAATTCCAACGGGTCCATTGTAATGCCCATTTAGACCTGCTCGTCCGAAACGTATCAAAAAGGACTGCAAAAAAGGTTTTAATCAAATTTTAGGAGTATATGTAATTGATTAGGAGCTTTTCAACACAATTATATTTCAAAACCTCAATTTTATACTTTTTACTTAGTTAAAATTTCAACGGGTCCATTGAAAGGCCGATTTAGACCCGCTCGTCCGAAACCTCTACAAAAAGGAACGCAAAAATGTTTTATTCAAATATTAGGAGTTCAAATAATTGATTAGGAGCTTTTCAACACATTTATTCTGCAAAACCTCAATTTAAGTACTTTTTACTCAGTTAAAATTCTAACGGGTCCATTGAAAGGCCCATTTAGACCTGCTCGTCCGAAACCTCGACAAAAAGGACTGCAAAATAGTTTTAATCAAATTTTAGGATTTCAAATAATTTATTAGGAACTTTTCAACACAATTATATTGAAAAACCTCAATTTTATACTTTTTACTCAGTTAAAATTCAAACGGGTCCATTGAAAGACCCATTTAGACTAGCTCGTCCGAAACCTCTACAAAAAGGACCGCAAAAATATTTTATTCAAATATTAGGAGTTCAAATAATTGATTAGGAGCTTGTCAACACAATTACATTGCGAAACCTCAATTTCTGTACTTTTTACTCTGTTAAAATACCAACGGGTCCATTGAAAGGCCCATTTCGACCCGCTCGTCCGAAACCTCTACAAAAAGGACTGCAAAATAAGTTTTAATCAAATTTTAGGAGTTCATGTAATTGATTAGGAGCTTTTCAAAACAATTATATTACAAAACCTCAATTTTTGTACTTTTTACTCAATTTAATTCCAACGGGTCCATTGAAAGGCCCATTTAGACCTGCTCGTCCGAAACCTCTACAAAAAAGGACCGCAAAAGAAGTTTTAATCAAATTTTAGGAGTTCAAATAATTGATTAGGAGCTTTTCAACACAATTATATTGCAAAAGCTAAATTTCTGTACTTTTTACTCAGTTAAAATTCCAACGGGTCCATTGAAAGGCCCATTTAGACCTACTCGTCCGAAACCTCTACAAAAAAGGACCGCAAAACAAGTTTTAATAAAATTTTAGGAGTTCAAATAATTGATTAGGAGCTTTTCAACACAACTATATTGCAAAAGCTAAATTTCTGTACTTTTTACTCAGTTAAAATCCCAACGGGTCCATTGTAAGGCCCATTTAGACATGCTCGTCCGAAACGTATCAAAAAAGACTGCAAAAAAGGTTTTAATCAAAATTTAGGAGTTTATGTAATTGATTAGGAGCTTTTCAACACAATTATATTGCAAAACCTCAATTTTATACTTTTTACTCAGTTAAAATTTCAACGGGTCCATTGAAAGGCCCATTTAGACCTGCTCGTCCGAAACCTCTACAAAAAGGTTCGCAAAAATGTTTTATTCAAATATTAGGAGTTCAAATAATTGATTAGGAGCTTTTCAACACAATTATAATGCGAAACCTCAATTTCTGTACTTTTTACTCAGTTAAAATTCCAACGGGTCCATTGAAAGACCCATTTAGACTTGCTCGTCCGAAACCTCTACAAAAAGGACCGCAAAAATATTTTATTCAAATATTAGGAGTTCAAATAATTGATTAGGAGCTTGTCAACACAATTACATTGCGAAACCTCAATTTCTGTACTTTTTACTCTGTTAAAATACCAACGGGTCCATTGAAAGGCCCATTTCGACCCGCTCGTCCGAAACCTCTACAAAAAGGACTGCAAAATAAGTTTTAATCAAATTTTAGGAGTTCATGTAATTGATTAGGAGCTTTTCAAAACAATTATATTACAAAACCTCAATTTTTGTACTTTTTACTCAATTTAATTCCAACGGGTCCATTGAAAGGCCCATTTAGACCTGCTCGTCCGAAACCTCTACAAAAAAGGACCGCAAAAGAAGTTTTAATCAAATTTTAGGAGTTCAAATAATTGATTAGGAGCTTTTCAACACAATTATATTGCGAAAGCTAAATTTCTGTACTTTTTACTCAGTTAAAATTCCAACGGGTCCATTGAAAGGCCCATTTAGACCTACTCGTCCGAAACCTCTACAAAAAAGGACCGCAAAACAAGTTTTAATAAAATTTTAGGAGTTCAAATAATTGATTAGGAGCTTTTCAACACAATTATATTGCAAAAGCTAAATTTCTGTACTTTTTACTCAGTTAAAATCCCAACGGGTCCATTGTAAGGCCCATTTAGACATGCTCGTCCGAAACGTATCAAAAAAGACTGCAAAAAAGGTTTTAATCAAAATTTAGGAGTTTATGTAATTGATTAGGAGCTTTTCAAGACAATTATATTGCAAAACCTCAATTTTATACTTTTTACTCAGTTAAAATTTCAACGGGTCCATTGAAAGGCCCATTTAGACCCGCTCGTCCGAAACCTCTACAAAAAGGACCTCAAAAATGTTTTATTCAAATATTAGGAGTTCAAATAATTGATTAGGAGCTTTTCAACACAATTATAATGCAAAACCTCAATTTCTGTACTTTTTACTCAGTGAAAATTCCAACGGGTCCATTGAAAGGCCCATTTAGACCTGCTCGTCCGAAACCTCTACAAAAAGGACCGCAAAAATGTTTTATTCAAATATTAGGAGTTCAAATAATTGATTAGGAGCTTTTCAACACAATTATATTGCGAAACCTCAATTTCTGTACTTTTTACTCAGTTAAAATACCAACAGGTCCATTGAAAGGCCCATTTCGACCCGCTCGTCCGAAACCTCTACAAAAAGGACTGCAAAATAAGTTTTAATCAAATTTTAGGAGTTCATGTAATTGATTAGGATCTTTTCAACACAATTATATTGCAAAACCTCAATTTTTGTACTTTTTACTCAATTTAATTCCAACGGTTCCATTGAAAGGCCCATTTAGACATGCTCGTCCGAAACCTCTACAAAAAAGGACCGCAAAACAAGTTTTAATCAAATTTTAGGAGTTCAAATAATTGATTAGGAGCTTTTCAACAGAATTATATTGCAAAAGCTAAATTTCTGTACTTTTTACTCAGTTAAAATTCCAATGGGTCCATTGTAAGGCCCATTTAGACCTGCTCGTCCGAAACGTATCAAAAAGGACTGCAAAAAAGGTTTTAATCAAATTTTAGGAGTTTATGTAATTGATTAGGAGCTTTTCAACACAATTATATTTCAAAACCTCAATTTTATACTTTTTACTCAGTTAAAATTTCAACGGGTCCATTGAAAGGCCCATTTAGACCCGCTCGTCCGAATCCTCTACAAAAAGGACCGTAAAAATGTTTTATTCAAATATTAGGAGTTCAAATAATTGATTAGGAGCTTTTCAACACATTTATACTGCAAAACCTCAATTTCTGTACTTTTTACTCAGTTAAAATTCTAACGGGTCACGGGTAACGGGTGGGATGGCTCTCAATTCTCTCTCAACTTTTTCGGGTTTTCTTTTTTGCATTTTGCTTGCTCCTCTTTTTCCGGTGGATTTCCTCTCTCTTACACCGGTTCCCCTTCCCCTCACGGCTCTCTTTCTTCTGCTGCTTTTGCAAGTATTCAACCAGATAAGATTTCCCTTGGATTTCGGGAAGAGCAATCGTCAAGCCATCCCATACCAACCGGTTTTATCTTTTGTTTTTTATTATTGTTTATCTATTATTTTTTGTTATCAGTGTATATTATTAACTCTCTGTTTTCTTCATTTTCATGTCTGCCGTGCAAGTCTGGGATTTTCACTCACCATTTCCTTCCATTTCAATTTGTTTTGTTTAGATCTGGAAGTTTCCCATCGGAAATCACCAGATCTGTTCGGTAAGTTTTTCCCCTTTTATTTTTCATTATCCTATCCTATACCTTTCATCTATTCTCTAATCCATTTTTTTGTTTTTCTGATGGTTTTCCCGGTTGCAATCCTCCATCTTTTCCTCACCATCGGCAAGAACCATCGAACAAATAGACTCTTTTTCCGATTGGATCCTTGGTTTATCGCTAGATCCGGCACCATTTCTCTAAATCTGACTAAATCCGAGTGGCTCCTAAACCTTTTATTTGTCTTGGATTTTTTCAATATTCTTTCATTTTGGGTTCTTTTGGATCTTTTCTTTTTATCTGTTTCATATAATCTAAATTTTTTTCCATATTTTTGCAGATCTATATCTTTTCGCATACCCAAATCGGAGTCGGGAGTGGCTCTGTCTATCAACGACGGTTGGTCTAACCCATTTTTTCATTTTCCGACGATGGTTGCTTCAAACTTTCTGTCGGATTTGGAGACCATCTACCATCGACTCTTTAAGGGCTTCTTCAAACCGATCTTTCTTCTAGGGTTTTCTTCCCCTTATTTCTCATTTATTTTATCATCATTTTTCCCATATTTTATTTTTTCTCCTATCATGTGGTCTTAGGTATTCCAGAAGCCTCTCTTCCGTTTTTCCGACTGTCGCAAAGCCATCCCCCTCTCTTTGTGTTCTGGTGGTGGTTAACAGCGGCGTACCAAAGACGGCTAGGGTTTTCTCCCTTTTTATTTTTTATCTTTCTTAATTCTTTTAATATTCTGATAATAATCCTGATTTGTTATCTTTTTCAGATATGCCTAAATCTCCTTCTCAGAAGATATGCCCCTTTGGCCAGATTCCGGCTCTTCTCATCGTATGTCTTCCTGATGTTATTAAACTCCCTATGTTTCTTTCCTAAGTTCTTTTTCCTTTTCATGTTTTTTACCTCAAAAGCTTGCTGGTTACATATGTTAGTATTAATTTCATTTTCTCTAATCTACTGGCCTGTAATCTCTGTCTTGCTTTTACTTTCTATCAATGTTCAGTCTGTGATGAACCCTTACATTTTTATGCCTTTAATAAGACTAGGTTCTCTGTGGATTATATCTTTATACTTTTACTTTATTTATATAATTCTACATCAAGCCCTCATAGGGAATCAACTACAAGCCCAATTTATGGGATCTTCCAATTTAGCCTATTTCTGCAATATTCAATATCTTCTCTTCATTTCTAAGTCACTGCCTTTACTTGTTTATCAACGCTTGGTACGGAAATATCCAGGTTGCAATATAATGTATATTCATTCTTCCTGGTTAATATTCTTGCACTTCACTTACATTCAGCTATGTCACATAAGGATTGTACACCTCACTTCTTATCTAGTTAATTTTTTCACCCCTCCGTATCTGTTTCCTCACCTACCTGTGATGTATGCTGCAACTTTTCTCTTTCAGACTTTATCTATAAGTTTCTTTATCTTGTCTTTATATACTTCTAAGATCAATGTTTTGATTACACATACTAAGATCCCCACTTCCCTAAACATTATATTATATTACTTTATGAATATTAAGGGTAGTGCATATCTAGATACTACATTTTTCATTTTAACCAATCACTTCTCAACTTTGTTATCAATACCCTCTTTCCAGCTTAAATTTTATTTACTGATTGTAAATTCTAAATGTATTAGTACGAACTATCTCAATTACTTAGCCATCAAATCTTACTTAATCTATATTTTCCTATTATATACTTCTTTAGTCAATTTCATCTTCACAAATATTATATCCCTGCTGTATTGTATGCACTCTAATATCATCTTTATCATGCAGCTCTTCAGTTACTTCAACAATCCTTGGTGGCCCATCCAACGCCTAAGTTATTATGTAATTTTTTTAAGTTTATTTATTTTATGTTTATTTCAATTCTCCCCCATCATTTATTTGCTCATTTGGTCTGTATCTAATTTCTCTGCCCCGCTTCTCTCTCTCTCCCTGGGTCTGTAATTTTATTTTCCTGTTTCCCTCTTGCTTTTTCATTCTCTGTGGCTTTTATATGATTGCTTTTTTTTATTAGATGCATGTTTCTAGGGTTTTTACCTTTTTCTAGATGTGTAAATCTAGGCCTGCTCTCTATTTTTAGATGTATGTACATAGGTTATTACACTGCTTTATCTGTTACCTTCCTCGTTTATCAGTTTCTTGTATGTTACTTCCTTTGCTCTAAATTATGCTTCTTCAATATCATTCACTGCGCTTCCCTCTACACCTTTCTAGGTGAATTCTCTCGAGCCCTTTCAAGGGATTTTAAATCTACCCTACCTATTAGGGATACTATAACAGTTTTATCCTCTCATTCACTTTACCTATTTTATAAGTCATACATATTCCTTAATTGCGAAGCTTTTACCCCCTGGTTTTTACCAAATGCAATACTCAAGGCCTCAACATTTAATTTCATCTTCTCAATTATTATTACCAATTACTTTTATCAAATTTCCTTTCTAATAACAGTTTTATTTACCATTATTTATATTTATAACTCCCCGCCTTTATACCGGTTTTACTACTATCTTAAATTTTATAAATTATTTGAATGCCATTTATTACAATCTATTTATCTTCAAAAAGCATTTACCTTAATCTTTGCCTCTTCTTCCGTTACGTCTATATTACTAAATTTTTTATTTTGCTGTATAACAACACACTATTTTCCTTCACCTATCCAAACAATAAATACATATTCTAAAAAAATATCTAGTCATACTTCTACAATAATAAATTTAAATGTTACCCACATTCTTTTCCCTCAAGATTTTTCTAATTTTTTTACCTCTCTCTTAATATATTCAAATGTTAAAAGTTTTCAAAGTTTTCACTTCACGATTACCCCCCATTTATTGTGCCAGCATATACAAATTTCTAGGAAACCAACTTTAACCCCATTCATCACAGACTATATAAGTCAAACACTACTATTTATTATTAAAATTACCTCCTTTTATTTATTATATTCTCCTATATTACTAAAGATATTACCATCAAAATCTATATTTAATTATGTAATCCTACTACCATTAAGGAAAATAATTAACTCCATTTTCTTCAATTATTTTCCTTTATTTACGCCATTAAAAATTATTCTCTGCTTTAAATACCCGAGTATTAAATGTCTTTCTTTTTTTACCAAAACCTCCTGGATCTTTCTCGTCTCAAACCCCCTTTACAGCCAATACCTTAAAAAAATCTTTTTAACATTACTTTTAAAGTTTAACCACAATTATTATAGAAATAAAAGATACTTCCCTTTAATAATTTATAGACATACATCAATTCAGGTAAGTACCTCAAATAAGCTTCCTCACCATAAAAGTTCTTTCCATCTTTTACAATCTATATTTATTTTCCAAAATATTAATCAATTCACTTTCCATATTTCTTTCCCCTTAGCTATTTTCACTTTCTTTATATACTTGCAGTACTTCTCTACCATCCCACCACAACACCTACCTATCTCGTACTTCTCATACCTTCTAATTCTCTCAATGGCTTCATCCTCCTCCATCCCCCAACTCAACTCGATCAATCTCACCAATGAAGAATCAGAACTGCTGTACACTCCTGACTTCGATTTTATCAAGGAAGATCCCAAGCTCATTGTAATTGGTCATTTTATATCGTCCAAAGTTATCGATATCTCTGCTGTGATCAACGCCTTCGAAGGTATTTGGAAACCTAATGAAGTGGTATCCATCTCAGTGATACAAGACAGTTTTATCAAAATCAAGTTTAAGGAAATCAAGAACTGCTACGAGATCATCAATCGTGGTCCTTGGCTTTATAAGGATGAATGGCTAGCAGTCACTGAATACGATCCAGCCAAATCCTTAAACGACTACAACTTCAACATCATGAGAATCTGGATCCGAATTTTCTCTCTCCCCGACTCACTTTTTGCTGATGTTGATCGTTCCCATCTGGTGGGACATGCTCTAGGATCAATGGTTGGTCAAGTTCTCTGAACGGACACCCGCCAAATCGATGGGAATATGCATGAATTCCTTCGTGTTGAAATCCTGCTCAACATTATAAGGCCTGTCACCCGATTTGTATTCATTGGTTCTGGTGAAAACAAAATTATGTGCCGACTTCAGTATGAAAGGCTCCCAACTCTATGCCCTGGATGTGGTATTATCAGCCACACTCTAGAAAATTGTCCAATCCGCTCATCTCTCGATCTCACCAAGTTACAGTACGGAGAATGGCTCCGTTATCTGCCACCTAGACGTCGCCCAGCTGGTATTCGGGGACGTATCCGCAATGTGGAACCAAATCAGATTCCAATCATCCCTCCAACAAATGGTAACCCCACATTAATATTTACAATATCCACTTTTTTCTTTTGTTTTCTCAATTCCTTTTTTCTATCAATATACCTAACTATAGTTTTAATCACAGTGGCCCCAATGAATATCCCAGCAGCTCCTGCCAATCCTACAGCTCCCCCTAATGAACAGAATAATATGGGTAAAATATTTTATTCTTTCTTTTTCCTTTACGCAAAAATTTATAAGGGGCTAATTACAAGTTTCCTATGCTGCGTAGGCTCTCTAAATGAGGGTGATGCAGCCTCATTTACGGAACAAGCAATTGAAGATGGCCAAAATGCCGACATGACTATTGACGACGATCCCAATGATGCTAAAGCCCCCCCTAATGCTGATTTGAAGCAAAAGGCTCCTCTTGAGCCCCAACCCCTTAACACCATCTATCCCATCCCGGAAGATGGTTCTGATGATGATTGGGAAACCAATGATGATTATGGTGTTCCCAGCCCTACTGCCGAACAAATCAAAAAATTTGACTCTGAATCGAGTAAGCCTTCTAAACCCACTGATACATTATTCAATGACTTTAATCAGTGGTTGCTTAAAACTTACCCAAATGATGCAGCCCCTGCACCTGTTCCTGTTCCAGCACCCGCACCAGCACCTGCACCAACCCAAACTAACCGAGGCATGAAACGCCGCTCCCCAATTCAAGTATCGCCCCCGCCGAAAAAATCCAAACAATCAGGATCTACTCCAAAAGCTGGGATGAGCAGCTCTAAAAACTCTCCGGCGGCGACTGACTCCCAGCCCCGCTGAGCAAAATGAAGATCCTCTGCTGGAACTGTCAGGGCCTTGGACAAGCCCCGACGGTTCAACATCTCCGAGCATATGTCCAACGTACCAACCCTAATATTATCTTTTTATGTGAAACTAAGTTAAATAATGCGGAATGTAACCACTTATGTCTTTCATTAGGTATGTTAGACATTATTTCTATCCCCCCCTCGGAAGGGTGTTCCAGAATTTCTTTATTCGCCGCAAACGATATCAATATAAGTTTAATTTCCTATTCGTTGCGTTATATTCACATTCAAATTACAAAGAATAACTGCACTATGTTTTTCACTGGAATGCATGGATTTTCGGAAACTAGCCAAAAATATAAAACATGGGAATTAATTGATTCATTATACACTTCTACTAAAGATAAACCTTGGCTTATCGGAGGAGATCTCAATGAGATTCTAACAGATTCAGAAAAACAAGGGGGTCCCCGTAGAGCTAGATCCCAAATCAAAAATTTTCGAAATTGTTTAATTTGAAACAACCTATTCGATTGCAAACCAACTTCGGGATGGTTTACATGGACAAAAGTAGGTCCTTTAACCCCGGTAATTCATGAACGACTTGACCGTTTTATTGCTAACTACGCTTGGAAAGATCTCTACCCTGATCATCGTATAACTACGGAATATGTCGCAAAATCCGACCACTGTTTCCTTCTTCTTGAATTTGATAAACCAACTACTACACCCAAAACACAAATCCCCAAAAATTTCAGATTTGAAAGTTGTTGGGCTAATAATAAAGACAACATCCAAACAATCAAAAGGGCATGGGCCGATACCCCCGAAACAGCCATCAATAAAATCAAACCGGTAGGAACATACTTAGATGATTGGCAAAACCAACAACACTTTAAAACAATAGGACGTATTAAATTCCTTACCAAAAAAATTAACAAACTACTCTATCGTCCCTTAATAGCCACAAATAAACAAACTTACTTAAACTATAGAACGGAATTAAATAATCTCTTAACAGAACAAGAAGCTTATTGGGCTCAAAGATCTCGAACTCTTTGGCTATCCCAAGGAGACAAAAATACCAAATTCTTCCATGCCAGAGCTTCTAATCGAAATAAGAAAAATTCAATCATAGGTCTTTATGATGCCAACTCCAATTGGTGCACCTCTGAATCTGAAATAATGGATATCGCTTTGGACTATTTCCAAAACCTGTTTACATCCTCTAATCCCCAATTCTTGGATATTATTCTTGACAAAATCCACCCCTCCATTAATTCTTCAATGAACGACAACCTTCTTAAGCCGTTCACCAGAGAAGAAATTCTACATGCCTTCAAATTTTAGGAGTTCATGTAATTGATTAGGAGCTTTTCAACACAATTATATTGCAAAACCTCAATTTTTTTACTTTTTACTCAATTTAATTCCAACGGGTCCATTGAAAGGTCCATTTAGACCTGCTTGTCCGAAACCTCTACAAAAAAGGACCGCAAAACAAGTTTTAATCAAATTTTAGGAGTTCAAATAATTGATTAGGAGCTTTTCAACACAATTATATTGCAAAAGCTAAATTTCTGTACTTTTTACGCAGTTAAAATTCCAACGGGTCCATTGTAATGCCCATTTAGACCTGCTCGTCCGAAACGTATCAAAAAGGACTGCAAAAAAGGTTTTAATAAAATTTTAGGAGTTTATGTAATTGATTAGGAGCTTTTCAACACAATTATATTGCAATACCTCAATTTTATACTTTTTACTCAGTTAAAATTTCAACGGGTCCATTGAAAGGCCGATTTAGACCCGCTCGTCCGAAACCTCTACAAAAAGGAACGCAAAAATGTTTTATTCAAATATTAGGAGTTCAAATAATTGATTAGGAGCTTTTCAACACATTTATTCTGCAAAACCTCAATTTAAGTACTTTTTACTCAGTTAAAATTCTAACGGGTCCATTGAAAGGCCCATTTAGACCTACTCGTCCGAAACCTCGACAAAAAGGACTGCAAAATAGTTTTAATCAAATTTTAGGATTTCAAATAATTTATTAGGAACTTTTCAACACAATTATATTGAAAAACCTCAATTTTATACTTTTTACTCAGTTAAAATTCAAACGGGCCCAATGAAAGGCCCATTTAGACCTGCTCGTCTGAAACCTCTACAAAAAGGACCGCAAAAATGTTTTATTCAAATATTAGGAGTTCAAATAATTGATTAGGAGCTTTTCAACACAATTATATTGCAAAACCTCAATTTCTGTACTTTTTACTCAGTTAAAATTCCAACGGGACCATTGAAAGACCCATTTAGACTTGCTCGTCCGAAACCTCTACAAAAAGGACCGCAAAAATATTTTATTCAAATATTAGGAGTTCAAATAATTGATTAGGAGCTTGTCAACACAATTATATTGCGAAACCTCAATTTTTGTACTTTTTACTCAGTTAAAATACCAACGGGTCCATTGAAAGGCCCATTTCGACCCGCTCGTCCGAAACCTCTACAAAAAGGACTGCATAATAAGTTTTAATCAAATTTTAGGAGTTCATGTAATTGATTAGGATCTTTTCAACACAATTATATTGCAAAACCTCAATTTTTGTACTTTTACTCAATTTAATTCCAACGGGTCCATTGAAAGGCCCATTTAGACATGCTCGTCCGAAACCTCTACAAAAAAAGGACTGCAAAACAAGTTTTAATCAAATTTTAGGAGTTCAAATAATTGATTAGGAGCTTTTCAACAGAATTATATTGCAAAAGCTAAATTTCTGTACTTTTTACTCAGTTAAAATTCCAACGGGTCCATTGTAAGGCCCATTTAGACCTGCTCGTCCGAAACGTATCAAAAAGGACTGCAAAAAAGGTTTTAATCAAATTTTAGGAGTTTATGTAATTGATTAGGAGCTTTTCAACACAATTATATTTCAAAACCTCAATTTTATACTTTTTACTCAGTTAAAATTTCAACGGGTCCATTGAAAGGCCCATTTAGACCCGCTTGTCCGAAACCTCTACAAAAAGGACCGCAAAAATGTTTTATTCAAATATTAGGAGTTCAAATAATTGATTAGGAGCTTTTCAACACATTTATACTGCAAAACCTCAATTTCTGCACTTTTTACTCAGTTAAAATTCTAACGGGTCCATTGAAAGGCTTATTTAGACCTGCTCGTCCGAAACCTCGACAAAAAGGACTGCAAAATAGTTTTAATCAAATTTTAGGAGTTCAAATAATTTATTAGGAGCTTTTCAACACAATTATATTGAAAAACCTCAATTTTATACTTTTTACTCAGTTAAAATTCAAACGGGTGCCTCTGCCTCTGGGCAAGCAATCAATTTTGATAAGTCTACTATTTTTTACAATCCCCACACTCCTCCTTCTACTCGCCAAGCTATTAATCCCTATCTTCAAGTACGTGAGGTCTCCAACCCTGGCGTTTACCTGGGGGTACCTCTTCTCATTGGTAAAAATAAGACTCTCGCTTTAGGGTTTATACGTGATAAAGTTCATGATAGATTACCCAATTGGGATAAACAGCTTCTTTCCTTCAGTGGTAGGGAAATTTTTATTAAAGCTATTTTACAATCTTTACCCCAATATGTTATGTCCTGTTATTTATTACCCCAAAACATTATTGATGATATGACATCTGCCATTCGACGATATTGGTGGTCTGGGAAATCCAATAAGAAAGGTTGGCATATGCTCCCATGGGATCAGGTATGCTTGCCTAAATCTGTTGGCGGTTTGGGTTTCCGAGATCTCAATAATTTTAACATTGCTCTTCTTGGCAAACAACTTTGGCGCCTTATTTGCGATCCTGATTCCCTCTTGGGACAAATCTATAAATTCAAGTACTTTCCGTCAGGTAATATCCTCAACGCCTCTCGGCCTTTGCGAGGCTCTTTTGCCTGGCAAGGTCTTTATAATGCTATGCAACACCTATTTGGCGGTTTCCTCTACCGACCGGGTATTAATAGTAACATACGCATCCACCATGATAACTGGGGAGGCTCCTCACCTATTCACCTCTATGGGGATTATGAGCTATCAGAGGAAGTACACATTCGTTGTCGAGATTTTATGTTGCGGAACCAAGCTGCCTGGGACCCTGACAAAGTTCGTGCTTACTTTACTGTGGATGATGCCAATACCATTCTTTCTGTTCCTATCATTAACGACACTCGAGATACCATCCTCTGGAATCCCAATGATTCTGGAATCTATTATGTTAGATCTGGCTATCTTTTCTTGCAACGACCCCCTGCGCCTAGACTTCGTCCCCCTCGTTTTTGGAAATATCTTGCCAAACTCAAGGTCTTGCCTAAGGTTAAAACTTTTGGTTGGCGTCTGGGGGTAGAAGCCCTACCTGTTGGGGTTCGCCTTCAGACTTTTGCCCCAGATTCTGGGCCATGCCCCATCTGTAACTCTGGTTCAGAGTCGGTTTTACACGCTCTCCGTGACTGCTTTGGTGCTTCAGAAACCCTCAAACTGATTGGTCTTCCCTCTTCTTTTATCAATAGCTCCGCCTCTACGGGCCTCCAGTGGCTTGAGGAAGGTGCTTCCCTTCTTTCTCCTGATCTTTTTGGCCTCTTCTTAACTACCCTTTGGAATATTTGGAATAGGCGTAACGACTGGATCCATAATAAACACCTTCAACCCCCTTGGCTAATTGCTGTCAACTCTATTAGTCTCCACAAGGACTACTCTAACTCAATTTCTTCATCTACATCATCTATTCCTTTGGCATCTCCTCCTCGATGGAGACAACCCCCTCGTGGGTTTATTAAAGTTAATGTGGATGGAGCTTTTGATCCTTCCACTCGTGCAGCGGCGGTTGGTGTTGTCGCTCGGGATGACACTGGTACGGTTGTTGGTGGTCTGGCTTTTCCGCTTGGCAGCTGTTCCGATGCTATTTCAGCTGAAGGGAGAGGTCTTCTTGCCGGTATTACCTTTGCTCTATCTCAGGGATGGAGGCACTTGATTTTCGAGACAGACTGTGCATCTCTAGCAAACCGGATCAACTCTCTTGGGCCAGATCTTTCTCCTTTGGGGCCTTTGATTTTGCAGGCTCATTCTGCTTTGGAGGATTTTTCTGTAGCACATGTTCAGTTTATTCGCCGTGAGGCTAATTTTGTAGCTCATACGTTGGCTACTCATGCCCTTAGATCCATGTCTTCTTTGTCTCTTGGATCCATTTACCCTGATTGTATAAAAAATCTTGTACTTTGCGAGGTTTAACCTCGTCTTAATAATATATTTTGGGTACTCTTTTCCCCTTCTTAGGTTTCTCCAAGTCTTGTGCTTGGGGATTTTAGTAGGGTTTTTAATGAGGCCCGTTTTCTTCAAAAAAAAAATCAAACGGGCCCATTGAAAGGCCCATTTAGACCTGCTCGTCCGAAACCTCTACAAAAAGGTTCACAAAATAGTTTTAATCAAATTTTAGGAGTTCAAATAATTTATTAGGAGCTTTTCAACACAATTATATTGCAAAACCTCAATTTTATACTTTTTACTCAGTTAAAATTCAAACGGGCCCATTGAAAGGCCCATTTAGACCTGCTCGTCCGAAACCTCTACAAAAAGGTTCGCAAAAATGTTTTATTCAAATATTAGGAGTTAAAATAATTGATTAGGAGCTTTTCAACACAATTATATTGCAAAACCTCAATTGCTGTACTTTTTACTCAGTTAAAATTCCAACGGGTCCATTGAAAGGCCCATTTAGACCTGCTCGTCTGAAACCTCTACAAAAAGGACCGCCAAAATGTTTTATTCAAATATTATGAGTTCAAATAATTGATTAGGAGCTTTTCAACACAATTATATTGTGAAACCTCAATTTCTGTACTTTTTACTCAGTTAAAATACCAACGGGTCCATTGAAATGCCCATTTAGACCTGCTCGTCTGAAACCTCTACAAAAAGGACCGCAAAAATGTTTTATTCAAATATTAGGAGTTCAAATAATTGATTAGGAGCTTTTCAACACAATTATATTACGAAACCTCAATTTCTGTACTTTTTACTCAGTTAAAATTCCAACGGGTCCATTGAAAGACCCATTTAGACTTGCTCGTCCGAAACCTCTACAAAAAGGACCGCAAAAATATTTTATTCAAATATTAGGAGTTCAAATAATTGATTAGGAGCTTGTCAACACAATTACATTGCGAAACCTCAATTTCTGTACTTTTTACTCTGTTAAAATACCAACGGGTCCATTGAAAGGCCCATTTCGACCCGCTCGTCTGAAACCTCTACAAAAAGGACTGCAAAATAAGTTTTAATCAAATTTTAGGAGTTCATGTAATTGATTAGGAGCTTTTCAAAACAATTATATTGAAAAACCTCAATTTTTGTACTTTTTACTCAATTTAATTCCAAGGGGTCCATTGAAAGGCCCATTTAGACCTGCTCGTCCGAAAGTCTACAAAAAAGGACCGCAAAAGAAGTTTTAATCAAATTTTAGGAGTTCAAATAATTGATTAGGAGCTTTTCAACACAATTATATTGCAAAAGCTAAATTTCTGTACTTTTTACTCAGTTAAAATTCCAACGGGTCCATTGTAAGGCCCATTTAGACCTGCTCGTCCGAAACGTATCAAAAAGGACTGCAAAAAAGGTTTTAATCAAATTTTAGGAGTTCAAATAATTGATTAGCAGCTTTTCAACACAATTATATTGCAAAACCTCAATTTTATACTTTTGAGTCAGTTAAAATTTCAACGGGTCAATTGAAAGGCCCATTTAGACCTGCTCATCCGAAACCTCGACAAAAAGGATTGCAAAATAGTTTTAATCAAATTTTAGGTGTTCAAATAATTTATTAGGAGCTTTTCAACACAATTATATTGCCAAACCTCAATTTTATACTTTTTACTCAGTTAAAATTCAAACGGGCCCAATTAAAGGCCCATTTAGACCTGCTCGTCTGAAACCTCTACAAAAAGGACAACAAAAATGATTTATTCAAATATTAGGAGTTTAAATAATTGATTCGGAGCTTTTCAACACAATTATATTATGAAACCTCAATTGCTGTACTTTTTACTCAGTTAAAATTCCAACGGGTCCATTGAAAGGCTCATTTAGACTTGCTCGTCCGAAACCTCTACAAAAAGGACCGCAAAAATGTTTTATTCAAATATTAGGAGTTCAAATAATTGATTAAGAGCTTTTCAACATAATTATATTGCGAAACCTCATTTTCTGTAATTTTTACTCAGTTAAAATACCAACGGGTCCATTGAAAGGCCCATTTCGACCCGCTCGTCCGAAACCTCTAAAAAAAGGACTGCAAAATAAGTTTTAATCAAATTTTAGGAGTTCATGTAATTGATTAGGAGCTTTTCAACACAATTATATTGCAAAACCTCAATTTTTTACTTTTTACTCAATTTAATTCCAACGGGTCCATTGAAAGGCCCATTTAGACCTGCTCGTCCGAAACCTATACAAAAAGGACCGCAAAACAAGTTTTAATCAAATTTTAGGAGTTCAAATAATTGATTAGGAGCTTTTCAACACAATTATATTGCAAAAGCTAAATTTCTATACTTTTTACTCAGTTAAAATTCCAACGTGTCCATTGTAAGGCCCATTTACACCTGCTCGTCCGAAACGTATCAAAAAGGACTGCAAAAAAGGTTTTAATTAAATTTTAGGAGTTCATGTAATTGATTAGGAGCTTTTCAACACAATTATATTGCAAAACCTCAATTTTATACTTTTTACTCAGTTAAAATTTCAACGGGTCCATTGAAAGGCCGATTTAGACCCGCTCGTCCGAAACCTCTACAAAAAGGAACGCAAAAATGTTTTATTCAAATATTAGGAGTTCAAATAATTGATTAGGAGCTTTTCAACACATTTATTCTGCAAAACCTCAATTTAAGTACTTTTTACTCAGTTAAAATTCTAACGGGTCCATTGAAAGGCCCATTTAGACCTACTCGTCCGAAACCTCGAGAAAAAGGACTGCAAAATAGTTTTAATCAAATTTTAGGATTTCAAATAATTTATTAGGAACTTTTCAACACAATTATATTGAAAAACCTCAATTTTATACTTTTTACTCAGTTAAAATTCAAACGGGCCCAATGAAAGGCCCATTTAGACCTGCTCGTCTGAAACCTCTACAAAAAGGACCGCAAAAATGTTTTATTCAAATATTAGGAGTTCAAATAATTGATTAGGAGCTTTTCAACACAATTATATTGCAAAACCTCAATTTCTGTACTTTTTACTCAGTTAAAATTCCAACGGGACCATTGAAAGACCCATTTAGACTTGCTCGTCCGAAACCTCTACAAAAAGGACCGCAAAAATATTTTATTCAAATATTAGGAGTTCAAATAATTGATTAGGAGCTTGTCAACACAATTATATTGCGAAACCTCAATTTTTGTACTTTTTACTCAGTTAAAATACCAACGGGTCCATTGAAAGGCCCATTTCGACCCGCTCGTCCGAAACCTCTACAAAAAGGACTGCATAATAAGTTTTAATCAAATTTTAGGAGTTCATGTAATTGATTAGGATCTTTTCAACACAATTATATTGCAAAACCTCAATTTTTGTACTTTTACTCAATTTAATTCCAACGGGTCCATTGAAAGGCCCATTTAGACATGCTCGTCCGAAACCTCTACAAAAAAAGGACTGCAAAACAAGTTTTAATCAAATTTTAGGAGTTCAAATAATTGATTAGGAGCTTTTCAACAGAATTATATTGCAAAAGCTAAATTTCTGTACTTTTTACTCAGTTAAAATTCCAACGGGTCCATTGTAAGGCCCATTTAGACCTGCTCGTCCGAAACGTATCAAAAAGGACTGCAAAAAAGGTTTTAATCAAATTTTAGGAGTTTATGTAATTGATTAGGAGCTTTTCAACACAATTATATTTCAAAACCTCAATTTTATACTTTTTACTCAGTTAAAATTTCAACGGGTCCATTGAAAGGCCCATTTAGACCCGCTTGTCCGAAACCTCTACAAAAAGGACCGCAAAAATGTTTTATTCAAATATTAGGAGTTCAAATAATTGATTAGGAGCTTTTCAACACATTTATACTGCAAAACCTCAATTTCTGCACTTTTTACTCAGTTAAAATTCTAACGGGTCCATTGAAAGGCTTATTTAGACCTGCTCGTCCGAAACCTCGACAAAAAGGACTGCAAAATAGTTTTAATCAAATTTTAGGAGTTCAAATAATTTATTAGGAGCTTTTCAACACAATTATATTAAAAAACCTCAATTTTATACTTTTTACTCAGTTAAAATTCAAACGGGTGCCTCTGCCTCTGGGCAAGCAATCAATTTTGATAAGTCTACTATTTTTTACAATCCCCACACTCCTCCTTCTACTCGCCAAGCTATTAATCCCTATCTTCAAGTACGTGAGGTCTCCAACCCTGGCGTTTACCTGGGGGTACCTCTTCTCATTGGTAAAAATAAGACTCTCGCTTTAGGGTTTATACGTGATAAAGTTCATGATAGATTACCCAATTGGGATAAACAGCTTCTTTCCTTCAGTGGTAGGGAAATTTTTATTAAAGCTATTTTACAATCTTTACCCCAATATGTTATGTCCTGTTATTTATTACCCCAAAACATTATTGATGATATGACATCTGCCATTCGACGATATTGGTGGTCTGGGAAATCCAATAAGAAAGGTTGGCATATGCTCCCATGGGATCAGGTATGCTTGCCTAAATCTGTTGGCGGTTTGGGTTTCCGAGATCTCAATAATTTTAACATTGCTCTTCTTGGCAAACAACTTTGGCGCCTTATTTGCGATCCTGATTCCCTCTTGGGACAAATCTATAAATTCAAGTACTTTCCGTCAGGTAATATCCTCAACGCCTCTCGGCCTTTGCGAGGCTCTTTTGCCTGGCAAGGTCTTTATAATGCTATGCAACACCTATTTGGCGGTTTCCTCTACCGACCGGGTATTAATAGTAACATACGCATCCACCATGATAACTGGGGAGGCTCCTCACCTATTCACCTCTATGGGGATTATGAGCTATCAGAGGAAGTACACATTCGTTGTCGAGATTTTATGTTGCGGAACCAAGCTGCCTGGGACCCTGACAAAGTTCGTGCTTACTTTACTGTGGATGATGCCAATACCATTCTTTCTGTTCCTATCATTAACGACACTCGAGATACCATCCTCTGGAATCCCAATGATTCTGGAATCTATTATGTTAGATCTGGCTATCTTTTCTTGCAACGACCCCCTGCGCCTAGACTTCGTCCCCCTCGTTTTTGGAAATATCTTGCCAAACTCAAGGTCTTGCCTAAGGTTAAAACTTTTGGTTGGCGTCTGGGGGTAGAAGCCCTACCTGTTGGGGTTCGCCTTCAGACTTTTGCCCCAGATTCTGGGCCATGCCCCATCTGTAACTCTGGTTCAGAGTCGGTTTTACACGCTCTCCGTGACTGCTTTGGTGCTTCAGAAACCCTCAAACTGATTGGTCTTCCCTCTTCTTTTATCAATAGCTCCGCCTCTACGGGCCTCCAGTGGCTTGAGGAAGGTGTTTCCCTTCTTTCTCCTGATCTTTTTGGCCTCTTCTTAACTACCCTTTGGAATATTTGGAATAGGCGTAACGACTGGATCCATAATAAACACCTTCAACCCCCTTGGCTAATTGCTGTCAACTCTATTAGTCTCCACAAGGACTACTCTAACTCAATTTCTTCATCTACATCATCTATTCCTTTGGCATCTCCTCCTCGATGGAGACAACCCCCTCGTGGGTTTATTAAAGTTAATGTGGATGGAGCTTTTGATCCTTCCACTCGTGCAGCGGCGGTTGGTGTTGTCGCTCGGGATGACACTGGTACGGTTGTTGGTGGTCTGGCTTTTCCGCTTGGCAGCTGTTCCGATGCTATTTCAGCTGAAGGGAGAGGTCTTCTTGCCGGTATTACCTTTGCTCTATCTCAGGGATGGAGGCACTTGATTTTCGAGACAGACTGTGCATCTCTAGCAAACCGGATCAACTCTCTTGGGCCAGATCTTTCTCCTTTGGGGCCTTTGATTTTGCAGGCTCATTCTGCTTTGGAGGATTTTTCTGTAGCACATGTTCAGTTTATTCGCCGTGAGGCTAATTTTGTAGCTCATACGTTGGCTACTCATGCCCTTAGATCCATGTCTTCTTTGTCTCTTGGATCCATTTACCCTGATTGTATAAAAAATCTTGTACTTTGCGAGGTTTAACCTCGTCTTAATAATATATTTTGGGTACTCTTTTCCCCTTCTTAGGTTTCTCCAAGTCTTGTGCTTGGGGATTTTAGTAGGGTTTTTAATGAGGCCCGCTTTCTTCAAAAAAAAATCAAACGGGCCCATTGAAAGGCCCATTTCGACCTGCTCGTCCGAAACCTCTACAAAAAGGTTCACAAAATAGTTTTAATCAAATTTTAGGAGTTCAAATAATTTATTAGGAGCTTTTCAACACAATTATATTGCAAAACCTCAATTTTATACTTTTTACTCAGTTAAAATTCAAACGGGCCCATTGAAAGGCCCATTTAGACCTGCTCGTCCGAAACCTCTACAAAAAGGTTCGCAAAAATGTTTTATTCAAATATTAGGAGTTAAAATAATTGATTAGGAGCTTTTCAACACAATTATATTGCAAAACCTCAATTGCTGTACTTTTTACTCAGTTAAAATTCCAACGGGTCCATTGAAAGGCCCATTTAGACCTGCTCGTCTGAAACCTCTACAAAAAGGACCGCCAAAATGTTTTATTCAAATATTATGAGTTCAAATAATTGATTAGGAGCTTTTCAACACAATTATATTGTGAAACCTCAATTTCTGTACTTTTTACTCAGTTAAAATACCAACGGGTCCATTGAAATGCCCATTTAGACCTGCTCGTCTGAAACCTCTACAAAAAGGACCGCAAAAATGTTTTATTCAAATATTAGGAGTTCAAATAATTGATTAGGAGCTTTTCAACACAATTATATTACGAAACCTCAATTTCTGTACTTTTTACTCAGTTAAAATTCCAACGGGTCCATTGAAAGACCCATTTAGACTTGCTCGTCCGAAACCTCTACAAAAAGGACCGCAAAAATATTTTATTCAAATATTAGGAGTTCAAATAATTGATTAGGAGCTTGTCAACACAATTACATTGCGAAACCTCAATTTCTGTACTTTTTACTCTGTTAAAATACCAACGGGTCCATTGAAAGGCCCATTTCGACCCGCTCGTCTGAAACCTCTACAAAAAGGACTGCAAAATAAGTTTTAATCAAATTTTAGGAGTTCATGTAATTGATTAGGAGCTTTTCAAAACAATTATATTGAAAAACCTCAATTTTTGTACTTTTTACTCAATTTAATTCCAAGGGGTCCATTGAAAGGCCCATTTAGACCTGCTCGTCCGAAAGTCTACAAAAAAGGACCGCAAAAGAAGTTTTAATCAAATTTTAGGAGTTCAAATAATTGATTAGGAGCTTTTCAACACAATTATATTGCAAAAGCTAAATTTCTGTACTTTTTACTCAGTTAAAATTCCAACGGGTCCATTGTAAGGCCCATTTAGACCTGCTCGTCCGAAACGTATCAAAAAGGACTGCAAAAAAGGTTTTAATCAAATTTTAGGAGTTCAAATAATTGATTAGCAGCTTTTCAACACAATTATATTGCAAAACCTCAATTTTATACTTTTGAGTCAGTTAAAATTTCAACGGGTCAATTGAAAGGCCCATTTAGACCTGCTCATCCGAAACCTCGACAAAAAGGATTGCAAAATAGTTTTAATCAAATTTTAGGAGTTCAAATAATTTATTAGGAGCTTTTCAACACAATTATATTGCCAAACCTCAATTTTATACTTTTTACTCAGTTAAAATTCAAACGGGCCCAATTAAAGGCCCATTTAGACCTGCTCGTCTGAAACCTCTACAAAAAGGACAACAAAAATGTTTTATTCAAATATTAGGAGTTTAAATAATTGATTCGGAGCTTTTCAACACAATTATATTATGAAACCTCAATTGCTGTACTTTTTACTCAGTTAAAATTCCAACGGGTCCATTGAAAGGCTCATTTAGACTTGCTCGTCCGAAACCTCTACAAAAAGGACCGCAAAAATGTTTTATTCAAATATTAGGAGTTCAAATAATTGATTAAGAGCTTTTCAACATAATTATATTGCGAAACCTCATTTTCTGTAATTTTTACTAAGTTAAAATACCAACGGGTCCATTGAAAGGCCCATTTCGACCCGCTCGTCCGAAACCTCTAAAAAAAGGACTGCAAAATAAGTTTTAATCAAATTTTAGGAGTTCATGTAATTGATTAGGAGCTTTTCAACACAATTATATTGCAAAACCTCAATTTTTTACTTTTTACTCAATTTAATTCCAACGGGTCCATTGAAAGGCCCATTTAGACCTGCTAGTCCGAAACCTATACAAAAAGGACCGCAAAACAAGTTTTAATCAAATTTTAGGAGTTCAAATAATTGATTAGGAGCTTTTCAACACAATTATATTGCAAAAGCTAAATTTCTATACTTTTTACTCAGTTAAAATTCCAACGTGTCCATTGTAAGGCCCATTTACACCTGCTCGTCCGAAACGTATCAAAAAGGACTGCAAAAAAGGTTTTAATCAAATTTTAGGAGTTCATGTAATTGATTAGGAGCTTTTCAACACAATTATATTGCAAAACCTCAATTTTATACTTTTTACTCAGTTAAAATTTTAACGGGTCCATTGAAAGGCCCATTTAGACTCGTTCGTCCGAAACCTCTACAAAAAGGACCGCAAAAATGTTTTATTCAAATATTAGGAGTTCAAATAATTGATTAGGAGCTTTTCAACACATTTATACTGCAAAACCTCAATTTCTGTACTTTTTACTCAGTTAAAATTCTAACGGGTCCATTGAAAGGCCCATTTAGACCTACTCGTCCGAAACCTCTACAAATAAGTACCGCAAAACAAGTTTTAATCAAATTTTAGGAGTTCAAATAATTGATTAGGAACTTTTCAACACAATTATATTGCAAAAGCTAAATTTTTGTACTTTTTACTCAATTTAATTCCAACGGGTCCATTGAAAGGCCCATTTAGACCTGCTCGTCCGAAACCTCTACAAAAAAGGACCGCAAAACAAGTTTTAATAAAATTTTAGGAGTTCAAATAATTGATTAGGAGCTTTTCAACACAATTATATTGCAAAAGCTAAATTTCTGTACTTTTTACTCAGTTAAAATCCCAACGGGTCCATTGTAAGGCCCATTTAGACATGCTCGTCCGAAACGTATCAAAAAAGATTGCAAAAAAGGTTTTAATCAAATTCTAGGAGTTTATGTAATTGATTAGGAGCTTTTCAACACAATTATATTGCAAAACCTCAATTTTATACTTTTTACTCAGTTAAAATTTCAACGGGTCCATTGAAAGGCCCATTTAGACCCGCTCGTCTGAAACCTCTACAAAAAGGACCGCAAAAATGTTTTATTCAAATATTAGGAGTTCAAATAATTGATTAGGAGCTTTTCAACACAATTATAATGCAAAACCTCAATTTCTATACTTTTTACTCAGTGAAAATTCCAACGGGTCCATTGAAAGGCCCATTTAGACCTGCTCGTCCGAAACCTCTACAAAAAGGACCGCAAAAATGTTTTATTCAAATATTAGGAGTTCAAATAATTGATTAGGAGCTTGTCAACACAATTATATTTCGAAACCCCAATTTATGTACTTTTTACTCAGTTAAAATACCAACGGGTCCATTGAAAGGCCCATTTCGACCCGCTCGTCCGAAACCTCTACAAAAAGGACTGCAAAATAAGTTTTAATCAAATTTTAGGAGTTCATGTAATTGATTAGGATCTTTTCAACACAATTATATTGCAAAACCTCAATTTTTTTTACTTTTTACTCAATTTAATTCCAACGGGTCCATTGAATGGCCCATTTAGACATGCTCGTCGGAAACCTCTACAAAAAAGGACCGCAAAACAAGTTTTAATCAAATTTTAAGAGTTCAAATAATTGATTAGGAGCTTTTCAACAGAATTATATTGCAAAAGCTAAATTTCTGTACTTTTTACTCAGTTAAAATTCCAACGGGTCCATTATAAGGCCCATTTAGACCTGCTCGTCCGAAACGTATCAAAAAGGACTGCAAAAAAGGTTTTAATCAAATTTTAGGAGTTTATGTAATTGATTAGGAGCTTTTCAACACAATTATATTTCAAAACCTCAATTTTATACTTTTTACTCATTTAAAATTCCAACGGGCCCATTGAAAGGCCCATTTAGACCTGCTCGTCTGAAACCTCTACAAAAAGGACCGCAAAAATGTTTTATTCAAATATTAGGAGTTCAAGTAATTGATTAGGAGCTTTTCAACACAATTATATTGCGAAACCTCAATTTCTGTACTTTTTACTCAGTTAAAATACCAACGGGTCCATTGAAAGGCCCATTTCGACCCGCTCGTCCAAAACCTCTACAAAAAGGACTGCAAAATATGTTTTATTCAAATATTAGGAGTTCAAATAATTGATTAGGAGCTTTTCAACACAATTATATTGCGAAACCTCAATTTCTGTACTTTTTACTCAATTAAAATACCAACGGGTCCATTGAAAGGCCCATTTCGACCCGCTCGTCCAAAACCTCTACAAAAAGGACTGCAAAATAAGTTTTAATCAAATTTTAGGAGTTCATGTAATTGATTAGGAGCTTTTCAACACAATTATATTGCAAAACCTCAATTTATGTACTTTTTACTCAGTTAAAATTCCAACGGGTCCATTAAAAGGCCCATTTAGACCTGCTCGTCCGAAACCTCTACAAAAAGGACCGCAAAAATGTTTTATTCAAATATTAGGAGTTCAAATAATTGATTAGGAGCTTTTCAACACAATTATATTGCGAAACCTTAATTTATGTACTTTTTACTCAGTTAAAATACCAACGGGTCCATTGAAAGGCCCATTTCGACCCAATCGTCCTAAACCTCTACAAATAATTGATTGGGAGCTTTTCAACACAATTATATTGCAAAAGCTAAATTTCTGTACTTTTTACTCAGTTAAAATTCCAACGGGTCCATTGTAAGGCCCATTTATACATGCTCGTCCGAAACGTATCAAAAAAGACTGCAAAAAAGGTTTTAATCAAATTTTAGGAGTTTATGTAATTGATTAGGAGCTTTGCAACACAATTATATTGCAAAACCTCAATTTTATACTTTTTACTCAGTTAAAATTTCAACGGGTCTATTGAAAGGCCCATTTAGACCCGCTCGTCCGAAACCTCTACAAAAAGGACCGCAAAAATGTTTTATTCAAATATTAGAAGTTCAAATAATTGATTAGGAGCTTTTCAACACATTTATACTACAAAACCTCAATTTATGTACTTTTTACTCAGTTAAAATTCTAACGGGTCCATTGAAAGGCCCATTTAGACCTCCTCGTCAGAAACCTCAACAAAAAGGACTGCAAAATAGTTTTAATCAAATTTTAGGAGTTCAAATAATTGATTAGGAACTTTTCAACACAATTATATTGAAAAACCTCAATTTTATACTTTTTACTCAGTTAAAATTCAAACGGGCCCATTGAAAGGCCCATTTAGACCTGCTCGTCCGAAACATCTACAAAAAGGACCGCAAAAATGTTTTATTCAAATATTAGGAGTTCAAATAATTGATTAGGAGCTTTTCAACACAATTATATTGCGAAACCTCAATTTTTGTACTTTTTACTCAGTTAAAATACCAACGGGTCCTTTGAAAGGCCCATTTCGACCCAATCATCCTAAACCTCTACAAAAAGGACTGCAAAATAAGTTTTGATCAAATTTTAGGAGTTCATGTAATTGATTATGAGCTTTTCAACACAATTATATTGCAAAAGCTAAATTTCTGTACTTTCTACTCAGTTAAATTTCAACGGGTCCATTGTAAGGCCCATTTAGACCTGCTCATACGAAACGTATCAAAAAGGACTGCAAAAAAGGTTTTAATCAAATTTTAGGAGTTTACGTAATTGATTAGGAGCTTTTCAACACTATTATATTGCAAAACCTCAATTTTATACTTTTTACTTAGTTAAAATTTCAATGGGTCCTTTGAAAGGCCCATTTAGACCCGCTCGTCCGAAACCTCTACAAAAAGGACAGCAAAAATGTATTCTTCAAATATTAGGAGTTCAAATAATTGATTAGGAGCTTTTCAACACAATTATATTGCAAAACCTCAATTTTATACTTTTTACTCAGTTAAAATTTCAACGGGTCAATTGAAAGGCCCATTTAGACCCGCTCGTCCGAAACCTCTACAAAAAGGGCCGCAAAAATGTTTTATTCAAATATTAGGAGTTCACATAATTGATTAGGATCTTTTCATCAGATTTATACTGCGAAACCTCAATTTCTGTACTTTTTACTCAGTTAAAATTCTAACGGGTCCATTAAAAGGCCCATTTAGACCTGCTCGTCCGAAACCTCGACAAAAAGGACTACAAAATAGTTTTAATCAAATTTTAGGAGTTCAAATAATTTATTAGAAACTTTTAAACAAAATTATATTGAAAAACCTCAATTTTATACTTTTTACTCAGTTAAAATTCAAAAGGGCGCATTGAAAGGCCCATTTAGACCTGCTCGTCCGAAACCTCTACAAAAAGGTTCGCAAAAATGTTTTATTCAAAAATTAGGAGTTAAAATAATTGATTAGGAGCTTTTCAACACAATTATATTGCAAAACCTCAATTTCTGTACTTTTTACTCCGTTAAAATTCCAACGGGTCCATTGAAAGGCCCATTTAGACCTGCTCGTCCGAAACCTCTACAAAAAGGACCGCAAAAATGTTTTATTCAAATATTAGGAGTTCAAATAATTTATTAGGAGCTTTTCAACACAATTATATTGCGAAACCTCAATTTCTGTACTTTTTACTCAGTTAAAATTCCAACGACTCCATTGAAAGGCCCATTTAGACCTGCTCGTCCGAAACCTCTACAAAAAGGAACGCAAAAATGTTTTATTCAAATGTTAGGAGTTCATGTAATTGATTAGGAGCTTTTCAACACAATTATATTGCAAAACCTCAATTTCTATACTTTTTACTCAGTTAAAATTCCAACAGGTCCATTGAAAGGCCCATTTAGACCTGCTCGTCCGAAACCTCTACAAAAAGGAACGCAAAAATGTTTTATTCAAATGTTAGGAGTTCATGTAATTGATTAGGAGCTTTTCAACACAATTATATTGCAAAACCTCAATTTTTGTACTTTTTACTCAATTTAATTCCAACGGGTCCATTGAAAGGCCCATTTAGACCTGCTCGTCCGAAACCTCTACAAAAAAGGACCGCAAAACAAGTTTTAATCAAATTTTAGGAGTTCAAATAATTGATTAGGAGCTTTTCAACACAATTATATTGCAAAAGCTAAATTTCTGTACTTTTTACTCAGTTAAAATTCCAACGGTTCCATTGTAAGGCCCATTTAGACCTGCTCGTCCGAAACGTATCAAAAAGGACTGCAAAAAAGGTTTTAATCAAATTTTAGGAGTTTATGTAATTGATTAGGAGCTTTTCAACACAATTATATTGCAAAACCTCAATTTTATACTTTTTACTCAGTTAAAATTTCAACGGGTCCATTGAAAGGCCCATTTAGACCCGCTCGTCCGAAACCTCTACAAAAAGGACAGCAAAAATGTTTTCTTCAAATATTAGGAGTTCAAATAATTGATTAGGAGCTTTTCAACACAATTATATTGCAAAACCTCAATTTTATACTTTTTACTCAGTTAAAATTTCAACGGGTCAATTGAAAGGCCCATTTAGACCCGCTCGTCCGAAACCTCTACAAAAAGGACCGCAAAAATGTTTTATTCAAATATTAGGAGTTCACATAATTGATTAGGATCTTTTCATCACATTTATACTGCGAAACCTCAATTTCTGTACTTTTTACTCAGTTAAAATTCTAACGGGTCCATTGAAAGGCCCATTTAGACCTGCTCGTCCGAAACCTCGACAAAAAGGACTGCAAAATAGTTTTAATCAAATTTTAGGAGTTCAAATAATTTATTAGGAACTTTTAAACAAAATTATATTGAAAAACCTCAATTTTATACTTTTTACTCAGTTAAAATTCAAACGGGCCCATTGAAAGGCCCATTTAGACCTGCTCGTCCGAAACCTCTACAAAAAGGTTCGCAAAAATGTTTTATTCAAAAATTAGGAGTTCAAATAATTGATTTGGAGCTTTTCAACACAATTATATTGCAAAACCTCAATTTCTGTACTTTTTACTCCGTTAAAATTCCAACGGGTCCATTGAAAGGCCCATTTAGACCTGCTCGTCTGAAACCTCTACAAAAAGGACCGCAAAAATGTTTTATTCAAATATTAGGAGTTCAAGTAATTGATTAGGAGCTTTTCAACACAATTATATTGCGAAACCTCAATTTCTGTACTTTTGACTCAGTTAAAATACCAACGGGTCCATTGAAAGGCCCATTTCGACCTGCTCGTCCGAAACCTCTACAAAAAGGACTGCAAAAATAAGTTTTAATCAAATTTTAGGAGTTCATGTAATTGATTAGGAGCTTTTCAACACAATTATATTGCAAAACCTCAATTTTTGTACTTTTTACTCAATTTAATTCCAACGGGTCCATTGAAAGGCCCATTTAGACCTGCTCGTCCGAAACCTCTACAAAAAGGACCGCAAAACAAGTTTTAATCAAATTTTAGGAGTTCAAATAATTGATTAGGAGCTTTTCAACACAATTATATTGCAAAAGCTAAATTTCTGTACTTTTTACTCAGTTAAAATTCCAACGGTTCCATTGTAAGGCCCATTTAGACCTGCTCGTCCGAAACGTATCAAAAAGGACTGCAAAAAAGGTTTTAATCAAATTTTAGGAGTTTATGTAATTGATTAGGAGCTTTTCAACACAATTATATTGCAAAACCTCAATTTTATACTTTTTACTTAGTTAAAATTTCAACGGGTCCATTGAAAGGCCCATTTAGACCCGCTCGTCCGAAACCTCTACAAAAAGGACCGCAAAAATGTTTTATTCAAATATTAGGAGTTCAAATAATTGATTAGGAGCTTTTCAACACATTTATACTGCAAAACCTCAATTTCTATACTTTTTACTCAGTTAAAATTCTAACGGGTCCATTGAAAGGCCCATTTAGACCTGCTCGTCCGAAACCTCGACAAAAAGGACTGCAAAATAGTTTTAATTAAATTTTAGGAGTTTAAATAATTTATTAGGAGCTTTTCAACACAATTATATTGCAAAACCTCAATTTTATACTTTTTACTCAGTTAAAATTCAAACGGGCCCATTGAAAGGCCCATTTAGACTTGCTCGTTCGAAACCTCTACAAAAAGGTTCGCAAAAATGTTTTATTCAAATATTAGGTGTTAAAATAATTGATTAGGAGCTTTTCAACACAATTATATTGCAAAACCTCAAATGCTGTACTTTTTACTCAGTTAAAATTCCAACAGGTCCATTGAAAGGCCCATTTAGACCTGCTCGTCCGAAACCTCTACAAAAAGGACCGCAAAAATGTTTTATTCAAATATTAGGAGTTCAAATAATTGATTAGGAGCTTTTCAACACAATTATATTGCGAAACCTCAATTTCTGTACTTTTTACTCAGTTAAAATACCAACGAGTCCATTTGTGACACCCGTGTCTTTGGCCTAGGAGTTAGCCGGGTTGTTGTTCGAGTCAAATAAAAAAAATCAAATTAAAATAAACCGACTTTGAATAATGACCTAATTGAATCTAATTAAGGAGGGAGGGACCAAGGTTGCGATTTACCCATATTTTAAATAAAGCAAGACAACTTTTATGGAAAAGTTGTCATCTTTCTCCTCATTTTCCCCTTTCCTAATTTCAAAACCCTCTCCCCCATTTCAAACTCTTCTAAAACCCTAATTACTATTCCATTGATTTTGCCACTTGATTTCAACACCAAATTAAAAGGTAGTTATATTTTCTTAACCTCCTCTCTATTCTCTACTTGTCTATTGTTGTAAATTTAAAAAATAGTGAGTTTTGGGAATTAGGGTTCATATGGAAATTTGGGGTTTTGATGGGGTTTTTCAATTTGTTTTGAGAAATTGTTTTGGGGTTATGTTTAATCATAATGAAATATGCAACATATCTTAATTTGGTAGATTTTGGATGAATTTTCGTAGTGGGTCTTTAGGGCAAATTTTAGGGTATGAAAACTTGAGTTTTTGAGAGGTTTAGTGTTGGAATTGAAGGGCTGATGGTCTACCTATGTTAGGAGGGTGATTTGGGATGTTTTGGAAGTCATTTGGGTGTTTGGAAATGGGTATTTCAGCCAATGGTTGTTGGAGTCCGAAATTTGGGTTTTTGAGATGTTATGTGGTTTGGGAATTTGAGGAAATTGGGTTGTGTTTTGCAAAGTAGATTGATGGTTGAATTAGCATTGAATTGAGAAGTAATGTATGGGTTTTGTTTGACTAGAAGAAAGAGGAAACATAGAAGAGGCTTTGGGACCGAATCCGGGAAGTTGAAGGTGATTGCTTGCTTGGTCGTTGAGCTTGGAAGCTTAGGTGAGTGGTTAATTGTTTTAACGGTTTTAAATTGGTTGGTTCGAGTATATGGACTAGGTTGGGCTTGGTAGACCCACCTAGAGTTAGGATTAGGGTGGTAGCCTAATCCTAAACTTAATCTAGAGCCCTTGGTTGAACTCATTATATGGTTGTGTATGTCTCGTATAAATTGTGATATGAATGTCTATGTATATTGCTTTATACATGTGGAATGAGATTGGACTTATGATGCTTGAGACATGCATAATGATGATTGTTGGTGAGTACGTGCTAAGCACAAGGTTAATGAAGTGAGTAAATATTAGCACTAGTAAACTTGGATACAAATGATCGATCATTAGGATGTTAGTGTGTACACATGAGTCTAAAGTCGCGCGTGGCCTTGGTGGCGTTGAGTCACCAAGGAGGAGTACGGGTTCGCCCGGAATTGTATTTAAATGTAGTCGGTGATGAGTGGAATCCCATCGACGGGGCGTGAGGATGAGTGGAATCCCCTCCGCGAGACCGGTGATGAGTGAAATCCCACCGTGAGGTAATGTGGTTGTTGGATATGAGTTTCCAACATGTCTATCCGCGTATTCGGGTCTTAACTAGGTGCCAATGTTGTTTGATGTGTATATCAATGTGTTGAGGTTCATGGTTCTTATTGGAATACTTGTTTGTGATTACATGTATCATGGAAATTGAGCTTATGATCATGGCATTGTTATTGTCTTTTGCTCATGCATTCTATCTTGTGGACCTTTGGTATGGTTGTGTTTTACCTTGGCTAGATTGTGCTCGGACCCTGCAATGTTGAGGTTTGTTTTTAGAGCTCACCCTCACTAAGCATCATTGCTTACGCTCTCTTTGTTCAACATTGCAGATCCTTAGTTCGTGGGTTGCTCGGGCAAGTGGAGGGCCTCCAAGTGTGGTTTTTGGCTTGAGTTCATCAAGTATGGATTTTAATGCTAGGCATGTAATAGTTTGAGCAATGGGACGTGTAATGTTTTGTTGGTTGTTGTTGGTTGCTAGGAGCATGTATAGACTCCTTAGTATCTTGTTTTGTATGGTTGTGTTGCCATGGTGAATGTTAATTCATGCCTAATTGCTTACTTGAATGTTAGCCTTATGCCTTAAGAGTTTATACATATGTGTTTGAATGATGCTTGAATGAATGTATGTTTGTGAGGTGTTGCCTAGGATTAGACATGTTTAAATCTTGTTAAAGCATGATAGTAATGTTGGTATGTCTTGGGTTTATTTGGTTTGGGGTTATGATGTGTTTTGGTGATGTTTTGGGGCACCTTTGTGCCTCAAAACAGCAAAATCGAGTCTGCAGATAGGGGGTGTTTCGGAACGGGTCCCCCTGTTCCGGAACGATCCCTGTGTAAATGGCCTGCCGTTTCGAAACGGATGAGGGTCGTTTCGGAACATTTTGGCTACTGGAATTTTGAGAAATTGGCGAGATGAAGTCGTTCCATAACGGGCCTTTGAAGTTTCGAAACGGTCAAATCTCGTTGACCACGAGATATTGACCGTTAAGGTCGTTCCGATACGGGTCTCCCCTATTTCAGAACGGTCACCTTGTGGTTGACCCAGGGCCGTTGACTAAGTCAAGGCGTTTCGGAACACCCTGAGGGCGTTTCGAAACGGCCTGCTGTAATGGAATAAAATGGGTTGTTTATGTCTTGTTTGGTCGGAGAATGTTTCTTTGTTTGTAATCTTCCGCTGTTGTGCTTCACATAGGAATTAAATATGCATCTAGATAAGATTAAAGTTAAAAGAAATTTTCTGGGTCGTTAACCGAGGGGAAGCCTTAACGGGTTTCGCTTCGGTTTTCCCCGTGTGGCTCACTCGGACCGGTCATCCGACCAGACCGGGACGAGGGGGTTACACTTGTTGGTATCAGAGCCTAAGGTTACCGAGACCTTGGGCAGGTAAGTCAGGTAAGTTTAAGTTTTTAAATTGAAATGCACGGTGTTTGCTTGTTTTGCAAGAATGGTTGCTTGTGTGACAAGTATGCTGATTGTTTTATTTTAAAGCATGTGTGTGTGGGTCCTATTGCTACTATTACATTGAAAAAATGATTTTTAGGTGAGGGAACATACTTGGACACTTGGAAGCCTTGCCTTGCTAACCCAACTTGTGTGTTTTGTTGTTGTGGTTGTAGTTAATATCTGTGAGAGCAATGTCTAGACCGAGAGGTAGACCGAGGTTGGTTCGTCAGGAACCACGAGTTGCGGCTCCTGTTGAGCTGGTAGTTGGTGCGGGGGCTCACATAGAAGGACAGGTGGCCGCGGGAGCTGGCGCTCCTCCACCACCTCCACCACCACCACCTCCTCCACCGGGAGTTGGGGGCGAGGATGGAGCCGGAGGAAATGGACCTCAAGGTGGCCAAGGTGGCCAAGGTCCAGCTGGAATTGACATGACTCCGCTAGTGCAAGCAATAGCGGGAGCGTTCCAGGCCGCAGTTGCGGGAGCTCAGGCTACAGCTCAGCCTAGGTGTGATGATGCTAGTTTACCTTTGGAGAGGCTCCGTAGCTTAGGGGCCGAGGAGTTTAGAGGATCTACTCCGGAGAGGTCGGGGTTATGGTTGGAGAAGACAGTTCGTATCTTGGCTCAGATGGGTTGTGCGGGCGCACGTAGATTGGGTTGTGTGATCTTACTGCTTCAGGGTGATGCCTACACCTGGTGGGTCACCATTACTGTCGGGGTTCCAGAGGCCGAGATAGATTGGGATTTCTTTGAGTTTGCTTTCAGAAAGAGGTACTTGGGACCGAGGTACTTGGATGAGAAGAAGCGAGAGTTTATGGCTCTTACTCAGGGGATGCTTCTGTGACTGATTATGAGATCCGCTTTGTTCGCTTGAGTCAGTATGCTCCAGAGTTGGTTCCTACTGAAGTGGAACGCTGCAACCGTTTTCGCTACGGGTTGAATGAAGAGGTTAAGAGGTACACGTTGGCTTCTGACTACTCAGACTTTGATGTATTGGTCGCGAGGGCCAAGGATTTGGAGCATAGTTTGGGTTCAGCCAAACGAGCTAGTGGTTCTAGTTCTGGAAAGAGGCATAACCACTTTGATGGTAGAGATGCTAACAGGCACAGAGGTGGCGGACATCAGTTTGATCAGAGACGTGGCGGTGGCCACCATGGTAGGGGCCATCAGGGCCATAGAGGAGGAGGGCGCTTGCCCGAGTGTGCACAGTGTGGGAGACAGCACACTGGAGAGTGCTGGGGTAACTTCCATGCTTGTTGGAACTGTGGTTCGAGGGACCACTTTAGGAGGGACTGTCCGCGTCAGGCAGCTCAGGCACCGAATATTTCTCAGGCCCTTGCGAGAGGTAATGATTTTCAGAGAGGCCGTGGGCGCGGTCGCGGCTACTTCCAGCCGAGGGCTGGTGCACCTAGGGTAGATGCTCAGAGGAACCTTGCACATGTTGTGGCTGTGCAGCCAGAGGCGAGAGGACCAGCGAGGGTCTATGCTCAGAGAGAGGCCGGGAACGACACCGATGTGATAGCAGGTAATTTCGGGTTACAGTCTATGTCCTTGCTTTCTTTGGTTGATTCGGGTTCTACGCATTCCTACATTTTGAGTAAGCATGCACAGAGGTTAGATATTCTTGTGGAGATCTTAGATGTAGGTATGCATGTTACTAGTTCTTTTGGTGAGACAGTGGTGGTTAGACGTATGTATAGGAGGTGTCCACTGAAGATTCAGGGTCATGTGTTCTCAGTTGATATGATGGAACTTCCCTTTTATGGTTTTGATATTATTTTGGGTATGGACTGGTTGGTTGAGCATCGGGCTAGCATGGACTTTGAGACAAAGAGAATTTCCTTGAAACTTTCCGATGACTACGAGGTAGTGGTAGTGGGCGAGAACATTAAGTTCTTGTCTAATGTGGTGTCAGCTTTAGAGGCTCATAGGTTGATGGACTCTGGATGTGGGGTCTATTTAGCTTACGTTATGAATCCGGATATGAGTGAAGCTAGACCGAAAGATATCAGAACAGTGTGTGACTTTCCAGATGTGTTTCCTGAAGAGTTGCCGGGTTTGCCTCCTGACAGAGATGTTGAGTTTGTGATTGAGACAGTTTCAGGGGTCGAATCTAGTTTCGATAGCTCCGTATCGTATGGCTCCGAAAGAATTGAAAGAATTGAAGAGTCAGTTGCAAGAATTATTAGACCGTTTCGTAGTTGTCTTCATTGATGATATACTTGTGTACTCGAAGATAGAAGAAGAGCATGATGAGCACTTGAGGTTTGTTTTACAGAGATTGATGAGCAATCAGTTGTATGCGAAGCTTAGTAAGTGTGAGTTCTGGATTCGAAAGGTTGTATTTCTTGGCCATGTTGTTTTAGCCGAAGGCATCCGAGTTGATCCATCGAAGATTGAGGCTATTGTTGAGTGGAAACAACCTAAGTCCGTAACCGAGATTAGGAGTTTCCTAGGATTAGCTGGTTACTATAGGAGGTTTGTTGATGGCTTCTCTAGAGTAGCTGCTCCCTTGACTAAATTGTTGCAAAAGGGAGTCAAGTTTGAATGGTCAGATGCAAGACAAAAGGCCTTTGAGAAATTGAAAGAAGCTTTGACAAATGCTCCAGTGTTAGTGCAGCCTGTTTCAGGTAAGGAGTTTGTGATTTACAGTGATGCTTCCTACGTAGGCTTAGGATGTGTTTTGATGCAAGATAGGAGAGTTGTTGCTTATGCTTCTAGACAGTTGAAGATTCATGAGAAGAACTATCCTACTCATGACATAGAGCTAGCCGCAGTTGTATTTGCATTGAAAATTTGGCGTCACTATTTGTATGGTGAGAAGTGTATAGTTTACACCGATCACAAGAGCTTGAAGTACTTGATGACACAGAAAGAGTTGAACTTGAGACAGAGGAGATGGCTAGAGTTGTTAAAAGATTATGATTTGACCATTGAGTACCATCCGGATAAAGCAAACGTAGTAGCCGATGCATTGAGTAGAAAAGTGGCCGTTGAGCTGAGAGCTATGTTTGCTAGATTGAGTGTGTCCGATGATGGTGGTTTGATCACCGAGTTGCAAGTGAAGCCTTCCTTGATTCAGTTGATTAGAGAGAAGCAGTTGCAAGATGCGAGCCTAGTTCCTCATGTTCAAGACATAGCAGAAGGAAGACCGACTGAGTATAGTTTCAGTGGTGAGAGCTTGTTGTGCTTTAGGGATAGAATTGTTGTACCGGAAGATGTTGAGCTGAGACGTCAGATTTTGAGTGAAGCACATTCGAGTCCCTTTTTTATGCATCCGGGTAGTACCAAGATGTACCGAGATCTGAAGAATGATTACTACTGGGTTGGTTTGAAGAGAGATGTAGCCGAGTACGTGAGTCGTTGTATGGTTTTTCAGAGAGTGAAGGCAGAACATCAGGTTCCTTCAGGTTTGCTACAGCCTTTGAAGATTCCGGAATGGAAATGGGAGAGAATCACCATGGATTTTGTATCGGGGTTGCCTTTGTCTCCTTCGAAGAAGAATTCAGTGTGGGTGATTGTTGATAGGTTCACTAAGTGTACTCACTTCTTAGCAGTGAACACTACGGATTCCTTAGACAAGTTGGCAAACTTGTACATTCGTGAGATTGTGAGACTTCATGGAGTTTCGAAGTCTATAGTTTCAGATAGGGATCCTAGATTTACTTCGAGGTTCTGGAGTTGTTTGCATAGTGCTTTGGGTAGTCGTCTGCATTTCAGCACATCTTATCATCCGCAGTCCGATGGGCAGTCAGAGCGAGTGATACAGATTCTAGAGGATATGCTTCGTTGTTGTGTGATTGATTTTCAGGGTTCTTGGGAGAAGCACTTACCGTTAGTTGAGTTTGCTTACAACAACAGTTATCAGTCTAGTATTCAGATGGCACCCTATGAGGCTTTGTATGGTAGACGATGTAGGACTCCGATTTGTTGGGCTGAGACAGGTCAGAGGTTGTTACCCATGCCAGACTTGCTTAAGGGAACCACAGAAAAAGTGAAGTTGATTTGTGACCGTTTGAAAGCAGCTTCCGATCGTCAGAAGTCCTATGCAGATTTGAAGAGGAAAGAGGTTGAGTACTCGGTGGGTGAAAAAGTGTTTCTGAAAGTATCTCCGTGGAAGAAGGTAATGAGATTCGGCCGAAAGGGCAAGTTGAGTCCGAGGTTCATTGGTCCGTATGAGATAGTTGAGCGGATTGGGCCTGTAGCTTATCGGTTGAAGTTACCTTCTGAGTTAGAGAAGATCCATGATGTCTTTCATGTGTCTATGCTTAGGAGATATAGATCAGATCCTTCTCATGTGATGCCGGTTGAGGAGATAGAGTTAAATCCGGATTTGTCTTATAATGAAGAGCCCGTTGAGATACTTGCTTCTGATAGCAAGGTATTGCGTGGCAGGACCATAGAGTTGGTCAAGGTGTTGTGGAGGCATAGAGGCGTGGAAGAGGCCACGTGGGAGAGAAAAGCGGATATGGTTGAGCAGTTTCCGTATCTGTTTCCACCAGGTAATTTCGGGGACGAAATTCCTTAAGAGGGAGAGAGTTGTGACACCCGTGTCTTAGGCCTAGGAGTTAGCCGGGTTGTTGTTCGAGTCAAATAAAAAAAATCAAATTAAAATAAACCGACTTTGAATAATGACCTAATTGAATCTAATTAAGGAGGGAGGGACCAAGGTTGCGATTTACCCATATTTTAAATAAAGCAAGACAACTTTTATGGAAAAGTTGTCATCTTTCTCCTCATTTTCCCCTTTCCTAATTTCAAAACCCTCTCCCCCATTTCAAACTCTCCTAAAACCCTAATTACTATTCCATTGATTTTGCCACTTGATTTCAACACCAAATTAAAAGGTAATTATATTTTCTTAACATCCTCACTATTCTCTACTTGTCTATTGTTGTAAATTTCAAAAATAGTGAGTTTTGGGAATTAGGGTTCATATGGAAATTTGGGGTTTTGATGGGGTTTTTCAATTTGTTTTGAGAAATTGTTTTGGGGTTATGTTTAATCATAATGAAATATGCAACATATCTTAATTTGGTAGATTTTGGATGAATTTTCATAGTGGGTCTTTAGGGCAAATTTTAGGGTATGAAAACTTGAGTTTTTGAGAGGTTTAGTGTTGGAATTGAAGGGCTGATGGTCTACCTATGTTAGGAGGGTTATTTGGGATGTTTTGGAAGTCATTTGGGTGTTTGGAAATGGGTATTTCAGCCAATGGTTGTTGGAGTCCGAAAATTGGGTTTTTGAGATGTTATGTGGTTTGGGAATTTGAGGAAATTGGGTTGTGTTTTGCAAAGTAGATTGATGGTTGAATTAGCATTGAATTGAGAAGTAATGTATGGGTTTTGTTTGACTAGAAGCATGAGGAAACGTAGAAGAGGCTTTGGGACCGAATCCGGGAAGTTGAAGGTGATTGCTTGCTTGGTCGTTGAGCTTGGAAGCTTAGGTGAGTGGTTAATTGTTTTAACGGTTTTAAATTGGTTGGTTCGAGTATATGGACTAGGTTGGGCTTGGTAGACCCACCTAGAGTTAGGATTAGGGTGGTAGCCTAATCTTAAACTTAATCTAGAGCCCTTGGTTGAACTCATTATATGGTTGTGTATGTCTCGTATAAATTGTGATATGAATGTCTATGTATATTGCTTTATACATGTGGAATGAGATTGGACTTATGATGCTTGAGACATGCATAATGATGATTGTTGGTGAGTACGTGCTAAGCACAAGGTTAATGAAGTGAGTAAATATTGGCACTAGTAAACTTGGATACAAATGATCGATCATTAGGATGTTAGTGTGTACACATGAGTCTAAAGTCGCGCCTGGCCTTGGTGGCGTTGAGTCACCAAGGAGGAGTACGGGTTCGCCCGGAATTGTATTTAAATGTAGTCGGTGATGAGTGGAATCCCATCGACGGGGCGTGAGGATGAGTGGAATCCCCTCCGCGAGACCGGTGATGAGTGAAATCCCACCGTGAGGTAATGTGGTTGTTGGATATGAGTTTCCAACATGTCTATCCGCGTATTCGGGTCTTAACTAGGTGCCAATGTTGTTTGATGTGTATATCAATGTGTTGAGGTTCATGGTTCTTATTGGAATACTTGTTTGTGATTACATGTATCATGGAAATTGAGCTTATGATCATGGCATTGTTATTGTCTTTTGCTCATGCATTCTATCTTGTGGACCTTTGGTATGGTTGTGTTTTACCTTGGCTAGATCGTGCTCGGACCCTGCAATGTTGAGGTTTGTTTTTAGAGCTCACCCTCACTAAGCATCATTGCTTACGCTCTCTTTGTTCAACATTGCAGATCCTTAGTTCGTGGGTTGCTCGGGCAAGTGGAGGGCCTCCAAGTGTGGTTTTTGGCTTGAGTTCATCAAGTATGGATTTTAATGCTAGGCATGTAATAGTTTGAGCAATGGGACGTGTAATGTTTTGTTGGTTGTTGTTGGTTGCTAGGAGCATGTATAGACTCCTTAGTATCTTGTTTTGTATGGTTGTGTTGCCATGGTGAATGTTAACTCATGCCTAATTGCTTACTTGAATGTTAGCCTTATGCCTTAAGAGTTTATACATATGTGTTTGAATGATGCTTGAATGAATGTATGTTTGTGAGGTGTTGCCTAGGGTTAGACATGTTTAAATCTTGTTAAAGCATGATAGTAATGTTGGTATGTCTTGGGTTTATTTGGTTTGGGGTTATGATGTGTTTTGGTGATGTTTTGGGGCACCTTTGTGCCTCAAAACAGCAAAATCAAGTCTGCAGACAGGGGGTGTTTCGGAACGGGTCCCCCTGTTCCGGGACGGTCCCTGTGTAAATGGCCTGCCGTTTTGAAACGGATGAGGGTCGTTTCGGAACATTTTGGCTACTGGAATTTTGAGAAATTGGCGAGATGAAGCCGTTCCGAAATGGGCCTTTGAAGTTTCGAAATGGTCAAATCTCGTTGACCACGAGATATTGACCGTCAAGGTCGTTCCGATACGGGTCTCCCCTGTTTCGGAACGGTCACCTTGTGGTTGACCCAGGGCCGTTGACTAAGTCAAGGCGTTTCGGAACACCCTGAGGGCGTTTCGAAACGGCCTGCTGTAATGGAATAAAATGGGTTGTTTATGTCTTGTTTGGTCGGAGAATGTTTCTTTGTTTGTAATCTTCCACTGTTGTGCTTCACATAGGAATTAAATATGCATCTAGATAAGATTAAAGTTAAAAGAAATTTTCTGGGTCGTTAACCGAGGGGAAGCCTTAACGGGTTTCGCTTCGGTTTTCCCCGTGTGGCTCACTCGGACCGGTCATCCGACCAGACCGGGACGAGGGGGTTACACCATTGAAAGGCCCATTTCGACCCGCTCGTCCGAAACCTCTACAAAAAGGACTGCAAAATAAGTTTTAATCAAATTTTAGGAGTTCATTAATTGATTAGGAGCTTTTCAACACAATTATATTGCAAAACCTCAATTTTATACTTTTTACTCAGTTAAAATTCAAACGGGCCCAGTGAAAGGCCCATTTAGACCTGCTCGTCCGAAACCTCTACAAAAAGGTTCGCAAAAATGTTTTATTCAAATATTAGGAGTTAAAATAATTGATTAGGAGCTTTTCAAAACAATTATATTGCAAAACCTCAATTTCTGTACTTTTTACTCAGTTAAAATACCAACGGGTCCATTGAAAGGCCCATTTCGACCCGCTCGTCCGAAACCTCTACAAAAAGGACTGCAAAATAAGTTTTAATCAAATTTTAGGAGTTCATGTAATTGATTAGGAGCTTTTCAAAAAAATTATATTGCAAAACCTCAATTTTTGTACTTTTTACTCAATTTAAGTCCAACGGGTACATTGAAAGGCCCATTTAGACCTGCTCGTCCGAAACCTCTACAAAAAGGACCGCAAAACAAGTTTTAATCAAATTTTAGGAGTTCAAATAATTGATTAGGAGCTTTTCAACACAATTATATTGAAAAAGCTAAATTGTACTTTTTACTCAGTTAAAATTCCAACGGGTCCATTGTAAGGCCCATTTAGACCTGCTCGTCCGAAACGTATCAAAAAGGACTGCAAAAAAGGTTTTAATCAAATTTTAGGAGTTTATGTAATTGATTAGGAGCTTTTCAACACAATTATATTGCAAAACTTCAATTTTATACTTTTTACTCAGTTAAAATTTCAACGGGTCCATTGAAAGGCCCATTTAGACCCGCTCGTCCGAAACCGATACAAAAAGGACCGCAAAAATGTTTTATTCAAATATTAGGAGTTCAAATAATTTATTAGGAGCTTTTCAACACATTTATACTACAAAACCTCAATTTCTGTACATTTTACTCAGTTAAAATTCTAACGGGTCCATTGAAAGGCCCATTTAGACCTGCTCGTCCGAAACCTCGACAAAAAGGACTGCAAAATAGTTTTAATCAAATTTTAGGAGTTCAAATAATTTATTAGGAGCTTTTCAACACAATTATATTGCAAAACCTCAATTTTATACTTTTTACTCAGTTAAAATTCAAACGGGCCCATTGAAAGGCCCATTTAGACCTGCTCGTCCGAAACCTCTACAAAAAGGTTCGCAAAAATGTTTTATTCAAATATTAGGAGTTCAAATAATTGATTAGGAGCTTTTCAACACAATTATATTGCAAAACCTCAATTTCTGTACTTTTTACTCAGTTAAAATTCCAACGGGTCCATTGAAAGGCCCATTTAGACCTGCTCGTCCGAAACCTCTACAAAAAGGACCGCAAAATGTTTTATTCAAATATTAGGTGTTCAAATAATTGTTTAGGAGCTTTTCAACACAATTATATTGTGAAACCTCAATTTCTGTAATTTTTACTCAGTTCAAATACCAACGGGTCCATTGAAAGGCCCTTTTCGACCCGCTCGTCCAAAACCTCTACAAAAAGGACTGCAAAATAAGTTTTAATCAAATTTTAGGAGTTCATGTAATTGATTAGGAGCTTTTCAACACAATTATATTGCAAAACTTCAATTTTTGTACTTTTGACTCAATTTAATTTCAACAGGTCCATTGAAAGGCCCATTTAGACCTGCTCGTCCGAAACCTTTACAAAAAAGGACCGCAAAACAAGTTTTAATCAAATTTTAGGAGTTCAAATAAATGATTAGGAGCTTTTTAACACAATTATATTGCAAAAGCACAATTTCTGTACTTTTTACTCAGTTAAAATTCCAACGGGTCCATTGTAAGGCCCATTTAGACCTGCTCGTCCGAAACGTATCAAAAAGGACTGCAAAAAAAGTTTTAATCAAATTCTAGGAGTTTATGTAATTGATTAGGAGGTTTTCAACACAATTATATTGCAAAACCTTAATTTTATACTTTTTACTCAGTTAAAATTTCAACGGGTCCATTGAAAGGCCCATTTAGACCTGCTCGTCCGAAACCTCGACAAAAAGGAATGCAAAATAGTTTTAATCAAATTTTAGGAGTTCAAATAATTTATTAGGAACTTTTCAACACAATTATATTGCAAAACCTCAATTTTATACTTTTTACTCAGTTAAAATTCAAACGGGCCCAATGAAAGGCCCATTTAGACCTGCTCGTCCGAAACCTCTAAAAAAAGGTTCGCAAAAATGTTTTATTCAAATATTAGGAGTTCAAATAATTGATTCGGAGCTTTTCAACACAATTATATTGCAAAACCTTAATTTCTGTACTTTTTACTTAGTTAAAATTCCAACGGGTCCATTGAAAGGCCCATTTAGACCTGCTCGTCCGAAACCTCTACAAAAAGGACCGCAAAAATGTATTATTCAAATATTAGGAGTTCAAATAATTGATTAGGAGCTTTTCAACACAATTATAATGCGAAACGTCAATTTCTGTACTTTTTACGCAGTTAAAATACCAACGGGTCCATTGAAAGGCCCTTTTCGACCCGCTCGTCCGAAACCTCTACAAAAAGGACTGCAAAATAAGTTTTAATCAAATTTTAGGAGTTCATGTAATTAATTAGCAGCTTTTCAACACAATTATATTGCAAAACCTCAATTTTTGTACTTTTGACTCAATTTAATTCTAACGGGTCCATTGAAAGACCCATTTAGACCTGCTCGTCCGAAACCTCTACAAAAAAGGACCGCAAAACAAGTTTTAATCAAATTTTAGGAGTTCAAATAATTGATTAGGAGCTTTTTAACACAATTATATTGCAAAAGCTAAATTTCTGTACTTTTTACTCAGTTAAAATTCCAACGGGTCAATTGTAAGGCCCATTTAGACCTGCTCGTCCGAAACGTATCAAAAAGGACTGCAAAAAAAGTTTTAATCAAATTTCTAGAAGTTTATGTAATTGATTAGGAGCTTTTCAACACTATTATATTGCAAAACCTCAATTTTATACTTTTTACTCGGTTAAAATTTCAACGGGTCCATTGAAAGGCCCATTTAGACCCGCTCGTCCGAAACCTCTACAAAAAGGACCACAAAAATGTTTTATTCAAATATTAGGAGTTCAAATAATTGATTAGGAGCTTTTCAACACATTTATACTGCAAAACCTCAATTTCTGTTCTTTTACTCAGTTAAAATTCTAACGGGTCCATTGAAAGGCCCATTTAGACCTGCTCGTCCGAAACCTCGACAAAAAGGACTGCAAAATAGTTTTAATCAAATTTTAGGCGTTCAAATAATTTATTAGGAGATTTTCAACACAATTATATTGCAAAACCACAATTTTATACTTTTTACTCAGTTAAAATTCAAACGGGCCCATTGAAAGGCCCATTTATACCTGCTCGTCCGAAACCTCTACAAAAATGTTCGCAAAAATGTTTTATTCAAATATTAGGAGTTCAAATAATTGATTAGGAGCTTTTCAACACAATTATATTGCAAAAGCTAAATTTCTGTACTTTTTACTCAGTTAAAATTCCAACGGGTCCATTGTAAGGCCCATTTAGACCTGCTCGTCCGAAACGTATCAAAAAGGACTGCAAAAAAGGTTTTAATCAAATTTTAGGAGTTTATGTAATTGATTAGGAGCTTTTCAACACAATTATATTGCAAAACCTCAATTTTATACTTTTTACTCAGTTAAAATACCAACGGGTCCATTGAAAGGCCCATTTAGACCCGCTCGTCCGAAACCTCTACAAAAAGGTTCGCAAAAATGTTTTATTCAAATATTAGGAGTTCAAATAATTGATTAGGAGCTTTTCAACACAATTATATTGCAAAACCTCAATTGATGTACTTTTTACTCAGTTAAAATTCCAACGGGTCCATTGAAAGGCCCATTTAGACCTGCTCGTCCGAAACCTCTACAAAAAGGACAGCAATATTGTTTTATTCAAATATTAGGAGTTCAAATAATTGATTAGGAGATTTTCAACACAATTATATTGCGAAACCTCAATTTTATACTTTTTACTCAGTTAAAATTCAAACGGGCCCATTGAAAGGCCCATTTAGACCTGCTCGTCCGAAACCTCTACAAAAAGGTTCGCAAAAATGTTTTATTCAAATATTAGGAGTTAAAATAATTGATTAGGAGCTTTTCAACACAATTATATTGCAAAACCTCAATTGATGTACTTTTTACTTAGTTAAAATTCCAACGGGTCCATTGAAAAGCCCATTTAGACCAGCTCGTCCGAAACCTCTACAAAAAGTTTCGCAAAAATGTTTTATTCAAATATTAGGAGTTAAAATAATTGATTAGGAGCTTTTCAACACAATTATATTGCAAAACCTCAATTGATGTACTTTTTACTTAGTTAAAATTCCAACGGGTCCATTGAAAGGCCCATTTAGACATGCTCGTCCGAAACCTCTACAAAAAGGACCGCAAAAATGTTTTATTCAAATATTAGGGGTTAAAATAATTGATTAGGAGCTTTTCAACACAATTATATTGCAAAACCTCAATTGATGTACTTTTTACTCAGTTAAAATTCCAACGGGTCCATTGAAAGGCCCATTTAGACCTGCTCGTCCGAAACCTCTACAAAAAGGACCACAAAAATGTTTTATTCAAATATTAGGATTTCAAATAATTGATTAGGAGCTTTTCAACACAATTATATTGCGAAACCTCAATTTCTGTACTTTTTACTCAGTTAAAATACCAACGGGTCCATTGAAAGGCCCATTTCGACCCGCTCGTTCGAAACCTCTACAAAAAGGACTACAAAATAAGTTTTAATCAAATTTTAGGAGTTCATGTAATTGATTAGGAGCTTTTCAACACAATTATATTGCAAAACCTCAATTTTTGTACTTTTTACTCAATTTAATTCCAACGGGTCCATTGAAAGGCCCACTTAGACCTGCTCGTCCGAAACCTCTACAAAAAAGGACCTCAAAACAAGTTTTAATCAAATTTTAGGAGTTCAAATAATTGATTAGGAGCTTTTCAACACAATTATATTGCAAAAGCTAAATTTCTGTACTTTTTACTTAGTTAAAATTCCAACGGGTCCATTGTAAGGCCCATTTAGACCTGCTCGTCCGAAACGTATCAAAAAGGACTGCAAAAAAGGTTTTAATCAAATTTTAGGAGTTTATGTAATAGATTAGGAGCTTTTCAATACAATTATATTGCAAAACCTCAATTTTATACTTTTTACTCAGTTAAAATTTCAACGGGTCCATTGAAAGGGCCATTTAGACCCGCTCGTCCGAAACCTCTACAAAAAGGACGGCAAAAATGTTTTATTCAAATATTAGGAGTTCAAATAATTGATTAGGAGCTTTTCAACACATTTATACTACAAAACCTCAATTTCTGTACTTTTTACTCAGTTAAAATTCTAACGGGTCCATTGAAAGGCCCATTTAGACCTGCTCGTCCGAAACCTCGACAAAAAGGACTGCAAAATAGTTTTAATCAAATTTTAGGAGTTCAAATAATTTATTAGGAGCTTTTCAACACAATTATATTGCAAAACCTCAATTTTATACTTTTTACTCAGTTAAAATTCAAACGGGCCCATTGAAAGGCTCATTTAGACCTGCTCATCCGAAACCTCTACAAAAAGGATCGCAAAAATGTTTTATTCAAATATTAGGAGTTAAAATAATTGATTAGGAGCTTTTCAACACAATTATATTGCGAAACCTCAATTTCTGTACTTTTTACTCAGTTAAAATACCAACGGGTCCATTGAAATGCCCATTTCGACCCGCTCGTCCGAAACCTCTACAAAAAGGACTCCAAATAAGTTTTAATCAAATTTTAGGAGTTCATGTAATTGATTAGGAGCTTTTCAACACAATTATATTGCAAAACCTCAATTTTTGTACTTTTTACTCAATTTAATTCCAACGGGTCCATTGAAAGGCCCATTTAGACCTGCTCGTCCGAAACCTCTACAAAAAAGGACCGCAAAACAAGTTTTAATCAAATTTTAGGAGTTCAAATAATTGATTAGGAGCTTTTCAACACAATTATATTGCAAAAGCTAAATTTCTGTACTTTTCACTCAGTTAAAATTCCAACGGGTCCATTGTAAGGCCCATTTAGACCTGCTCGTCTGAAACGTATCAAAAAGGACTGCAAAAAAGGTTTTAATCAAATTTGAGGAGTTTATGTAATTGATTAGGAGCTTTTCAACACAATTATATTGAAAAACCTCAATTTTATACTTTTTACTTAGTTAAAATTTCAACGGGTCCATTGAAAGGCCCATTTAGACCCGCTCGTCCGAAACCTCTACAAAAGGGACATCAAAAATGTTTTATTCAAATATTAGGAGTTCAAATAATTGATTAGGAGCTTTTCAACACAATTATATTGAAAAACCTCAATTTTATACTTTTTACTCAGTTAAAATTCAAACGGAAAAGGTTCGCAAAAATGTTTTATTCAAATATTAGGAGTTCAAATAATTGATTAGGAGCTTTTCAACACAATTATATTGCAAAACCTCAATTTCTGTACTTTTTACTCGGTTAAAATTCCAACGGGTCCATTGAAAGGCTCATTTAGACCTGCTCGTCCGAAACCTCTACAAAAAGGATCGCAAAAATGTTTTATTCAAATATTAGGAGTTAAAATAATTGATTAGGAGCTTTTCAACACAATTATATTACGAAACCTCAATTGCTGTACTTTTTACTCAGTTAAAATTCCAACGGGTCCATTGAAAGGCCCATTTAGACCTGCTCGTCCGAAACCTCTACAAGAAGGACCGTAAAAATGTTTTATTCAAATATTAGGAGTTCAAATAATTGATTAGGAGCTTTTCAACACATTTATACTGCAAAACCTCAATTTCTGTACTTTTTACTCAGTTAAAATTCTAACGGTTACAATGTAAGGCCCATTTAGACCTGCTCGTCCGAAACGTATCAAAAAGGACTGCAAAAAAGGTTTTAATCAAATTTTAGGAGTTTATGTAATTGATTAGGAGCTTTTCAACACAATTATATTGCAAAACCTCAATTTTATACATTTTACTCAGTTAAAATTTCAACGGGTCCATTGAAAGGCCCATTTAGACCCGCTCGTCCGAAACCTCTACAAAAATGACCGCAAAAATATTTTATTCAAATATTAGGAGTTCAAATAATTGATTAGGAGCTTTTCAACACATTTATACTGCAAAACCTCAATTTTTGTACTTTTTACTCAGTTAAAATTCTAACGGGTCCATTGAAAGGCCCATTTAGACATGCTCGTCCGAAACCTCGACAAAAAGGACTGCAAAATAGTTTTAATCAAATTTTAGGAGTTCAAATAATTTATTAGGAGCTTTTCAACACAATTATATTGCAAAACCTCAATTTTATAATTTTTACTCAGTTAAAATTCAAACGGGCCCATTGAAAGGCTCATTTAGACCTGCTCGTCCGAAACCTCTACAAAAAGGTTCGCAAAAATGTTTTATTCAAATATTAGGAGTTAAAATAATTGATTAGGAGATTTTCAACACAATTATATTGCAAAATCTCAATTACTGTACTTTTTACTCAGTTAAAATTCCAACGGGTCCATTGAAAGGCCCATTTAGACCTGCTCGTCCGAAACCTCTACAAAAAGGACCGCAAAAATGTTTTATTCAAATATTAGGAGTTCAAAAAAGTATAGAAATTGAGGTTTCGCAATATAATTGAGGTTTCGGACGAGCATGTCTAAATGGGCCTTTCAATGGACCCGTTAGAATTTGAACTGAGTAAAAAGTATAGAAATTGAGGTTTTGCAATATAAATCTGTTGAAAAGCTCCTAATCAATTATTTGAACTCCTAATATTTGAATAAAACATTTTTGCGGTCCTTTTTGTAGAGGATTTGGACGAGCGGATCTAAATGGGCCTTTCAATGGACCCGTTGAAATTTTAACTGAGTAAAAAGTATAAAATTAAGGTTTTGCAATATAATTGTGTTGAAAAGCTCCTAATCAATTACATAAACTCCTAAAATTTGATTAAAACTTTTTTTACAGTCCTTTTAGATACGTTTCGGACGGGCAGGTCTAAATGGGCCTTACAATGGACCCGTTGGAATTTTAACTAAGTAAAAAGTACAGAAATTGAGGTTTTGTAATATAATTGTGTTGAAAAGCTCCTAATCAATTATTTGAACTCCTAATATTTGAATAAAACATTTTTGCGGTCCTTTTTGTAGAGGATTTGGACGAGCGGATCTAAATGGGCCTTTCAATGGACCCGTTGAAATTTTAACTGAGTAAAAAGTATAAAATTAAGGTTTTGCAATATAATTGTGTTGAAAAGCTCCTAATCAATTACATAAACTCCTAAAATTTGATTAAAACTTTTTTTACAGTCCTTTTAGATACGTTTCGGACGGGCAGGTCTAAATGGGCCTTACAATGGACCCGTTGGAATTTTAACTTAGTAAAAAGTACAGAAATTGAGCTTCTGCAATATAATTGTGTTAAAAAGCTCCTAATCATTTATTTGAACTCCTAAAATTTGATTAAAACTTGTTTTGTGGTCCTTTTTTGTAAAGGTTTCGGACGAGCAGGTCTAAATGGGCCTTTCAATGGACCTGTTGAAACTAAATTGAGTCAAAAGTACAAAAATTGAAGTTTTGCAATATAATTGTGTTGAAAAGCTCCTAATAAATTACATGAACTCCTAAAATTTGATTAAAACTTATTTTGCAGTCCTTTTTGTAGAGGTTTCGGACGAGCGGGTCGAAATGGGCCTTTCAATGGACCCGTTGGTATTTGAACTGTGTAAAAATTACAGAAATTGAGGTTTTGCAATATAATTGTGTTGAAAAGCTCCTAATCAATTATTTGAACTCCTAATATTTGAATAAAACATTTTTGCGAACCTTTTTGTAGAGGTTTCGGACGAGCAGGTCTAAATTGGCCTTTCAATGGGCCCGTTTGAATTTTAACTGAGTAAAAAGTATAAAATTGAGGTTTTGCAATATAATTGTGTAGAAAAGTTCCTAATAAATTATTTGAACTCCTAAAATTTTATTAAAACTATTTTGCGGTCCTTTTTGTAGAGGTTTCGGACGAGCAGGTCTAAATGGGCCTTTCAATGGACCCGTTAGAATTTGAACTGAGTAAAAAGTACAGAAATTGAGGTTTTACAATATAATTGTGTTGAAAAGCTCCTAATCAATTATTTGAACTCCTAATATTTGAATAAAACATTTTTGCAGTCCTTTTTGTAGAGGATTTGGACGAGCGGGTCTAAATGGGCCTTTCAATGGACCCGTTGAAATTTTAACTAAGTAAAAAGTATAAAATTGAGGTTTTGCAATATAATTGTGTTGAAAATCTCCTAATCAATTACATAAACTCCTAAAATTTGATTAAAACCTTTTTCGCAGTCCTTTTTGATATGTTTCGGACGAGCAGGTCTAAATGGGCCTTACACCCGTTGGAATTTTAACTGAGTACAAAGTACAGAAATTCAGCTCTTGCAATATAATTGTGTTGAAAAGCTCCTAATCAATTATTTGAACTCCTAAAATTTGATTAAAACTTGTTTTGCGGTCCTTTTTTGTAGAGGTTTCAGACGAGCAGGTCTAAATGGGCCTTTCAATGGACCCGTTGGAATTAAATTGAGTAAAAAGTACAAAAATTGAGGTTTTGCAATATAATTGTGTTGAAAAGCTCCTAATCAATTACATGAACTCCTAAAATTTGATTAAAACTTATTTTGCAGTCCTTTTTGTAGAGGTTTCGGACGAGCGGGTCGAAATGGGCCTTTCAATGGACCCGTTGGTATTTTAACTGAGTAAAAAGTACATAAATTTAGGTTTCGCGTTATAATTGTGTTGAAAAGCTCCTAATCAATTATTTGAACTACTAATATTTGAATAAAACATTTTTGCGGTCATTTTTGTAGAGGTTTCAGACGAGCAGGTCTAAATGGGCCTTTCAATGGACCCGTTGGAATTTTAACTGAGTAAAAAGTACAGAAATTGAGGTTTTGCAATATAATTGTGTTGAAAAGCTCCTAATCAATTATTTGAACTCCTAATATTTGAATAAAACTTTTTGGCGAACCTTTTTGTAGAGGTTTCGGACGAGCAGGTCTAAATGGGCCTTTCAATGGGCCCGTTTGAATTTTAACTGAGTAAAAATTATAAAATTGAGGTTTTGCAATATAATTGTGTTGAAAAGTTACTAATAAATTATTTGAACTCCTAAAATTTTATTAAAACTATTTTGCAGTCCTTTTTGTCGAGGTTTCGGACGAGCAGGTCTAAATGGGCCTTTCAATGGACCCGTTAGAATTTGAACTGAGTAAAAAGTATAGAAATTGAGGTTTTGCAATATAAATGTGTTGAATAGCTCCTAATCAATTATTTGATCTCCTAATATTTGAATAAAACATTTTTGCGGTCCTTTTTGTAGAGGATTTGGACTAGCGGATCTAAATGGGCCTTTCAATGGACCCGTTGAAATTTTAACTGAGTAAAAATGAATAAAATTAAGGTTTTGCAATATAATTGTGTTGAAAAGCTCCTAATCAATTACATAAACTCCTAAAATCTGATTAAAACTTTTTAATCAAATATTAGGAGTTAAAATATATGATTAGGAGCTTTTCAACACAATTATATTGCGAAACCTCAATTTCTGTACTTTTTACTCAGTTAAAATACCAACGGGTCCATTGAAAGGCCCATTTCGACCCGCTCGTCCGAAACCTCTACAAAAAGGACTGCAAAATAAGTTTTAATCAAATTTTAGTAGTTCATGTAATTGATTAGGAGCTTTTCAACACAATTATATTGCAAAACCTCAATTTTTGTACTTTTTACTCATTTTAATTCCAACGGGTCCATTGAAAGGCCCATTTAGACCTGCTCGTCCGAAACCTATACAAAAAAGGACCGCAAAACAAGTTTTAATCAAATTTTAGGAGTTCAAATAATTTATTAGGAGCTTTTCAACACAATTATATTGCAAAAGCTAAATTTTTGTACTTTTTACTCAGTTAAAATTCCAACGGGTCCATTGTAAGGCCCATTTAGACCTGCTCGTCCGAAACGTATCAAAAAGGACTGCAAAAAAGGTTTTAATCAAATTTTAGGAGTTTATGTAATTGATTAGGAGCTTTTCAACACAATTATATTGTAAAACCTCAATTTTATACTTTTTACTCAGTTAAAATTTCAACGGGTCCAATGAAAGGCCCATTTAGACCCGCTCGTCCGAAACCTCTACAAAAAGGACCGCAAAAATGTTTTATTCAAATATTAGGAGTTCAAATAACTGATTAGGAGCTTTTCAACACATTTATACTGCAAAACCTCAATTTCTGTACTTTTTACTCAGTTAAAATTCTAACGGGTCCATTGAAAGGCCCATTTAGACCTGCTCGTCCGAAACCTCGACAAAAAGGACTGCAAAATAGTTTTAATCAAATTTTAGGAGTTCAAATAATTTATTAGGAGCTTTTCAACACAATTATATTGCAAAACCTCAATTTTATAATTTTTACGCAGTTAAAAATCAAACGGGCCCATTGAAAGGCCCATTTAGACCTGCTCGTCCGAAACCTCTACAAAAAGGTTCGCATAAATGTTTTATTCAAATATTAGGAGTTCAAATAATTGATTAGGAGCTTTTCAACACAATTATATTGCAAAACCTCAATTGCTGTACTTTTTACTCAATTAAAATACCAACGGGTCCATTGAAAGGCCCATTTTGACCCGCTCGTCCGAAACCTCTACAAAAAGGACTGCAAAATAAGTTTTAATCAAATTTTAGGAGTTCATGTAATTGATTAGGAGATTTTCAACACAATTATATTGGAAAACCTCAATTTTTGTACTTTTTACTCAATTTAAATCCAACGGGTCCATTGAAAGGCCTATTTAGACCTGCTCGTCCGAAACCTCTACAAAAAAGGACCGCAAAACAAGTTTTAATCAAATTTTAGGAGTTCAAATAATTGATTAGGAGCTTTTAAACACAATTATATTGCAAAAGCTAAATTTCTGTACTTTTTACTCAGTTAAAATTCCAACGGGTCCATTGTAAGGCCCATTTAGACCTGCTCGTCCGAAACGTATCAAAAAGGACTGCAAAAAAGGTTTTAATCAAATTTTAGGAGTTTATGTAATTGATTAGGAGCTTTTCAACACAATTATATTGCAAAACCTCAATTTTATACTTTTTACTCAGTTAAAATTTCAACGGTTCCATTGAAATGCCCATTTAGACCCGCTCGTCCGAAACCTCTACAAAAAGGACCGCAAAAATATTTTATTCAAATATTAGGAGTTCAAATAATTGATTAGGAGCTTTTCAACACAATTATATTGCGAAACCTCAATTTCTGTACTTTTTACTCAGTTAAAATACCAACGGGTCCATTGAAAGGCCCATTTCGACCCGCTCGTCCGAAACCTCTACAAAAAGGACTCTAAAATAAGTTTTAATCAAATTTTAGGAGTTCATGTAATTGATTAGGAGCTTTTCAACACAATTATATTGCAAAACCTCAATTTTTGTACTTTTTACTCAATTTAATTCCAACGGGTCCATTGAAAGGCCCATTTAGACCTACTCGTCCGAAACCTCTACAAAAAAGGACCGCAAAACAAGTTTTAATCAAATTTTAGGAGTTCAAATAATTGATTAGGAGCTTTTCAACACAATTGTATTGCAAAAGCTAAATTTCTGTACTTTGTACTCAGTTAAAATTCCAACAGGTACATTGTAAGGCCTATTTAAACCTGCTCGTCCGAAACGTATCAAAAAGGACTGCAAAAAAGGATTTAATCAAATTATAGGAGTTTATGTAATTGATTAGGAGCTTTTCAACACAATTATATTGCAAATCCTCAATTTTATACTTTTTACTCAGTTAAAATTTCAACGGGTCCATTGAAAGGCCCATTTAGACCCGCTCGTCCGAAACCTCTACAAAAAGGACCGCAAAAATGTTTTATTCAAATATTAGGAGTTCAAATAATTGATTAGGAGCTTTTCAACACATTTTTACTGCAAAACCTCAATTTCTGTACTTTTTACTCAGTTAAAATTCTAACGGGTCCATTGAAAGGCCCATTTAGACCTGCTCGTCCGAAACCTCGACAAAAAGGACTGCAAAATAGTTTTAATCAAATTTTAGGAGTTCAAATAATTTATTAGGAGCTTTTCAACACAATTATATTGCAAAACCTCAATTTCTGTACTTTTTACTCAGTTAAAATACCAACGGGTCCATTGAAAGGCCCATTTGGACCCGCTCGTCCGAAACCTCTACAAAAAGGACTGCAAAATAAGTTTTAATCAAATTTTAGGAGTTCATGTAATTTATTAAATGCTTTTCAATACAATTATATTGCAAAACCTCAATTTTTGTACTTTTTACTCAATTTAATTCCAACAGGTCCATTGAAAGGCCCATTTAGACCTGCTCGTCCGAAACCTCTACAAAAAAGGACCGCAAAACAAATTTTAATCAAATTTTAGGAGTTCAAATAATTGATTAAGAGTTTTTAAACACAATTATATTGTAAAAGCTCAATTTCTGTACTTTTTACTCAGTTAAAATTCCAACGGGTCCATTGTAAGGCCCATTTAGACCTGCTCGTCCGAAACGTATCAAAAAGGACTGCAAAAAAGGTTTTAATCAAATTCTAGGAGTTTATGTAATTTATTAGGAACTTTTCAACACAATTATATTGAAAAACCTTAATTTTATACTTTTTACTCAGTTAAAATTCAAACGGGCCCATTGAAAGGCCCACTTAGACCTGCTCGTCCGAAACCTCTACAAAAAGGTTCGCAAAAATGTTTTATTCAAATATTAGGAGTTCAAATAATTGATTAGGAGCTTTTCAACACAATTATATTGCAAAACCTCAATTTCTGTACTTTTTACTCAGTTAAAATTCCAACAGGTAACGGGGAAAAAGCTAAATTTCTGTACGGGTAGTTAAAATTCCAACGGGTAAATTCTCTCTCAAATTTTCTCTCAAACTCTCCCTTCTCTATTCTCCCTTTCCTCTTTTCCTCCGCCCTTCTCCGCCTCCTCCTCCTCCTCTTAGCCGCCTGCCTCCGCCCCGTTCTCCGCCGTCACCCATGCCTCCGCTCCCATTGGCTTTCATCATGGTGCTTGCTTAGCACAAATAGGATGAAAGGGATCACTACCCACATCGCCCGGAGGAATTTCTACTACCCACCAGCTCTGTTTACATCACTGGTGCAACTTTGGCGTTGGCAATGGCATCACACTGCCATTAAAGCAAAAGATGTATTTCATGTACATCACACATATGTTGGGATATCATTTTTGATTCCCTTCGAAGAACCTGTCTCCATCCACGGTGTACAGGAATTTTCCTGGTCAAAGCGACCTTATACTCATCTTCCTCACTGCAAAATATCGCTGGGGAAACCATCAATTTTGAATGAAACTATCGGTCATTGGCTGTTAACGCATAGAACTCATTCATTTATTCTTGCAATTTTGTTACTACAACAAATTGATAACATATTGGTTTATGTCTTTTTCATTTTCATATCTACAAAGATATGGATTTTAAGTTTTCACACGACGTATGAGCACCGTCATTTAAACCGAATAACCGGCGAGAGAGTGGCCGCTAGCCATCAAATGACGGCAGCCTTCATGCTCCACAACTGTTGGAGATCCAGACCTGGTTCGTTCCCTCTTTGGAATGGTGCAGTGCCACGTCACAAGTCTGCATGGGCGACTAGGGCCCATGCACGTGAATATTGCATGGCATGCAATCTGGCGAAATCCCACCAAAAAATATCACATTTTAACTTATTCCTATTTCCAAGGGATTCTATATCTTTTTACGATTTTAATATCGTACATAATAAAATTCAAATGTTGTCTTACTCACAGATTATAGATATTAAAATACAAATGTATTTTTCTATTTATCATCTAGATAAGTCCATCCCCCATAGGGCTCTATTTGAATTTCAAATAAATTTATCTTTAAATCTTAGGATTCAAAAGATATTTTTTAAATTCAAATCCTTTACTTACTTCCTTAATGATCTATCTGAATTTAAACTCATATCCTTTTATAATCCCAGGATTATAAAAACTCTAGTTAAATTCAAATTATTGAGTACAATATCTTTTAATCCCGAGTTGGTTAGGATATTGTATAAATCCAAATTACCTTTATTCTGGGATACAATCCTATTTGGTAGGGATTTACTTTTATCCCATAATACTAGTCATTTACATGAATTAAAATTACTATTCCCTTTTCATCTCAGGATTATCAAAATAGTAATTAAATTCATTTCTTTTGACTATTATATTAATAAAAATTTTGAATTTAATCTAATAATCTCATCAAATATTGTAATTATCAAGAGATTATTTAAATTCAAATTCCCTTCTCTTCATCTTACATGCCAACGCATAAGAGGAGAAGATAATAATTCAATTTGCTCTCTTATATGGGATAATCTATATGAATTTAACTTGATTCTAATTTTTAATCTTCCGATTATTATTTGGATTTTAATTAAATTCATATACACTATCAAATTTATATGGAACTTCAAACTTAAATTTCCCTTATCCTATCCTTATCGAGAGTATCCTTTTGCTCAAGGGTTTGAATATTACTCAACTTTCATAAAAACTTCTAGCCTATGTATTTTGTTCACTAGGCTTTCTTCCCTTATTCCCACGCTACACTTCAGCTGTGTGAAACCTTTCTCAACCGTCGATTACATACAAGCACTCATGGCTTCCACTGATTCCTTTCTTTCTCGCTTTGATAACCTTCAGTTTACAGCAGAAGAGAAACATGTAATTTGTGCTCCTGCCTCAACAAAGGCTATCCCCCTTGACGACTACACATCGTCAATCATCGGAAAACTGTTCAACACGAAAGACTATGAAGAGAATGCTGTGATGCGACTCTTCACTGCTATCTGGAGAGACTACAAGCTCTCATCGGTAACATCTCTTGGCTCTGGACATTTTTTGTTTAAGTTTGAAACAAAAGCTTGCAGGGATGATGTCCTAAAAGGAGGGCCCTGGACTTTTAAGAAAGACTGGCTTGCAATTCTACCTGTGCAGCCAAAGCTCACAATTAAGGGGTACCGATATGACCAGATACGTATCTGGGTAAGAATACATAAAGTACCGATCGCCATGATGACTAGCGTGATGGTAGCAAATGCTACTGGCCGGGCTATTGGTGGAGGGATAGGTGCAGTACTAGGGACTGACTCCCGTCATTCGGAGGAAGGGAATATGACCGAATTCCTCCGTGTCCTAGTCGTAATTGATGTACACCAGCCGCTGCGGCGGTTTGTGTTTGTTCAGATTGAGGAGGATGAAGGTCCCCAGATGCTTCCTATCCAATATGAAAATTTACCATCTTTCTGTCATGGATGTGGTATTTTATGTCATCTCAAGGCCACTTGTGTGGATTTTAAGGATGACAAAACTGTGCCCCAACAGTATGGAGACTGGTTGCGTGCCCCGGCACCAAAGAAGAAATCAAAAATAACAACCAGAGGAAGGGTTAGTTATTTTGAGTCTGCTAAGCCTGCAATGGCTAACAACGGTACTTGTCTATTTCCCAACTCATTTTGGAATTGGACTATGTATTATTATTTTCTCTTCCCATTTTACGATGATTTATATCATCTTTTTGCCTCATTGCAGGTGCCGGATCAACCAAAGGAAAACGCACCAATGCAGGTATTATATTATCTTGCATTTGTTGCAATTTTTTTCTACTTAATAAGATCTTTTCCTACCATTCATATTTATTTTTATTTTTATTTTTCCCTTTGTCGATTCTATTCCTCAGGACTAGAAAGTAAAGGGAAATCAGTGGCAGTAGCTGATCCCGTCCCAGCCACGAAACAATCAAAAGCGGCAACCTCGGCTTCGAGGAAAGAACGCGCTCCAGGGCAGCCAGCCACTGGTGATGCAATGAACGCTGCAGCTGCAGCGCCTATGGATGTAGAACAGCCAGCAGATACAATCGCTGCTGCCACAGCACCCCCGGGTGCGGGAAGGCGAAGAAGACATGGCAACGGTAAATAAAGCTATCATTGTCCTAATTCCAAAAGTGACCGACGCATCAAACATGCGTCAATACCGACCGATCAGCCTATGTACTGTCATTTATAAGACCATATCTAAGGTTCTTGTGAATAGACTTAAACCTATATTACCATATTGTATCAGTGATGCGCAAGCTGCTTTTGTCAGTGGTCGCAATATTACTGATAATATTTTGATTGCGCATGAACTTGTGCATACCCTCCATACTAACACCGCCTCGATATATCAGGGGGCTGCTTTGAAACTCGATATGGAAAAAGCTTTTGATAAGGTTGAATGGTCCTTTCTTAAAGACGTAATGCTGCGTATGGGATTTGCATCGGACTGGGTACAGTTAATACTCCGATGCGTCTCCACCGTGTCCTTTTCGGTTCGTCTTAATGGTACTCTATCTAATGAATTCTTTCCGACTCGGGGAATCCGGCAAGGGGACCCTCTATCACCTTTTCTCTTTTTAATATGCTCTCAAGGGCTCTCCGCGGCCCTTGAAGCTGAACAACATTCGGGACGTCTGATTGGGTTACAGGCCAATAGACGCGGCCCAAGAATTAACCACCTGCTCTTTGCGGATGATAGCATTGTCTTTGTCCGTAACTGCCCAGGGGAAATTGACCAGTTAAAAGAGATTCTCCGACTGTACGAGGCATCCTCCGGTCAGTCAGTCAACTTTTCGAAGTCGACTGCCTTTTGTAGCCCCCACTGTTCAAGGGACTTCACTCATGCCCTACAACATACCCTTGGCATACGCTTGGTTGATGACCCCGGAACCTATTTAGGAGTCCCTTTGCTTATCGGGAGGAATCGAACAGCCAGTCTTGGTTTCATTAGAGACAAGGTCAACTCTCGCATGACTAAATGGGATACTAACCTACTCTCATACAGTGGGCGTGAGATTCTTATAAAATCTGTGGCGCAAGCTTTGCCTCAATATGTCATGTCTTGTTACTTACTTCCACAGAACATTGTGGATGATGCAACACGCTCAATCCGCCGTTACTGGTGGACAGGTAGAAGTAACAAAAAAGGATGGCCAATGCTCTCCTGGGATACTATGTGCACCCCAAAATCTGCAGGGGGAATGGGTTTCCGTGATCTACGAGATTTTAATATTGCCCTCCTCGGGAAACTAATATGGCGGCTAATCCGCTCACCTGACTCCTTACTCGCTCGGGTCCTCAAATCACGTTATTATCCTTCCGGGAACATTCTGGAAGCTAAAGTTGACCACCGAGCCTCCTATGCTTGGCGCGATATATGGCAGGCGTTGCAAGAATTACGTTTCGGTTTCTTTTGGAGACCTGGAATTGATAGTCGACTGCGCATCCATCGTGATAATTGGGGTGGATCCGGTGGGCTATCTTTCTTTGGTAGTTATCAAGATAATGAGGAAATTCCCTTGCGATGCGGAGATTTTATGATTCGTCATCATAATGCATGGGATGCACATAAAGTACGTCAATATTTTGACGACGACGACGCAGACAAAATATTGAACGTACCAATCTCTGATGTCCAACGCGATACCCTGCTATGGGGCTTTCATGATACAAATATATATTCCGTGCGCTCTGGGTACCTTTTCCTACGAAGGCCCCCACGACCGCTTGAGCGTCCGAACCCTCTATGGAAGATTATTACTAAATCCAACACACTCCCTAAAATCCGCACCTTTGGATGGCGGGTTGGACGGGGTGCGCTACCGACAGGGGACCAACTTGCGACTATAGGATTAGGCGCTGGCATGTGTCCGTTCTGCACTTCGACGCTCGAATCTGCACTTCATGCTTTCAGAGACTGTCCAGGCGCGGCTGAGACTCTCAGCCTCGCTGGCTTTCCAAACGCGCTTCGTCATAGCAACGATACATCGATGTCACTTTGGCTGGAACGAGGAGCTAGGCTCCTTTCTTGCGCGCAATTTGACCTCCTCCTCACTATTCTGTGGAATCTTTGGAATAGAAGGAATGAATGGGTTCACTCTCAGCGTCTACAGCCCCCGTGGCTCACCGTGATGAACTCGCAGGACCTACTTCGAGACTACCCAGCAGCCAAAGCAGACATTCCCACAACGAGACAGCCGACGACGACAGCACTTTCCCCACCTGTATGGAGGCCGCCGCCAGCTGGATCAATCAAAATCAATGTTGATGGTGCTTTCCACCCCACTACGGGATCGGCTGGAATTGGTATCGTGGCCCGTGACGCTTCTGGAGCTATCCTGCTTGGGCGGGCTATTTACCTGGACACTATTGCAGATTCTACGTTAGCAGAACTACGAGCGATCTCGGATGGTGTCCATTTAGGTGTGGAGGCGGGATGGACTGGGTTTATTCTTGAATCAGATGCAGCCCTGCTGATCAACCGGTTGTGTAAAGCAAGCGAGGATGCCTCCCCTCTTCAGCGACAGTTGCATGACATGAGATCTTTCATTGCTAATGTATCAGGTCTTAGCTTACTCTATGTACCGCGTAGAGCTAATGTTTTGGCTCATTCTGTAGCCAATTGGGCTTTGCATTTTAATTCATCTATGTATTTTGGGTCGGGCTTGCCTGATGCTCTAAGAACTTTTGTACCGGTTGTTAACCAACCACCCTGATTTATAATATATTTTGGGCACTCTTTTCCCCTCATAGGGCCTGCTGGGTTAGCCCAGTCAGGTTTAGTGGGGGTTTTTAATGAGGCCCTTTCTTCAAAAAAAAAATTCCAACAGGTCCATTGAAAGGCCCATTTAGACCTGCTCGTCCGAAACCTCTACAAAAAGGACCGCAAAAATGTTTTATTCAAATATTAGGAGTTCAAATAATTGATTAGGAGCTTTTGAACACAATTATATTGCGAAACCTCAATTTCTGTACTTTTTACTCAGTTAAAATACCAACGGGTCCATTGAAAGGCCTATTTCGACCCGCTCGTCCGAAACCTCTACAAAAAGGACTGCAAAATAAGTTTTAATCAAATTTTAGGAGTTCATGTAATTGATTAGGAGCTTTTCAACACAATTATATTGCAAAACCTCAATTTTTGTACTTTTTACTCAATTTAATTCCAACGGGTCCATTGAAAGGCCCATTTAGACCTGCTCGTCCGAAACCTCTACAAAAAACGACCGCAAAACAAGTTTTAATCAAATTTTAGGAGTTCAAATAATTGATTAGGAGCTTTCAACACAATTATATTGCAAAAGCTCAATTTCTGTACTTTTTACTCAGTTAAAATTCCAACGGGTCCATTGTAAGGCCCATTTAGACCTGCTCGTCCGAAACGTATCAAAAAGGACTGCAAAAAAGGTTTTAATCAAATTCTAGGAGTTTATGTAATTGATTAGGAGCTTTTCAACACAATTATATTGCAAAACCTCAATTTTATACTTTTTAATCAGTTAAAATTTCAACGGGTCCATAGAAAGGCCCATTTAGACCCGCTCGTCCGAAACCTCTACAAAAAGGACCGCAAAAATGTTTTATTCAAATATTAGGAGTTCAAATAATTGATTAGGAGCTTTTCAACACATTTATACTGCAAAACCTCAATTTCTGTACTTTTTACTCAGTTAAAATTCTTACGGGTCCATTGAAAGGCCCATTTAGACCTGCTCGTCCGAAACCTCGACAAAAAGGACTGCAAAATAGTTTTAATCAAATTTTAGGAGTTCAAATAATTTATTAGGAACTTTTCAACACAATTATATTGAAAAACCTCAATTTTATACTTTTTACTCAGTTAAAATTCAAACGGGCCCATTGAAAGGCCCATTTAGACCTGCTCGTCCGAAACCTCTACAAAAAGGTTCGCAAAAATGTTTTATTCAAATATTGGGAGTTCAAATAATTGATTAGGAGCTTTTCAACACAATTATATTGCAAAACCTCAATTTCTGTACTTTTTACTCAGTTAAAATTCCTTCGGGTCCATTGAAAGGCCCATTTAGACCTTCTCGTCCGAAACCTCTACAAAAAGGACCGCAAAAATGTTTTATTCAAATATTACGAGTTCAAATAATTGATTAGGAGCTTTTCAACACAATTATATTGCGAAACCTCAATTTCTGTACTTTTTACTCAGTTAAAATACCAACGGGTCCATTGATAGGCCCATTTCGACCCGCTCGTCCGAAACCTCTACAAAAAGGACTGCAAAATAAGTTTTAATCAAATTTTAGGAGTTCATGTAATTGATTAGGAGCTTTTCAACACAATTATATTGCAAAACCTCAATTTTTGTACTTTTTACTCAATTTAATTCAAACGGGTCCATTGAAAGGCCCATTTAGACCTGCTCGTCCGAAACCTCTACAAAAAAGGACCGCAAAACAAGTTTTAATCAAATTTTAGGAGTTCAAATAATTGATTAGGAGCTTTTCAACACAATTATATTGTAAAAGCTCAATTTTTGTACTTTTTACTCAGTTAAAATTCCAACAGGTCCATTGTAAGGCCCATTTAGACCTACTCGTCCGAAACGTATCAAAAAGGACTGCAAAAAAGGTTTTAACCAAATTCTAGGAGTTTATGTAATTGGTTAGGAGCTTTTCAACACAATTATATTGCAAAACCTCAATTTTATACTTTTTACTTAGTTAAAATTTCAACGGGTCCATTGAAAGGCCCATTTAGACCTGCTCGTCCGAAACCTCGACAAAAAGGACCGCAAAATAGTTTTAATCAAATTTTAGGAGTTCAAATAATTTATTAGGAACTTTTCAACACAATTATATTGAAAAACCACAATTTTATACTTTTTATTCAGTTAAAATTCAAACGGGCCCATTGAAAGGCCCATTTAGACCTGCTCGTCCGAAACCTCTACAAAAAGGTTCGTAAAAATGTTTTATTCAAATATTAGGAGTTCAAATAATTTATTAGGAGCTTTTCAACACAATTATATTGCAAAACCTCAATTTATGTACTTTTTACTCAGTTAAAATTCCAACGGGTCCATTGCAAGGCCCATTTAGACCTGCTCGTCCGAAACCTCTACAAAAAGGACCGCAAAAATGTTTTATTCAAATATTAGGAGTTCAAATAATTGATTAGGAGCTTTTCAACACAATTATATTGCGAAACCTCAATTTCTGTACTTTTTACTCAGTTAAAATACCAACGGGTCCATTGAAAGGCCCATTTCGACCTGCTCGTCCGAAACCTCTACAAAAAGGACTACAAAATAAGTTTTAATCAAATTTTAGGAGTTCATGTAATTGATTAGGAGGTTTTCAACACAATTATATTGCAAAACCTCAATTTTTGTACTTTTTACTCAATTTAATTCCAACGGGTCCATTGAAAGGCCCATTTAGACCTGCTCGTCCGAAACCTCTACAAAAAAGGACCGCAAAACAAGTTTTAATCAAATTTTAGGAGTTCAAATAATTGATTAGGAGCTTTTCAACACAATTATATTGCAAAACCTCAATTTCTGTACTTTTTACTCAGTTAAAATTCCTTCGGGTCCATTGAAAGGCCCATTTAGACCTGTTCGTCCGAAACCTCTACAAAAAGGACCGCAAAAATGTTTTATTAAAATATTAGGAGTTCAAATAATTGATTAGGAGCTTTTCAACACAATTATATTGCGAAACCTCAATTTCTGTACTTTTTACTCAGTTAAAATACCAATGGGTCCATTGAAAAGCCCATTTCGACTCGCTCGTCTGAAACCTCTACAAAAAGGACTGCAAAATAAGTTTTAATCAAATTTTAGGAGTTCATGTAATTGATTAGGAGCTTTTCAACACAATTATATTGCAAAACCTCAATTTTATACTTTTTACTCAGTTAAAATTTCAACGGGTCCATTGAAAGGCCCATTTAGACCTGCTCGTCCGAAACCTCTACAAAAATGACCGCAAAAATGTTTTATTCAAATATTAGGAGTTCAAATAATTGATTAGGAGCTTTTCAACACATTTATACTGCAAAACCTCAATTTCTGTACTTTTTACTCAGTTAAAATTCTAACGGGTCCATTGAAAGGCCCATTTAGACCTGCTCGTCCGAAACCTCGACAAAAAGGACTGCAAAATAGTTTTAATCAAATTTTAGGAGTTCAAATAATTTATTAGGAACTTTTCAACACAATTATATTGAATAACCTCAATTTTATACTTTTTACTCAGTTAAAATTCAAACGGGCCCATTGAAAGGCCCATTTAGACCTGCTCGTCCGAAACCTCTACAAAAAGGTTCGCAAAAATGTTTTATTCAAATATTGGGAGTTCAAATAATTGATTAGGAGCTTTTCAACACAATTATATTGCAAAACCTCAATTTCTGTACTTTTTACTCAGTTAAAATTCCAACGAGTCCATTGAAAGGCCCATTTCGACCTGCTCGTCCGAAACCTCTACAAAAAGGACTGCAAAATAAGTTTTAATCAAATTTTAGGAGTTCATGTAATTGATTAGGAGCTTTTCAACACAATTATATTGCAAAACCTCAATTTTTGTACTTTTTACTCAATTTAATTCCAACGGGTCCATTGAAAGGCCCATTTAGACCTGCTCGTCCGAAACCTCTACAAAAAAGGACCGCAAAACAAGTTTTAATCAAATTTTAGGAGTTCAAATAATTGATTAGGAGCTTTTCAACACAATTATATTGCAAAACCTCAATTTCTGTACTTTTTACTCAGTTAAAATACCAACGGGTCCATTGAAAGGCCCATTTCGACCCGCTCGTCCGAAACCTCTACAAAAAGGACTGCAAAATAAGTTTTAATCAAATTTTAGGAGTTCATGTAATTGATTAGGAGCTTTTCAACACAATTATATTGCAAAACCTCAATTTTTGTACTTTTTACTCAATTTAATTCAAACGGGTCCATTGAAAGGCCCATTTAGACCTGCTCGTCCGAAACCTCTACAAAAAAGGACCGCAAAACAAGTTTTAATCAAATTTAAGGAGTTCAAATAATTGATTAGGAGCTTTTCAACACAATTATATTGCAAAAGCTCAATTTCTGTACTTTTTACTCAGTTAAAATTCCAATGGGTCCATTGTAAGGCCCATTTAGACCTGCTCGTCCGAAACGTATCAAAAAGGACTGCAAAAAAGGTTTTAATCAAATTCTAGGAGTTTATGTAATTGATTAGGAGCTTTTCAACACAATTATATTGCAAAACCTCAATTTTATACTTTTTACTCAGTTAAAATTTCAACGGGTCCATTGAAAGGCACATTTAGACATGCTCGTCCGAAACCTCGACAAAAAGGACCGCAAAATAGTTTTAATCAAATTTTAGGAGTTCAAATAATTTATTAGGAACTTTTCAACACAATTATATTGAAAAACCACAATTTTATACTTTTTACTCAGTTAAAATTCAAACGGGCCCATTGAAAGGCCCATTTAGACCTGCTCGTCCGAAACCTCTACAAAAAGGTTCGCGAAAATGTTTTATTCAAATATTAGGAGTTCAAATAATTGATTAGGAGCTTTCCAACACAATTATATTGCAAAACCTCAATTTATGTACTTTTTACTCAGTTAAAATTCCAACGGGTCCATTGAAAGGCCCATTTAGACCTGCTCGTCCGAAACCTCGACAAAAAGGACTGCAAAATAGTTTTAATCAAATTTTAGGAGTTCAAATAATTTATTAGGAACTTTTCAACACAATTATATTGAAAAACCTCAATTTTATACTTTTTACTCAGTTAAAATTTAAACGGGCCCATTGAAAGGCCCATTTAGACCTGCTCGTCTGAAACCTCTACAAAAAGGTTCGCAAAAATGTTTTATTCAAATATTGGGAGTTCAAATAATTGATTAGGAGCTTTTCAACACAATTATATTGCAAAACCTCAATTTCTGTACTTTTTACTCAGTTAAAATTCCTTCGGGTCCATTGAAAGGCCCATTTAGACCTTCTCGTCCGAAACCTCTACAAAAAGGACCGCAAAAATGTTTTATTCAGATATTACGAGTTCAAATAATTGATTAGGAGCTTTTCAACACAATTATATTGCGAAACCTCAATTTCTGTACTTTTTACTCAGTTAAAATACCAACGGGTCCATTGAAAGGCCCATTTCGACCCGCTCGTCCGAAACCTCTACAAAAAGGACTGCAAAATAAGTTTTAATCAAATTTTAGGAGTTCATGTAATTGATTAGGAGCTTTTCAACACAATTATATTGCAAAACCTTAATTTTTGTACTTTTTACTCAATTTAATTCCAACGGGTCCATTGAAAGGCCCATTTAGACCTGCTCGTCCGAAACCTCTACCAAAAAGGACCGCAAAACAAGTTTTAATCAAATTATAGGAGTTTAAATAATTGATTAGGAGCTTTTCAACACAATTATATTGCAAAAGCTAAATTTCTGTACTTTTTACTCAGTTAAAATTCCAACGGGTCCATTTTAAGGCCCATTTAGACCTGCTCGTCCGAAACGTATCAAAAACGACTGCAAAAAAGGTTTTAATCAAATTCTAGGAGTTTATGTAATTGATTAGGAGCTTTTCAACACATTTATACTGCAAAACCTCAATTTCTGTACTTTTTACTCAGTTAAAATTCTAACGGATCCATTGAAAGGCCCATTTAGACCCGCTCGTCCGAAACCTCGACAAAAGGACTGCAAAATAGTTTTAATCAAATTTTAGGAGTTCAAATAATTTATTAGGAACTTTTCAACACAATTATATTGAAAAACCTCAATTTTATACTTTTTACTCTGTTAAAATTCAAATGGGCCCATTGAAAGGCCCATTTAGACCTGCTCGTCCGAAACTTCTAAAAAAAGGTTCGCAAAAATGTTTTATTCAAATATTAGGAGTTTAAATAATTGATTAGGAGCTTTTCAACACAATTATATTGCAAAACCTCAATTTCTGTACTTTTTACTCAGTTAAAATTCCAACGGGTCCATTGAAAGGCACATTTAGACATGCTCGTCCGAAACCTCGACAAAAAGGACTGCAAAATAGTTTTAATCAAATTTTAGGAGTTCAAATAATTTATTAGGAACTTTTCAACACAATTATATTGAAAAACCACAATTTTATACTTTTTACTCAGTTAAAATTCAAACGGGCCCATTGAAAGGCCCATTTAGACATGCTCGTCCGAAACCTCTACAAAAAAGACCGCAAAAATGTTTTATTCAAATATTAGGAGTTCAAATAATTGATTAGGAGCTTTTCAACACAATTATATTGCGAAACCTCAATTTCTGTACTTTTTACTCAGTTAAAATACCAACGGGTCCATTGAAAGGCCCATTTCGGCCCGCTCGTCCGAAACCTCTACAAAAAGGACTGCAAAATAAGTTTTAATCAAATTTTAGGAGTTCATGTAATTGATCAGGAGCTTTTCAACACAATTATATTGCAAAACCTCAATTTTTGTACTTTTTACTCAATTTAATTCAAACGGGTCCATTGAAAGGCCCATTTAGACCTGCTCGTCCGAAACCTCTACAAAAGAGGACCACAAAACAAGTTTTAATCAAATTTTAGGAGTTCAAATAATTGATTAGGAGCTTTTCAACACAATTATATTGCAAAAGCTAAATTTATGTACTTTTTACTCAGTTAAAATTCCAACGGGTCCATTGTAAGGCCCATTTAGACTTGCTTGTCCGAAACGTATCAAAAAGGACTGCAAAAAAGGTTTTAATCAAATTTTAGGAGTTTATGTAATTGATTAGGAGCTTTTCAACACAATTATATTGCAAAACCTCAATTTTATACGTTTTACTCAGTTGAAATTTCAACGGGTCCATTGAAAGGCCCATTTAGACCCGCTCGTCAGAAACCTCTACAAAAAGGACCGTAAAAATGTTTTATTCTTAGGATTTCAAATATTTGATTATGAGGTTTTCAACACATTTATACTGCAAAACCTCAATTTCTATACTTTTTACTCAGTTAAAATTCTAACGGGTCCATTGAAAGGCCCATTTAGACCTGCTCGTCCGAAACCTCGACAAAAAGGACTGCAAAATAGTTTTAATCAAATTTTAGGAGTTCAAATAATTTATTAGGAGCTTTTCAACATAATTATATTGCAAAACCTCAATTTCTGTACTTTTTACTCAGTTAAAATTCTAACGGGTGCATTGAAAGGCCCATTTAGACCTGCTCGTCTGAAACCTCTACAAAAAGGACCGCAAAAATGTTTTATTCAAATATTAGGAGTTCAAATAATTGATTAGGAGCTTTTCAACACAATTATATTGCAAAACCTCAATTTTTGTACTTTTTACTCAATTAAAATTCCAACGGGTCCATTGAAAGGCCCATTTAGACCTGCTCGTCTGAAACCTCTACAAAAAGGACCGCAAAAATGTTTTATTCAAATATTAGGAGTTCAAATAATTTATTAGGAGCTTTTCAACAAAATTATATTGCAAAAGCTCAATTTTATACTTTTTACTCAGTTAAAATTCCAACGGGTCCATTGTAAGGCCCATTTAGACCTGCTCGTCCGAAACGTATCAAAAAGGACTGCAAAAAAGGTTTTAATCAAATTTTAGGAGTTTATGTAATTTATTAGGAGCTTTTCAACACAATTATATTGCAAAACCTCAATTTTATACTTTTTACTCAGTTGAAATTTCAACGGGTCCATTGAAAGGCCCATTTCAACCCGCTCGTCCGAAACCTCTACAAAAAGGACTGCAAAATAAGTTTTAAAATAATTTTAGGAGTTCATGTAATTTATTAGGAGCTTTTCAACACAACTATATTGCAAAACCTCAATTTTTGTACTTTTTACTCAATTTAATTCCAACAGGTCCATTGAAAGGCCCATTTAGAACTGCTCGTCCGAAACCTCTGCAAAAAAGGACCGCAAAACAAGTTTTAATCAAATTTTAGGAGTTCAAATAATTGATTAAGAGTTTTTCAACACAATTATATTGCAAAAGGTCAATTTCTGTACTTTTTACTCAGTTAAAATTCCAACGGGTCCATTGTAAGGCCCATTTAGACCTGCTCGTCCGAAACGTATCAAAAAGGACTGCAAAAAAGGTTTTAATCAAATTCTAGGAGTTTATGTAATTGATTAGGAGCTTTTCAACACAATTATATTGCAAAACCTCAATTTTATACTTTTTACTCAGTTAAAATTTCAACGGGTCCATTGAAAGGCCCATTTAGACCAGCTCGTCCGAAACCTCGACAAAAAGGATTGCAAAATAGTTTTAATAAAATTTTAGGAGTTCAAATAATTTATTAGGAACTTTTCAACACAATTATATTGAAAAACCTCAATTTTATACTTTTTACTCAGTTAAAATTCAAACGGGCCCATTGAAAGGCCCATTTAGACCTGCTCGTCCGAAACCTCTACAAAAAGGTTCGCAAAAATGTTTTATTCAAATATTAGGAGTTCAAATAATTGATTAGGAGCTTTTCAACACAATTATATTGCAAAACCTCAATTTCTGTACTTTTTACTCAGTTAAAATTCCAATAGGTCCATTGAAATGCCCATTTAGACGTGCTCGTCCGAAACCTCTACAAAAAGGACCGCAAAAATGTTTTATTCAAATATTAGGAGTTCAAATAATTGATTAGGAGCTTTTGAATACAATTATATTGCGAAACCTCAATTTCTGTACTTTTTACTCAGTTAAAATACCAACGGGTCCATTAAAAGGCCTATTTCGACCCGCTCCTCCGAAACCTCTACAAAAAGGACTGCAAAATAAGTTTTAATCAAATTTTAGGAGTTCATGTAATTGATTAGGAGCTTTTCAACACAATTATATTGCAAAACCTCAATTTTTGTACTTTTTACTCAATTTAATTCCAAGGGGTCCATTGAAAGGCCCATTTAGACCTGCTCGTCCGAAACCTCTACAAAAAAGGACCGCAAAACAAGTTTTAATAAAATTTTAGGAGTTCAAATAATTGATTAGGAGCTTTTCAACGCAATTATATTGCAAAAGCTCAATTTCTGTACTTTTTACTCAGTTAAAATTCCAACGGGTCCATTGTAAGGCCCATTTAGACCTGCTCGTCCGAAACGTATCAAAAAGGACTGCAAAAAAGGTTTTAATCAAATTCTAGGAGTTTATGTAATTGATTAGGAGCTTTTCAACACAATTATATTGCAAAACCTCAATTTTTGTACTTTTTACTCAATTTAATTCAAACGGGTCCATTGAAAGGCCCATTTAGACATGCTCGTCCGAAACCTCTACAAAAAAGGACCGCAAAACAAGTTTTAATCAAATTTTAGGAGTTCAAATAATTGATTAGGAGCTTTTCAACACAATTATATTGCAAAAGCTCAATTTCTGTACTTTTTACTCAGTATTAATTCCAACGGGTCCATTGTAAGGCCCATTTAGACCTGCTCGTCCGAAACGTATCAAAAAGGACTGCAAAAAAGGTTTTAATCAAATTCTAGGAGTTTATGTAATTGATTAGGAGCTATTCAACACAATTATATTGCAAAACCTCTATTTTATACTTTTTTCTCAGTTAAAATTTCAACGGGTGCATTGAAAGGCCCATTTAGACCTGCTCGTCCGAAACCTCGACAAAAAGGACCGCAAAATAGTTTTAATCAAATTTTAGGAGTTCAAATAATTTATTAGGAACTTTTCAACACAATTATTTTGAAAAACCTCAATTTTATACTTTTTACTCTGTTAAAATTCAAACGGGCCCATTGAAAGGCCCATTTAGACCTGCTCGTCCGAAACCTCTACAAAAAGGTTCGCAAAAATGTTTTATTCAAATATTAGGAGTTTAAATAATTGATTATGAGCTTTTCAACACAATTATATTGCAAAACCTCAATTTCTGTACTTTTTACTCTGTTAAAATTCCAACGGGTCCATTGAAAGGCCTATTTAGACCTGCTCGTCCGAAACCTCTACAAAAAGGACCGCAAAAATGTTTTATTCAAATATTAGGAGTTCAAATAATTGATTAGGAGCTTTTAAACACAATTATATTGCGAAACCTCAATTTCTGTACTTTTTACTCAGTTAAAATACCAACGGGTCCATTGAAAGGCCCATTTCGACCCGCTCGTCCGAAACCTCTACAAAAAGGACTGCAAAATAAGTTTTAATCAAACTTTAGGAGTTCATGTTATTGATTAGGAGCTTTTCAATACAATTATATTGCAAAACCTCAATTTTTGTACTTTTTACTCAATTTAATTCCAACGGGTCCATTGAAAGGCCCATTTAGACCTGCTCGTCCGAAACCTCTACAAAAAAGGACCGCAAAACAAGTTTTAATCAAATTTTAGGAGTTCAAATAATTGATTAGGAGCTTTTCAACACAATTGTATTGCAAAAGCTAAATTTCTGTACTTTTTACTCAGTTAAAATTCCAACGGGTCCATTGTAAGGCCCATTTAGACCTGCTCGTCCGAAACGTATCAAAAAGGACTGCAAAAAAGGTTTTAATCAAATTCTAGGAGTTTATGTAATTGATTAGGAGCTTTTCAACACAATTATATTGCAAAACCTCAATTTTATACTTATTAATCAGTTAAAATTTCAACGGGTCCATTGAAAGGCCCATTTAGACCCGCTCGTCCGAAACCTCTACAAAAAGGACCGCAAAAATGTTTTATTCAAATATTAGGAGTTCAAATAATTGATTAGGAGCTTTTAAACACATTTATACTGCAAAACCTCAATTTCTGTACTTTTTACTCAGTTAAAATTCTAACTGTTCCATTGAAAGGCCCATTTAGACCTGCTCGTCCGAAACCTCGACAAAAAGGACTGCAAAATAGTTTTAATCAAATTTTAGGAGTTCAAATAATTTATTAGGAACTTTTCAACACAATTATATTGAAAAACCTCAATTTTATACTTTTTACTCAGTTAAAATTCAAACGGGACCATTGAAAGGCTCATTTAGACCTGCTCGTCCGAAACCTCTACAAAAAGGTTCGCAAAAATGTTTTATTCAAATATTAGGAGTTCAAATAATTGATTAGGAGCTTTTGAACACAATTATATTGCAAAACCTCAATTTCTTTACTTTTTACTCAGTTAAAATTCCTTCCGGTCCATTGAAAGGCCCATTTAGACCTGCTCGTCCGAAACCTCTACAAAAAGGATCGGAAAAATGTTTTATTCAAATATTAGGAGTTCAAATAATTGATTAGGAGCTTTTAAACACAATTATATTGCGAAACCTCAATTTCTGTACTTTTTACTCAGTTAAAATACCAACGGGTCCATTGAAAGGCCCAATTCGACCCGCTCGTCCGAAACCTCTACAAAAAGGACTGCAAAATAAGTTTTAATCAAACTTTAGGAGTTCATGTTATTGATTAGGAGCTTTTCAATACAATTATATTGCAAAACCTCAATTTTTGTACTTTTTACTCAATTTAATTCCAACGGGTCCATTGAAAGGCCCATTTAGACCTGCTCGTCCGAAACCTCTACAAAAAAGGACCGCAAAACAAGTTTTAATCAAATTTTAGGAGTTCAAATAATTGATTAGGAGCTTTTCAACACAATTGTATTGCAAAAGCTAAATTTCTGTACTTTTTACTCAGTTAAAATTCCAACGGGTCCATTGTAAGGCCCATTTAGACCTGCTCGTCCGAAACGTATCAAAAAGGACTGCAAAAAAGGTTTTAATCAAATTCTAGGAGTTTATGTAATTGATTAGGAGCTTTTCAACACAATTATATTGCAAAACCTCAATTTTATACTTATTAATCAGTTAAAATTTCAACGGGTCCATTGAAAGGCCCATTTAGACCCGCTCGTCCGAAACCTCTACAAAAAGGACCGCAAAAATGTTTTATTCAAATATTAGGAGTTCAAATAATTGATTAGGAGCTTTTAAACACATTTATACTGCAAAACCTCAATTTCTGTACTTTTTACTCAGTTAAAATTCTAACTGTTCCATTGAAAGGCCCATTTAGACCTGCTCGTCCGAAACCTCGACAAAAAGGACTGCAAAATAGTTTTAATCAAATTTTAGGAGTTCAAATAATTTATTAGGAACTTTTCAACACAATTATATTGAAAAACCTCAATTTTATACTTTTTACTCAGTTAAAATTCAAACGGGACCATTGAAAGGCTCATTTAGACCTGCTCGTCCGAAACCTCTACAAAAAGGTTCGCAAAAATGTTTTATTCAAATATTAGGAGTTCAAATAATTGATTAGGAGCTTTTGAACACAATTATATTGCAAAACCTCAATTTCTTTACTTTTTACTCAGTTAAAATTCCTTCCGGTCCATTGAAAGGCCCATTTAGACCTGCTCGTCCGAAACCTCTACAAAAAGGATCGGAAAAATGTTTTATTCAAATATTAGGAGTTCAAATAATTGATTAGGAGCTTTTAAACACAATTATATTGCGAAACCTCAATTTCTGTACTTTTTACTCAGTTAAAATACCAACGGGTCCATTGAAAGGCCCAACCCGCTCGTCCGAAACCTCTACAAAAAGGACTGCAAAATAAGTTTTAATCAAACTTTAGGAGTTCATGTTATTGATTAGGAGCTTTTCAATACAATTATATTGCAAAACCTCAATTTTTGTACTTTTTACTCAATTTAATTCCAACGGGTCCATTGAAAGGCCCATTTAGACCTGCTCGTCCGAAACCTCTACAAAAAAGGACCGCAAAACAAGTTTTAATCAAATTTTAGGAGTTCAAATAATTGATTAGGAGCTTTTCAACACAATTGTATTGCAAAAGCTAAATTTCTGTACTTTTTACTCAGTTAAAATTCCAACGGGTCCATTGTAAGGCCAATTTAGACCTGCTCGTCCGAAACGTATCAAAAAGGACTGCAAAAAAGGTTTTAATCAAATTCTAGGAGTTTATGTAATTGATTAGGAGCTTTTCAACACAATTATATTGCAAAACCTCAATTTTATACTTATTAATCAGTTAAAATTTCAACGGGTCCATTGAAAGGCCCATTTAGACCCGCTCGTCCGAAACCTCTACAAAAAGGACCGCAAAAATGTTTTATTCAAATATTAGGAGTTCAAATAATTGATTAGGAGCTTTTAAACACATTTATACTGCAAAACCTCAATTTCTGTACTTTTTACTCAGTTAAAATTCTAACTGTTCCATTGAAAGGCCCATTTAGACCTGCTCGTCCGAAACCTCGACAAAAAGGACTGCAAAATAGTTTTAATCAAATTTTAGGAGTTCAAATAATTTATTAGGAACTTTTCAACACAATTATATTGAAAAACCTCAATTTTATACTTTTTACTCAGTTAAAATTCAAACGGGACCATTGAAAGGCCCATTTAGACCTGCTCGTCCGAAACCTCTACAAAAAGGTTCGCAAAAATGTTTTATTCAAATATTAGGAGTTCAAATAATTGATTAGGAGCTTTTGAACACAATTATATTGCAAAACCTCAATTTCTTTACTTTTTACTCAGTTAAAATTCCTTCCGGTCCATTGAAAGGCCCATTTAGACCTGCTCGTCCGAAACCTCTACAAAAAGGATCGGAAAAATGTTTTATTCAAATATTAGGAGTTCAAATAATTGATTAGGAGCTTTTAAACACAATTATATTGCGAAACCTCAATTTCTGTACTTTTTACTCAGTTAAAATACCAACGGGTCCATTGAAAGGCCCAATTCGACCCGCTCGTCCGAAACCTCTACAAAAAGGACTGCAAAATAAGTTTTAATCAAATTTTAGGAGTTCATGTAATTGATTAGGAGCTTTTCAACACAATTATATTGCAAAACCTCAATTTTTGTACTTATTACTCAATTTAATTCCAACGGGTCCATTGAAAGGCCCATTTAGACCTGCTCGTCCGAAACCTCTACAAAAAAGGACCGCAAAACAAGTTTTAATCAAATTTTAGGAGTTCAAATAATTGATTAGGAGCTTTTCAACACAATTATATTGCAAAAGCTAAATTTCTGTACTTTTTACTCAGTTAAAATTCCAACGGGTCCATTGTAAGGCCCATTTAGACCTGCTCGTCCGAAACGTATCAAAAAGGACTGCAAAAAAGGTTTTAATCAAATTCTAGGAGTTTATGCAATTGATTAGGAGCTTTTCAACACAATTATATTGTAAAACCTCAATTTTATACTTTTTACTCAGTTAAAATTTTAACGGGTCCATTGAAAGGCCCATTTAAACCCGCTCGTCCGAAACCTCTACAAAAATGACCGCAAAAATGTTTTATTCAAATATTAGGAGTTCAAATAATTGATTAGGAGCTTTTCAACACATTTATACTGCAAAACCTCAATTTCTGTACTTTTTACTCAGTTAATATTCTAACGGATCCATTGAAAGGCCCATTTAGACCTGCTCGTCCGAAACCTCGACAAAAAGGACTGCAAAATAGTTTTAATCAAATTTTAGGAGTTCAAATATTTGGAACTTTTCAACACAATTATATTGAAAAACCTCAATTTTATACTTTTTACTCCGTTAAAATTCAAACGGGCCCATTGAAAGGCCCATTTAAACCTGCTCGTCCGAAACCTCTACAAAAATGTTCGCAAAAATGTTTTATTCAAATATTAGGATTTCAAATAATTTATTAGGAGCTTCTCAACACAATTATATTGAAAAACCTCAATTTTATACGTTTTACTCGGTTAAAATTCAAACGGGCCCATTGAAAGGCCCATTTAGACCTGCTCGTCTGATACCTCTACAAAAATGTTCGCAAAAATGTTTTATTCAAATATTAGGAGTTCAAATAATTGATTAGGAGCTTTTCAACACAATTATATTGAAAAACCTCAATTTTATACTTTTTACTCAGTTAAAATTCAAACGGGCCCATTGAAAGGCCCATTTAGACCTGCTCGTCCGAAACCTCTACAAAAATGTTCGCAAAAATGTGTAAAACCTATGTTTGATTTTGATATAATTAAATTATTGAGGATTATTTTGTAAAACTTAAAATTAGTTTTTAAGTCCCTTAATAAGTTTTTAAAAACACCAACACTTTGAAACTGATTTATAAAACTCAAACTCAAAATATTGTCTAAGTGTTCCAAGGCAAAACCACTCAAAAACGTCCAGGCGTATCGATACAGCACCTAGCGTATCGATACCATTTTGCCAAACTTGGTCACTGCCAAACCCTGGTATCGATACCCCAAACCCTAGTATCGATACTCCCCTGTGTTAAAATTCAATGAGTTTGAATACGGTACCGATACGGCTAACCCCGTATCGATACGTGCTTTATAATTTTTTAAAATAAGTCGGTTTAAAAAATATGACCGTTGGTGTCAGTTGGTTGGTAACCAATCTTTAAAAGTTAGTTGACACGTATCGATACGCCTAAATTCCGTACCGATACGGAGGTTGGACAGTAAGCTAAGTTCACAAAATAGTATCGATACGGCCCTTGCTGTTTCGATACCCCGTACCGATACGCTTACGTGCGTATCGATACCCCTGTATTAAATGCACACAACGGCTCTTTCTTTTCTGAGACAGGTACCGATACTCCTTCCCGCGTACCGATACCGGTAGCTGCAGAAGTGCATTTATGGTGGTAAGAGAGGGTTCCAACGGCTCTAATTAAGTCCCCCAACCACCCAAACGGCTAGAATTCAATGAGAAGGTATAAAAGGGACATCCAAAAGCATCAGCAACAACTATTGAACTTCAAGCAAACATCCAAACATCAAATTCAAGCATTAGAGCAAAAATCCCAAATTTCTGTAAAATCCCAATTTGTGTTCTTCATTCATATTTTGTAAAATTGGGTTGAGTGCTTGTATTGGGGCTATCATTTGTATTGAGAGATACTTATTTAGCCTACAAATTCCTTTGTTTTCTTGTGTGAGGGTTGGGTTGATTTTTGGGTAGAAAAATCAACCGATATTGTAAAGGGTTGCCTCCTTGTCCTAGAAAAGGGGAAGATCAATTTAGTGAAATTGTTGCAAATCCTTAGTGAGACTAAGGTAGTGGATGTAGAGTTCATTTGGAACTTGAACCACTCTAAATTCCTTGTCCTTCAATTTTAATTTGCCAATTTCCACTACAATCCTTAAAATTTCCAATTCACCCCCCCTCTTGGTAAATATCGATCTTTCGATCCACTCAACAAAATGTTTTATTCAAATATTAGGAGTTCAAATAATTGATTAGGAGCTATTCAACACAATTATTTTGAAAAACCTCAATTTTATACTTTTTACTCAGTTAAAATTTAAAAGGGCCCATTGAAAGGCCCATTTAGACCTGCTCGTCCGAAACCTCTACAAAAATGTTCGCAAAAATGTTTTATTCAAATATTAGGAGTTCAAATAATTGATTAGGAGCTTTTCAACACATTTATACTGCAAAAGTTAAATTTCTGTACTTTTTACTCAGTTAAAATTCTAACGGTTCCATTGAAAGGCCCATTTAGACCTACTCGTCCGAAACCTCGACAAAAAGGACTGCAAAATAGTTTTAATCGAATTTTAGGAGTTCAAATAATTTATTAGGAACTTTTCAACACAATTATATTGAAAAACCTCAATTTTATACTTTTTACTCTGTTAAAATTCAAACGAGCCCATTGAAAGGCCCATTTAGACCTGCTCGTCCGAAACCTCTACAAAAAGGTTCGCAAAAATGTTTTATTCAAATATTAGGAGTTCAAATAATTGATTAGGAGCTTTTCAACACAATTATATTGCAAAACATCAATTTCTGTACTTTTTACTCAGTTAAAATTCCAACGGGTCCATTGAAAGGCCCATTTAGACCTGCTCGTCCGAAACCTCTACAAAAAGGACCGCAAAAATGTTTTATTCAAATATTAGGAGTTCAAATAATTGATTAGGAGCTTTTTAACACAATTATATTGCGAAACCTCAATTTCTGTACTTTTTACTCAGTTAAAATACCAACGGGTCCATTGAAAGGCCCATTTCGAACCGCTCGTCCGAAACCTCTACAAAAGGACTGCAAAATAAGTTTTAATCAAATTTTAGGAGTTCATGTAATTGAGTAGAAGCTTTTCAACACAATTATATTGCAAAGCCTCAATTTTTGTACTTTTTACTCAATTTAATTCAAACGGGTCCATTGAAAGGCCCAATTAGACCTGCTCGTCCGAAACCTCGACAAAAAGGACTGCAAAATAGTTTTAATCAAATTTTAGGAGTTCAAATAATTTATTAGGAACTTTTCAACACAATTATATTGAAAAACCTCAATTTTATACTTTTTACTCAGTTAAAATTCAAACGGGCCCATTGAAAGGCCGATTTAGACCTGCTCGTCCGAAACCTCTACAAAAAGGACCGCAAAAATGTTTTATTCAAATATTAGGAGTTCAAATAATTGATTAGGAGCTTTTCAACACAATTATATTGCGAAACCTCAATTTCTGTACTTTTTACTCAGTTAAAATACCAACGGGTCCATTGAAAGGCCCATTTCGACCTGCTCGTCCGAAACCTCTACAAAAAGGACTGCAAAATAAGTTTTAATCAAATTTTAGGAGTTCATGTAATTGATTAGGAGCTTTTCAACACAATTATATTGCAAAACCTCAATTTTTGTACTTTTTACTCAATTTAATTCCAACGGGTCCATTGAAAGGCCCATTTAGACCTGCTCGTCCGAAACCTCTACAAAAAAGGACCGCAAAACAAGTTTTAATCAAATTTTAGGAGTTCAAATAATTGATTTGGAGCTTTTCAACACAATTATATTGCAAAAGCTAAATTTCTGTACTTTTTACTCAGTTAAAATTCCAACGGGTCCATTGTAAGGCTCATTTAGACCTGCTCGTCCGAAACGTATCAAAAAGGACTGCAAAAAAAGGTTTTAATCAAATTCTAGGAGTTTATGTAATTGATTAGGAGCTTTTCAACACAATTATATTGCAAAACCTCAATTTTATACTTTTTAATCAGTTAAAATTTCAACGGGTCCATTGAAAGGCCCATTTAGACCCGCTCGTCCGAAACCTCTACAAAAAGGACCGAAAAAATGTTTTAATCAAATTTTAGGAGTTCAAATAATTTATTAGGAACTTTTCAACACAATTATATTGAAAAACCTCAATTTTATACTTTTTACTCTATTAAAATTCAAACGAGCCCATTGAAAGGCCCATTTAGACCTGCTCGTCCGAAACCTCTACAAAAAGGTTCGCAAAAATGTTTTATTCAAATATTAGGAGTTCAAATAATTGATTAGGAGCTTTTCAACACAATTATATTGCAAAACCTCAATTTCTGTACTTTTTACTCAGTTAAAATTCCAACGGGTCCATTGAAAGGCCCATTTAGACCTGCTCGTCCGAAACCTCTACAAAAAGGACCGCAAAAATGTTTTATTCAAATATTAGGAGTTCAAATAATTGATTAGGAGCTTTTTAACACAATTATATTGCGAAACCTCAATTTCTGTACTTTTTACTCAGTTAAAATACCAATGGGTCCATTGAAAGGCCCATTTCGAACCGCTCGTCCGAAACCTCTACAAAAGGACTGCAAAATAAGTTTTAATCAAATTTTAGGAGTTCATGTAATTGAGTAGAAGCTTTTCAACACAATTATATTGCAAACCTCAATTTTTGTACTTTTTACTCAATTTAATTCCATCGGGTCCATTGAAAGGCCCATTTAGACCTGCTCGTCCGAAACCTCTACAAAAAAGGACCGCAAAACAAGTTTTAATCAAATTTTAGGAGTTCAAATAATTGATTAGGAGCTTTTCAACACAATTATATTGCAAAAGCTAAATTTATGTACTTTTTACTCAGTTAAAATTCCAACGGGTCCATTGTAAGGCCCATTTAGACCTGCTCGTCCGGAACGTATCAAAAAGGACTGCAAAAAAGGTTTTAATCAAATTCTAGGAGTTTATGTAATTGATTAGGAGCTTTTCAACACAATTATATTGCAAAACCTCAATTTTATACTTTTTAATCAGTTAAAATTTCAACGGGTCCATTGAAAGGCCCATTTAGACCCGCTCGTCCGAAACCTCTACAAAAAGGACCGCAAAAATGTTACATTCAAATATTGGGAGTTCAAATAATTGATTAGAAGCTTTTCAACACATTTATACTGCAAAACCTCAATTTCTGTACTTTTTACTCAGTTAAAATTCTAACGGGTCCATTGAAAGGCCCATTTAGACCTGCTCGTCCGAAACCTCGACAAAAAGGACTGCAAAATAGTTTTAATCAAATTTTAGGAGTTCAAATAATTTATTAGGAACTTTTCAACACAATTATATTGAAAAACCTCAATTTTATACTTTTTACTCAGTTAAAATTCAAACGGGCCCATTGAAAGGCCCATTTAGACCTGCTCGTCTGAAACCTCTACAAAAAGGTTCGCAAAAATGTTTTATTCAAATATTAGGAGTTCAAATAATTGATTAGGAGCTTTTCAACACAATTATATTGCAAAACCTCAATTTCTGTACTTTTTACTCAGTTAAAATTCCCTCGGGTCCATTGAAAGGCCCATTTAGACCTGCTCGTCCGAAACCTCTACAAAAAGGACCGCAAAAATGTTTTATTCAAATATTAGGAGTTCAAATAATTGATTAGGAGCTTTTAAACACAATTATATTGCGAAACCTCAATTTCTGTACTTTTTACTCAGTTAAAATACCAACGGGTCCATTGAAAGGCCCATTTCGACCCGCTCGTCCGAAACCTCTACAAAAAGGACTGCAAAATAAGTTTTAATCAAATTTTAGGAGTTCATGTAATTGATTAGGAGCTTTTCAACACAATTATATTGCAAAACCTCAATTTTTGTACTTTTTACTCAATTTAATTCCAACGGGTCCATTGAAAGCCCCATTAGACCTGCTCGTCCGAAACCTCTACAAAAAAGGACCGCAAAACAAGTTTTAATTAAATTTTAGGAGTTCAAATAATTGATTAGGAGCTTTTCAACACAATTATATTGCAAAAGCTAAATTTTTGTACTTTTTACTCAGTTAAAATTCCAACGGGTCCATTGTAAGGCCCATTAAGACCTGCTCGTCCGAAACGTATCAAAAAGGACTGCAAAAAAGGTTTTAATCAAATTCTAGGAGTTTATGTAATTGATTAGGAGCTTTTCAACACAATTATATTGCAAAACCTCAATTTTATACTTTTTACTCAATTAAAATTTCAACGGGTCCATTGAAAGGCCCATTTAGACCCGCTCGTCCGAAACCTCTACAAAAATGACCGCAAAAATGTTTTATTCAAATATTAGGAGTTCAAATAATTGATTAGGAGCTTTTCAACACATTTATACTGAAAAACCTCAATTTCTGTACTTTTTACTCAGTTAAAATTCTAACGGATCCATTGAAAGGCCCATTTAGACCTGCTCGTCCAAAACCTCGACAAAAAGGACTACAAAATAGTTTTAATCAAATTTTAGGAGTTCAAATAATTTATTAGGAACTTTTCAACACAATTATATTGAAAAACCTCAATTTCATACTTTTTACTCAGTTAAAATTCAAACGGGCCCGTTGAAAGGCCCATTTAAACCTGCTCGTCCGAAACCTCTACAAAAATGTTCGCAAAAATGTTTTATTCAAATATTAGGAGTTCAAATAATTGATTAGGAGCTTTTCAACACAATTATATTGAAAAACCTCAATTTTATACTTTTTACTCAGTTAAAATTCAAACGGGCCCATTGAAAGGCCCATTTAGACCTGCTCGTCCGATACCTCTACAAAAATGTTCGCAAAAATGTTTTATTCAAATATTAAGAGTTCAAATAATTGATTAGGAGCTTTTCAACACAATTATATTGAAAAACCTCAATTTTATACTTTTTACTCAGTTAAAATTCAAACGGGCCCATTGAAAGGCCCATTTAGACCTGCTCGTCCGAAACCTCTACAAAAATGTTCGCAAAAATGTTTTATTCAAATATTAGGAGTTCAAATAATTGATTAGGAGCTTTTCAACACATTTATACTGCAAAACCTCAATTTCTGTACTTTTTACTTAGTTAAAATTCTAACGGATCCATTGAAAGGCCCATTTAGACCTGCTCGTCCGAAACCTCGACAAAAAGGACTGCAAAATAGTTTTAATCAAATTTTAGGAGTTCAAATAATTTATTAGGAACTTTTCAACACAATTATATTGAAAAACCTCAATTTTATACTTTTTACTCTGTTAAAATTCAAACGGGCTCATTGAAAGGCCCATTTAGACCTGCTCGTCCGAAACCTCTACAAAAAGGTTCGCAAAAATGTTTTATTCAAATATTAGGAGTTCAAATAATTGATTAGGAGCTTTTCAACACAATTATATTGCAAAACCTCAATTTCTGTACTTTTTACTCAGTTAAAATTCCAACGGGTCCATTGAAAGGCCCATTTAGACCTGCTCGTCCGAAACCTCTACAAAAAGGACCGCAAAAATGTTTTATTCAAATATTAGGAGTTCAAATAGTTGATTAGGAGCTTTTGAACACAATTATATTGCGAAACCTCAATTTATGTACTTTTTACTCAGTTAAAATACCAACGGGTCCATTGAAAGGCCCATTTCGACCCGCTCGTCCGAAACCTCTACAAAAAGGACTGCAAAATAAGTTTTAGTCAAACTTTAGGAGTTCATGTAATTTATTAGGAGCTTTTCAACACAATTATATTGCAAAACCTCAATTTTTGTACTTTTTACTCAATTTAATTCCAACGGGTCCATTGAAAGGCCCATTTAGACCTGCTCGTCCGAAACCTCTACAAAAAAGGACCGCAAAACAAGTTTTAATCAAATTTTAGGAGTTCAAATAATTGATTAGGAGCTTTTCAACACAATTATATTGCAAAAGCTAAATTTCTGTACTTTTTACTCAGTTAAAATTCAAACGGGTCCATTGTAAGGCCCATTTAGACCTGCTCGTCCGAAACGTATCAAAAAGGACTGCAAAAAAGGTTTTAATCAAATTCTAGGAATTTATGTAATTGATTAGGAGCTTTTCAACACAATTATATTGCAAAACCTCAATTTTATACTTTTTAATCAGTTAAAATTTCAACGGGTCCATTGAAAGGCCCATTTAGACCCGCTCGTCCGAAACCTCTACAAAAAGGACCGCAAAAATGTTTTATTCAAATATTAGGAGTTCAAATAATTGATTAGGAGCTTTTCAACACATTTATACTGCAAAACCTCAATTTCTGTACTTTTTGCTCAGTTAAAATTCTAACGGTTCCATTGAAAGGCCCATTTAGACCTGCTCGTCCGAAACCTCGACAAAAAGGACTGCAAAATAGTTTTAATCAAAATTTAGGAGTTCAAATAATTTATTAGGAACTTTTCAACACAATTATATTGAAAAACCTCAATTTTATACTTTTTACTCAGTTAAAATTCAAACGGGCCCATTGAAAGGCCCATTTAGACCTGCTCGTCCGAAACCACTACAAAAAGGTTCGCAAAAATGTTTTATTCAAATATTAGGAGTTCAAATAATTGATTAGGAGCTTTTCAACACAATTATATTGCAAAACCTCAATTTCTGTACTTTTTACTCAGTTAAAATTCCTTCGGGTCCATTGAAAGGCCCATTTAGACTTGCTCGTCCGAAACCTCTACAAAAAGGACCGCAAAAATGTTTTATTCAAATATTAGGAGTTCAAATAATTGATTAGGAGCTTTTAAACACAATTATATTGCGAAACCTCAATTTCTGTACTTTGTACTCAGTTAAAATACCAAAGGGTCCATTGAAAGGCCCATTTCGACCCGCTCGTCCGAAACCTCTACAAAAAGGACTGCAAAATAAGTTTCAATCAAATTTTAGGAGTTCATGTAATTGATTAGGAGCTTTTCAACACAATTATATTGCAAAACCTCATTTTTTGTACTTTTTACTCAATTTAATTCCAACGGGTCCATTGAAAGGCCCATTTAGACCTGCTCGTCCGAAACCTCTACAAAAAAGGACGGCAAAACAAGTTTTAATCAAATTTTAGGAGTTCAAATAATTGATTAGGAGCTTTTCAACACAATTATATTGCAAAAGCTAAATTTCTGTACTTTTTACTCAGTTAAAATTCCAACGGGTCCATTGTAAGGCCCATTTAGACCTGCACGTCCGAAACGTATCAAAAAGGACTGCAAAAAAGGTTTTAATCAAATTCTAGGAGTTTATGTAATTGATTAGGAGCTTTTCAACACAATTATATTGCAAAACCTCAATTTTATACTTTTTACTCAGTTAGAATTTCAACGGGTCCATTGAAAGGCCCATTTAGACCCGCTCGTCCGAAACCTCTACAAAAAGGACCGCAAAGATGTTTTATTCAAATATTAGGAGTTCAAATAATTGATTAGGAGCTTTTCAACACAATTATACTGCAAAACCTCAATTTCTATACTTTTTACTTAGTTAAAATTTTAACGGGTAGTTAAAACTCCAACGGGTGGATGGCTCTCAATTTTCTCTCAATTTTCTCAGGGGTTTTTTGGTTCTTGCAGATTCCGTTTTTCCAGGTGGATTTTTTTCCTCCACCGCTTCCCCTCCCCCATACGGCTCTTCTGCTTCAGCCGGTTACGCAAGAAATCTTTTCTCCCTTGGAAATCGGGATGAATCACAAGGGAGTCATCCCACGCCTCTTCATTTTTCCCCATTTTTACTTTATCAATTTTTATTTTATATCTCTTTTACTAACATTTGGTTTCATTGTTTCTCTTGAATTCCGGATATGTTTTGTTCTCTCATCTCACATACACCATTTTTTTCGCTCTGCTATGGAAATCAGGATGAATCACCGGTTTTTTCCAGATCTGGGTGATCTTTATTCCCGGTTCCCGTCGATGATTAAAACCCATCATCTCTACGGTGATGGCGAGGATCCTTCTCTACTCTGTTTTCTTTTTTGGGCGTTTCCCGATCCCTCCTCTTTCCTCTCCGATCGGAGGAATACAGAAGGGCTCCCCAATCTCAAACCCGTTTTGGACTCTAATTCTCTCCCTTTCTTTTTTCCAGTTTTTCTAATTTTTTTACTATTTCGTATATTGATTTCTTTTCTATTTTTGCCTTGCAGAATTCCTTCTTCGCATGCAGTTCTATTGGATCCTGCTTTAGTCCTTTTCTCTTCCGATGACGAATCTAACCATCTATACTCTTCTCTTCTCTCTGAGATTTCTGTTGCTTGGTTGCCTAAGGCGGCTGTTCTCTGATGTTCCCCTATGGGCTTCCCTAGTCCTTTTTTTATTCTCTTCCATTTTCCTTTTATTTTTTTAACCCCTTTAATCTTTAATCTTTTTTTGCTTTGCAGATTTACTTCTCTTACCAGTCCCTCCGTCACAAGGTTTGCACCCTGTGTAGATTGGCGGCGGCTCTCATCTAAGTCCATCGATCATCGATGGCTAGGGTTTGCTTTTCCCCCTTTTTATTCCTCTCCTTTTTGGCTTCTTTCTCTGCTAATAATCTTTTTGTATTCCTTTTTACAGTATTTCTCTAAGCCTTCCTATAGAAGTTTTCTTCTCTCTGCTACAAATGGATTGGATTTGCCGTTGCTGTTCTTTCCGGTCCAGGTAGTACCATATTCCTTTTCTTATTCCTGTTCTATTTCTAATATTCGATTGTTTATGGTTCAGTGCCATTTTTTCTCATTTATGCTTGTATCCAATCCATCACCGCGTATTAATTGGTCTTTGATCTTTGCATTATTATTATTAGTCTCTGCCTGTGATGTTAATAACTGGGTTCATAATATCCTCATTTTTTCTGATATGCTTAATACATTCATGTATCTTCCAATTTTTAATTTTATTCATCTATTAAATGTTTATCAAGCCCTACTAGGGATTCTTCTTCAAGCCCACTTACTGGGATCATCCATCAAACTTAAAATACGAATGATATGGTTTCTTCACTACATCCTCCTGTACTCTAAACTACATAAATATTATTGGATGAATAAGAATTTAACAGTATATAAAGATATTATCTGCTCATCCATATATGTCAAGTTCTTTATTTTCAACATCCTTTGTGTTATCAATACCCCTATATTCTCTCTCTTTATCGATCATTTTCACCCTTACATTATGCTTTATTTTTTGTACATATGCTATTTACATCTCCCTTTTAGTTTATCTATTTCTAAATCCTTGCATCCTACTCATTTTCTGTGTCTGCACTCGATGCTCATCAGTATAACATTCAATGGCCAATTTTATACTTTTAAAACTGTTCTACTGCATCTCATTATATTCCATGGATTCTCCACTATCCCATATTTCTCATTATATTCAATGGCCAATTTTATAGTTTTACAACTGTTTTGTTTCATTATTCTTTCCAAAGGTGTATTATTACAAGCTACATCAAGGCTACTTCTGAATGGCTGGATCTCTCCTCCTCCCAATGGGTTATTCCTTCACTTCAGTTTCTTTAATTTAATTTCTATTATTTCATCCCCCTATTTTATTTTGCTCTTTTGGTCTGTATTAATCTTCTTCTTCCCGCCTCTTCTTTCCCATGGGTCTGTAATTTTTATTTCCTGTTTTCTTTCTTTTCTGCTTTTCTTTTATTTTTTCTATGCTTTTAGTTGCTTTAGTGATCATCTTAATATTGCTATGCATGGCTTATATTACTTGTTGTATGTATGTTATCCTGCCATTGATACTTACTTACTACTATATCTGTTAAACATATCCTCCCACTACACCTTATTAGGTGATATTTTACAAGCCCATTTCTGGGACCCTAACACAATCCTTTCTAAAAGGATAATCTCATTCATCTATAAATTTTTTTCTACAAAAAATTCAATATTATCCAGATTGTATTTACAAAAAATTGCTCCAATTCTTACTCACATCCGATTTTTTCAACTTTCTCCATCAATTCTGAATTTTCCATTAACTTACTCTACTTTTCAAAGCTCCCTAAAATTTTATCCTACTATTCAATGCTTCTTAAATTTCTATTATAATATTCAAATCTATATTAAATTTAATTCCTCTTTCGTTTCCCACTTTTTTTGCAGATATATAATTATTATCAATAAATATCCTTTTATTATAGAGTTAAATACAGTCAATGATACTTTTCACTTTCCGTTTTTACGTTGTTTACCTCAATCAAATTTTTCTTCTAAATCAATTTCATTAAGTTACACCTCTATCTTTCATAGCTTCCTAAAATTTCACCCTGCTACTCAATGTTCATTAAATCTCCGTCCTATTATTCCATCCTACATTAAATTTATTTCCAGTTTTGCGTCCAAATCTTTTTGTAGGAATATAATTTTTTTCAATAAACTAGATATGATCAACCTTTTAAATCCCTACAAACCCCAATCTCTATTCAATTTCTTAAAGTCAAATTCCCTATTTTATATTGTCTCTACAATCTTTAATAAATACCCTTTTCAAATAGTACCAACTACGATTTATGACTATTTTAACTTTCTACTATTATTTTATTTAGTCCAGTTAAATTTCTTTCCTAAATCAATTTCATTAACTTACGCTCCTAACTTAGTAACAGTTATACAATTACTGAAATTTCTCCTTCAGGGCCCACAAAATAAATTTCATTACAATTGTTATACCAATTATTTCTCCAACTCTCAATACCTAATATTTAAAAGTTTTAACTTTACCAAGAATTTCGTCTTGATATCCAAAAGATTGCCTATTTTATACATTCAATTTATTATTCAAATCCTCTTATTATTCCCTCTAAATAATTACCATTTCTCTTCTCAATATTCAACCTTCTTTCCTTTAATAATTCCCATTATTTCTCTCCTATTCCTAACCTATTTTCCATTTAAGGTATATACTTTACATAATACATCTTCTATTTTCAGCAAGTCCCGCCAATCACAATCGTCATTCTCCCATATTCCCCTCTATATTCCCACTTTCCATGAATTCCAAGTCCTAACTATACTATCTACCCTTATATATTCATATTCTAATTACCCTAAGCCACCACAATTCTTTAATCATTCATCTCTCTCATACCCTCGACTCTTTTCAATGGCTTCCTCTTCCTCTATCCCACAACTCAATTCGATTAGCCTCACCAACGAAGAATCAAAACTTCGCTACACTCCTGACTTCGACTTTATTAAGGAGGATCCAAAACTCTTTATCGTTGGCTGTTTCATATCTTCTAAACCACTGGATATTTCCGCTGTCATCAGTGCTTTCGAAGGGATCTGGAAGCCCAATGAAGTTGTATCATTTTCAGTGATACAAGACAACTTCCTCAAGATTAAGTTTAAAGAAGTTAAGAATTGCTATGAAATCCTCAACCGAGGACCATGGTTGTATAAGGATGAATGGCTTGCTGTCACAGAATACGTTCCATCCAAGTCCTTAAACGACTACAACTTTAACACAATGCGCATCTGGATCCGAATCTTCTCCCTTCCAGATTCACTCTTCGAGGATATAGACCGTTCCCACCTGGTGGGGCATGCATTAGGGTCGATGGTAGGCAATGTTCTCCGAACGGACACTCGCAAAATTGATGGAAACATGATCGAATTCCTCCGAGTTGAAATCTTTCTTAACATAACAAGACCAGTTACTCGATTTGTGTTCATCGGCTCCGGTGAGAACACAATTATGTGTCGTCTCCAATATGAACGACTTCCAACTCTATGCCCGGGTTGTGGAATTATCAGTCATACTCTGGAGAATTGTCCCCACAGATCTTCTCTTGACACCAGCAAACTGCAATACGGTGAATGGCTCCGTTATATTCCTCCTAGACGTCGCCCGGTTGGAATCCGTGGGCGCATTCGATCTGTTGAACCAAATCTGAATCCAAATGTTCCTCCAGTTAATGGTAAATGTTTCTCATCTAATACAACCACATATGATTTTGTTTATTCTTCCTTATCGAACAACATTATAAATTACTATTCCCCTAACTTTTTTGTAGCAAATCCGACGAATAACCCAGTTACTCCGGTCAATCCCACTGTCCCTCCAAATAACCTGAACAACTTGGGTAACTTACTTAACTTTTTTATCATTCCGCTTATAAACCGTTACAAACATCTAATAATCCAATTTTTTCAAATTAAAGGTTCTCTAAATGAAGGTGATGCAGCCTCATTTACGGAACAAGTTACCGAAGAAGCTCAGAATCTCGACATGACAATGGAAGATGGTCCTAATACGGTCTCTGAACCCCCTGCTGATTTGAAACAAAAGGCTCCTCTTGAGCCTCAACCCCTTACTACTATCTACCCAATCCCGGAAGATGGGTCTGATGATGATTGGGAAACCAATGAAGACTACGGTATTCCTAGCCCTACTGCCGACCAAATCAAAAAATTCGACTCAGAACCGAGTAAGCATCCTAATCCCACTGATTCACTTTTTAAAGATTTTAATCAGTGGTTGCTAAAGACTTACCCAAATGATACAGCCCCTGCACCTGCTCCTGTCCCAGCTCCAGCACAAGCATCCGCACCAATCCAAAATAACCGAGGCATGAAACGACGCTCCCCAATACAAGTTTCGCTCCCACCGAAAAAATCCAAACAATCAGGATCTACTCCAAAAGCTGGGATGAGCAGCTCTAAAAACTCTCCGGCGGCGGCTGACCCTCAGCCCCGCCGAGCAAAATGAAGATCCTCTGCTGGAACTGTCAAGGCCTAGGACAAGCCGCGACAGTTCAACACCTTCGAGACTATGTCCAACGTACCAACCCCAATATTATATTTTTATGTGAAACTAGATTAAATAATGTGGATAGTAACCAGTTATGTCTATCATTGGGTATGTTAGTCATTATTTCTATCCCCCCCTCGGAAGGGTGTTCCGGTATTTCAATGTTTGCTACAAAAGACTTCAATACAAGCTTAATTTCATACTCGATGCGTTATATTCACATTCAATTTACTTACAATAATAGCACTATGTTTTTCACCGGAATACATGGTTTCTCGGAAACTAGCCAAAAATATAAAACATGGGAATTAATTGATTCTTTACACACTTCTACCATTAACAAACCTTGGCTTATCGGAGGTGATCTTAATGAGATCCTAACCGATTCGGAGAAACAAGGGGGCCCACGGAGAGCAAGATCCCAAATAAAAAACTTTAGGAATTGTCTCATCCGAAACAAATTATTTGATTGCAAACCAACTTCGGGATGGTTTACATGGACGAAAGTAGGCCCTTTAACACCGGTTATTCATGAACGTCTTGACCGTTTTGTAGCTAACTACGAATGGAAAGACCTCTACCCAAATCCTTGTATAATTACGGAATATGTCGCAAAATCCGACCACTGTTTCCTCCTAATGGAATTTGATGAACCGAACAATACAATCAAAAAACGTATCCCAAAAAATTTCAGATTTGAAAGTTGTTGGGCTAATAACAAAGATAATATCCAAACAATAAAACGGGCATGGGTTAACACCCCGGGTTCAGCCATCAATAAAATTAAAGCGGTAGGGCTTTACTTAGATGAGTGGCAAAACCAACAACGATTCAAAACAACAGGACGTATTAAATTCCTTACCAAAAAAATAAACAAACTCTTATACCGCCCCTTAACAGTCATAAATAAAAAAACTTATTTAAACTATAGAACGGAATTAAATAATCTTTTAACCGAACAAGAAGTTTATTGGGCCCAAAGATCTCGAACTCTTTGGTTAACCCAAGGAGACAAAAATACCAAATTCTTTCATGCCATAGCTACTAATCGTAATAAGAAAAATTTAATCAAAGGCCTCAATGATGCCAATTCTAAGTGGTGCACCTCAGATTCTGAGCTAATGGATATAGCTTCGAATTATTTCAAAAACCTTTTCACATCTTCTAATCCCAAATTATCGTCTCTTATTCTTGATAAAATCCAACCCTCTATAAATTCTTCTATTAACGACAACCTTCTAAAACCTTTCTCCAAAGAGGAAATTTTACATGCCTTTAAAGATATTGACCCTAGGAAGGTTCCGGGTGCAGATGGTCTGCCGAGTAGCTTCTTTAGACAACACTGGGACACAGTTGGCGATGATGTCATTAATCTTTGTATGGACCTCCTAAATGGTAAGGCAGATATGTCCTTAGTCAACAAAACTATTCTAGTTCTAATACCCAAAGTTCAGGATCCAAAATCCATGAAACAACTCAGACCAATAAGCTTATGTACTGTTCTCTATAAAATCGTTGCGAAAACAATTGTTAATAGAATGAAACAGGCTATTCCCCTTTGTATTAGTCCTAACCAAGCCGCCTTTATTCAGGGACGCAACATCTCGGATAATATTCTAGTTGCGCATGAAATAATTCACAACATCAATTCCGGAGCGAGTAAATCCTCACAAGGGGCTGCCCTCAAGCTTGACATGGAAAAAGCGTTCGATAGAGTTGAATGGTCTTTTCTTGCAAACATCATGAACCGAATGGGATTTGCACCAGATTGGATTGATCTTATAATGCGTTGTATCTCCACGGTTTCTTTCTCGGTTAAAGTTAATAATTCCTTTTCACCAATATTTTACCCTCAACGTGGTCTTCGACAGGGGGATCCTCTCTCCCCTTTTCTTTTTCTATTTTGCACTCAAGGTCTCTCGGCTTACTTAGCTGCCGCTCAACAAACTAATATCCTTCCCGGCCTAGGTGCTTGTAAGCATGGGCCAAAAGTTAACCACCTACTTTTTGCTGACGATTGTATGGTATTTATTAATACAAATCAATCTGAAGCATCCCTTCTGAAAAATGCTCTCCAAGTTTATGCTAATGCATCTGGTCAAGCTATAAATTTTGAAAAATCAACAATTTTCTATAACCCACGTACACCTTCTGCAACAAGAAATGCTCTCAATAGCCTTTTACAAGTACGAGAAGTTTCTAATCCCGGTGTATACCTAGGCATACCTCTCCTTATAGGGAAAAACAAAACTGAATCCTTAGGCTTTGTACGTGATAAAGTACACGATCGTCTTTCTAGCTGGGATAAACACCTCCTCTCCTTTAGTGGTAGAGAGATTTTTATTAAAGCTGTTCTACAATCCCTCCCACAATATGTGATGTCTTGCTACCTTTTACCACACAACATCATTGACGACATGACAACATCAATCCGCCAGTACTGGTGGACTGGTAAATCTAACAAACATGGTTGGCATATGTTACCGTGGAACCGGATATGTTTACCAAAATCGGCAGGTGGTATGGGGTTCAAAGACCTACATGACTTCAACATCGCTCTCTTGGGTAAACAAATTTGGAAACTAATTTGTGAACCAGACTCTTTGCTAGGACAAATATACCGATCTAAATATTTCCCCTCAGGCAATATTTTGGATGCGACAAAACCTAGTAGGGGATCCTTTGCTTGGCAGGGTATATACATCGCTCTTCAGCGCCTTTTCCCTGGTTTTCTTTATCGGCCAGGTATAAACAGTAATATTAGAATACACAAAGATATATGGGGGGGGTCGTCTCCAATTGAGTTAACAGGAGATTATGAAATTTCAGACGAATTTCACATTCGTTGTCGGGACTTCATGATCCGCAATCAAACTGCTTGGGATTCTGTAAAGGTGTATAATTATTTCAATCCAACTGATGCGGATGCCATTCTCCGTATTCCCATCATAAATGACTATAGGGATTCCATTTTATGGTCTCCCAATGATTCAGGTATCTACTCAGTTCGCTCTGGATATATTTTCCTACAACGCTCCCTTTCACAGCCTCAACCAACTACTCGGTTTTGGAAATATTTATCCAAAATAAAAGTTTTACCCAAAGTTAAAACTTTTGGATGGCGTGTGGCATCTGATGCCCTTCCAGTTGGTACTAAAATACTAGCTTTTTCCACCAGCTCGGGGTTATGTCCTATCTGTGGCAATCATTCGGAATCAATCCTACATGCGATTCGTGACTGCACTGGCGCAGCTGAAGCCCTCCAAATTAGTGGTATTCCCACTTCTATTTATAAGAGCACAGCTCCAACACCCTTACAATGGTTAGAAGAAGCAGCCTCTACACTTTCCCCTGAAAAATTCGGTCTTTTTCTTACAGTTCTATGGAACATCTGGAATAGACGTAATGATTGGGTTCACAACACCCATTTACAACCCTCTTGGCTAATTGCAGTCAACTCAATTAGTTTACATGGTGATTTCTGTCAATCTTCAATTTCAGCTATCCTGCCTCCCTCCAAAATATCTAATCCTTCCCCTTCACCTCCAATTAATTACATTAAAATTAATGTGGACGGTGCTTTCAACCCTTCTACCCGTGCAGCAGCCGTCGGCGTTGTTGCTCGTGACTCTGCCGGAGCAGTCGTGGGTGGTCTTGCTTTCCCTCTTGGTAGCTGTCAGGACGCTATCAACAGTGAGGGGGAAAGCATCCTTGCTGGTCTTACCTTTGCTAGGAGTCAAGGATGGAATCGGATCATGATCGAAACGGATTGCGCTTCTCTCGCAAATAGGATCAACAAGCATGCTCAGGATCTATCTACTATGGGACCAACTATTCTTCGTATACAAGATGCTCTCCAGGATTTTGATTTTTCTACCATTTCTTTTGTACGCCGTGAGGCAAATGTTATAGCCCATACGTTGGATTCTTTCTCTCTTACCTCCATGACTTCTATGTCTTTTGATTCGATCATCCCCCATTGTATTCATCACCTTGTATCAAATATTTCTTGATTAATAATATTTAGGCACTCTTTTCCCCTTTTTAGGGTCCTCTAGCTCTGCTCGAAGGACAGTAGTAGGGGTTTTTAATGAGGCCTTTTCTTCAAAAAAAAAATTCTAACGGGTCCATTGAAAGGCCCATTTAGACCTGCTCGTCCGAAACCTCGACAAAAAGGACTGCAAAATAGTTTTAATCAAATTTTAGGAGTTCAAATAATTTATTAGGAACTTTTCAACACAATTATATTGAAGAACCTCAATTTTATACTTTTTACTCAATTAAAATTCAAACGGGCCCATTGAAAGGCCCATTTAGACCTGCTCGTCCGAAACCTCTACAAAAATGTTCGCAAAAATGTTTTATTCAAATATTAGGAGTTCAAATAATTGATTAGGAGCTTTTCAACACAATTATATTGAAAAACCTCAATTTTATACTTTTTACTCAGTTAAAATTCAAACGGGCCCATTGGAAGGCCCATTTAGACCTGCTCGTCCGAAACCTCTACAAAAATGTTCGCAAAAATGTTTTATTCAAATATTAGGGTCCTATAGCTCTGCTCGAAGGACAGTAGTAGGGGTTTTTAATGAGGCCTTTTCTTCAAAAAAAAAAATTCCAACGGGTCCATTAAAAGGCCCATTTAGACCTGCTCGTCCGAAACCTCTACAAAAAGGACCGCAAAAATGTTTTATTCAAATATTAGGAGTTCAAATAATTGATTAGGAGCTTTTCAACACAATTATATTGCGAAACCTCAATTTCTGTACTTTTTACTCAGTTAAAATACCAACGGGTCCATTGAAAGGCCCATTTCGACCCGCTCGTCCGAAACCTCTACAAAAAGGACTGCAAAATAAGTTTTAATCAAATTTTAGGAGTTCATGTAATTGATTAGGAGCTTTTCAACACAATTATATTGCAAAACCTCAATTGTTGTACTTTTTACTCAATTTAATTCCAACGGGTCCATTGAAAGGCCCATTTAGACCTGCTCGTCCGAAACCTCTACAAAAAAGGACCGCAAAACAAGTTTTAATCAAATTTTAGGAGTTCAAATAATTGATTAGGAGCTTTTCAACACAATTATATTGCAAAAGCTCAATTTCTGTACTTTTTACTCAGTTAAAATTCCAACGGGTCCATTGTAAGGCCCATTTAGACCTGCTCGCCCGAAACGTATCAAAAAGGACTGCAAAAAAGGTTTTTATCAAATTCTAGGAGTTTATGTAGTTGATTAGGAGCTTTTCAACACAATTATATTGCAAAACCTCAATTTTATACTTTTTACTCAGTGAAAATTTCAACGGGTCCATTGAAAGGCCCATTTAGACCTGCTCGTCCGAAACCTCTACAAAAAGGGCCGCAAAAATGTTTTATATAAATATTATGAGTTCAAATAATTGATTAGGAGCTTTTCAACACATTTATACTGCAAAACCTCAATTTCTGTACTTTTTACTCAGTTAAAATTCTAACGGGTCCATTGAAAGGCCCATTTAGACCTGCTCGTCCGAAACCTCGACAAAAAGTCTGCAAAATAGTTTTAATCAAATTTTAGGAGTTCAAATAATTTTCTGGGAACTTTTCAACACAATTATATTGAAAAACCTCAATTTTATACTTTTTACTCAGGTAAAATTCAAACGGGCCCATTGAAAGGCCCATTTAGACCTGCTCGTTCGAAACCTCTACTAAAAAGATTCACAAAAATGTTTTATTCAAATATTAGGAGTTCAAATAATTGATTAGGAGCTTTTCAACACAATTATATTGCAAAACCTCAATTTCTGTACTTTTTACTCAGTTAAAATTCCAACGGGTCCATTGAAAGGGCCATTTAGACCTGCTCGTCTGTAACCTCTACAAAAAGGACCGCAAAAATGTTTTATTCAAATATTAGGAGTTCAAATAATTGGTTAGGAGCTTTTGAACACAATTATATTGCGAAACCTCAATTTCTGTACTTTTTACTCAGTTAAAATACCAACGGGTCCATTGAAAGGCCCATTTCGACCCGCTCGTCCGAAACCTCTACAAAAAGGACTGCAAAATAAGTTTTAATCAAATTTTAGGAGTTCATGTAATTGATTAGGAGCTTTTCAACACAATTATATTGCAAAACCTCAATTTTTGTACTTTTTACTCAATTTAATTCCAACGGGTCCATTAAAAGGCCCATTTAGACATGCTCGTCCGAAACCTCTACAAAAAAGGACCGCAAAATAAGTTTTAATCAAATTTTAGGAGTTCAAATAATTGATTAGGAGCTTTTCAACACAATTATATTGCAAAAGATTAATTTTTGTACTTTTTACTCAGTTAAAATTCCAACGGGTCCATAGTAAGGCCCATTTAGACCTGCTCGTCCGAAACGTATCAAAAAGGACTGCAAAAAAGGTTTTAATCAAATTCTAGGAGTTTATGTAATTGATTAGGAGCTTTTCAACACAATTATATTGTAAAACCTCAATTAATTACTTTTTACTCAGTTAAAATTTCAACGGGTCCATTGAAAGGCCCATTTAGACCCGCTTGTCCGAAACCTCTACAAAAAGGACCGCAAAAATGTTTTATTCAAATATTAGGAGTTCAAATAATTGATTAGGAGCTTTTCAACACATTTATACTGCAAAACCTCAATTTCTGTACTTTTTACTCAGTTAAAATTCTAACGGGTCCATTGAAAGGCCCATTTAGACCTGCTCGTCCGAAACCTTGACAAAAAGGACTGCAAAATAGTTTTAATCAAATTTTAGGAGTTCAAATAATTTATTAGGAACTTTTCAACACAATTATATTGAAAAACCTCAATTTTATACTTTTTACTCAGTTAAAATTCAAATGGGCCCATTGAAAGGCCCATTTAGACCTGCTCGTCCGAAACCTCTACAAAAAGGTTCGCAAAAATGTTTTATTCAAATATTAGGAGTTTAAATAATTGATTAGGAGCTTTTCAACACAATTATATTGCAAAACCTCAATTTTTGTACTTTTTACTCAATTTAATTCCAACGGGTCCATTAAAAGGCCCATTTAGACATGCTCGTCCGAAACCTCTACAAAAAAGGACCGCAAAACAAGTTTTAATCAAATTTTAGGAGTTCAAATAATTTATTAGGAGCTTTTCAACACAATTATATTGCAAAAGCTCAATTTCTGTACTTTTTACTCAGTTAAAATTCCAACGGGTCCATTGTAAGGCCCATTTAGACCTGCTCGTCCGAAACGTATCAAAAAGGACAGCAAAAAAGGTTTTAATCAAATTCTAGGAGTTTATGTAATTGATTAGGAGCTTTTCAACACAATTATATTGTAAAACCTCAATTAATTACTTTTTACTCAGTTAAAATTTCAACGGGTCCATTGAAAGGCCCATTTAGACCCGCTCGTCCGAAACCTCTACAAAAAGGACCGCAAAAATGTTTTATTCAAATATTAGGAGTTCAAATAATTGATTAGGAGCTTTTCAACACATTTATACTGCAAAACCTCAATTTCTGTACTTTTTACTCAGTTAAAATTCTAACGGGTCCATTGAAAGGCCCATTTAGACCTGCTCGTCTGAAACTTCGACAAAAAGGACTGCAAAATAGTTTTAATCAAATTTTAGGAGTTCAAATAATTTATTAGGAACTTTTCAACACAATTATATTGCAAAACCTCAATTTTATACTTTTTAATCTGTTAAAATTTCAACGGGTCCATTGAAAGGCCCATTTAGACCCGCTCGTCCGAAACCTCTACAAAAAGGACCGCAAAAATGTTTTATTCAAATATTAGGAGTTCAAATAATTGATTAGGAGCTTTTCAACACATTTATACTGCAAAACCTCAATTTCTGTACTTTTTACTCAGTTAAAATTCTAACGGATCCATTGAAAGGCCCATTTAGACCTGCTCGTCCGAAACCTCGACAAAAAGGACTGCAAAATAGTTTTAATCAAATTTTAGGAGTTCAAATAATTTATTAGGAACTTTTCAACACAATTATATTGAAAAACCTCAATTTTATACTTTTTACTCAGTTAAAATTCAAACGGGCCCATTGAAAGGCCCATTTAAACCTGCTCGTCCGAAACCTCTACAAAAAATGTTCGCAAAAATGTTTTATTCAAATATTAGGAGTTCAAATAATTGATTAGGAGCTTTTCAACACAATTATATTGAAAAACCTCAATTTTATACTTTTTACTCAGTTAAAATTCAAACGGGCCCATTGAAAGGCCCATTTAGACCTGCTCATCCGATACCTCTACAAAAATGTTCGCAAAAATGTTTTATTCAAATATTAGGAGTTCAAATAATTGATTAGGAGCTTTTCTACACAATTATATTGAAAAACCTCAATTTTATACTTTTTACTCAGTTAAAATTCAAACGGGCCCATTGAAAGGCCATTTAGACCTTCTCGTCCGAAACCTCTACAAAAATGTTCGCAAAAATGTTTTATTCAAATATTAGGAGTTCAAATAATTGATTAGGAGCTTTTCAACACAATTATATTGAAAAACCTCAATTTTATACTTTTTACTCAGTTAAAATTTAAACGGGCCCATTGAAAGGCCCATTTAGACCTGCTCGTCCGAAACCTCTACAAAAATGTTCGCAAAAATGTTTTATTCAAATATTAGGAGTTCAAATAATTGATTAGGAGCTTTTCAACACAATTATATTGAAAACCCTCAATTTTATACTTTTTACTCAGTTAAAATTCAAACGGGCCCATTGAAAGGCCCATTTAGACCTGCTCGTCCGAAACCTCTACAAAAATGTTCGCAAAAATGTTTTATTCAAATATTAGGAGTTCAAATAATTGATTAGGAGCTTTTCAACACATTTATGCTGCAAAACCTCAATTTTCTTTACTTTTTACTTAGTTAAAATTCTAACGGATCCATTGAAAGGCCCATTTAGACCTGCTCGTCCGAAACCTCGACAAAAAGGACTGCAAAATAGTTTTAATCAAATTTTAGGAGTTCAAATAATTTATTAGGAACTTTTCAACACAATTATATTGAAAAACCTCAATTTTATACTTTTTTCTCTGTTAAAATTCAAACGGGCCCATTGAAAGGCCCATTTAGACCTGCTCGTTCGAAACCTCTACAAAAAGGTTCGCAAAAATGTTTTATTCAAATATTAGGAGTTCAAATAATTGATTAGGAGCTTTTCAACACAATTATATTGCAAAACCTCAATTTCTGTACTTTTTACTCAGTTAAAATTCCAACGGGTCCATTGAAAGGCCCATTTAGACCTGCTCGTCCGAAACCTCTACAAAAAGGACCGCAAAAATGTTTTATTCAAATATTAGGAGTTCAAATAATTGATTAGGAGCTTTTCAACACAATTATATTGCGAAACCTCAATTTCTGTACTTTTTACTCAGTTAAAATACCAACGGGTCCATTGAAAGGCCCATTTCGACCCGCTCGTCCGAAACCTCTACAAAAAGGACTGCAAAATAAGTTTTAATCAAATTTTAGGAGTTCATGTAATTGATTAGGTGCTTTTCAACACAATTATATTGCAAAACCTCAATTTTTGTACTTTTTACTCAATTTAATTCCAACGGGTCCATTGAAAGGCCCATTTAGACCTACTCGTCCGAAACCTCTACAAAAAAGGACCGCAAAACAAGTTTTAATCAAATTTTAGGAGTTCAAATAATTGATTAGGAGCTTTTCAACACAATTATATTGCAAAAGCTAAATTTCTGTACCTTTTACTCAGTTAAAATTCCAACGGGTCCATTGTAAGGCCCATTTAGACCTGCTCGTCCGAAACGTATCAAAAAGGACTGCAAAAAAGGTTTTAATCAAATTCTAGGAGTTTATGTAATTGATTAGGAGCTTTTCAACACAATTATATTGCAAAACCTCAATTTTATACTTTTTAATCAGTTAAAATTTCAACGGGTCCATTGAAAGGCCCATTTAGACCCGCTCGTCCGAAACCTCTACAAAAAGGACCGCAAAAATGTTTTATTCAAATATTAGGAGTTCAAATAATTGATTAGGAGCTTTTCAACACATTTATACTGCAAAACCTCAATTTCTGTACTTTTTACTCAGTTAAAATTCTAACGGGTCCATTGAAAGGCCCATTTAGACCTGCTCGTCCGAAACCTCGACAAAAAGGACTGCAAAATAGTTTTAATCAAATTTTAGGAGTTCAAATAATTTATTAGGAACTTTTCAACACAATTATATTGAAAAACCTCAATTTTATACTTTTTACTCAGTTAAAATTCAAACGGGCCCATTGAAAGGCCCATTTAGACCTGCTCGTCCGAAACCTCTACAAAAAGGTTCGCAAAAATGTTTTATTCAGATATTAGGAGTTCAAATAATTGATTAGGAGCTTTTCAACACAATTATATTGCAAAACCTCAATTTCTGTACTTTTTACTCAGTTAAAATTCCTTCGGGTAACGGGTGGGTGGATGGCTCTCAATTCTCTCTCAATTCTTTCAGGGGTTTCCTTTGGGTTTTTGGCTTGTTCTTTCTTTTTTCCTCTTTCTCCGGTGGGATTTTCCTTTGTTTTTTCCACCAATTCCCCTCCCCCACACGGGGCTACCCTCTTCTGCCGCGTTTACAAGTCAATTGAGAACGGTTCATTGTTTATCCCCTTGGAATTCGGGACGAGAAGTTTGAGAGTCACTCCACTCTCCCACCATTTCACCGAAACGGTTTGTATTTCTATCTATTGTTTTCATTCTTTTCTCTGTTTTATGATATCTTTTCTCCTTCTTTTTCATTTTTTAGAGCAGTATATTGTTTCACACAATACACTACTTTTTCAGTCTAAATCGTTTTCATGGTTTTTTCCTCCTTTGATTTTTATCATCTTTTCACCGGTTGTTTATGATCTGGTCTTTGTCCTTCCTTTGGCTGCGATCTTATGGCGTCTCTCTGATCCTGGGCATCCTGCGATTCTGGAGGATTGGGCGTTTCAGATAAGCTCCTCCTTCTCCAGTCATAGATCTATATCTCTATTCTCTTTATCCTTTTATTTATTAAATTTCTATTCTCTTTTCTGCAGATCCTTTATGTCCATAGCGGTGGTTTCCAGATCTGGGCAACCCAAGGGTTGTTCTTTAAACGGTTTCTGGGCTGATTCCAGTCCTTACCCCAATCTATTTTTCATCCAAATCTCTATTTTCTTCTCTTACTTCTCTTGCATGTTCTCTCCGTTTACACCTAATTTTTTTTCATCATTGGATTTTATCTCAGTTTAGTCATGGAGCGGGTTAGAATCTCCCATCGACGGATGACGGTCGTTCTACCCCTTCTCCACGATTTACATAAACCCAAACCTGAATCCGTGGTGGTTATCCTCCTCATTTCAAGAAGAGTCTTAAGGACTTCCCACCCTTTAACCCCTTTCCTATCCCTCCTTTTCTCCCATGTTTTTTCCAGATCTAACCCTCTATTCAACCAATCTATTTCAGGTTACTCAGAAATGCTATTCCTGCCATGGACGATGTTGCTTCTCCATCCGATTAGGGGGTGGTTCTCAGCGGAGTCCCAACGACGGCTAGGGTTTCCATTTTCCTTCTATGTTATTTCATTTAATTTTTATTACTTACTGCTATTTCTTTCTTTTATTTCCTTCCATCAGATAATCATATACGATTCATCTCTATCTCTTAACTCGGTAAGTTTCTTTTCACCCATTAATATTTTTTTACTCAAATTGATGTATTTCTCTTTAAGAATTTACGGTCTATACATGTTAAGGTTTCTTTCACCTTCTCTAATTTACTGGAACCTAACTATAAATTTACTATTATATATCTTCTGTGTATATATTATTTTGTACACAAATTCATTCTTAGCCTTAATATGGTTACATTTTATGATAATAATCTTGTTATATATCTCCTTCTTTGTTAAATCATCTCGTTATCAAGCCCTAAAAGGGATTCAACCTCAAGCCCAGATTCTGGGAAATTCCAGCTTCAACTATTTTTGTTTTATAGCAGATTCTCTTTTCATTCATCTGGTTTTCCCTTTACATGCCTTTCAATGGTGGGATTGGAATCCTTCAGTTAATAAGATTGTCACACAGTCCTATATCTATCATAACCACTCCATCATTAAAGTACACTTTACACATACTTTTCTGAATTTCATATTATATACCATCTACATTCTTTTCTACTCCCTTAAGAGAATAAACATTAATTTTTGTCCAGCCAACCCCTTCCCTAAATTGTATTTACTTTCTTCTATATCTTTGAAGCATGCTGAAACCTTGCAATCCAAGATTAGATCAACATGCTTGTTTATATTGTTTCTTCATAATATTCATTTCACAATGTTGCATACATACACAGAGCATCAATCTAACTTGACAATACTATATTCTAAGTTCATTAGTATTATCTATGTCTACTATATTGCTATCAAAATCATCTTATTGCATCGAATCACTTTAAAACTCTCCTTTCCTTTATATATTTCTACTGTCACTGCTACTTTTATAACGACTATGTTTCTATTACGCTACCTGTACACTAACACTACCTATACCATGCAGATTCGAAGAAACTATATCAACCCCTGGTGGCCCTTTCAATGTTTATGTAATTATGTTTTTAATTTCTGGTTAATTCATTTTCCCCCTATTATTTGTTTGCTCATTTGGTCTGTATCTAATTTCTCTGCCCCGCTTCTCTCTCTCCTTGGGTTTGTAATTTTATTTTCTTGCTCCCCTCTTACGTTTTCATTCTCTGTGTTTTTTATATGTTTGCTTTCTATTTCTAGATGTATGGTTCTAGGTTTAATGCCTTTTTCTAGATGTATAAATCTAGGTCTGCTCTCTATCTTTAGATGCATGATCATAGGGTATTACACTGCTTTATCTGCTTCCTCCCTAGTATGCTACCTCCTTTACTCTAAATTATGTTTCCTCAACATCTTTCACTGCTTACCCCACTACACCTTTCTAGGTGAATACTATCGAGCCCTCTCAAGGGATTTTAAAACTTACCTATTTTATAGGCCATATATATTTCCTAACTACGAAGCTTTTAATCCCCGGTTTTTACCATATGCAATAATCAAGGCCTTATCACTTAATGTCATATTTTTAACATTTATTATCAATTACTTTCTTCAAATATTCCATCTAATAACGGTTTTAATTACTATTATTTATTTTTATAACCCCCCGTCTTTACTCCGGTTTTACTACTATCTTAAAATTTATAAATTAATTGAATGCCATTTATTACAGTCTATTTATTCCCAAAAAGCATTTATCTTAATTTTTGCCTTTTCTTCCGTTACATCTATTTTACAAAACTATTCATTCTTTTGTATGACAATACATTATTTTCCTCTTCCCATCCAAACAATAAATACATATTCGAAAGTAATATCTAGTCATACTTCTACAAAAATAAATTTAAACGTTAACCATATTCTTTTACTTCAGTCTCATCCCAATTGTCTTACCTCTCTCTTAATATATTCAAATGTAAAAATTTTTCAAAATTTTTACCAGTTACGGAAAATAATTTACTCAATTTTCTTCAATCACTTTCCTGTCTTCAAGCCTTTTAAAATTATTCTCTGTATTAAATACTTGAATATTAAATGTCTTTCTTTTTTACCAAAATCTCATGGATCTTTCTATTCTCACACCCCTTTTACACCCAAAACCTTAAACAAATCTCTTTTACGTCACTATTAAAATTTATCCATAATTATTATAATAACAAAAGATTCTTTCTTTTAATAATTTATAATCATAAATCAATTAAGGAAAGTACTCTAAATAAGCTTCCCCAACATAATAGTACTTTCCATCTTTCACAACCGATATTTATTTTCCAATATATTAACCAATTCACCTTTCATATTTCACCCTTAGGTATTTGCTCTTTCGTTATATACTCGCAGTATTCCCCTACTACCTCACAACAACAACTATCTATATCGTACTTCTCACACATTCTAATTCTTCCAATGGCTTCCTCCTCCTCCATCCCCCTACTCAACTCGATCAACCTTACCAATGAAGAATCAGAACTGCTGTACACTCCTGATTTCGATTTTATCAAAGAAGATCCCAAGCTCATTGTAATTGGCCGATTTATCTCATCCAAGGTTATCGATATCTCTGCTGTGATCAACGCCTTCGAAGGTATTTGGAAACCTAATGATGTGGTATCCATTAAAGCGATACAAGACAACTTTATCAAGATCAAGTTCAAGGAAATCAAGAACTGCTACGAGATCATTAATCGTGGTCCTTGGCTTTATAAGGATGAATGGCTAGCAGTCACTGAATACGATCCGGCCAAATCGTTAAACGACTACAACTTCAACTCCATGAGAATCTGGATCCGAATTTTCTCTCTTCCAGACCCACTCTTTGCTGATGTTGATCGCTCCCATCTGGTGGGTCATGCTCTAGGTTCAATGGTTGGTCAAGTACTCCGTACGGACACCCGCCAAATTGATGGGAATATGCAAGAATTCCTTCGTGTTGAAATCATTCTCAACATTATCCGACCTGTCACCCGATTTGTGTTCATTGGTTCTGGTGAAAACAAACTCATGTGCAGACTCCAGTATGAAAGGCTCCCAACTCTATGTCCTGGATGCGGCATTATCAGTCATACCCTAGAAAATTGTCTAATCCGTTCATCTCTCGATCTATCCAAGTTACAGTACGGAGAATGGCTCCGCTACCTTCCACCTAGACGTCGCCCAACTGGCCTTCGGGGACGCATCCGCAATGTGGAACCAAATCAGATTCCAATCATCCCTCCAACAAATGGTAACCCTATCTTCATATTTACAATAACCACTTTTTTAATCAGCTTTCTCAACTCTTTTTTTCTATCAATATTCCTAACTATAGTTTTATTTACAGTGGCCCCAACAAATATCCCAGCAGCTTCTGCCAATCCCACTGCTCCCAATAACGAACAGAATAATTTGGGTAAAACATTTTATTCTCTCTTCTTACTTAACGCAAAAATCTTTAAGGTGCTAATTACAATTTTCCTACGCTGCATAGGTTCTCTAAATGATGGCGATGCAGCCTCATTCACGGAACAAGCTACTGTTGATGGCCAAAATGCCGACATGACTATTGATGATGATCCCAACTCTGCTAAAGCCCCCCCTAATGTTGATTTGAAGCAAAAGGCTCCCCTTGAGCCCCAACCCCTTAACACCATCTATCCCATCCCGGAAGATGGTTCTGATGATAATTGGGAAACCAATGAAGATTATGGTGTTCCCAGCCCTACTTCCGAACAGATTAAGAAATTTGATGCCGAATCGAGTAAGCCTTCTAAACCCACTGATACATTGTTCAATGATTTTAATCAGTGGTTACTTAAAACTTACCCGAATGATGCAGCCCCTGCTCCTGTTCCAGCACCCGCACCTGCCCCTGCACCAACCCAAACTAACCGAGGCATGAAACGCCGCTCCCCATTACAAGTATCGCTCCCGCCGAAAAAATCCAAACAGTCCGGATCTACCCCAAAAGCTGGGATGAACAGCTCTAAAAACTCTCCGGCAGCGGCTGACTCCCAGCCCCGCCGAGCAAAATGAGGATCCTTTGCTGGAACTGTCAGGGCCTTGGACAAGCCCCGACGGTCCAACATCTCCGAGCCTATGTCCAACGTTCCAGCCCCGATATTATTTTTTTATGTGAAACTAAGCTAAATAATGCGGAATGTAACCGCTTATGTCTCTCATTAGGTATGGTAGACATAATTTCCATTCCCCCCTCGAAAGGGTGTTCCGGAATTTCTTTATTTGCTGCAAAAGATATTAATATAAGTTTAATTTCCTATTCGCTGCGTTATATTCACATTCAAATTACAAATAGTAATAGCACTATGTTTTTCACTGGAATGCATGGATTTTCGGAAACTAGCCAAAAATATAAAACATGGGAATTAATTGATTCCTTATACTCTACTACAAAAGATAAACCATGGCTTATCGGAGGAGATCTCAATGAGATTCTAACAGACTCGGAAAAACAAGGAGGTCCTCGGAGAGCTAGATCCCAAATTAAGAATTTTCGGAATTGTTTAATTCGAAACAACCTATATGATTGTAAACCTACTTCGGGATGGTTCACATGGACAAAAGTAGGTCCTTTAACCCCGGTCATTCATGAACGAATTGATCGTTTTATTGCTAATTACGCTTGGAAAGATCTTTTCCCTATTCATCGCATATCTACGGAATTTGTCGCCAAATCAGACCACTGTTTCCTCCTTATTGAATTTGATAAACCAATAACTACATCCAAAGCACAAATCCCTAAAAATTTTAGATTTGAAAGTTGCTGGGCTAATAATAAAGACAACATCCAAGCAATCAAAAGGGCATGGGCTGATACCCCAGGAACAGCCATCAATAAAATCAAAGCGGTAGGAACATATCTAGATGATTGGCAAAACCAACAACGCTTTAAAACAACAGGACGCATTAAATTCCTTACCAAAAAAATTAACAAACTTCTTTATCGTCCCTTAACAGACACTAATAAACAAACTTATTTAAACTATAGAACGGAATTAAATAAACTATTAACTGAACAAGAAGCTTATTGGGCTCAAAGGTCACGAACTCTTTGGCTATCCCAAGGAGACAAAAATACCAAATTTTTCCATGCCAGAGCTACTAATCGTAATAAGAAAAATTCCATCATTGGTCTCTATGATGCCAACTCCAATTGGTGCACCTCTGAATCTGAAATAATGGATATTGCTTCGAATTACTTCCAAAATCTATTTACAACCTCTAATCCCAAACTCTCGGAAAATATTCTTGACAAAATCCACCCCTCTATCAATTCTTCAATGAACGACAACCTTATCAAAACATTTACCAAAGAAGAAATACTTCATGCCTTTAAAGATATTGACCCTAGGAAGGCCCCTGGTGCTGACGGCCTTCCTAGTAGTTTCTTTCGTCAACACTGGGATACAGTCGGCGATGATGTCCTTAATCTCTGTATGGACCTATTAAATGGAAAAACAGACATGGCCTTAGTTAACAAAACCATTCTGGTGTTAATACCCAAAGTTAAGGATCCAACATCCATGAAACAACTCCGACCAATTAGTCTATGTACTGTTCTCTATAAAATTGTTGCCAAAACAATTGTAAATAGAATGAAACAGGTTATACCGCTTTGTATTAGCCCTAATCAAGCTGCCTTTGTTCAGGGACGTAACATTTCTGATAATATCCTAGTAGCGCATTAAATTATTCACAATATCAATTCCGGGGCGAATAAATCCTCGCAAGGAGCTGCTCTCAAGCTTGACATGGAAAAAGCTTTCGATAGAGTTGAATGGTCTTTCCTTGCTAACGTTATGACACATATGGGCTTTGCATCCGATTGGATTGATCTTATAATGCGTTGTATATCCACTGTCTCTTTCTCAATTAAAATTAACAACTCCTTTTCACCGACTTTTCAACCTCAACGTGGTCTCTGTCAAGGGGATCCACTATCCCCTTTTCTATTCCTATTCTGCACTCAGGGTCTATCGGCCTATCTAGCTGCCGCACAACAAACTAATATTCTTCCCGGTCTAGGAGCATGTAAGCATGGGCCCAAAGTTAACCATCTACTTTTTGCTGATGACTGTATGGTATTTATAAACTCCAATCAATCTGAAGCATCCCTTCTGAAAAATGCTCTTCAAGTCTATGCTAATGCATCTGGTCAAGCTATAAATTTCGAGAAATCAACAATTTTCTATAACCCACGTACACCTTCTGCAACAAGAAATGCTATCAATAGCCTTTTACAAGTACGTGAAGTTTCTAACCCCGGAGTATACCTAGGCATCCCGCTCCTAATAGGGAAAAATAAAACTGAATCATTAGGCTTTGTACGTGACAAAGTACATGATCGTCTCTCTAGCTGGGACAAACACCTCCTATCCTTTAGTGGTAGAGAAATTTTTATCAAAGCTGTTCTACAATCTCTCCCACAATATGTGATGTCTTGCTATCTTCTACCACACAATATCATCGACGATATGACTTCATCAATCCGCCAATACTGGTGGACTGGTAAATCCAACAAAAAAGGTTGACACATGTTACCATGGAATCGGATATGTTTACCCAAATCTGCTGGTGGCATGGGCTTCAAAGACCTACATGACTTCAACATCGCTCTTTTGGGTAAACAAATTTGGAAACTAATTTGCGAACCAGACTCTTTATTAGGACAAATTTACCGTTCTAAATATTTCCCTTCAGGCAATATCCTGGATGCGGCGAAACCTAGTAGGGGCTCCTTTGCTTGGCAAGGTATATATAACGCGCTTCAGCGCCTCTTCCCTGGCTTTCTTCATCGCCCAGGTATAAACAGTAAGATCAGAATACACAAAGATATATGGGGCGGGTCTTCCCCAATTGAGCTAACTGGGGATTATGAAATTTCTGATGAATTTCACATTCGTTGTCGGGACTTCATGATCCGCAATCAAACTGCCTGGGATACGGTAAAGTTGAACAATTATTTCAATCCAATTGATGCGGATGCCATTCTCCGTATCCCCATCATAAATGATCACCGGGATTCAATTTTATGGTCCCCCAATGATTCAGGTATCTATTCAGTTCGCTCTGGATATATTTTCCTACAACGTTCCTCTTCTCAACCTTTGCCACCTAATCGGTTTTGGAAATTTTTATCCAAAATAAAAGCTTTACCCAAAATTAAAACTTTTGGCTGGCGTGTGGCATCTGATGCCCTACCAGTTGGTTCTAAAATGGAAGTTTTTTCCCCTAGCTCGGGGCTATGCTCTATCTGTGGTAACAATTCGGAATCTATTCTACATGCGATTCGTGAGTGTCCTGGGGCAGCTGAAGCCCTCCAAATATGTGGTATTCCTATCTCTGTTTATAAGAGCTTAGCTCCTTCACCATTACAATGGCTAGAGGAAGCTGCCACTATACTTTCCCCTGATAAATTTGGCATGTTCCTTACAGTTTTATGGAATATCTGGAACAGACGTAATGATTGGGTTCACAACAACCATCTACAACCCTCATGGCTAATTGCAGTCAACTCAATTAGCTTACATGATGAATTTTGTAAATCCTCAATTTCATCTGATTTACCTCCTTCCAAAATTACTAATCTCACCCGTTCTCCTCCACTTAATTATATCAAAATTAATGTGGATGGAGCTTTTAACCCTTCTACTCGTGCAGCAGCCGTCGGTGTTGTTGCTCGTGACTCTGTCGGAGCAGTTGTGGGTGGTCTTGCTTTCCCTCTTGGTAGCCGTCATGACGCTATCACCAGTGAGGGGGGAAGCATCCTTGCCGGTCTTACCTTTGCCCGCTCTCAAGGATGGAATCATATAATGATCAAAACGGATTGTGCCTCCCTCGCGAATAGGATCAACAATCCTGCTCAAGATCTATCTACTATGGGACCAACTATTATTCAGATACAAGATGCTCTTCAGGACTTCGTCTTTTCTTCCATTTCATTTGTACGCCGTGAGGCAAATGTTATAGCCCATACGTTGGCTTCCTTTTCTCTGAATTCTATGACTTCTATGTCATTTGAATTAGATATTCCCCATTGTATTCATCATCTTGTAACAAATACCTCTTGATTAATAATATTTGGGCACTCTTTTCCCCTTTTTAGGGTCCTCTAGCTTTGCTTGAAGGACAGTAGTAGGGGTTTTTAATGAGGCCTTTTCTTCAAAAAAAAATTCCTTCGGGTCCATTGAAAGGCCCATTTAGACCTGCTCGTCCGAAACCTCTACAAAAAGGACCGCAAAAATGTTTTATTCAAATATTAGGAGTTCAAATAATTGATTAGGAGCTTTTAAACACAATTATATTGCGAAACCTCAATTTCTGTACTTTTTACTCAGTTAAAATACCAACGGGTCCCTTGAAAGGCCCATTTCGACCCGCTCGTCCGAAACCTCTACAAAAAGGACTGCAAAATAAGTTTTAATCAAATTTTAGGAGTTCATGTAATTGATTAGGTGCTTTTCAACACAATTATATTGCAAAACCTTAATTTTTGTACTTTTTACTCAATTTAATTCCAACGGGTCCATTGAAAGGCCCATTTAGACCTGCTCGTCCGAAACCTCTACAAAAAAGGACCGCAAAACAAGTTTTAATCAAATTTTAGGAGTTCAAATAATTGATTAGGAGCTTTTCAACACAATTATATTGCAAAAGCTAAATTTCTGTACTTTTTACTCAGTTAAAATTCCAACGGGTGGGTGTCTCTCTTTTCTCTCTCAAAATTCTCTGGGTTTTCTTGGTTCTTGCTTGTGCCGGTTTTCATGGTGGGTTCCTTTTTTCCACCATTTCCCCTCCCCCTTTCGGCGTTTATGTCTCTGCCGAGTATGCAAGTTTTCAGTCAACCCTTGGAATGCGGGAAGAATTTTCAGGGAGTCATCTCACCCCAGCCTTTTACATTTTTTAATTTAATTTGCATAAGTTTTTTTTATTCTTTATCTCTAACTCCTATTTTTCCTCAGGATCTTATCATCACGATTTCCCTTATCTCCTTGGGAATCGGAATGGGAATCCCAAAGGGTTTCCCTCTCACACTTCAACCATCGGTTTCAGATTGCTTTTTTTTCATTTTTTTCTATTATTATCTTTCTCCGGTTTATATCATTTTGGCACCCATCCTCTTATATTGTTTTCTGGATATACTTTGAGTTTTATAACTAGATCTATAGATTTGTTTCCTCTTTTGAGTGTTTACTCCGCCGCTGTGGTTGTTCTCCCCGCTCGTTTCTGTTGAAGCCCGTTCAGAAAACCTCAGATCTGGGTTGTATCAATAGCCTCTTTCTTCACATAACCAGATCTGGGCTTCAAGATCTGTTGACCCTCTATATTCCATTTCCGATCAGCTTTAAAGGAAAACCGTCAAATCCGTTAGGTTTGATCATCTTTCTCCCTTTCTTTTTTCTTTTTTCATTTTATATACTCTTCTTTTCTAATCCGTTCATCTTTTTTCCTTTGAGGATCCGTCCTTCGATTGTCTCCGAAAGTGACTTTTCGTCTTCTCCATCGGTCAAGATCTGGGCTCTTTGCATGCAGATCCTTTTCCCTATCGGCTCGACATATCATAGAATCCTACACCTTCTCTCTTTTTTATCCGTTTCTTTTTTTCTTTTCTTTTTTATCCTTTTTTCTTTTCTCTTAACAATCCTTCCTTTTTTTGGCAGATCAAAGAACTTGGTGGTTTTCGCCATTCCTTTCGTCTGGTCTTCTGTCATCATGCTGGTTTTGGTCTATCTGCAAGCTTCTATGTGGTCTTTTTTGGAGACCACCGTCCACCGCCGCTATAAGGACTCCCCAAAACCTTTTTGTGATTTAAGGTTTTTTAATCTTTTTTATATTCTGATTATATTTATCTTTTATTCTTCTAATTTCCTTTGTTGGCAATATGTTATAGGTATCATATGTTTTGCTAGTCTGCAAACCCCGATGTTGCATTTCCATCTTCTCGGGTGGTGGCTACGACCGATTTTCCATAGTCGGCTAGGGTTTTCTTCTCCCCCTTTTTCTTTTTTCTTTTTTTGCTTTTTAATATTTTATTAATCCTTTTTTTCTCTTTCCAGATTAGCCTATCTTTCCTTCTCAAAAGGGAGGACTTTTCTGTTTTCATATATCAAAACTATTGGTATGTCACCCATTTGCTCTCCTTCAGTTCTCCTTTTTGTCCTTTATTGACTGATATAACATCTCATCTGTGGTATAATACCCCATTTTTATGCTGCTTATATAGGTTAAGGGTTTTCTATCTTTTCCTAATATGTTTATATTCAATTGTTATTATATGCTTAAATATTTTTAGTGTTTATCCTTTGTTGTGCCTCAATATTGCAAGTATTGTTTTCATATATTCAATTTTGATAACTACTCGGTCATATAAATTATCTTCTACATTATATCTTCTTCAAGCCCTTACAGGGAATATACAACAAGCCCATCCTATGGGAACATATGATTTCAACTATTATTGCAATATAATATACTCTATATTCATCTCTTTATACTATCTTTACTGTGTTTACAATGCTCTTGTTCAATCATCTAAATACACTCATTGGATTAATGGTTACAAGTATCACAATTATTTAGCATCTAATAAAACCTATTCTCATCATGTTTCTTTCCTACACTACTTTTATGCTCTGGTTTGTAACATATTTATCGGAATCATCTTCATGTTTACTTACACCTTACAATGTATAATAAGGAATGTCTTAACTAACCCTTTTACAGTGGTCAATATTATTTTAGTAAACTATCGGATTGATTTGAGTAATGCTCATCTTTTCATAGGCCTACTTTTCTTGCATCTTATTCATTTTCAGTATTTGTATTCTATGTTCATCAGCATAAGCAATGGTCAATATTCTAATATTAGAACTGAATTGTTGCTACAAACCTCAATAAATTTCATTATGGCTAATCATTTCAATAATTTTCAAGTCAATCTCTCTATTTCAAACTTAATATCCATTATAGTTTTGTATGTTTTAATTTTGAATAACTGGTTCTTGTGTATTACTAATTTTATCAATTGTTTCCTTGTTACTCATTATGATTGTTTTTTATTGTTCTTCTCATTGATGGGCCTTTCTATACTTCATCACAGGAGGCTTTATTACAAGCTATTCTATGGAAGATAAAGGAAAACCGGATACCCCCTACTCCTGTTGGGTTACATCTCCACTTTAATCTATTTAATTTTCATGTTATTTTTTTATCCCCCTATATTTTTTTGCTCGTTTGGTTTGTATTAAGTTTCTTATCCCCGTTTCTTCATTCCCTTGGGTCTGTAATTATTTTTCCCTGTTTTCCTTTTCTGCTTTCCTTTTATTTCTTCTATGCTTTTAATTGCTTGCTAGTTTATATCATTATTGCTATGCATGGTTTATATTACTTGCTATATGTATGCTGCTCTGTAAGCGATTTTGATTTCCTGTTATGCTCGTTTAATACCCCTCTCCTCTACACCTTTTTAGGTGAATTTTCACAAGCCCACTTTTGGGATTCAGCCCAAATCCTTTCCATAAGGAATCTTGTATTCAAACTCCAACTTTACTTTTAGGAATTCTCAATTTTATTCAACTTGATTCCTCAAAAAATAGTTCCAAATCTCTCCTACAAACATCATTTTCAACTTTGTCCAAAATCTCCGAATTACCCCATTATTTACCCTACTTTAATAAGTTCTATTAATCTTTTTAGGTTTTCCAAATTTCAATTTCTTTTAATTATATTAAATTCACCCTTCCCCTTTTATATTGTCTCTTTAATTCCTAATAAATATCCTTTCAAACTAAATTTAAATACAGTCAAAGAACCCTTTAACTCTTCGCTATTATTACTATGTTTACTTTACTCAAACTTCTTACCTATATCATTTTCCTTAATTTACGCTCCTGACTTAGTAACATCTATACAATTACTGAAATTTACTTTCAGCTGTTACAAAATAAATCCCCCTTCAATTGTTCTACCATCCAGCTTCCAATACCTAATTTTTAAAAGTTTTACTCTCACAAAAAATTTCTTTTTGTTATTTCATAATTCAATTACTTCACACATTCAATTTATTAATCAAATCCCCTTATTATTACCATTAAATATTTACCATAACTTTTTTAAATCTTCAACTTTCCTTTCTTTAATAACTCCCATTACTTCTTTACTATTTATAATTTCCTTCTCAATTCAGGAAAGTAATTCAAATAATACATCTTCTATTTCCCGAAAATCCTATCAATCACAATCGTCATTCTCCCAGATTCCCCTCTATTATCCTACTTTCCATAAATTCCACTCCTTTACTATCCAATCTCTCTCTCTATATTCATACCTCAATTATCCCAAGCCACCACAACTTACTACACAATTGCCTTCTTCATACTCTCATATTCCCGCAATGGCTTCCTCCTCATCCATCCCCCAACTCAATTCGATCAGCCTCACCAATGAAGAATCCAAGTTACTCTACACTCCTGATTTTGATTTTTTCAAGGAGGATCCAAAACTCTTCATCGTTGGTCGCTTCATATCTTCCAAACCATTAGAAATCTCTGCTGTTATTACTGCCTTTGAAGGAATCTGGAAGCCTAATGAAGTTGTTTCTTTCTCTGTGTTACATGACAACTTTCTCAAGATCAAGTTTAAAGAAGTTAAGAATGTTTATGAAATTCTAAATCGAGGTCCCTGGCTGTACAAGGATGAATGGCTTGCAGTCACAGAATACGATCTAGCCAAATCCTTAAATGACTACAACTTCAACACAATGCGAATCTGGATCAGAATCTTCTCCCTTCCTGATTCTCTTTTTGCTGATATAGAGCGATCCCATCTGGTAGGACATGCCTTAGGCTCGATGGTAGGCAATGTTCTCCGAACGGATACCCGCCAAGTTGATGGGAATATGGTGGAGTTCCTCCGAGTTGAAATCTTTCTCAACATAACAAGACCAGTTACTCGATTTGTGTTCATTGGATCTGGTGAGAACACAATAATGTGTCGCCTTCAATATGAACGACTACCAACTCTCTGCCCAGGATGCGGAATAATCAGTCATACCTTAGAAAACTGCCCCATCCGATCTTCTCTCAACCCCAACAATCTGCAATACGGAGAATGGCTCCGTTACCTTCCTCCTAGACGCCGTCCAGTTGGAATTCGTGGGCGCATCCGTAATGTTGAACAGATTCCAAATCCAAACATTCCTCCAGTTAATGGTATATTTCTTTCAACCATTAAATTGACAACTGATTTTACTTACTCTTATTTATCAAATTCCATTTTAAACTTCTCATTCCCTAATTTTTTTTGTAGCAAATCCTAAAAATAATCCAGCTATCCCGGTCAATCCTACAGGCCCTCCTAACAACCAGAACAACTTGGGTAATTCACGTTACTCTTTTATCTTTCCTACTACAAAAAGTTACAAATCTCTAATAGTACTCTTATTTCAATTTAAAGGTGCCCTAAATGAAGGCGACTCCGCCTCATTCACGGAACAAGTTACTGAAGAAGCTCAGAATGTCGACATGACAATGGAAGATGGTCCTAATACAGTCAATGATCCCCCTGCTGCTCCGAAACAAAAGGCTCCTCTTGAGGCCCAACCCTTGAATACCATCTACCCAATTCCGGAAGATGGTTCTGATGATGATTGGGAAACCAATGATGACTATGGTGTTCCCAGCCCTACTGCTGATCAAATCAAAAAATTCGACTCTGAATCGAGTAAGCCTTCTAAACCCACTGATTCTCTTTTCAATGACTTTAATCAGTGGTTGCTTAAAACTTACCCAAATGATGCAGCCCCTGCACCTGCTCCTGTACCCGCTCCAGCACCTGCACCAACCCAAAATAACCGTGGCATGAAACGCCGCTCCCCAATACAAGTTTCACTCCCGCCGAAAAAATCCAAACAATCAGGATCTACTCCAAAAGCTGGGATGAGCAGCTCTAAAAACTCTCCGGCGGCGGCTGATTCCCAGCCCCACCGAGCAAAATGAAGATCCTCTGCTGGAACTGCCAGGGCCTTGGACAAGCCCCGACGGTTCAACATCTCAGAGCCTATGTCCAACGTACCAACCCTAATATTATCTTTTTATGTGAAACTAAGTTAAATAAGGCGGAATGTCACCGCTTATGTCTTTCATTAGGTATGTTAGACATTATTTCTATCCCCCCCTCGGAAGGGTGTTCCGGTATTTCCTTATTCGCTGCCAAAGATATCAATATAAGTTTAATTTCCTATTCGCTGCGTTACATTCACGTTCAAATAACTAATAATAATAGCACTATGTTTTTCACTGGAATGCATGGTTTTTCGGAAACTAGCCAAAAATATAAAACATGGGAATTAATAGATTCCTTACACACTTCTACTAAAGATGAACCTTGGCTCATCGGAGGTGATCTCAATGAGATTCTAACAGATTCAGAAAAACAAGGGGGTCCACGGAGAGCAAGATCCCAAATAAAAAATTTTCGTAATTGTCTTATTCGTAACAACTTATATGATTGCAAACCAACTTCGGGATGGTTTACATGGACGAAAGTAGGTCCCCTAACCCCGGTAATTCATGAACGTCTTGACTGTTTTGTTGCTAACTATGCGTGGAAAGATCTCTACCCTAGTCATTGTATAACTTCAGAATATGTTGCAAAATCTGACCACTGTTTCCTTCTTCTGGAATTTGATAAAACTTCTACTACAACCAAAACTCAAATCCCTAAAAATTTCAGATTTGAAAGTTGTTGGGCTAATAATAATGATAACATCCAAACTATTAAAAGGGCATGGGCTGATACCCCCGGTACAGCCATTAATAAAATTAAAGCCGTAGGGTTATACTTAGATGATTGGCAAAATCAAAAGCGATTCAAAACAACAGGACGTATTAAATTTCTTAACAAAAAAATAAACAAACTTCTCTATCGTCCCTTAACAACCACAAATAAACAAATTTATTTAAACTATAGAACGGAATTAAATAAGCTCCTTTCAGAACAAGAAGCTTACTGGGCTCAAAGATCTCGAACTCTTTGGCTTTCCCAAGGAGACAAAAATACCAAATTCTTTCATGCCAGAGCTACTAATCGTAATAAAAAGAACTCAATCACAGGTCTTTTTGACGCCAACTCCACTTGGTGTACTTCTGAATCTGAAATATTGAATATCGCTGAAAATTATTTTAAAAACCTTTTTACAACCTCTAATCCCCAATTTTCGGAATTAATTCTTGACAAAATCCAACCCTCTATTAATTCTTCAATTAATGACAATCTTCTCAAGCCGTTCACCAGAGAAGAAATTCTACATGCCTTTAAAGATATTGGCCCTAGGAAAGCTCCGGGTGCTGACGGCCTACCTAGTAGCTTCTTTAGACAACACTGGGACACAGTTGGTGATGATGTTCTTAACCTTTGTATGGACCTGTTAAAAGGTAAGGCAGACATGTCCTTAGTCAACAAAACTATTCTAGTACTAATTCCCAAAGTCTAGAATCCAACATCTATGAAGCAACTCAGACCAATTAGTCTATGTACTGTACTCTACAAAATTGTTGCCAAAACAATTGTTAATAGAATGAAACATGCTATTCCCCTTTGCATTAGCCCCAATCAAGCTGCCTTTGTTCAGGGACGCAATATCTCGGACAATATCCTTGTTGCGCATGAAATAATACACAATATCAACTCTGGGATGACTAAATCCTCACAAGGAGCTGCTCTCAAGCTTGACATGGAAAAAGCCTTTGACAGAGTTGAATGGTCATTCCTTGCAAAAGTTATGACACGTATGGGTTTTGCATCCGATTGGATTGACCTTATTATGCGTTGTATTTCCACTGTTTCTTTCTCGGTTAAAATTAATAATTCGTTTTCTACAACATTTCAACCTCAACGTGGTCTTCGTCAGGGGGATCCTCTATCCCCTTTTCTTTTCTTATTCTGCACTCAAGGACTCTCGGCTTATTTAGCTGCCGCGCAACAAACTAATATTCTTCCAGGTTTAGGTGCATGTAAGCAAGGGCCCAAAGTTAACCACCTTCTTTTTGCTGATGATTGTTTGGTATTTATAAATACCAATCAATCTGAAGCATCCCTTCTAAAAAATGCTCTTCAAGTATATGCTAACGCTTCAGGTCAAGCAATAAATTTCGATAAATCCACAATTTTTTATAACCCACGTACACCTTCTTCAACAAGGAATGTAATCAATAGCCTTTTACAAGTGCGTGAAGTTTCTAACCCCGGGGTATACCTGGGTATTCCACTCCTAATAGGGAAAAATAAAACTGAATCTTTAGGCTTTGTCCGAGATAAAGTACACGATCGTCTCTCTAGCTGGGATAAACACCTCCTCTCCTTTAGTGGTAGAGAGATTTTCATCAAAGCTGTTTTACAATCTCTCCCACAATATGTTATGTCTTGCTACCTTCTTCCTCACAATATTATTGACGACATGACTACATCAATCCGCCAATATTGGTGGACTGGTAAATCCAACAAAAAAGGGTGGCACATGTTACCGTGGAACCATTTATGTTTGCCTAAATCCGCTGGTGGTATGGGCTTCAAAGACTTACATGATTTCAACATCGCTCTTTTGGGTAAGCAAATTTGGAAACTAATTTGTGAACCACATTCCTTATTAGGCCAAATATACCGTTCCAAATATTTCCCTTCGGGTAGCATCTTGGATGCGCCTAAACCTAGTAGGGGCTCCTTTGCCTGGCAAGGTATATATAATGCTATTCAGCGTCTCTTCTCTGGCTTTCTTCATCGCCCTGGTATAAACAGTAATATAAGAATACACCAAGATATATGGGGTGGGTCTTCCCCGATTGAGCTAACTGGGGATTATGAAATCTCTGACGAATTCCATATTCGTTGTAAGGAGTTCATGATTCGCAATCAACCCGCCTGGGATATAGTAAAATTGAAAAATTATTTCAATCCAATTGATGCGGATGCCATTCTCCGTATCCCCATCATAAATGATCAACGGGACTCAATCCTATGGTCTCCCAATGATTCGGGTATATACTCAGTTCGCTCCGGGTATATTTTTTTACAACGTTCCTCTTTCCAACCTTCGCCACCTTCCCGGTTTTGGAAATTTTTATCCAAAATAAAAGTTTTACCCAAAGTTAAAACCTTTGCTTGGCGCATGGCATCTGAAGCTCTACCAGTAGGCTCTAAAATGCAAGTTTTTTCACCTTGTTCAGGACAATGTCCTATCTGTGGTAATCACTCGGAAACAATTCTTCATGCACTTCGTGACTGCCCTGGGGCTACTGAAGCCCTCCAAATTAGTGGTATTCCTATCTCTCTCTACAAAAGTTTAGCCCCTTCACCCCTACAATGGCTAGAGGAAGCAGCCTCCACTATTCCACCTGATAAATTTGGTCTCTTTCTTACAGTTTTATGGAATATTTGGAATAGACGTAATGATTGGAACCACAACCACCATTTACAACCCTCATGGCTAATTGCAGTCAACTCAATTAGCTTATATGATGACTTTTGTAAATCTTCTACTTCCTCTGCTCCATCTCCTTCTATAAATACCAATCCCTCTTGTCCCCCTCTACACATCAATATTAATGTGGACGGAGCCTTCAACCCTTCAACTCGTGCAGCAGCAGTCGGCGTTGTTGCTCGTGACCCTGCCGGAGCAGTCGTGGGTGGTCTTGCTTTCCCTCTCGGTAGCCGTATGGACGCTATCACCAGTGAGGGGGAAAGCATCCTTGCTGGTCTTACCCTTGCCCGATCTCGAGGATGGAATCGTATCAAGATCGAAACGGACTGCGCCTCTCTTGCGAATAGGATCAACAATCCTGTTCAGGACCTATCTACCATGGGACCAACTATTCTTCAGATTCAAGCTGCTCTTCTCGACTTCGACTCTATTTCGATTTCTTTTATACGCCGTGAGGCAAATGTCATAGCCCACACGCTGGCTTCCTTTTCTCTGGATTCTATGACGTCTTTATCTTTTGATTCGGTTATTCCCCATTGTATTCAACATCTTGTACATAATATTCGTTGATTAATAAAATTCTCAGGCACTCTTTTCCCCTTTTTAGGGTCCTCTAGCTTTGCTTGAAGGACAGTAGTAGGGGTTTTTAATGAGGCCTTTTCTTCAAAAAAAAATTCCAACGGGTCCATTGTAAGGCCCATTTAGACCTGCTCGTCCGAAACATATCAAAAAGGACTGCAAAAAAGGTTTTAATCAAATTCTAGGAGTTTATGTAATTGATTAGGAGCTTTTCAACACAATTATATTGCAAAACCTCAATTTTATACTTTTTACTCAGTTAAAATTTCAACGGGTCCATTGAAAGGCCCATTTAGACCTGCTCGTCCGAAACCTCTACAAAAATGACCGCAAAAATGTTTTATTCAAATATTAGGAGTTCAAATAATTGATTAGGAGCTTTTCAACACATTTATACTGCAAAACCTCAATTTCTGTACTTTTTACTCAGTTAAAATTCTAACGGATCCATTGAAAGGCCCATTTAGACCTGCTCGTCCGAAACCTCGACAAAAGGGACTGCAAAATAGTTTTAATCAAATTTTAGGAGTTCAAATAATTTATTAGGATATTTTCAACACAATTATATTGAAAAACCTCAATTTTATACTTTTTACTAAGTTAAAATTCAAACGGGCCCATTGAAAGGCCCATTTAGACCTGCTCGTCCGAAACCTCTACAAAAATGTTCGCAAAAATGTTTTATTCAAATATTAGGAGTTCAAATAATTGATTAGGAGCTTTTCAACACAATTATATTGCAAAACCTCAATTTCTGTACTTTTAACTCAGTTAAAATTCCAACGGGTCCATTGAAAGCCCTTTTAGACCTGCTCGTCCGAAACCTCTACAAAAAGGACCGCAAAAATGTTTTATTCAAATATTAGGAGTTCAAATAATTGATTAGAAGCTTTTCAATACAATTATATTGCGAAACCTCAATTTCTATACTTTATACTCAGTTAAAATACCAACGGGTCCATTGAAAGGCCCATTTCGACCCGCTCGTCCGAAACCTCTACAAAAAGGACTGCAAAATAAGTTTTAATCAAATTTTAGGAGTTCATGTAATTGATTAGGAGCTTTTCAACACAATTATATTGCAAAACCTCAATTTTTGTACTTTTTACTCAATTTAATTCCAACGGGTCCATTGAAAGGCCCATTTAGACCTGCTCGTCCGAAACCTCTACAAAAAAGGACCGCAAAACAAGTTTTAATCAAATTTTAGGAGTTCAAATAATTGATTAGGAGCTTTTCAACACAATTATATTGCAAAAGTTCAATTTTTGTACTTTTTACTCAGTTAAAATTCCAACGGGTCCATTGTAAGGCCCATTTAGACCTGCTCGCCCGAAACGTATCAAAAAGGACTGCAAAAAAGGTTTTAATCAAATTCTAGGAGTTTATGTAATTGATTAGGAGCTTTTCAACACATATATTGCAAAACTTCAATTTTATACTTTTTACTCAGTTAAAATTTCAACGGGTCCATTGAAAGGCCCATTTAGACCCGCTCGTCCGAAACCTCTACAAAAAGGACCGCAAAAATATTTTATTCAAATATTAAGAGTACAAATAATTGATTAGGAGCTTTTCAACATATTTATACTGCAAAACCTCAATTTCTGTACTTTTTACTCAGTTAAAATTCTAACGGGTCCATTGAAAGGCCCATTTAGACCTGCTCGTCCGAAACCTCGACAAAAAGGACTGCAAAATAGTTTTAATCAAATTTTAGGAGTTCAAATAATTTATTAGGAACTTTTCAACACAATTATATTGAAAACCTCAATTTTAAACTTTTTACTCAGTTAAAATTCAAACGGGCCCATTGAAAGGCCCATTTAGACCTGCTCGTCCGAAACCTCTAAAAAAAGGTTCGCAAAAATGTTTTATTCAAATATTAGGAGTTCAAATAATTGATTAGGAGCTTTTCAACACAATTATATTGCAAAACCTCAATTTCTGTACTTTTTACTCAGTTAAAATTCCAACAGGTCCATTGAAAGGGCCATTTAGACCTGCTCGTCCGAAACCTCTACAAAAAGGACCGCAAAAATGTTTTATTCAAATATTAGGAGTTCAAATAATTTATTAGGAGCTTTTGAACACAATTATATTGCGAAACCTCAATTTCTGTACTTTTTACTCAGTTAAAATACCAACGGGTCCATTGAAAGGCCAATTTTGACCCGCTCGTCCGAAACCTCTACAAAAAGGACTGCAAAATAAGTTTTAATCAAATTTTAGGAGTTCATGCAATTGATTAGGAGCTTTTCAACACAATTATATTGCAAAACCTCAATTTTTGTACTTTTTACTCAATTTAATTCCAACGGGTCCATTGAAAGGCCCATTTAGACCTACTCGTCCGAAACCTCTACAAAAAAGGACCGCAAAACAAGTTTTAATCAAATTTTAGGAGTTCAAATAATTGATTAGGAGCTTTTCAACACAATTATATTGCAAAAGCTCAATTTCTGTACTTTTTACTCAGTTAAAATTCCAACGGGTCCATTGTAAGGCCCATTTAGACATGCTCGCCCGAAACGTATCAAAAAGGACTGCAAAAAAGGATTTAATCAAATTCTAGGAGTTTATGTAATTGATTAGGAGCTTTTCAACACAATTATATTGCAAAACCTCAATTTTATACTTTTTACTCAGTTAAAATTTCAACGGGTCCATTGAAAGGCCCATTTAGACCCGCTCATCTGAAACCTCTACAAAAAGGGCCGCAAAAATGTTTTATTCAAATATTAGGAGTTCAAATAATTGATTAGGAGCTTTTCAACACATTTATACTGCAAAACCTCAATTTCTGTACTTTTTACTCAGTTAAAATTCTAACGGGTCCATTGAAAGGCCCATTTAGACCTGCTCGTCCGAAACCTCGACAAAAAGTCTGCAAAATAGTTTTAATCAAATTTTAGGAGTTCAAATAATTTATTAGGAACTTTTCAACACAATTATATTGAAAAACCTCAATTTTATACTTTTTACTCAGTTAAAATTCAAACGGGCCCATTGAAAGGCCCATTTAGACCTGCTCGTCCGAAACCTCTACAAAAATGTTCGCAAAAATGTTTAATTCAAATATTAGGAGTTCAAATAATTGATTAGGAGCTTTTCAACACAATTATATTGCAAAACCTCAATTTCTGTAGTTTTTACTCAGTTAAAATTCCAACGGGTCCATTGAAAGGCCCATTCAGACCTGCTCGTCCGAAACCTCTACAAAAAGGACCGCAAAATGTTTTATTAAAATATTAGGAGTTCAAATAATTGATTAGGAGCTTTTGAACACAATTATATTGCGAAACCTCAATTTCTGTACTTTTTACTCAGTTAAAATACCAACGGGTCCATTGAAAGGCCCGTTTCGACCCGCTCGTCCGAAACCTCTACAAAAAGGACTGCAAAATAAGTTTTAATCAAATTTTAGGAGTTCATGTAATTGATTAGGAGCTTTTCAACACAATTATATTGCAAAACCTCAATTTTTGTACTTTTTACTCAATTTAATTCCAACGGATCCATTCAAAGGCCCATTTAGACCCGCTCGTCCGAAACCTCTACAAAAAAGGACCGCAAAAGAAGTTTTAATCAAATTTTAGGAGTTCAAATAATTGATTAGGAGCTTTTCAACACAATTATATTGCAAAAGCTCAATTTCTGCACTTTTTACTCAGTTAAAATTCCAACGGGTCCATTGCAAGGCCCATTTAGACCTGCTCGTCCGAAACGTATCAAAAAGGACTGCAAAAAAGGTTTTAATCAAATTTTAGGAGTTTATGTAATTGATTAGGAGCTTTTCAACACAATTATATTGCAAAACCTCAATTTTATACTTTTTACTCAGTTAAAATTTCAACGGGTCCATTGAAAGGCCCATTTAGACCCGCTCGTCCGAAACCCCTACAAAAACGACCACAAAAATGTTTTATTCAAATATTAGGAGTTGAAATAATTGATTAGGAGCTTTTCAACACATTTATACTGCAAAACCTCAATTTATGTACTTTTTACTCAGTTAAAATACCAACGGGTCCATTGAAAGGCCCATTTCGACCCGCTCGTCCGAAACCTCTACAAAAAGGACTGCAAAATAAGTTTTAATCAAATTTTAGGAGTTCATGTAATTGATTAGGAGCTTTTCAACACAACTATATTGCAAAACCTCAATTTTTGTACTTTTTACTCATTTTAATTCCAACGGATCCATTGAAAGGCCCATTTAGACCCGCTCGTCCGAAACCTCCACAAAAAAGGACCGCAAAACAAGTTTTAATCAAATTTTAGGAGTTCAAATAATTGATTAGGAGCTTTTCAACACAATTATATTGTAAAAGCTCAATTTTTGTACTTTTTACTCAGTTAAAATTCCAACGGGTCCATTGCAAGGCCCATTTAGACCTGCTCGTCCGAAACGTATCAAAAAGGACTGCAAAAAAGGTTTTAATCAAATTTTAGGAGTTTATGTAATTGATTAGGAGCTTTTCAACACAATTATATTGCAAAACCTCAATTTTATACTTTTTACTCAGTTAAAATTTCAACGGGTCCATTGAAAGGCTCATTTAGACCCGCTCGTCCGAAACCCCTACAAAAAGGACCGCAAAAATGTTTTATTCAAATATTAGGAGTTCAAATAATTGATTAGGAGCTTTTCAACACATTTATACTGCAAAACCTCAATTTCTGTACTTTTTACTCAGTTAAAATTCTAACGGGTCCATTGAAAGGCCCATTTAGATCTGCTCGTCTGAAACCTCGTCAAAAAGGACTGCAAAATAGTTTTAATCAAATTTTAGGAGTTCAAATGATTTATTAGGAACTTTTCAACACAATTATATTGAAAAACCTCAATTTTATACTTTTTACTCAGTTAAAATTCAAACGGGCCCATTGAAAGGCCCATTTAGACCTGCTCGTCCGAAACCTCTACAAAAAGGTTCGCAAAAATGTTTTATTCAAATATTATGAGTTCAAATAATTGATTAGGAGCTTTTCAACACAATTATATTGCGAAACCTTAATTTCTATACTTTTTACTCAGTTAAAATACCAACGGGTCCATTGAAAGGCCCATTTCGACCCGCTCGTCTGAAACCTCTACAAAAAGGACTGCAAAATAAGTTTTAATCAAATTTTAGGAGTTCATGTAATTGATTAGGAGCTTTTCAACACAATTATATTGCAAAACCTCAATTTTTGTACTTTTTACTCAATTTAATTCCAACGGGTCCATTGAAAGGCCCATTTAGACCTGCTCGTCCGAAACCTCTACAAAAAAGGACCGCAAAACAAGTTTTAATCAAATTTTAGGAGTTCGAATAATTGATTAGGAGCTTTTCAACACAATTATATTGTAAAAGCTAAATTTCTGTACTTTTTACTCAGTTAAAATTCCAACGGGTCCATTGTAAGGCCCATTTAGACCTGCTCATCCGAAACGTATCAAAAAGGACTGCAAAAAAGGTTTTAATCAAATTTTAGGAGTTTATGTAATTGATTAGGAGCTTTTCAACACAATTATATTGCAAAACCTCAAATTTATACTTTTTACTCAGTTAAAATATAAAACATGGGAGTTAATTGATTCTTTATATCCATCCACTAAAAATAAACCTTGGCTACTAGGCGGTGATTTCAATGAAATTTTAACAGATTCGGAAAAACAAGGCGGCTCTCGTAGAGCTAGATCTCAAATTAAAAATTTTCGTAATTGTTTAACTCGAAACAATCTCTATGATTGTAAGCCATCCTCGGTATGGTTCACATGGTCTAAAGTTGGTCCCTTAACCCCGGTAATACATGAAAGATTAGACTGTTTTATTGCTAACTCCGAATGGAAAGATCTCTATCCTTCTCATCGAATCACCACAGAATATGTTGCCAAATCTGATCATTGTTTCCTTTTTCTAGAATTAGACACTTCGACTACCAAAATCAAAACACAACCACTTAAGAATTTCAGATTCGAAAGTTGCTGGTCTAATAATATTGATAATATCCGAACCATTAAAAGGGCTTGGGCCGACACTCCCGGAACAGCCATAAACACAATTGAAGCGGTAGGCACTTACCTTGAAGAATGGCAAAATCAGCAACGTTTTAAATCAACCGGAAGAATTAAATTTCTTACTAAAAAAATAAACAGATTACTATATCGTCCTTTAACGGCTACTAATGAACATGTTTATTTAAACTATAGAACTGAATTAAACAAACTCTTAACAGAGCAAGAAGTTTATTGGGCTCAACGGTCTCGAACCCTTTGGCTCTCCCAAGGGGACAAAAATACCAAATTCTTCCATGCTCGCGCTTCTAATAGGAACAAGAAAAACTCAATCGTAGGCCTTTACGATGCCAATTCCAATTGGTGCACTGCTGAATCGGACATTTTGGAAATTGCTTCAGATTATTTTCAAAACTTGTTCACAACCTCTAACACACAAATTTCGAACGTCATTCTGGACAAAATTCACCCTTCCATTAATTATTCAATGAATGAAAACCTTCTAAAGGCTTTCACTAGAGAGGAAATAATTCATGCTTTCAAAGATATTAACCCTAGGAAAGCTCCTGGCTGCGATGGTCTACCCAGTAGCTTTTTTAGACAACACTGGGATATAGTGGGTGATGATGTTATTAATCTTTGTATTAACCTTTTAAATGGCAACACCGATATGGCATCAGTCAACAAAACTATATTAGTGCTAATTCCCAAAGTACAAAACCCAACCTCCATGAAACAACTCAGACCAATTAGCCTTTGCACTGTCCTTTACAAAATTGTTGCTAAAACAATTGTCAATAGAATGAAACAGGCTATACCTCTTTGTATTAGCACTAATCAAGCAGCCTTTGTCCAGGGACGGAATATATCTGACAACATCCTTATTGCTCATGAAATTATCCATAATATTAACTCAGGAGCTACTAAATCCTCTCAAGGAGCTGCCCTTAAACTAGACATGGAGAAAGCATTCGACAGAGTAGAATGGTCCTTCCTTGCTAATGTAATGGAACGAATGGGCTTTGCATCCAAATGGATCAAGCTTATAATGTGCTGTATTACTACTGTATCTTTCTCAGTTAAAGTTAATAATTCATTCTCATCCACCTTTCAACCTCAACGTGGTCTTCGTCAGGGGGATCCACTATCACCTTTTCTCTTTCTATTCTGTACTCAAGGCCTCTCGACTTACTTAGCTGCCGCTCAACAAACAAAAATACTCCCAGGTCTAGGCGCCAGTAAACGTGGGCCTAAAGTCAACCACCTGCTTTTTGCTGATGACTGCATGGTATTTATTAATACTAACCAATCTGAAGTGTCCCTTCTGAAAAAGGCCCTTCAAACTTATGCTAATGCTTCCGGTCAAGCAGTCAACTTTGAGAAATCAACAATCTTTTATAACTCGCATACACCTACTGCAACAAGAAATGCAGTCAATAGCCTTTTACAAGTACGCGAGGTTTCTAACCTTGGTGTTTACCTAGGTATCTCGCTCCTAATTGGGAAAAATAAAATTGAATCATTAGGTTTTGTACGAGATAAAGTACATGATCGCCTCTCTAGCTGGGACAAACACCTTCTATCCTTTAGTGGTAGAGAGATTTTCATCAAAGCTGTTTTACAATCTCTCCCACAATATGTTATGTCTTGCTATCTTCTACCTCACAATATCATCGACGACATGACTACATCAATCCGCCAATACTGGTGGACTGGCAAATCCAATAAAAAAGGATGGCACATGTTACCGTGGAATCGTATATGTTTACCCAAATCCGCTGGTGGCATGGGTTTCAAGGACCTACACGATTTCAATATTGCTCTCTTGGGTAAGCAGATTTGGAAACTAATCTGTGAACCAGACTCCTTATTAGGACAAATATACCGATCTAAATATTTTCCTGCAGGCAACATCCTGGATGCACCGAAACCTAGTAGGGGCTCCTTTGCCTGGCAAGGTATATATAACGCTCTTCAGCGTCTTTTCCCTGGCTTTCTTCATCGCCCTGGTATAAACAGTAATATCAGAATACACAAAGATATATGGGGTGGGTCTTCCCCGATTGAGCTAACTGGGGATTATGAAATTTCCGATGAATTTCACATTCGATGTCGGGATTTCATGATCCGTAACCAAACTGCCTGGGATACGGTAAAGTTAAACAATTACTTCAATCCAACTGATGTCGATGCCATTCTCCGTATTCCCATCATAAATGATCAATGAGATTCAATCCTATGGTCTCCCAATGACTCGGGTAACTACTCAGTTCGCTCTGGATATATTTTCTTACAATGCTCAGTATCCCAATCTTCGCCACCTAATCGCTTTTGGAAGTTTTTATCCAAAATCAAAGCATTACCCAAAGTTAAAACTTTTGGCTGGTGTATTGCATCTGATGCTCTACCAGTTGGTTCTAAAATGCAAGCTTTCTCCCCTAGTTCGGGGCTCTGCTCTATCTGTGGTAATCAATCGGAATCGATTCTTCATGCACTTCGTGACTGCCCTGGGGCATCTGAAGCTCTCCAAATTAGTGGTATCCCTATCTCTCTCTATAAGAGCTTAGCTCCTACACCCTTACAATGGTTAGAGGAAGCAGCCTCTACAATTTCCTCTGATAAATTTGGTCTATTCCTTACCGTTTTATGGAATATTTGGAACAAACGTAATGATTGGGTTCACAACCACCATCTACAACCCTCATGGCTAATTGCTGTCAACTCAATTAGCTTACATGATGAATTTTGTAAATCTTCAATTTCATCTGATCCATCTCCATATACATTTTCAAACCCATCCCGTACTCCTCCACCTAATTATATCAAAATTAATGTGGACGGAGCTTTTAACCCTTCAACTCGTGCAGCAGCCGTCGGCGTTGTTGCTCGTGATTCTGCAGGAACAGTCGTGGGTGGTCTTGCTTTCCCTCTTGGTAGCCGTTAGGACGCTATCACCAGTGAGGGGGAAAGCATCCTTGCTGGTCTCACCTTTGCCCGATCTCAAGGATGGAATCGTATCTTGATCGAAACTGACTGCGTCTCTCTCGCGAATAGGATCAACAATCCTGCTCAAGACCTTTCTACTATGGGACCAACTATTCTTCAGATACAAGCTGCTCTTCATGACTTCGACTTTACTTCTATTTCCTTTGTACGCCGTGAGGCAAATGTTATAGCCCATACTTTGGCTTCCTTTTCTCTAAATTCTATGACTTCTACGTCATTTGAATCAGATATCCCCCATTGTATTCAACATCTTGTAACAAATATTCATTGATTAATAATATTTGGGCACTCTTTTCCCCATTTTAGGGTCCTCTAGCTTTGCTTGAAGGACAGTAGTAGGGGTTTTTAATGAGGCCTTTTCTTCAAAAAAAATTTCAATGGGTCCATTGAAAGGCCCATTTAAACCCGCTCATTCGAAACCTCTACAAAAAGGACCGCAAAAATGTTTTATTCAAATATTAGGAGTTCAAATAATTAATTAGGAACTTTTCAACACATTTATACTGCAAAACCTCAATTTCTGTACTTTTTACTCAGTTAAAATTCTAATGGGTCCATTGAAAGGCCCATTTAGACCTGCTCGTCCGAAACCTCGACAAAAAGGACTGCAAAATAGTTTTAATCAAATTTTAGTAGTTCAAATAATTTATTAGGAACTTTTCAACACAATTATATTGAAAAACCTCAATTTTATACTTTTTACTCAGTTAAAATTCAAATGGGCCCATTGAAAGGCCCATTTAGACCTGCTTGTCCGAAACCTCTACAAAAAGGTTTGTAAACATGTTTTATTCAAATATTATGAGTTCAAATAATTGATTAGGAGCTTTTCAACACAATTATATTGCAAAACCTCAATTTCTGTACTTTTTACTCAGTTAAAATTCCAACGGGTCCATTGAAAGGCTCATTTAGACCTGCTCGTCTGAAATCTCTACAAAATGGACCTCAAAAATGTTTTATTCAAATATTAAGAGTTCAAATAATTGGTTAGGAGCTTTTCAACACAATTATATTGCGAAACCTCAATTCTGTACTTTTTACTCAGTTAAAATACCAACGGGTCCATTGAAAATCCCATTTCACCCGCTCGTCCGAAACCTCTACAAAAAGGACTGCAAAATAAGTTTTAATCAAATTTTAGGAGTTCATGTAATTGATTAGGAGCTTTTCAACACAATTATATTGCAAAACCTCAATTTTTGTACTTTTTACTCAATTTAATTCCAACGGGTCCATTGAAAGGCCCATTTAGACCTGCTCGTCCGAAACCTCTACAAAAAAGGAACGCAAAACACGTTTTAGTCAAATTTTAGGAGTTCGAATAATTGATTAGGAGCTTTTCAACACAATTATATTGCAAAAGCTAAATTTTTGTACTTTTTACTCAGTTGAAATTCCAACAGGTCCATTGTAAGGCCCATTTAGACCTGCTCGTCCGAAACGTATCAAAAAGGACTGCAAAAAAGGTTTTAATCAAATTTTAGGAGTTTATGTAATTGATTAGGAGCTTTTCAACACAATTATATTGCAAAACCTCAAATTTATACTTTTTACTCAGTTAAAATTTCAACAGGTCCATTGAAAGGCCCATTTAGACCCGCTCGTCCGAAACCTCTACAAAAAGGACCGCAAAAATGTTTTATTCAAATATTAGGAGTTCAAATAATTGATTAAGAGCTTTTCAACACATTTATACTGCAAAACCTCAATTTCTGTACTTTTTACTCAGTTAAAATTCTAACGGGTCCATTGAAAGGCCCATTTAGACCTGCTCGTCCGAAACCTCGACAAAAAGGACTGCAAAATAGTTTTAATCAAATTTTAGGAGTTCAAATAATTGATTAGGAGCTTTTCAACACAATTATATTGCAAAAGCTAAATTTATGTACTTTTTACTCAGTTAAAATTCCAACGGGTCCATTGAAAGGCCCATTTAGACCTGCTCGTCCGAAACCTCTAGAAAAAGGACCGCAAAAATGTTTTATTCAAATATTAAGAGTTCAAATTATTTATTAGGAGCTTTTGAACACAATTATATTGCGAAACCTCAATTTCTGTACTTTTTACTCAGTTAAAATACCAACGGGTGCGTGGGTGTGATGAAAATTCTCTCAAATTCTCTCTCAAATTTTCTCTCAAACTCTCCCTTCTCTATTCTCCCTTTCCTCTTTTCCTCCGCCCTTCTCCGCCTCCTCCTCCTCCTCTTAGCCGCCTGCCTCCGCCCCGTTCTCCGCCGTCACCCATGCCTCCGCTCCCATTGGCTTTCATCATGGTGCTTGCTTAGCACAAATAGGATGAAAGGGATCACTACCCACATCGCCCGGAGGAATTTCTACTACCCACCAGCTCTGTTTACATCACTGGTGCAACTTTGGCGTTGGCAATGGCATCACACTGCCATTAAAGCAAAAGATGTATTTCATGTACATCACACATATGCTGGGATATCATTTTTGATTCCCTTCGAAGAACCTGTCTCCATCCACGGTGTACAGGAATTTTCCTGGTCAAAGCGACCTTGTACTCATCTTCCTCACTGCAAAATATCGCTGGGGAAACCATCAATTTTGAATGAAACTATCGGTCATTGGCTGTTAACGCATAGAACTCATTCATTTATTCTTGCAATTTTGTTACTACAACAAATTGATAACATATTGGTTTATGTCTTTTTCATTTTCATATCTACAAAGATATGGATTTTAAGTTTTCACACGACGTATGAGCACCATCATTTAAACCGAATAACCGGCGAGAGAGTGGCCGCTAGCCATCAAATGACGGCAGCCTTCATGCTCCACAACTGTTGGAGATCCAGACCTGGTTCGTTCCCTCTTTGGAATGGTGCAGTGCCACGTCACAAGTCTGCATGGGCGACTAGGGCCCATGCATGTGAATATTGCATGGCATGCAATCTGGCGAAATCCCACCAAAAAATATCACATTTTAACTTATTCCTATTTCCAAGGGATTCTATATCTTTTCACGATTTTAATATCGTACATAATAAAATTCAAATGTTGTCTTACTCACAGATTATAGATATTAAAATACAAATGTATTTTTCTATTTATCATCTAGATAAGTCCATCCCCCATAGGGCTCTATTTGAATTTCAAATAAATTTATCTTTAAATCTTAGGATTCAAAAGATATTTTTTAAATTCAAATCCTTTACTTACTTCCTTAATGATCTATCTGAATTTAAACTCATATCCTTTTATAATCCCAGGATTATAAAAACTCTAGTTAAATTCAAATTATTGAGTACAATATCTTTTAATCCCGAGTTGGTTAGGATATTGTATAAATCCAAATTACCTTTATTCTGGGATACAATCCTATTTGGTAGGGATTTACTTTTATCCCATAATACTAGTCATTTACATGAATTAAAATTACTATTCCCTTTTCATCTCAGGATTATCAAAATAGTAATTAAATTCATTTCTTTTGACTATTATATTAATAAAAATTTTGAATTTAATCTAATAATCTCATCAAATATTGTAATTATCAAGAGATTATTTAAATTCAAATTCCCTTCTCTTCATCTTACATGCCAACGCATAAGAGGAGAAGATAATAATTCAATTTGCTCTCTTATATGGGATAATCTATATGAATTTAACTTGATTCTAATTTTTAATCTTCCGATTATTATTTGGATTTTAATTAAATTCATATACACTATCAAATTTATATGGAACTTCAAACTTAAATTTCCCTTATCCTATCCTTATCGAGAGTATCCTTTTGCTCAAGGGTTTGAATATTACTCAACTTTCATAAAAACTTCTAGCCTATGTATTTTGTTCACTAGGCTTTCTTCCCTTATTCCCACGCTACACTTCAGCTGTGTGAAACCTTTCTCAACCGTCGATTACATACAAGCACTCATGGCTTCCACTGATTCCTTTCTTTATTGCTTTGATAACCTTCAGTTTACAGCAGAAGAGAAACATGTAATTTGTGCTCCTGCCTCAACAAAGGCTATCCCCCTTGACGACTACAAATCGTCAATCATCGGAAAACTGTTCAACACGAAAGACTATGAAGAGAATGCTGTGATGCGACTCTTTACTGCTATCTGGAGAGACTACAAGCTCTCATCGGTAACATCTCTTGGCTCTGGACATTTTTTGTTTAAGTTTGAAACAAAAGCTTGCAGGGATGATGTCCTAAAAGGAGGGCCCTGGACTTTTAAGAAAGACTGGCTTGCAATTCTACCTGTGCAGCCAAAGCTCACAATTAAGGGGTACCGATATGACCAGATGCGTATCTGGGTAAGAATACATAAAGTACCGATCGCCATGATGACTAGCGTGATGGTAGCAAATGCTACTGGTCGGGCTATTGGTGGAGGGATAGGTGCAGTACTAGGGACTGACTCCCGTCATTCGGAGGAAGGGAATATGACCGAATTCCTCCGTGTCCTAGTCGTAATTGATGTACACCAGCCGCTGCGGCGGTTTGTGTTTGTTCAGATTGAGGAGGATGAAGGTCCCCAGATGCTTCCTATCCAATATGAAAATTTACCATCTTTCTGTCATGGATGTGGTATTTTATGTCATCTCAAGGCCACTTGTGTGGATTTTAAGGATGACAAAACTGTGCCCCAACAGTATGGAGACTGGTTGCGTGCCCCGGCACCAAAGAAGAAATCAAAAATAACAACCAGAGGAAGGGTTAGTTATTTTGAGTCTGCTAAGCCTGCAATGGCTAACAACGGTACTTGTCTATTTCCCAACTCATTTTGGAATTGGACTATGTATTATTATTTTCTCTTCCCATTTTACGATGATTTATATCATTTTTTTGCCTCATTGCAGGTGCCGGATCAACCAAAGGAAAACGCACCAATGCAGGTATTATATTATCTTGCATTTGCTGCAATTTTTTTCTACTTAATAAGATCTTTTCCTACCATTCATATTTATTTTTATTTTTATTTTTCCCTTTGTCGATTCTATTCCTCAGGACTAGAAAGTAAAGGGAAATCAGTGGCAGTAGCTGATCCCGTCCCAGCCACGAAACAATCAAAAGCGGCAACCTCGGCTTCGAGGAAAGAACGCGCTCCAGGGCAGCCAGCCACTGGTGATGCAATGAACGCTGCAGCTGCAGCGCCTATGGATGTAGAACAGCCAGCAGATACAATCGCTGCTGCCACAGCACCCCCGGGTGCGGGAACACTGCAGGAGCAGCCAGCTCCAATCGCGCCTACTGCTGCCCCTGCGGAGCTACTGGCGGAATCGGATGGGGATGCCACGGGACAGCTCTCGGTTGAACCACTTGATGTTGCCCCCATTGCTATCCTCCCAGCCGATGCATAATCGGCAAACACGGGAGCCCCCGATGCTGCTAAGACAGCCCCGATGGCGGATGATGTATCCTCCACTCCACCAAACAAAAGGTTTGTCTTGATTGATAATGACGGCCTCCCGATACCCACTGCAGTGCCGGCTAAGTCTACTACCGCTGGACATGGAAGTAATGCATTTGTCAATCCCGACTTTGAGGATTGGCTCGCTACCTCTTCGAGCCCGCCAAGGGATGCTGCTGAACCGCGAAAAGCAAAACGCAGCCCTCCCCTAACTGTTCCTATGATGGCTAAACGTCCACGTACCTCTCCAAAGGTTCCTTTGCGACCGGCAAAGCACGGAACAGCACCTACCGGAAAAAATAAACACTCTAAAGCTGGGATGAGCAGCAAAGTCTCTTCGGCGGCGGTTGATATTCAACCCCGCCGAGAGAAATGAGACTAATGTGCTGGAACTGCCGTGGGCTTGGTTCACCAGAGGCAGTTCGAGGGCTTATTTCAACGGTCCGCAAACTAGAACCTTTGATTATTTTTTTATCTGAAACTCGATTATGTAATTTTAATTTTGAACGTTTGAAACTCTCTCTTGATATGGAGGGCTGCTTCCATGTGAAAAGCAGCCCAAGTTGCTCAGGTTTAATTTTATTATGGAATAATAAATTGAATGTTGATCTTTTATCGTATTCTGATCGTCATTTAGATTACGTTGTTACATCTTCCGATGATTGCTTTCGTTTTACCGGAATCTATGGGTTTGCCGAAACTAATTTGAAATATAAAACGTGGGAACTCATCGATTCCCTTCGTGCGAATTCACCACTACCTTGGTTAATTGGAGGGGACCTAAATGATATTCTATCAGACTCCAAAAAACAAGGCGGAGGACGTCGACCGCAATCACAAATCACCAACTTTCGTGAATGCCTTGTTCGTAATAGGATTTTTGATTGCAAACCATCTTCGGGTTGGTTCACTTGGTCGCGTACAGGACCAAACGTTACACCTGTTTGTGAACGTCTCGATCGCTATCTTGCATGCGATGCATGGCTCAATGCCCACTTATCATTCCAATGCAGGAATATATTTTCCCCGAATTCGGATCACTACATTATTCTTATGGACACTACACGTAACACCTCTCATGCGCATCGTGGCCAATATGATGAGCATAATGGTGACCTTTTCCGTTTCGAGGCATGCTGGGCTAAGGACCCGTCTTGTATCACCACGGTTCACCAGGCATGGTCCAACGCGTCGGGCACTCTACTCGACAAGTTGACCGCTGTAGGGAACCAATTACAAGACTGGCAGGCGGCTAAACGCTCCACCTCCAACAATCGAATAGCTGAACTTCAGCGTACGATCAACTCTTATATGCGTAGGAGAAGACTGTCGCAACACATGCTACTCAGTCTCAGTGACGCAAAATTGGAGCTTAAACGCCTTCTGGATGCCAAGGAGGCCTACTGGGCACAACGGTCTCGTGTCACCTAGCTTTCACAAGGTGATAAGAACACTGCCTTCTTCCACGCTCGTGCTTCTAAACGGCGGAAGAAGAACACCATACGTGGTCTTTTCGATGTGAACCAAACCTGGCATACGGAGAAACCTGAGCTTCTTCGGATTGCATCTGAGTATTTTCAGAATTTATTCACATCGTCTAACCCAAATCCCTCTCCGTTGCTCTTGGAACATATTGCCCCAGTAGTTAACGCGGAAATGAATTCCTCGTTGCTACAACCCTTCACCGAAGAAGAGGTAACCGCTGCTTTCAGGGATATAGGCCCTAGGAAAGCTCCCGGCTTTGACGGCTTCCCTAGTAGCTTCTATAGACAATACTGGGACGTGATAGGGCCCGAGTTTATTCAACTTTGTTTGCGCCTGTTACGAGGCGAAGAAGACATGGCAACGGTAAATAAAGCTATCATTGTCCTAATTCCAAAAGTGACCGACGCATCAAACATGCGTCAATACCGACCGATCAGCCTATGTACTGTCATTTATAAGACCATATCTAAGGTTCTTGTGAATAGACTTAAACCTATATTACCATATTGTATCAGTGATGCGCAAGCTGCTTTTGTCAGTGGTCGCAATATTACTGATAATATTTTGATTGCGCATGAACTTGTGCATACCCTACATACTAACACCGCCTCGATATATCAGGGGGCTGCTTTGAAACTCGATATGGAAAAAGCTTTTGATAAGGTTGAATGGTCCTTTCTTAAAGACGTAATGCTGCGTATGGGATTTGCATCGGACTGGGTACAGTTAATACTCCGATGCGTCTCCACCGTGTCCTTTTCGGTTCGTCTTAATGGTACTCTATCTAATGAATTCTTTCCGACTCGGGGAATCCGGCAAGGGGACCCTCTATCACCTTTTCTCTTTTTAATATGCTCTCAAGGGCTCTCCGCGGCCCTTGAAGCTGAACAACATTCGGGACGTCTGATTGGGTTACAGGCCAATAGACGCGGCCCAAGAATTAACCACCTGCTCTTTGCGGATGATAGCATTGTCTTTGTCCGTAACTGCCCAGGGGAAATTGACCAGTTAAAAGAGATTCTCCGACTGTACGAGGCATCCTCCGGTCAGTCAGTCAACTTTTCGAAGTCGACTGCCTTTTGTAGCCCCCACTGTTCAAGGGACTTCACTCATGCCCTACAACATACCCTTGGCATACGCTTGGTTGATGACCCCGGAACCTATTTAGGAGTCCCTTTGCTTATCGGGAGGAATCGAACAGCCAGTCTTGGTTTCATTAGAGACAAGGTCAACTCTCGCATGACTAAATGGGATACTAACCTACTCTCATACAGTGGGCGTGAGATTCTTATAAAATCTGTGGCGCAAGCTTTGCCTCAATATGTCATGTCTTGTTACTTACTTCCACAGAACATTGTGGATGATGCAACACGCTCAATCCGCCGTTACTGGTGGACAGGTAGAAGTAACAAAAAAGGATGGCCAATGCTCTCCTGGGATACTATGTGCACCCCCAAATCTGCAGGGGGAATGGGTTTCCGTGATCTACGAGATTTTAATATTGCCCTCCTCGGGAAACTAATATGGCGGCTAATCCGCTCACCTGACTCCTTACTCGCTCGGGTCCTCAAATCACGTTATTATCCTTCCGGGAACATTCTGGAAGCTAAAGTTGACCACCGAGCCTCCTATGCTTGGCGCGGTATATGGCAGGCGTTGCAAGAATTACGTTCCGGTTTCTTTTGGAGACCTGGAATTGATAGTCGACTGCGCATCCATCGTGATAATTGGGGTGGATCCGGTGGGCTATCTTTCTTTGGTAGTTATCAAGATAATGAGGAAATTCCCTTGCGATGCGGAGATTTTATGATTCGTCGTCATAATGCATGGGATGCACATAAAGTACGTCAATATTTTGACGACGACGACGCAGACAAAATATTGAACGTACCAATCTCTGATGTCCAACGCGATACCCTGCTATGGGGCTTTCATGATACAAATATATATTCCGTGCGCTCTGGGTACCTTTTCCTACGAAGGCCCCCACGACCGCTTGAGCGTCCGAACCCTCTATGGAAGATTATTACTAAATCCAACACACTCCCTAAAATCCGCACCTTTGGATGGCGGGTTGGACGGGGTGCGCTACCGACAGGGGACCGACTTGCGACTATAGGATTAGGCGCTGGCATGTGTCCGTTCTGCACTTCGACGCTCGAATCTGCACTTCATGCTTTCAGAGACTGTCCAGGCGCGGCTGAGACTCTCAGCCTCGCTGGCTTTCCAAACGCGCTTCGTCATAGCAACGATACATCGATGTCACTTTGGCTGGAACGAGGAGCTAGGCTCCTTTCTTGCGCGCAATTTGACCTCCTCCTCACTATTCTGTGGAATCTTTGGAATAGAAGGAATGAATGGGTTCACTCTCAGCGTCTACAGCCCCCGTGGCTCACCGTGATGAACTCGCAGGACCTACTTCGAGACTACCTAGCAGCCAAAGCAGACATTCCCACAACGAGACAGCCGACGACGACAGCACTTTCCCCACCTGTATGGAGGCCGCCGCCAGCTGGATCAATCAAAATCAATGTTGATGGTGCTTTCCACCCCACTACGGGATCGGCTGGAATTGGCATCGTGGCCCGTGACGCTTCTGGAGCTATCCTGCTTGGGCGGGCTATTTACCTGGACACTATTGCAGATTCTACGTTAGCAGAACTACGAGCGATCTCGGATGGTGTCCATTTAGGTGTGGAGGCGGGATGGACTGGGTTTATTCTTGAATCAGATGCAGCCCTGCTGATCAACCGGTTGTGTAAAGCAAGCGAGGATGCCTCCCCTCTTCAGCGACAGTTGCATGACATGAGATCTTTCATTGCTAATGTATCAGGTCTTAGCTTACTCTATGTACCGCGTGGAGCTAATGTTTTGGCTCATTCTGTAGCCAATTGGGCTTTGCATTTTAATTCATCTATGTATTTTGGGCCGGGCTTGCCTGATGCTCTAAGAACTTTTGTACCGGTTGTTAACCAACCACCCTGATTTATAATATATTTTGGGCACTCTTTTCCCCTCATAGGGCCTGCTGGGTTAGCCCAGTCAGGTTTAGTGGGGTTTTTAATGAGGCCCTTTCTTCAAAAAAAAATACCAACGGGTCCATTGAAAGGCCCATTTCGACCCGCTCGTCCGAAACCTCTACAAAAAGGACTGCAAAATAAGTTTTAATCAAATTTTAGGAGTTCATGTAATTGATTAGGAGCTTTTCAACACAATTATATTGCAAAACCTCAATTTTTGTACTTTTTACTCAATTTAATTCCAACGGGTCCATTGAAAGGCCCATTTAGACCTGCTCGTCCGAAACCTCTACAAAAAAGGACCGCAAAACAAGTTTTAATCAAATTTTAGGAGTTTAAATAATTGATTAGGAGCTTTTCAACACAATTATATTGCAAAAGCTAAATTTCTGTACTTTTTACTCAGTTAAAATTTCAACGGGTCCATTGTAAGGCCCATTTAGACCTGCTCGTCCGAAACGTATCAAAAAGGACTGCAAAAAGGTTTTAATCAAATTTTAGGAATTTATGTAATTGATTAGGAGCTTTTCAACACAATTATATTGCAAAACCTCAATTTTATACTTTTTACTCAGTTAAAATTTCAACGGGTCCATTGAAAGGCCCATTTAGACCCGTTCGTCCGAAACCTCTACAAAAAGGACCGCAAAAATGTTTTATTCAAATATTAGGAGCTCAAATAATTGATTAGGAGCTTTTCAACACATTTATACTGCAAAACATCAATTTCTATACTTTTTACTCAGTTAAAATTCTAACGGGTCCATTGAAAGGCCCATTTAGACCTGCTCGTCCGAAACCTCGACAAAAAGGACTGCAAAATAGTTTTAATCAAATTTTAGGAGTTCAAATAATTTATTAGGAGCTTTTCAACACAATTATATTGCAAAACCTCAATTTTAAAATTTTTACTCAGTTAAAATTCAAACGGGCCCATTGAAAGGCCCATTTAGACCTGCTCATCCGAAACCTCTACAAAAAGGTTCGCAAAAATGTTTTATTCAAATATTAGGAGTTAAAATAATTGATTAGGAGCTTTTCAACACAATTATATTGCAAAACCTCAATTGCTGTACTTTTTACTCAGTTAAAATTCCAACGGGTCCATTGAAAGGCCCATTTAGACCTGCTTGTCCGAAACCTCTACAAAAAGGACCGCAAAAATGTTTTATTCAAATATTAGGAGTTCAAATAATTGATTAGGATCTTTTCAACACAATTATATTGTGAAACCTCAATTTCTGTACTTTTTACTCAGTTAAAATACCAACGGGTCCATTGAAAGGCCCATTTCGACCCGCTCGTCCGAAACCTCTACAAAAAGGACTGCAAAATAAGTTTTCATCAAATTTTAGGAGTTCATGTAATTGATTAGGAGCTTTTAAACATAATTATATTGCAAAACCTCAATTTTTGTACTTTTTGCTCAATTTAATTCCAACGGGTCCATTGAAAGGCCCATTTAGACCTGCTCGTCCGAAACCTCTACAAAAAAGGACCACAAAACAAGTTTTAATCAAAATTTAGGAGTTCAAATAATTGATTAGGAGCTTTTCAACACAATTATATTGCAAAAGCTAAATTTCTGTACTTTTTACTTAGTTAAAATTCCAACGGGTCTATTGTAAGGCCCATTTAGACCTGCTCGTCCGAAACGTATCAAAAAGGACTGCAAAAAAGGTTTTAATCAAATTTTAGGAGTTTATGTAATTGATTAGGAGCTTTTCAACACAATTATATTGCAAAACCTCAATTTTATACTTTTTACTCAGTTAAAATTTCAACGGGTCCATTGAAAGGCCCATTTAGACCCGCTCGTCCGAAACCTCTACAAAAAGGACCGCAAAAATGTTTTATTCAAATATTAGGAGTTCAAATAATTGATTAGGAGCTTTTCAACACAATCATATTGCAAAACCTCAATTTCTGTACTTTTTACTCAGTTAAAATTCCGACGGATCCATTGAAAGGCCCATTTAGACCTGCTCGTCCGAAACCTCTACAAAAAGGACCGCAAAAACGTTTTATTCAAATATTAGGAGTTCAAATAATTTATTAGGAGCTTTTCAACACAATTATATTGTGAAACCTCCATTTTTGTACTTTTTCTCAGTTAAAATACCAACGGGTCCATTGAAAGGCCCATTTCGACCCGCTCGTCCGAAACCTCTACAAAAAGGACTGCAAAATAAGTTTTAATCAAATTTTAGGAGTTCATGTAATTGATTAGGAGCTTTTCAACACAATTATATTGCAAAACCTCAATTTTTGTACTTTTTACTCAATTTAATTCCAACAGGTCCATTGAAAAGCCCATTTAGACCTGCTCGTCTGAAATCTCTACAAAAAAGGACCGCAAAACAAGTTTTAATCAAATTTTAGGAGTTCAAATAATTGATTAGGAGCTTTTCAACACAATTATATTGCAAAAGCTAAATTTCTGTACTTTTTACTCGGTTAAAATTCCAACGGGTCCATTGTAAGGCCAATTTAGACATGCTCGTCCGAAACGTATCAAAAAGGACTGCAAAAAAGGTTTTAATCAAATTTTAGGAGTTTATGTAATTGATTAGGAGCATTTCAACACAATTATATTGCAAAACCTCAATTTTATACTTTTTACTCGGTTAAAATTTCAACGGGTCCATTGAAAGGCCCATTTAGACCCGCTCGTCCGAAACCTCTACAAAAAGGACCGCAAAAATGTTTTATTCAAATATTAGGAGTTCAAATAATTGATTAGGAGATTTTCAACACATTTATACTGCAAAACTTCAATTTCTGTACTTTTTACTCAGTTAAAATTCTAACGGGTCCATTGAAAGGCTCATTTAGACCTGCTCGTCCGAAACCTCGACAAAAAGGACTACAAAATAGTTTTAATCAAATTTTAGGAGTTCAAATAATTTATTAGGAACTTTTCAACACAATTATATTGAAAAACCTCAAATTTATACTTTTGACTCAGTTAAAATTCAAACGGGCCCATTGAAAGGCCCATTTAAACCTGCTCGTCCGAAACCTCTACAAAAAGGTTCGCAAAAATGTTTTATTCAAATATTAGGAGTTCAAATAATTGATTAGGAGCTTTTCAACACAATTATATTGCAAAACCTCAATTTCTGTACTTTTTACTCAGTTAAAATTCTAACGGATCCATTGAAAGGCCCATTTCGACCCGTTCGTCCGAAACCTCTACAAAAAGGACTTCAAAATAAGTTTTAATCAAATTTTAGGAGTTCATGTAATTTATTAGGAGCTTTTCAACACAATTATATTGCAAAACCTCAATTTTTGTACTTTTTACTCAATTTAATTCCAACGGGTCCATTGAAAGTCCCATTTAGACCTGCTCGTCCGAAACCTCTTCAAAAAAGGACCGCAAAACAAGTTTTAATCAAATTTTAGGAGTTCAAATAATTGATTAGGAGCTTTTCAACACAATTATATTGCAAAATCTAAATTTCTGTACTTTTTACTCAGTTAAAATTCGAACGGGTCCATTGTAAGGCCCATTTAGACCTGCTCGACCGAAACGTATCAAAAAGGACTGCAAAAAAGGTTTTAATCAAATTTTAGGAGTTTATGTAATTTTCTTAGGAGCTTTTGAACACAATTATATTGCAAAACCTCAATTTTATACTTTTTACTCAGTAAAAATTTCAACGGGTCCATTGCAAGGCCCATTTAGACCCGCTCGTCCGAAACCTCTACAAAAAGGACCGCAAAAATGTTTTATTCAAATATTAGGAGTTCAAATAATTGATTAGGAGCTTTTCAACACAATTATATTGCAAAACCTCAATTTCTGTACTTTTTACTCAATTAAAATTCCAACGGGTCCATTGAAAGGCCCATTTAGACCTGCATGTCCGAAACCTCTACAAAAAGGACCGCAAAAATGTTTTATTCAAATATTAGGAGTTCAAATAATTGATTAGGAGCTTTTCAACACAATTATATTGCGAAACCTCAATTTCTGTACTTTTTCTCAGTTAAAATACCAACGGGTCCATTGAAAGGCCCATTTCGACCCGCTCGTCCGAAACCTCTACAAAAAGGACTGCAAAATAAGTTTTAATCAAATTTTAGGAGTTCATGTAATTGATTAGGAGCTTTTCAACACAATTATATTGCAAAACCCCAATTTTTGTACTTTTTACTCAATTTAATTCCAACGGGTCCATTGAAAGGCCCATTTAGACCTGCTCGTCCGAAACCTCTACAAAAAAGGACCGCAAAACAAGTTTTAATCAAATTTTAGGAGTTCAAATAATTGATTAGGAGCTTTTCAACACAATTATATTGCAAAAGCTAAATTTCTTTACTTTTTACTCAGTTAAAATTCCAACGGGTCCATTGTAAGGCCCATTTAGACATGCTCGTCCGAAACGTATCAAAAAGGACTGCAAAAAAGGTTTTAAACAAATTTTAGGAGTTTATGTAATTGATTAGGAGCTTTTCAACACAATTATATTGCTAAACCTCAATTTTATACTTTTTACTCAGTTAAAATTTCAATGGGTCCATTGAAAGGCCCATTTAGACCCGCTCGTCCGAAACCTCTTCAAAAAGGACCGCAAAACAAGTTTTAATCAAATTTGAGGAGTTCAAATAATTAATTAGGAGCTTTTCAACACAATTATATTGCAAAAGCAAAATTTCTGTACTTTTTACTCAGTTAAAATTCCAACGGGTCCATTGAAAGGCCCCTATAGACCTGCTCGTCCGAAACCTCTACGAAAAGGACCGCAAAAATGTTTTATTCAAATATTAAGAGTTCAAATAATTTATTAGGAGCTTTTCAACACAATTATATTGCGAAACCTCAATTTCTGTACTTTTTACTCAGTTAAAATACCAACGGGTCCATTGAAAGGCCCTTTTCGACCCGCTCGTCCGAAACCTCTACAAAAAGGACTGCAAAATTAGTTTTAATCAAATTTTAGGAGTTCATGTAATTGATTAGGAGCTTTTCAACACAATTATATTGCAAAACCTCAATTTTTGTACTTTTTACTCAATTTAATTCCAACGGGTCCATTGAAAGGCCCATTTAGACCTGCTCGTCCGAAACCTCTACAAAAAAGGACCGCAAAACAAGTTTTTATCAACTTTTAGGAGTTCAAATAATTGATTAGGAGCTTTTCAACACAATTATATTACAAAAGCTAAATTTCTGTACTTTTTACTCAGTTAAAATTCCAACGGGTCCATTGTAAGGCCCATTTAGACCTGCTCGTCCGAAACGTATCAAAAAGGACTGCAAAAAAGGTTTTAATCAAATTTTAGGAGTTTATGTAATTGATTAGGAGCTTTTCAACACAATTATATTGCAAAACCTCAATTTTATACTTTTTACTCAGTTAAAATTTCAACGGGTCCATTGAAAGGCCCATTTAGACCCGCTCGTCCGAAACCTCTACAAAAAAGACCGCAAAAATGTTTTATTCAAATATTAGGAGTTCAAATAATTGATTAGGAGCTTTTCAACACATTTATACTGCAAAACCTCAATTTCTGTACTTTTTACTTAGTTAAAATTCTAACGGGTCCATTGAAAGGCCCATTTATACCTGCTCGTCCGAAACCTCGACAAAAAGGACTGCAAAATAGTTTTAATCAAATTTTAGGAGTTCAAATAATTTATTAGGAGCTTTTCAACACAATTATATTGCAAAACCTCAATTTTATAATTTTTACTCAGTTAAAATTCAAACGGGCCCATTGAAAGGCCCATTTAGACCTGCTCGTCCGAAACCTCTACAAAAAGGTTCGCAAAAATGTTTTATTCAAATATTAGGAGTTAAAATAATTGATTAGGAGCTTTTCAACACAATTATATTGCAAAACCTCAATTGATGTACTTTTTACTCAGTTAAAATACCAACGGGTCCATTGAAAGGCCCATTTCGACCCGCTCGTCCGTAACCTCTACAAAAAGGACTGTAAAATAAGTTTTAATCAAATTTTAGGAGTTCATGTAATTGATTAGGAGCTTTTCAACACAATTATATTGCAAAACCTCAATTTTTGTACTTTTTAGTCAATTTAATTCCAACGGGTCCATTGAAAGGCCCATTTAGACCTGCTCGTCCGAAACCTCTACAAAAAAGGACCGCAAAACAAGTTTTAATCAAATTTTTGGAGTTCAAATAATTGATTAGGAGCTTTTCAACACAATTATATTGCAAAAGCTAAATTTCTTTACTTTTTACTCAGTTAAAATTCCAACGGGTCCATTGTAAGGCCCATTTAGACAAGCTTGTCCGAAACGTATCAAAAAGGACTGCAAAAAAGGTTTTAATCAAATTTTAGGAGTTTATGTAATTGATTAGTAGCTTTTCAACACAATTATATTGCTAAACCTCAATTTTATACTTTTTACTCAGTTAAAATTTCAATGGGTCCATTGAAAGACCCATTTAGACCCGCTCGTCCGAAACCTCTACAAAAAGGACCGCAAAACAAGTTTTAATCAAATTTTAGGAGTTCAAATAATTGATTAGGAGCTTTTCAACAGAATTATATTGCAAAAGGTAAATTTCTGTACTTTTTACTCAGTTAAAATTCAAACGGGCCCATTGAAAGGCCCATTTAGAGCTGCTCGTCCGAAACCTCTACAAAAAGGTTCGCAAAAATGTTTTATTCAAATATTAGGAGTTCAAATAATTTATTAGGATCTTTTCAACACAATTATATTGCAAAACCTCAATTTCTGTACTTTTTACTCAGTTAAAATTCCAACGGGTCCATTGAAAGGCCCATTTAGACCTGCTCGTCCGAAACATCTACAAAAAGGACCGCAAAAATGTTTTATTCAAATATTAGGAGTTCAAATAATTGATTAGGAGCTTTTCAACACAATTATATTGCGAAACCTCAATTTCTGTACTTTTTACTCAGTTAAAATACCAACGGGTCCATTGAAAGGCCCATTTCGACCCGCTCGTCCGAAACCTCTACAAAAAGGACTACAAAATAAGTTTTAATCAAATTTTAGGAGTTCATGTAATTGATTAGGAGCTTTTCAACACAATTATATTGCAAAACCTCAATTTTTGTACTTTTTACTCAATTTAATTCCAACGGGTCCATTGAAAGGCCCATTTAGACATGCTCGTCCGAAACCTCTACAAAAAAGGACCGCAAAACAAGTTTTAATCAAATTTTAGGAGTTCAAATAATTGATTAGGAGCTTTTCAACACAATTATATTGCAAAAGCTAAATTTTCTGTAATTTTTACTCAGTTAAAATTCCAACGGGTCCATTTTAAGGCCCATTTAGACCTGCTCGTCCGAAATGTATCAAAAAGGACTGCAAAAAAGGTTTTAATCAAATTTTAGGAGTTTATGTAATTGATTAGGAGCTTTTCAACACAATTATATTGCAAAACCTCAATTTTATACTTTTTACTCAGTTAAAATTTCAACGGGTCCAATGAAAGGCCCATTTAGACCCGCTCGTCCGAAACCTCTACAAAAAGGACCGCAAAAATGTTTTATTCAAATATTAGGAGTTCAAATAATTGATTAGGTTCTTTTCAACACATTTATACTGCAAAAACTCAATTTTTGTACTTTTTACTCAGTTAAAATTCTAACGGGTCCATTGAAAGGCCCATTTAGACCTGCTCGTCTGAAACCTCGACAAAAAGGACTGCAAAATAGTTTTAATCAAATTTTAGGAGTTCAAATAATTTATTAGGAGCTTTTCAACACAATTATATTGCAAAACCTCAATTTTATACTTTTTACTTAGTTAAAATTCAAACGGGCCCATTGAAAGGCCCATTTAGACCTGCTCGTCTGAAACCTCTACAAAAAGGTTCGCAAAAATGTTATATTCAAATATTAGGAGTTCAAATAATTGATTAGGAGCTTTTCAACACATTTATATTGCAAAACCTCAATTTCTGTACTTTTTACTCAGTTAAAATTCTAACGAATCCATTGAAAGGCCCATTTAGACCTGCTCGTCCGAAACCTCGACAAAAAGGACTACAAAATAGTTTTAATCAAATTTTAGGAGTTCAAATAATTGATTAGGAGCTTTTCAACACAAATATATTGCAAAACCTCAATTTTATACTTTTTACTCAGTTAAAATTTCAACGGGTCCATTGAAAGGCCCATTTAGACCCGCTCGTCCGAAACCTCTACAAAAAGGTCCGCAAAAATGTTTTATTCAAATATTAGGAGTTCAAATAATTGATTAGGAGCTTTTCAACACAATTATATTGCAAAACCTCAATTTCTGTACTTTTTACTCAGTTAAAATTCCAACGGGTCCATTGAAAGGCCCATTTAGACTTGCTCGTCTGAAACCTATACAAAAAGGACCGCAAAAAATGTATTATTCAAATATTAGGAGTTCAAATAATTGATTAGGAGCTTTTCAACACAATTATATTGCAAAACCTCAATTTCTATACTTTTTACTTAGTTAAAATTCCAACGGGTCCATTGAAAGGCCCATTTAGACCCGCTCGTCCGAAACCTCTACAAAAAGGACCGCAAAAATGTTTTATTCAAATATTAGGAGTTCAAATAATTGATTAGGAGCTTTTCAACACATTTATACTGCAAAACCTCAATTTCTGTACTTTTTACTCAGTTAAAATTCCAACGGGTCCATTGAAAGGCCCATTTAGACCTGCTCGTCCGAAACCTCTACAAAAAGGACCGCAAAAATGTTTTATTCAAATATTAGGAGTTCAAATAATTGATTAGGAGCTTTTCAACACAATTATATTGCGAAACCTCAATTTCTATACTTTTTCTCAGTTAAAATACAAACGGGTCCATTGAAAGGCCCATTTCGACCCGCTCGTCCGAAACCTCTACAAAAAGGACTGCAAAATAAGTTTTAATCAAATTTTAGGAGTTCATGTAATTGATTAGGAGCTTTTCAACACAATTATATTGCAAAACCTCAATTTTTTTTACTTTTTACTCAATTTAATTCCAACGGGTCCATTGAAAGGCCCATTTAGATATGCTCGTCCGAAACCTCTACAAAAAGGACCGCAAAACAAGTTTTAATCAAATTTTAGGAGTTCAAATAATTGATTAGGAGCTTTTCATCACAATTATATTGCAAAAGCTAAATTTCTGTACTTTTTACTCAGTTAAAATTCCAACGGGTCCATTGTAAGGCTCATTTAGACATGCTCGTCCGAAACGTATCAAAAAGGACTGCAAAAAAGGTTTTAATCAAATTTTAGGAGTTTATGTAATTGATTAGGAGCTTTTCAACACAATTATATTGCAAAACCTCAATTTTATACTTTTTACTCAGTTAAAATTTCAATGGGTCCATTGAAAGGCCCATTTAGACCCGCTCGTCCGAAACCTCTACAAAAAGGACCGCAAAAATGTTTTATTCAAATATTAGGAGTTCAAATAATTTATTAGGAGCTTTTCAACATATTTATACTGCAAAACCTCAATTTCTGTACTTTTTACTCAGTTAAAATTCTAACGGGTCCATTGAAAGTCCCATTTAGACCTGCTCGTCCGAAACCTCGACAAAAAGGACTGCAAAATAGTTTCAATCAAATTTTAGGAGTTCAAATAATTTATTAGGAGCTTTTCAACACAATTATATTGCAAAACCTCAATTTTATACTTTTTACTCAGTTAATTGATTAGGAGTTCAAATATTAGGAGTTCAAATATTATATTGCGAAACCTCAATTTCTGTACTTTTTACTCAGTTAAAATACTTTTTAGAATACTTTGGTTATGGTATCTAAATTGAATGGAGGGAGTAATTAAAGGAAAGAGATAAATTATAATTAAAGGCAGGAAATAGAAAGGTGATATGGAAATATATGGAATTAATGAAAGAAATATAATAAAGATGATGGTATAGTATAAAATTGGAATAAATTTAGATTGGAATGGGTTGGGAAAAGGAAAGAAAGAACGTTGGATATGGTAACTGAATTGGATGGAAAGAGTAAGTAGAGGAGAGAAATAATTTAGATATAAATTCCCATTGAAAGGCAATAAATGGTAAGGAAATATGGTAATATATGAGATTTCGGGATGATGTATAAAACATTTGATAATTGAGAATAAGGGAAGAATAATGTTAGATTGATATCGGTAATTTATGGCAGATTGAGGATGGAAGATATGATATGATAATAATTTGTCACTAGAATTCAAGTGAAGCGAAAATAATAGGAAAAATTTAGAATGAATATAATGTAACGTTGTAAGGGTTATAGTTATAATATTATAGTGTTTTATTAATGATCTTAAGAAAATAGCAGTTGGTTGTACTTTTAATATTTTTTTGTTTGTGATATGTAAGAGGAAAGAGGGGGAAAACTTAAATTGATAAAATAATTAAGTAGAGGTAGGATGTACATTAGGAGTATGAATGGATTCTTGATAAAATTATTGAGATAGTAGGTAGAATATGGAAAGATATTAGAAGTGAACTTAATACAATAATGCTAAAGTTGAAAAATAGAAGTTAATTGAGTAGAAAATTTATAATGAGTTCTGTACTTATAGAGTAAATTAAAGGGGCGGAAGATAGTGATGTCTTTTGAGACCTTTTCCTTCCTTTCTTGTTTTTGAATAATTATGTTCACCTTAAAGGTGATCGAATTGATTTCCCCAAGAGGGGATGGTAGGAAAGCACCTAAATAGGTGTAGTAAGATGCAGAAGGTGGAAGGCATATGGATAGCATGAATAGAGCATTTTCCGAAAGTAAGGATAATATGGAAAAAGAGTAAAAAATTATAGGTAAAACTTTAACAGTAAACAGATATGATATGGTGGAGGAAATAAAGGAAATAAAGAAATAGAAACAGATAAAATAAAAGGACATAAATGGACAAGCAGTAAACATGTAAAGAAACAAAAGAGAGCAATCAAAGAGAAATTTAGAAAAATCAACAAAGAGAACGTGAAGCCAGCTAAGAAAAAAACATATAAAGAGATAAACACTTACAGAGAATAACCATATATACGAAAGGAAAAAATAAAGGCATGCAAGAAAATCAAAGAGGAGCAAGAGAACATAAAAAGGAAAATAAATACAGACCGGGATAAGCAGAAGAGGGGGAGCAAAGAAATTTAATACATACCAACAGAGCAAAAATGAGGGGGCGATAGAAAAATACAAGGATAAAGCTATAAAAGTAAAGATAGGGAAGGCTTGAGTATTGGAGGACCGGCAAAAGGAGAGATGATGACGCCCTCGTTGGATACGGATGTTACATAATGTAGAGAACACATGCAAAACAGAAAAAAGAGGAGTCAAGAACGAAAAAATGGGTAGAATATCATTCAATATGTTAAGATAGGATAATCCCAAAATGTAATGTGCAAAGATGGATAACAATTGAAGACAGTTTATGTTATTAGCATAAAACAGAAAATGGACATACAGCATTATTGCTATTTTTATGATATGAGGGTAAATATGATACTTGTATGTACTATAAAAAAAATTCAGAAAGACGAAATCACTGAAGATCCAAATGGGCATATTGTACAGTTTAATAGTAGATACCACAATGTGGTTCGAATACAATTCCCTTAGAAGGGATCGATGTTTCCTCAATTGGAGGATGGTGGTAAGAGAGTGTAATGCGAAAAATGATTTAATTGACATAGTAAATTCATATGTGGGAATCGAGCACCAAACCAAACCAATAGAGATACTAGCATCAATGAAGAAATGAAAATGATGGATATGTGGTAATGAAGGCATCTTAATATAATATGTTCGGCATAATTGAAAGATAAAAAAAAACAAAGGGCAGATATTAGGCAAGGAACAGAGGTTGCAATACAATTGGAAAAAAATAAGGGCAGATATAGGCATACGAATATGAAAAACAAGTATGGATGAGACAGCCATGGCATGGGTGATAACCAAGATAGACATGATAATTGATGATACCAAACCAGATAACAAACCGTAAGAAGATGCATCATAAAGGAAAGGAAAATGGATATGTGGTGTGATAAAATTAAAACCGAAGGAAAGACATAATACCACAGGAAAGAGAAAAAATAGAGAACATATAAACTATGGTGAACAAGGGGAGAAAGAAAAAATGGGAATCTGTACCTTTGGACAGCGGAGACTGATGCTGGTAAAGGATCTGCCGGAAGCCCGTCGGGGAAAGGCAGATCTCCTGAATCAACCGATGTACTCCAAGGAACGAAAACGCCACTGTTGCAGCTGGGGATAAGCGATCCGATGATAAAGAAACCCTAGGAAAAGAGAGGAACAGAGACAAAGGGGAAAAAACAGAAAAATATTGAGAAGACAAATAATACCCAGAAACCATAAATTAAAATTCAAAGAAAAGTTTGGGGAAAGAAGGAAGCCGATCTGGAGAAGAACATCAGAAGCCCTAATCCAATATAAGAATACCTTGCAAAAAAAATACCAAACGTTAGATCTGGAAAATAAAATAAAGGAATAAAACAAAAAAGAAAAAATAGTGGCCGTGAAGAAAAATGTGGCCGGATGATAATGAGAAGGTGAAACACTCCGCCGGCGGTGGAGTCCTTGGTATTGCACATGGTGTAACTGACGGTGAGTCATCTCGCAAGGAAAACATAAATCGGTGTTATAAGTAAAAAAATCAAAGAAAGAACAAAAATAGAAAACAACATAATATGAAATCAGGCAGGAAATAAAGAAATACGGGATGGGATGGGGTCTCATCTTACCAATACTTTGTAGATCCAGGGTCTTATGATAATAAACGTCGGCTGGTGAGGGAAAAAAAACTGTGGCGGGCGGCGTATATGTGATGTTGGCGGCGGCAGAGAGGAGAAAAAAAGGAAGAAAATTAGGGAAAGAGGAGTGAAGAGAAGAGGGGTAAGCGGCGGAGGAAAGAAGAAAAATGAGAACAAACCTAAAAAACACGCTAAATCCCCCAAAATGACCCGAGATAATTGAGAGGATTTCGAGAGACCCCATCCCATACCCGTTGGAATTTTAACTACCCGTTGGAATTTTAACTGAGTAAACAGTACAGAAATTTAGGTTTTGCAATATAATTGTGTTGAAAAGCTCCTAATCAATTATTTGAACTCCTAATATTTGAATAAAACATTTTTGCGGTCCTTTTTGTAGAGGTTTCGGACGAGCAGGTCTAAATGAGCCTTTCAATGGGCCCGTTGGAATTTTAACTGAGTAAAAAGTATAAAATTGAGGTTTTTCAATATAATTGTGTTGAAAAGTTCCTAATCAATTATTTGAACTCCTAAAATTTGATTAAAACTATTTTGCGGTCCTTTTTGTCGAGGTTTCAGACGAGCAGGTCTAAATGGGCCTTTCAATGCACCCGTTAGAATTTTAACTGAGTAAAAAGTATAGAAATTGAGGTTTTGCAATATAATTGTGTTGAAAAGCTCCTAATCTATTACATAAACTCCTAAAATTTGATTAAAACTTTTTTTTGCAGTCCTTAATGTAGAGGTTTCGGACGAGCGGGTCGAAATGGGCCTTACAATGGACCCATTGGAATTTTAACTGAGTAAAAAGTACAGAAATTGAGTTTTTGCAATATATTTGTGTTGAAAAGCTCCTAATCAATTATTTGAACTCCTAAAATTTGATTAAAACTTGTTTTGCGGTCCTTTTTGTAGAGGTTTCGGACGAGCAGGTCTAAATGGGCCTTTCAATGGACCCGTTGGAATTTTAACTAAGTAAAAAGTATAGAAATTGAGGTTTTGCAATATAATTGTGTTGAAAAGCTCCTAATCAGTTATTTGAACTCCTAATATTTGAATAAAACATTTTTACGGTCCTTTTTGTAGAGGTTTCAAAGGAGCTGGTCTAAACGGGCCTTTCAATGGGCCCGTTGGAATTTTAACTGAGTAATAAGTATAAAATTGAGGTTTTTCAATATAATTGTGTTGAAAAGCTCCTAATCAATTACATAAACTCCTAAAATTTGATTAAAACTTGTTTTGCAGTCCTTTTTGTAGAGGTTTCGGACGAGCGGGTCGAAATAGGCCTTTCAATGGACCCGTTGGAATTTTAACTGAGTAAAAAGTACAGAAATTTAGGTTTTGTAATATAATTGTGTTGAAAAGCTCCTAATCAATTATTTGAACTCGTAATATTTGAATAAAACATTTTTGCGGTCCTTTTTGTAGAGGTTTCGGACGAGCAGGTCTAAATGGGCCTTTCAATGGGCCCGTTGGAATTTTAACTGAGTAAAAAGTATAAAATTGAGGTTTTTCAATGTAAATGTGTTGAAAAGTTCCTAATCAATTATTTGAACTCCTAAAATTTGATTAAATCTATTTTGCGGTCCTTTTTGTCGAGGTTTCGAACGAGCAGGTCTAAATGGGCCTTTCAATGCACCCGTTAGAATTTTAACTAAGTAAAAAGTATAGAAATTGAGGTTTTGCAATATAATTGTGTTGAAAAGCTCCTAATCTATTACATAAACTCCTAAAATTTGATTAAAACTTTTTTTTGCAGTCCTTAATGTAGAGGTTTCGGACGAGCGGGTCGAAATGGGCCTTACAATGGACCCATTGGAATTTTAACTGAGTAAAAATTATAAAATTTAGGTTTTGCAATATAATTGTGTTGAAAAGCTCCTAATCAATTACATAAACTCCTAAAATTTGATTTAAACTTGTTTTGCAGTCCTTTTTGTAGAGGTTTCGGACGAGCGGGTCAAATAAGGCCTTTCAATGGACCCGTTGGAATTTTAACTGAGTAAAAAGTACAAAAATTTAGTTTTTGCAATATAATTGTGTTGAAAAGCTCCTAATCAATTATTTGAACTCCTAATATTTGAATAAAACATTTTTGCGGTCCTTTTTGTAGAGGTTTCGGACGAGAAGGTCTAAATGGGCCTTTCAATGGGCCCGTTGGAATTTTAACTGAGTAAAAAGTATAGAAATTGAGATTTTGTAATATAATTGTGTTGAAAAGCACCTAATCAGTTATTTGAACTCCTAATATTTGAATAAAACATTTTTGTGGTCCTTTTTGTAGAGGTTTCGGACGAGCAGGTCTAAACGGGCCTTTCAAACGGCCCGTTGGAATTTTAACTGAGCAAAAAGTATAAACTTGAGGTATTGCAATATAATTGTGTTGAAAAGCTCCTAATCTATTGCATAAACTCCTAAACTTTGATTAAAACTTGTTTTGTAGTCCTTTTGTAGAGGTTTCGGACGAGCGGGTCGAAATAGGCCTTTCAATGGACCCGTTGGAATATTAACTGAGTAAAAAGTACAGAAATTTAGGTTTTGCAATATAATTGTGTTGAAAAGCTCCTAATCAATTATTTGAACTCCTAATATTTGAATAAAACATTTTTGCGGTCCTTTTTGTAGAGGTTTCGGACGAGCAGGTCTAAATGGGCCTTTCAATGGGCCCGTTGGAATTTTAACTGAGTAAAAAGTATAAAATTGAGGTTTTTCAATATAATTGTGTTGAAAAGTTCCTAATCAATTATTTGAACTCCTAAAATTTGATTAAAACTATTTTGCGGTCCTTTTTGTCGAGGTTTCTAACGAGCAGGTCTAAATGGGCCTTTCAATGCACCCGTTAGAATTTTAACTGAGTAAAAAGTATAGAAATTGAGGTTTTGCAATATAAATGTGTTGAAAAGCTCCTAATCTATTACATAAACTCCTAAAATTTGATTAAAACTTTTTTTGCAGTCCTTAATGTAGAGGTTTCGGACGAGCGGGTCGAAATGGGCCTTACAATGGACCCGTTGGAATTTTAACTGAGTAAAAAGTACAGAAATTGAGTTTTTGCAATATATTTGTGTTGAAAAGCTCCTAATCAATTATTTTTACTCCTAAAATTTGATTAAAACTTGTTTTGTGGTCCTTTTTGTAGAGGTTTCGGACGAGCATGTCTAAATGGGCCTTTCAATGGACCCGTTGGAATTTTAACTGAGTAAAAAGTATAGAAACTGAGATTTTGCAAATTAATTGTGTTGAAAAGCTCCTAATCAGTTTTTGAACTCCTAATATTTGAATAAAACATTTTTGCGGTCCTTTTTGTAGAGGTTTCAGAGGAGCTGGTATAAACGAGCCTTTCAATGGGCCCGCTGGAATTTTAACTGAGTAAAAAGTATAAAATTGAGGTTTTGCAATATAATTGTGTTGAAAAGCTCCTAATCAATTACATAAACTCCTAAAATTTTATTAAAACTTGTTTTGCAGTCCTTTTTGTAGAGGTTTCGGACGAGCGGGTCGAAATAGGCCTTTCAATGGAACCGTTGGAATTTTAACTGAGTAAAAAGTACAGAAATTTAGGTTTTGAAATATAATTGTGTTGAAAATCTCATAATCAATTATTTGAACTCCTAATATTTGAATAAAACATTTTTGCGGTCCTTTTTGTAGAGGTTTCGGACGAGCAGGTCTAAATGGGCCTTTCAATGGGCCCGTTGGAATTTTAACTGAGTAAAAAGTATAAAATTGAGGTTTTTCAATATAATTGTGTTGAAAAGTTCCTAATCAATTATTTGAACTCCTAAAATTTTATTAAAACTATTTTGCGGTCCTTTTTGTCGAGGTTTCGGACGAGCAGGTCTAAATGGGCCTTTCCATTCACCCGTTAGAATTTTAACTGAGTAAAAAGTATAGAAATTGAGGTTTTGCAATATAATTGTGTTGAAAAGCTCCTAATCTATTACATAAACTCCTAAAATTTGGTTAAAACTTTTTTCTGCAGTCCTTAATGTAGAGGTTTCGGACGAGCTGATCGAGATGGGCCTTACAATGGACCCGTTGGAATTTTAACTGAGTAAAAAGTACAGAAATTGAGTTTTTGCAATATATTTGTATTGAAAAGCTCCTAATCAATTATTTGAATTCCTAAGATTTGATTAAAACTTGTTTTGCGGTCCTTTTTGTAGAGGTTTCGGACGAGCAGGTCTAAATGGGCCTTTCAATGGACCCGTTGGAATTTTAACTGAGTAAAAAGTATAGAAATTGAGGTTTTGCAATATAATTGTGTTGAAAAGCTTCTAATCAGTTATTTGAACTCCTAATATTTGAATAAAACATTTTTGCTGTCCTTTTTGTAGAGGTTTCAGAGGAGCTGGTCTAAACGGGCCTTTCAATGGGCCCGTTGGAATTATAACTGAGTAAAAAGTATAAAATTGAGGTTTTGCAATATAATTGTGTTGAAAATCTCCTAATCAATTACATAAACTCCTAAAATTTGATTAAAACTTGTGTTGCAATCCTTTTTGTAGAGGTTTCGGACGAGCGGGTCGAAATAGGCCTTTCAATGGACCCGTTGGAATTTTAACTGAGTAAAAAGTACGGAAATTTAGGTTTTGCAATATAATTGTGTTGAAAAGCTCCTAATCAATTATTTGAACTCCTAATATTTGAATAAAACATTTTTGCGGTCCTTTTTGTAGAGGTTTCGGACGAGCAGGTCTAAATGGGCCTTTCAATGGGCCCGTTGGAATTTTAACTGAGTAAAAAGTATAAAATTGAGGTTTTTCAATATAATTGTGTTGAAAAGTTCCTAATCAATTATTTGAACTCCTAAAATTTGATTAAAACATTTTTGCGGTCCTTTTTGTAGAGGTTTCAGAGGAGCTGGTCTAAACGGGCCTTTCAATGGGCCCGTTGGAATTATAACTGAGTAAAAAGTATAAAATTGAGGTTTTGCAATATAATTGTGTTGAAAAGCTCCTAATCAATTACATAAACTCCTAAAATTTGATTAAAACTTGTGTTGCAGTCCTTTTTGTAGAGGTTTCGGACGAGCGGGTCGAAATAGGCCTTTCAATGGACCCGTTGGAATTTTAACTGAGTAAAAAGAACGGAAATTTAGGTTTTGCAATATAATTGTGTTGAAAAGCTCCTAATCAATTATTTGAACTCCTAATATTTGAATAAAACATTTTTGCGGTCCTTTTTGTAGAGGTTTCAGACGAGCAGGTCTAAATTGGCCTTTCAATAGGCCCGTTGGAATTTTAACTGAGTAAAAAGTATAAAATTGAGGTTTTTCAATATAATTGTGTTGAAAAGTTCCTAATCAATTATTTGAACTCCTAAAATTTGATTAAAACATTTTTGCGATCCTTTTTGTAGAGGTTTCAGAGGAGCTGGTCTAAACGGGCCTTTCAATGGGCCCGTTGGAATTATAACTGAGTAAAAAGTATAAAACTGAGGTTTTGCAATATAATTGTGTTGAAAAGCTCCTAATAAATTACATAAACTACTAAAATTTGATTAAAACTTGTGTTGCAATCCTTTTTGTAGAGGTTTCGGACGAGCGGGTCGAAATAGGCCTTTCAATGGACCCGTTGGAATTTTAACTGAGTAAAAAGTACGGAAATTTAGATTTTGCAATATAATTGTGTTGAAAAGCTCCTAATCAATTATTTGAACTCCTAATATTTGAATAAAACATTTTTGCGGTCCTTTTTGTAGAGGTTTCGGACGAGCAGGTCTAAATGGGCCTTTCATTGGGCCCGTTGGAATTTTAACTGAGTAAAAAGTACAGAAATTGAGTAAAAAGTACAGAAATTTAGCTTTTGCAATATAATTGTGTTGAAAAGCTTCTAATCAATTATTTGAACTCCTAAAATTTGATTAAAACTTCTTTTGCGGTCCTTTTTTGTAGAGGTTTCGGACGAGCAGGTCTAAATGGGCCTTTCAATGGACCCGTTGGAATTAAATTGAGTAAAAAGTACAAAAATTGAGGTTTTGCAATATAATTGTGTTGAAAAGCTCCTAATCAATTACATGAACTCCTAAAATTTGATTAAAACTTATATTGCAGTCCTTTTTATAGAGGTTTCGGACGAGCGGGTCGAAATGAGCCTTTCAATGGACCCATTGGTATTTTAACCGAGTAAAAAGTACAGAAATTGAGGTTTCGCAATATAATTGTGTTGAAAAGCTCCTAATCAATTATTTGAACTCCTAATATTTGAATAAAACATTTTTGCGGTCCTTTTTGTAGAGGTTTCGGACGAGCAGGTCTAAATGGACCTTTCAATGGACCCGTTGGAATTTTAACTAAGTAAAAAGTACAACAATTGAGGTTTTGAAATATAATTGTGTTGAAAAGCTCCTAATCAATTATTTCAACTCCTAATATTTGAATAAAACATTTTTGCGAAACTTTTTGTAGAGGTTTCGGACGAGCAGGTCTAAATGGGCCTTTCAATGGACCCGTTAGAATTTTAACTGAGTAAAAAGTATAGAAATTGAGGTTTTGCAATATAATTGTGTTGAAAAGCTCCTAATCTATTACATAAACTCCTAAAATTTGATTAAAACTTTTTTTTGGCAATCCTTAATTTAGAGGTTTCGGACGAGCGGGTCGAAAAGGGCCTTACAGTGGACCCGTTGGAATTTTAACTGAGTAAAAAGTACATAAATTGAGTTTTTGCAATATATTTGTGTTGAAAAGCTCCTAATCAATTATTTGAACTCCTAAAATTTGATTAAAACTTGTTTTGCGATCCTTTTTGTAGAGGTTTCGGACGAGCAGGTCTAAATGGGCCTTTCAATGGACCCGTTGGAATTTTAACTGAGTAAAAAGTATAGAAATTGAGGTTTTGCAATATAATTGTGTTGAAAAGCTCCTAATCAGTTATTTGAACTCCTAATATTTGAATAAAACATTTTGCGGTCCTTTTTGTATAGGTTTCAGAGGAGCTGGTTTAAACGGGCCTTTCAATGGGCCCGTTGGAATTATAACTGAGTAAAAAGTTTAAAATTGAGGTTTTGCAATATAATTGTGTTGAAAAGCTCCTAATCAATTACATAAACTCCTAAAATTTGATTAAAACTTGTGTTGCAGTCCTTTTTGTAGAGGTTTGGACGAGCGGGTCGAAATAGGCCTTTCAATGGACCCGTTGGAATTTTAACTGAGTAAAAAGTACGAAAATTTAGGTTTTGCAATATAATTGTGTTGAAAAGCTCCTAATCAATTATTTGAACTCGTAATATTTGAATAAAACATTTTTGCGGTCCTTTTTGTAGAGGTTTCGGACGAGCAGGTCTAAATGGGCCTTTCAATGGGCCCGTTGGAATTTTAACTGAGTAAAAAGTATAAAATTGAGGTTTTTCAATATAATTGTGTTGAAAAGTTCCTAATCAATTATTTGAACTCCTAAAATTTGATTAAAACTATTTTGAGGTCCTTTTTGTCGAGGTTTCGGACGAGCAGGTCTAAATGGGCCTTTCAATGCACCCGTTAGAATTTTAACTGAGTAAAAAGTATAGAAATTGAGGTTTTGCAATATAATAGTGTTTAAAAGCTCCTAACCTATTACATAAACTCCTAAAATTTGATTAAAACCTTTTTTGCAGTCCTTAATGTAGAGGTTTCGGACGAGCGGGTTGAAATGGGCCTTATAATGGACCCGTTGGAATTTTAACTGAGTAAAAAGTACAGAAATTGAGTTTTTGCAATATATTTGGGTTGAAAAGCTCCTAATCAATTATTTGAACTCCTAAAATTTGATTAAAACTTGTTTTGCGGTCCTTTTTTGTAGAGGTTTCGGACGAGCAGGTCTAAATGGGCCTTTCAATGGACCCGTTGGAATTAAATTGAATAAAAAGTACAAAAATTGAGGTTTTGCAATATAATTGTTTTGAAAAGCTCCTAATCAATTACATGAACTCCTAAAATTTGATTAAAACTTATTTTGCAGTCCTTTTTGTAAAGGTTTCGGACGAGCGGGTCGAAATGGGCCTTTCAATGGACCCGTTGGTATTTTAACTGAGTAAAAAGTACAGAAATTGAGGTTTCGCAATATGATTGTGTTGAAAAGGTCCTAATCAATTATTTGAACTCCTAATATTTGAATAATTAAAGGCCCTTTTTGTAGAGGTTTCGAACGAGCGGGTCGAAATGGGCCTTTCAATGGACCCGTTGGTATTTTAACTGAGTAAAAAGTACAGAAATTGAGGTTTCGCAATATAATTGTGTTCAAAAGATCCTAATCAATTATTTGAACTCCTAATATTTGACTAAAACATTTTTGCGGTCCTTTTTGTAGAGGTTTCGGACGAGCAGGTCTAAATGGGCCTTTAAATGGACCCGTTGGAATTTTAACTGAGTAAAAAGTACAGAAATTGAGGTTTTGCAATATAATTGTGTTGAAAAGCTCCTAATCTATTATTTTAACTCCTAATATTTGAATAAAACATTTTTACGAACCTTTTTGTAGAGGTTTCGGACGAGCATGTCAAAATGGGCCTTTCAATGGGCCCGTTGGAATTTTAACCGAGTAAAAAGTATAAAATTGAGGTTTTTCAATATCATTGTGTTGAAAAGTTCCTAATCAATTATTTTAACTCCTAAAATTTGATTAAAACTATTTTTGCGTCCTTTTTGTCGAGGTTTCGGACGAGCAGGTCTAAATGGGCCTTTCAATGGACCCGTTAGAATTTTAACTGAGTAAAAAAGTACAGAAATTGAGGTTTTGCAGTATAAATGTGTTGAAAAGCTCCTAATCAATTATTTGAACTCCTAATATTTGAATAAAACATTTTTGCGGTCCTTTTTTTTAGAGGTTTCGGACGAGCAGGTCTAAATGGGCCTTTCAATGGACCCGTTGAAATTTTAACTGAGTAAAAATTATAAAATTGAGGTTTTGCAATATAATTATGTTGAAAAGCTCCTAATCAATTACATAAACTCCTAAAATTTGATTAAAACTTTTTTTGCAGTCCTTTTTGATACGTTTCGGACGAGCAGAAAATTGAGCTTTTGCAATATAATTGTGTTGAAAATTGAGCAGGTCTAAATGGGCCTTTCAATGGACCCATTAGAATTTTAACTGAGTAAAAAGTACATAAATTGAGGTTTTGCAATATAAATGTGTTGAAAAGCTCCTAATCAATTATTTGACTCCTAATATTTGAATAAAACATTTTAACTGAGTAAAAAGTACAGAAATTGAGCTTTTGCAATATAATTGTGTTGAAAAGCTCCTAATCAATTATTTGAACTCCTAAAATTTGATTAAAACTTGTTTTGCGGTCCTTTTTTGTAGAGGTTTCGGACGAGGAGGTCTAAATGGGCCTTTCAATGGACCCGTTGGAATTAAATTGAGTAAAAAGTACGAGCGCAACTATCCGACCGATGACATAGAGTTAGCCAGAGTAGTGGCTAGGATGTGTTGTTATGCTAGACAAGAGAGTAGTGGCTTATGCCTCAAGACATTTGAAGACCCATGAGCACAACTATCCGACCCATGACATAGAGTTAGCTGCAGTTGTGTTTGCTCTGAAGATTTGGAGGCACTATTTGTACGGTGAGAGATGCACAATGTACACCGATCACAAGAGTTTGAAATACGTTATGACTCAGCGAGATTTGAATCTCAGACAGCGTAGGTGGTTAGAGTTGCTAAAAGACTATGATCTTACTATTGAGTACCATCTGGGTAAGGCCAATGTAGTGGCCGATGCATTGAGTAGGAAGATGGTCGTGGACTTGAGAGCCATGTTTGCTAGATTGAGTTTGTCCGGAGATGGTGGCTTGGTAGCTGAGCTTCAGGTTAGAGCTACTCTAGGTCAGTTGATTCGAGAGAAGTAGCTCTTGGATAGATCTTTGGCACCTTACGTGCAAGATATAGTCGAGGGTAGATCTTCAGACTACATTTTCGGTACTGATGGGGTTTTGTGTTTCAAAGATAGAATAGTTGTGCCAGAGGACAGTGACTTGAGACGTACGATCTTGACCGAAGCCCACAGTAGTCCGTTTGCTATGCATCCTGGAAGTACGAAGATGTACCATGACTTGAAGAATGAGTACTTTTGGGTTGGCTTGAAGAGAGATGTAGCCGACTTTGTGAGTAAGTGCTTAGTGTGTCAGAGAGTGAAGGCGGAACATCAGGTTCCCTCAGGTTTGTTACAGCCGTTGAGAATTCTGGAATGGAAATGGGAGAACATCACCATGGATTTTGTTTCAGGTTTGCCTTTGACTCCTACGAAGAAGAACTCAGTTTGGGTGATAGTGGATCGTTTTACGAAGTGTGCTCACTTCTTGGCAGTCAACACTACTTACACTTTAGATAGATTGGCCGATTTGTATATTGGTGAGATTGTTAGACTGCATGGTGTGCCGAAGTCCATTGTATCAGATAGAGATCCACGGTTTACTTCTAGATTTTGGGAGTGTCTGCATACGGCTTTGGGTACCCGTTTGAACTTCAGCACGTCTTATCATCCTCAGTCAGATGGTCAGTCAGAGAGAGTTATTCAGATCTTAGAGGATATGTTGCGATGTTGTATCATTGACTTTCAGGGTACTTGGGAGAAGCATTTGCCTCTAGTAGAGTTTGCGTACAATAATAGCTTTTAGTCGAGCATTCAGATGGCTCCGTATGAGGCCTTGTATGGCCGAAAGTGTAGAACTTCAGTGTGTTGGGCCGAGATAGGACAGAAATTGTTACCTATGCCGGATTTGCTCAAGGGGACAACTGACAAGGTAAAATTGATTTGTGATCGTTTGAAGGCTGCTTCAGATAGGCAGAAGTCCTATGCCGATTTGAAGAGGAAGGAGGTTGTGTAACCCCCTAGACCCGCCTATGCATTAATACGGATCCTAAGAAGTCACATTAGGGTCACCGGAGCGACCCACGATAAAATTTTAAATAAACAATTTGTCAAATCATTTAAAATTCATAAATCAAGTTTTGAACTAAAATACAATTCCAGAAAATATTCAGACAATAAAACAAAACTATGATACAATTTATTAATACAAGTTTCAGACTCAAAAGTAAATCAAGATGTGACATACATGCCCCCTAATTACACAGATACCATACTCCGCAAGCAAGCCGAAGAAACTCCATACCGATGTTGACAGCTGCGACATGGTCGATCTTCTAGCCTGTGATGGTAAAAACAACGTGAGCTTCGAAAAGCTCAGTAATACAAACTACCAAGGGATGCTAAAAGCACAAGCAGGTATGACAAGCTTAACGCTGTCATGAAAAACTAGGTAACGATAAGCTCAAATTACGATTCGAGATTTCAAAGGAGCATTACACCAGAAGGTAACAAAGTTGTTCTTTATTAGATCACCTGAACCTTAAGATGTGAGTCTAAAGCAGAGATTCAAAAGAGATTCAGATTTCAGAAGTTGAATTAAGGAGTTCAGAGTAGTTCATTAAACGCGAATTGTAAGTTTACTGAGAGTTCAACTTTAATACATTAATTTAGTAGGGTATGTTTAAGAAGAGGTCAGAAAGTTTTATTAACTTACTTAACTACCCTCCAACCGAACCCCAAAATGCAATTCCACCTGAACTGCATACAGAAGGTCTTACCCTAGGCCTGAGGCGTAGGAGCCTACCTAAGGGGATGCCTTAGGTCCAGAAAGACTTACCCTAGGCCCGTGGGCGTAGGAGCTTAACAGAAAGGCTTACCCTAGGCCCATTGGGCGTAGGAGCTTAGGTACAGAAGGACTTACCAGCGCTGAGCCTACAGATCATCATTCATGTCCAGATAATATACTACAGACGATTTCAATTTATATTCGAAAGACAGTATTGCAGAAAATAAATATCGAATCCATTTTATACCAGAAGACATGTATCAAATTTATTTATTATCATTATTTCATATTCAATGTCATATATCAGATATATTTTTCATAACAGAGGTCAGAAATCAGAGAATTGTTTTCCTTTCGTATTACCGTATCATACTTTAAAATTTTAAGTATTTTGTCTTGGTTTAGAACAGAAAGTATTTATAGATACAGGGTACGCGCTTTATGGCCTAATTCATTCCTTAAAGATACTTGGTAGATATCAGAAAGATGGCATTTGACAAATTTAGACTGATTTCAGAACAAGGTCCCTACGAATTGGGGAGTTCGGTAAGACGGATCGGATTAACATCGAAAGTTAATACATCAGAATCATTGGGATTTCAGATGTATCGAGAGTGATTCGATCGCTAAAGCTTACGAGGGTATTGTTGGTCATTCCGGCCTTCGAAGGGTAATTTGGTAAACTGAATCAACAAGGTATAAACGGTGATGTCCCGAATTCAAGAATTCTAGCTGCTCATCAAGCTTCGTAGTCCCTCCGAACTAATTGAAACCATTAACGGAGAGTTTGAAATATAATCGGATAAGTGCATCTTAAGCATTCATTTCCAGAGCTGATTACAGCGTAACAACAAAGCAGTTCGTCTTCACCCTGCATCCACTGAACTTACTACGAGAGATCAAACATGTATCCAAGCAGTAATTTTCCAAATTCATGAACATGTATATAACCCCTGAACTCGTTCTTTAGCATCGAATTTATCTTTTCGAGGAAACATGTTGCTCTTACCAATAGTTGAGCACTTTCTCCAAATAACTCGAACATGTCGCCACATGGTGTCTTTCCAAAATTTCGATAGTATCAGAAATGACCAACAAACACGGACCATGAATTACCATTTTGGAGTCATTGTATTGTTTAGCTTTATTGGTATTCCTTATTCTAGTCTTAGAGGTACCTTCAGCCATTTTCAACATTCGCAGGTATTTCAGATGCCTCATGTCCGAAGGTGTTCCAAGAATTCTGAGCCTTTCGGTCGTTCCAACTATTCATTCTTTTCCGATCTCGAGGGTGTACTCGTCATTTCGATTAATTTGGCAATTGGTGTCGATGATTCATTATTCTTTTTAGTCATTATGGATATTTCGACCGATTCAACCTTATCAGTATTTCCAAACATTTCAGTCATCTCGATTAATTCAGCAATTTACGCGATTTTGTCTAATCCAACCATACAATTATTTTCTCGCAAATATCTTCAGAGAATATTCAATCTCAAAAAAGAATCTGAGCAATTTACAGACTCAAATATGAAGCCTCGCTACTATAACTTCCCAGGCAAATTTCAAGATTTTCAGAAGGATTAGTTGTTTTACCGGATCTGGTATAGATTCTGAGACTACTTCATTTAATATTGGTATTTTAGTCATTTTCACACATCAATGGCATTTTTTAAATTCATTAGCCAAAATAACCGGACCTAGAGATCAAACGTTTTTATTAATCGTTTACTGAACTCGGAAGTCCATTCGATTTACCAAACCTCTTATTCGAATAATTGCCTTAGCTATTATTATTTCTATTTCATAATTGATCGATATAATCGAAAATAATCATATGCTCAAACATGGTCGTGTAAACATTAACCGAATACCAACATGTTGCAAAAGCATGCAGAAGGTAGTAATGTATTACCTTGGCTCCAAGCTACAACGATCGATCTGTGAATGACATTCGAACACCCTTGAACCCGGATTTGACATCCCTCAACAATTCGTATTCCATGAACTATGAGTACCTTCAATTACATAAATCCCAAGATCAGACCTCATTCACAAAGCACTTAACCAAATAATTAAATACATAAGCACTCTCGGGTTCAAGGTCATATTCGGAGGCTTTCGGATCAGAATTTTGCAAAACGGGCTTCAAAAATGGACTCGGGACGCCGAAAAACATAAAATAAGAGTTTTCGGAAAATTTGACTTTTTGGTCAACGGTCAAAGTCAATGCTGACGTCAGCAGGTCAACGCTGACGTCAGCAGGTCAACGGTCAACAGGGTCAAAGTCAATGCTGACATCAGCAGGTCAGCACTGACGTCAACGGTCAACGGGCAAAGGTCAACTGAGTTGACTCGGGCTGACTCGGACGAGTTGACTCGACTGACTCGGACGAGTTGACTCGGCTGACTCGGACGAGTTGACTCGGCTGACGGGTCGGGTCGGACTCAGGTTGACGGATCGGGTCAGACTCAGGTTGACGGGTCGGGTTGGGCTTAGACCGGGTTGGACCGGTTCAGTTCGGGTTGGGCCGATTCACTTACCCAAAAACTTCTGGTGGCCGAACGGTGGCCGGACGGTGGCCGAAATTGTCGCCGGAGACCCTATAAGCCTCAATTTTGCCAGAAAAACAGAGGGGAAAGCATAGTTAGTTCAACCCATACGATATATGTTGAAATAAAATCGGAATCAAGCCGGAAATGCACCGAATCTTACCCAAAACGAAGGTGAACGGTAGGAATACTCGTTGCTCCGATGAGGCCTTTGCCGACGACGAATGGATGATCAACCAAAGGGGTTTTGCTCACCTCAACGCCGTGAACACGGAACCGAAGTCCGTTTCTCGAACGGTCGACGTGGGTGGCCGGAAAAAGCAATGGACAGAGGGCGCGAAAAAAAAAGATTTCCGTCGAACATTTCTAGCCGTTCTTCTCGTCGAACGGCGACGATGTAGCGCGAGTGGACGGTGGGTTAGGAGCGGGGTACGACGGTGAACACGACAAGAGCGGCGGTGAGTGCCACGGTGGCACGGTGAGGGCAAATCTGAGTTCGGTCGGGGGAAGGGGGAAAGGCGAGGGGACGGGTTTGGGATCTTGGGAAGCTTCCAGACTCGAGATAAGAATAGGTAGGTGAGGAGTCAAATTACCCCTTTATTACCGATATTAAAACCATACACGTTAAATAAAAAAAAACAAAGGCTAAGACCAATTGTGGCCTTAGTTCAGATGGTTAAGCCATTCATTCCCCATGCCATAGGGAATGGGTTCGAATCCCCTTGGTTGCAACTTTCATTTATTCATTCCTTTTTTTTTCAGGGTGTTACAACTCTCCCCCCCCCCCTAAAAGAAATTTCGTCCTCGAAATTTGTCAGAGTCAGAGAAATGCAGAAAATGCACTTTCATCTATTTTTGTAATGAAACTTTTCCATCAGAGTATTCTTATTCCTCAAAACTCACAAATGGTTGCAGATCTATCTGGTAGTGATCTAAGTCACTCAAACTGTCTTTAACCCAGAGTCATTATGTCATACACTCCAGGTCAACTAATCAGAATATAAAATATGAATTCGTTCCGAACTTTACATATTGCCAAACAAACACTTGTCCCATAACTGTCATTACAAACGGTATCTGTCATGGATAAGTAACATTCCGACCTACCACAGAAGTTAATCATACCACCCAAATGTATATCTTCCAGAGTCCAAATTACTCTTCTAAGTTGACCATCAATTTTTTTGATAAAAGACTGTAACTACAGTTCTGACAAGCACTCAAGGACTCCAATAGCGACTCCCAGAATCAGGATGTAAACATCAAATTTCAGTCAGAGGTGATATATAACGATACATCAAGCCACATCTTCAAGGAGATGTCTTTCTTCATACTGATCGAACATAACTAAGGTCTTTAATGAATATCACTTACCTTCAACATAATATTCAGACAACTATTTCTTTTGTGTATAACAGAATCACAACAGAATTTTCATTGTCATCACGCTCACTGACACCTTTCTTTCAATTTCATAATACATTTATCAAGTTTCCATCAGAATATTCTCAAACATAATCATTACCACTGAATAGCCATACATGTAAATCTTATATCAATCAGCTCACATATTCAAACATTTATTGTCAATCTGATCAGATCTTTAATTCAACACGCATGAACCACCTCAGGTTGTTTATCCAGATTCAAATTCATCGACTTAATCCAAACACAAGAGAACATTTCAGGAATTCTCTGCCAGTTCCAATCGGGCCACACTAAACAGGATACTTATATTCATGTACTACATGGAAGAGAAAGGTTCGACATCAATGTTTCGGCTCGGAGGAGTACGGTTAGGATCTAGGGGCATGCACAGACCAAACACCCTATGACAGACGATCGGCCGATCTACCCAGAATAACGCAACTCTAAGCTCTGATACCACTAAATGTAACCCCCTAGACCCGCCTATGCATTAATACGGATCCTAAGAAGTCACATTAGGGTCACCGGAGCGACCCACGATAAAATTTTAAATAAACAATTTGTCAAATCATTTAAAATTCATAAATCAAGTTTTGAACTAAAATACAATTCCAGAAAATATTCAGACAATAAAACAAAACTATGATACAATTTATTAATACAAGTTTCAGACTCAAAAGTAAATCAAGATGTGACATACATGCCCCCTAATTACACAGATACCATACTCCGCAAGCAAGCCGAAGAAACACCATACCGATGTTGACAGCTGCGACATGGTCGATCTTCTAGCCTGTGATGGTAAAAACAACGTGAGCTTCGAAAAGCTCAGTAATACAAACTACCAAGGGATGCTAAAAGCACAAGCAGGTATGACAAGCTTAACGCTGTCATGAAAAACTAGGTAACGATAAGCTCAAATTACGATTCGAGATTTCAAAGGAGCATTACACCAGAAGGTAACAAAGTTGTTCTTTATTAGATCACCTGAACCTTAAGATGTGAGTCTAAAGCAGAGATTCAAAAGAGATTCAGATTTCAGAAGTTGAATTAAGGAGTTCAGAGTAGTTCATTAAACGCGAATTGTAAGTTTACTGAGAGTTCAACTTTAATACATTAATTTAGTAGGGTATGTTTAAGAAGAGGTCAGAAAGTTTTATTAACTTACTTAACTACCCTCCAACCGAACCCCAAAATGCAATTCCACCTGAATTGCATACAGAAGGTCTTACCCTAGGCCTGCGGCGTAGGAGACTACCTAAGGGGATGCCTTAGGTCCAGAAAGACTTACCCTAGGCTCGTGGGCGGAGGAGCTTAACAGAAAGGCTTACCCTAGGCCCATTGGGCGTAGGAGCTTAGGTACTGAAGGACTTACCAGCGCTGAGCCTACAGATCATCATTCATGTCCAGATAATATACTACAGACGATTTCAATTTATATTCGAAAGACAGTATTGCAGAAAATAAATATCGAATCCATTTTATACCAGAAGACATGTATCAAATTTATTTATTATCATTATTTCATATTCAATGTCATATATCAGATATATTTTTCATAACAGAGGTCAGAAATCAGAGAATTGTTTTCCTTTCGTATTACCGTATCATACTTTAAAATTTTAAGTTTTTTGTCTTGGTTTAGAACAGAAAGTATTTATAGATACAGGGTACGCGCTTTATGGCCTAATTCATTCCTTAAAGATACTTGGTAGATATCAGAAAGATGGCATTTGACAAATTTAGACTGATTTCAGAACAAGGTCCCTACGAATTGGGGAGTTCGGTAAGACGGATCGGATTAACATCGAAAGTTAATACATCAGAATCATTGGGATTTCAGATGTATCGAGAGTGATTCGATCGCTAAAGCTTACGAGGGTATTGTTGGTCATTCCGGCCTTCGAAGGGTAATTTGGTAAACTGAATCAACAAGGTATAAACGGTGATGTCCCGAATTCAAGAATTCTAGCTGCTCATCAAGCTTCGTAGTCCCTTCGAACTAATTGAAACCATTAACGCAGAGTTTGAAATATAATCGGATAAGTGCATCTTAAGCATTCATTTCCAGAGCTGATTACAGCGTAACAACAAAGCAGTTCGTCTTCACCCTGCATCCACTGAACTTACTACGAGAGATCAAACATGTATCCAAGCAGTAATTTTCCAAATTCATGAACATGTATATAACCCCCAAACTCGTTCTTTAGCATCGAATTTATCTTTTCGAGGAAACATGTTGCTCTTACCAATAGTTGAGCACTTTCTCCAAATAACTCGAACATGTCGCCACATGGTGTCTTTCCAAAATTTCGATAGTATCAGAAATGACCAACAAACACGGACCATGAATTACCATTTTGGAGTCATTGTATTGTTTAGCTTTATTGGTATTCCTTATTCTAGTCTTAGAGGTACCTTCAGCCATTTTCAACATTCGCAGGTATTTCAGATGCCTCATGTCCGAAGGTGTTCCAAGAATTCTGAGCCTTTCGGTCGTTCCAACTATTCATTCTTTTCCGATCTCGAGGGTGTACTCGTCATTTCGATTAATTTGGCAATTGGTGTCGATGATTCATTATTCTTTTTAGTCATTATGGATATTTCGACCGATTCAACCTTATCAGTATTTCCAAACATTTCAGTCATCTCGATTAATTCAGCAATTTACGCGACTTTGTCTAATCCAACCATACAATTATTTTCTCGCAAATATCTTCAGAGAATATTCAATCTCAAAAAAGAATCTGAGCAATTTACAGACTCAAATATGAAGCCTCGCTACTATAACTTCCCAGGCAAATTTCAAGATTTTCAGAAGGATTAGTTGTTTTACCGGATCTGGTATAGATTCTGAGACTACTTCATTTAATATTGGTATTTTAGTCATTTTCACACATCAATGGCATTTTTTAAATTCATTAGCCAAAATAACCGGACCTAGAGATCAAACGTTTTTATTAATCGTTTACTGAACTCGGAAGTCCATTCGATTTACCAAACCTCTTATTCGAATAATTGCCTTAGCTATTATTATTTCTATTTCATAATTGATCGATATAATCGAAAATAATCATATGCTCAAACATGGTCGTGTAAACATTAACCGAATACCAACATGTTGCAAAAGCATGCAGAAGGTAGTAATGTATTACCTTGGCTCCAAGCTACAACGATCGATCTGTGAATGACATTCGAACACCCTTGAACCCGGATTTGACATCCCTCAACAATTCGTATTCCATGAACTATGAGTACCTTCAATTACATAAATCCCAAGATCAGACCTCATTCACAAAGCACTTAACCAAATAATTAAATACATAAGCACTCTCGGGTTCAAGGTCAGATTCGGAGGCTTTCGGATCAGAATTTTGCAAAACGGGCTTCAAAAATGGACTCGGGACGCCGAAAAACATAAAATAAGAGTTTTCGGAAAATTTGACTTTTTGGTCAACGGTCAAAGTCAATGCTGACGTCAGCAGGTCAACGCTGACGTCAGTAGGTCAACGGTTAACAGGGTCAAAGTCAATGCTGACATCAGCAGGTCAGCGCTGACGTCAACGGTCAACGGGCAAAGGTCAACTGAGTTGACTCGGGCTGACTCGGACGAGTTGACTCGACTGACTCGGACGAGTTGACTCGGCTGACTCGGACGAGTTGACTCGGCTAACGGGTCGGGTCGGACTCAGGTTGACGGATCGGGTCAGACTCAGGTTGACGGGTCGGGTTGGGCTTAGACCGGGTTGGACCGGTTCAGTTCGGGTTGGGCCGATTCACTTACCCAAAAACTTCTGGTGGCCGAACGGTGGCCGGACGGTGGCCGAAATTGTCGCCGGAGACCCTATAAGCCTCGATTTCGCCGGAAAAACAGAGGGGAAAGCATAGTTAGTTCAACCCATACGATATATGTTGAAATAAAATCGGAATCAAGCCGGAAATGCACCGAATCTTACCCAAAACGAAGGTGAACGGTCAGAATACTCGTTGCTCCGATGAGGCCTTTGCCGACGGCGAATGGATGATCAACCAAAGGGGTTTTGCTCACCTCAACGCCGTGAACACGGAACCGAAGTCCGTTTCTTGAACGGTCGACGTGGGTGGCCGGAAAAAGCAATGGACAGAGGGCGCGAAAAAAAAAGATTTCCGTCGAACATTTCTAGCCGTTCTTCCCGTCGAACGGCGACGATGTAGCGCGAGTGGGACGGTGGGTTAGGAGCGGGGTACGACGGTGAACACGACAAGAGCGGCGGTGAGTGCCACGGTGGCACGGTGAGGGCAAATCTGAGTTCGGTCGGGGGAAGGGGGAAAGGCGAGGGGACGGGTTTGGGATCTTGGGAAGCTTCCAGACTCGAGATAAGAATAGGTAGGTGAGGAGTCAAATTACCCCTTTATTACCGATATTAAAACCATACACGTTAAATAAAAAAAAACAAAGGCTAAGACCAATTGTGGCCTTAGTTCAGATGGTTAAGCCATTCATTCCCCATGCCATAGGGAATGGGTTCGAATCCCCTTGGTTGCAACTTTCATTTATTCATTCCTTTTTTTTTCAGGGTGTTACAGGTTGAGTTCTCAGTGGGTGAGAAAGTGTTCTTGAAAGTGTCTCCGTGGAAGAACGTGATGAGATTTGGCCGAAAGGGGAAGTTGAGTCCGAGGTACATAGAACCGTATGAGATTGTGAAGAGGGTTGATCCGGTTGCTTATCATTTGCGTTTTCCATCCGAGCTAGAGAAGATACACGATGTGTTCCATGTTTCGATGCTTCGTAAGTATAGGTCCGATCCATCACATGTTATGCTCGTAGAAGAGATTGAATTGAATCCGGATTTGACTTATGAAGAAGAGCCCGTTGAGATCTTAGCTTCTGACAGTAAGGTGTTGAGGGGTAGATCGATTGAGTTAGTAAAGGTGCGGTGGCAACGTCGAGGTGTGGACGAGGCCACTTGGGAGAGGAAGGAGGATATGGAAAAGCAGTTTCCGTATCTCTTTCAGTCAGGTAATTTCGGGGACGAAATTCCTTAAGTGGGAGAGAGTTGTAACGTCCGTGTTTTGGGGTTAGGAGTTAGTGGGTTTACGGTTCGAGTCCGTAAAATTTAATTAAAATCAATTCAACCTTAATTTGGATCTAATTGAGCTTTAGTAAACATGGGAGGGACCAATGTTGTAGTTTAACCCAAAAGTTTTTAAAAAGCAAGACAACTTTAAAATTTAAGTTGTCATCTTCTCCCCCAAACCCTTTCTAACGTTAGAACACCCCAAACCCTTTTCAAAACCCTCCCAAACTAAAAACACTATTCCATTGGCTTTCAACTTCATTTCAAGGTGTTTTTGAAAGGTAAAATCATTTTCTCACTCTCCTCTTCATCCTTTATCTATCTATGGTTGTAGATTTTAAAAATATCAGATTTTGAAATTTAGGGTTTGATTTAAAGTTTGGGTTTTTATGGTGATTTTCACCTTGTTTTGAAATAATGAGTTAAGTTTTGTTTTAATCACATCAAGATATATATGATATGTCAAAATGAGTGGATTTTATTGAAAACCCGAAATGGGTTCTTGGAGCCATTTTTGGGATGTCAAAACTTGGGTTTTTGGGAGGTTTAAGGTTGAAATTGAAGGGCTGTTGGTTTATATATGTTAGGAGGGTGTTTTGGGATCATTTGAGAGTCTTTTGGATGTTTGAAAGTGGAGTTTTCAGCCAAGGTTTGAGGGAGTACGAATTTGATACATTTGGGGATTTATTTGATTGGAAAATGTGGATGAAGTTAGTTTAAGCTCTAAAGTTGGGTATTGATCGAATGTTAGCATTGATTGTGATTGTTGGTTGCGTTTTTGGTTGACTAGAAGCAAGAGGAGTCGTCGAAGGAGCTTTGGGACCGAATCCGGGTTCGTAGGAGTTTCGCTTGGTTGCTAAGGAAGGGCGGTGAGTGGTTTCAAACTTGTTTTAAAGTTTGGTTCGAGTATGTGTAGTGTGTGTGTGTGAAGTGTGCTTGGTAGGCCATTTCTTTATTTCAAGTTGTTAATTCTAGCCATTGATTTCATTAAGTGCTATTGCGTATTTTCCTATCTATGCTCTTGTGAATTGTGGTTAAATTGATGCATGTATATCACGAAATGTATATATGTGATGAGCATATGTTGTGGTTGATGATATGTGACGTGATAATGAAAATTGGCACTAAATAAATTACCGGTTGTAAATGATCGATCATTAGGATTAGTGTGCACACGAATTGAGTCAAAACGTATGTGGCCTTGATGGCGTTAAGTCATCAAGGAGGAGTACGGTGATGTAATATTCCACCGGAAGCTTTTATTTATTTCTACGGGATGATGAGTGGAATCCCATCCGTAGGGCATGTGGCGATGAGTGGAATCCCGCACATGCAAGGTCCGGTGATGAGTGTAATCCCACCGAGGTAAAGTGTTGTTGAGGTTTAAATCCGCACATCCGGGTAATTGAAAGTGGCAAATTGAACTTGTTCATATAATGGTGATATATGATGTTGATATATGATCGTTGATATTGATGCTTGGTGCTTAGTATGATGTAAGATGTCATATTATGCCACTCGAAAGACTAGCTAGGTCTACTTGATTATATGCCAATGTTTGATGTATGTGAGATTAGGATTTACATGCTTGAACCCTGCATTGTTGATGTTTTTCGTCTTAGAGCACCCTCACTAAGCTTATAGCTTACGCTCTCAATGTTCAACAATGCAGATCATTAGCGTGGTGTTAGCTTGGAGCAAGGCAAGAAGGGCTTTCCAAGTTTGTGGCTCAAGTACGGTGATTAATTTTGTATTAGTTAGCAATGTGGCAAGGGTTTTTGTATGAGCTATGTATGACTCATGTATGTTGATGATTTGTTTTGGCTTTGGATTGTAAAGCATGATATGCTATGATGTATGCTTGTGTGTGGTGGCATGTCTTTAGATGTTTAGGTTGCCTTGTTGTGGGTGCAAACCTCCTATGTGTTATCTTGTGCCATTCGGGCCTTTGAGCTTTCATGGATGACCTTAAATGCTAAATTGCCTTTGTTGGAATGCCATGTATGGATGCCTTGTTTTATGCTTGAATGCTTAAGTTGCTTAAATGGTTTGTGCACCTCCTTGTCTTGAATCGTGCCTCTTGGCTTTAAGTTTTCAAGCATGTTTGTTATGTTGGTTTGCCTTAGGAATGATGCTAGTGTGTTGGTTGAGGTTTTAGAGGGATTTAGGGGCACCCTTGTGCCTTAAATCAGCTAAAACTGGTAAGTTCGTAGCAGGGGTATCGATACGATTGGACCCGTATCGATACGGCCTTCTTGTTTAAAGCCTCGCGTTTCGATACGCGAGGGGGCGTATTGATACCTTTTTGGTCACTGGAGCCACTGTCGATTTTGGTATCGAAACGGGCCTCTAGCGTATCGATACGGTCTTCTTAACGTTGACCGCAAGAAGTTGACCATTGGGGAGAGTATCGATACACTCTTTGGGCTTATCGATACGGTCTCCACGGGTTGACTCCGACCAGTTGACCTAGCCAAGGCGTATCGATACACTCCTTAGGAGTATCGATACCGCATGCAGTTTAAGTTTAAGATTGGGCTGTTAAATGTTGTTTTGGGTTCGCTTGATTGTCTTGTGTATGCTGTTCCGCTGTTTGATCACTTAGGATTTAATACTCCTCTAGACAAGATTAAAATGAAAAAAAAATATAGGGTTGCTAACCGAGGGGGAACCTTAACGGGTTTCGCTTCGGTTTTCCCCGTGTGGCTCACTCGGACCGGTCATCCGGCCAGACCGGGACGAGAGGGTTACAAAAACTTTTTTTGCAGTCCTTTTTGATACGTTTCGGACGAGCAGGTCTAAATGGGCCTTACAATGGACCCGCTGGAATTTTAACTGAGTAAAAAGTACAAAAATTGAGCTTTTGCAATATAATTGTGTTGAAAAGCTCCTAATCAATTATTTGAACTCCTAAAATTTGATTAAAACTTGTTTTGCGGTCCTTTTTGTAGAGGTTTCGGACGAGCAGGTCTAAATAGACCTTTCAATGGACCCGTTGGAATTAAATTGAGTAAAAAGTACAAAAATTGAGGTTTTGCAATATAATTGTGTTGAAAAGCTCCTAATCAATTACATGAACTCCTAAAATTTGATCAAAACTTATTTTGCAGTCCTTTTTGTAGAGGTTTCGGACGAGCGGGTCGAAATGTGCCTTTCAATGGACCCGTTGGTATTTTAACTGAGTAAAAAGTATAGAAATTGAGGTTTCACATTATAATTGTGTTGAAAAGCTCCTAATAAATTATTTGAACTCCTAATATTTGAATAAAACATTTTTTGCGGTCCTTTTTGTAGAGGTTTCGGACGAGCATGTCTAAATGGGCCATTCAATGGACCCGTTGGAATTTTAACTGAGTAAAAAGTACAGAAATTGAGGTTTTGCAATATAATTGTGTTGAAAAGCTCCTAATCAATTATTTGAACTCCTAATATTTGAATAAAACATTTTTGCGAACCTTTTTGTAGAGGTTTCGGACGAGCAGGTCTAAATGGGCCTTTCAATAGGCCCGTTTGAATTTTAACTGAGTAAAAAGTATAAAATTGAGGTTTTTCAATATAATTGTGTTGAAAAGTTCCTAATCAATTATTTGAACTCCTAAAATTTGATTAAAACTATTTTGCAGTCCTTTTTGTCGAGGTTTCGGACGAGCAGATCTAAATGGGCCTTTCAATGGACCCGTTAGAATTTTAACTGAGTAAAAAGTACAGAAATTGAGGTTTTGCAATATAAATGTGTTGAAGAGCTCCTAATCAATTATTTGAACTCCTAATATTTGAATAAAACATTTTTGCGGTCCTTTTGTAGAGGTTTCGGACGAGCGGGTCTATATGGGCTTTCAATGGACCCGTTGAAATTTTAACTGAGTAAAAAGTATAAAATTGAGGTTTTTCAATATAATTGTGTTGAAAAGCTCCTAATCAATTACATAAACTCCTAAAATTTGATTAAAACTTTTTCTGCAGTCCTTTTTGATACGTTTCGGACGAGCAGGTCTAAATGGGCCTTACAATGGACCCGTTGAAATTTTAATTGAGTAAAAAGTACAGAAATTGAGCTTTTGCAATATAATTGTGTTGAAAAGCTCCTAATCAATTATTTGAACACCTAAAATTTGATTAAAACTTGTTTTGCGGTCCTTTTTTGTAGAGGTTTCGGACGAGCAGGTCTAAATGGGCCTTTCAATGGACCCGTTGGAATTTTATCTGAGTAAAAAGTACAAAAATTGAGGTTTTGCAATATAATTGTGTTGAAAAGCTCCTAATCAATTACATGAACTCCTAAAATTTTATTAAAACTTATTTTGCAGTCCTTTTTGTAGAGGTTTCGGACGAGCGGGTCGAAATGGGCCTTTCAATGGACCCGTTGGTATTTTAACTGAGTAAAAAGTACAGAAATTGAGGTTTCGCATTATAATTGTGTTGAAAAGCTCCTAATCATTTATTTGAACTCCTAATATTTGAATAAAACATTTTTTGTGGTCCTTTTTGTAGAGGTTTCGGACGAGCAGGTCTAAATGGGCCATTCAATGGACCCGTTGGAATTTTAACTGAGTAAAAAGTACAGAAATTGAGTTTTTGCAATATAATTTTGTTTAAAAGCTCCTAATCAATTATTTGAACTCCTAAAATTTGAATAAAACTTGTTTTGCGGTCCTTTTTTGTAGAGGTTTCGGACGAGCAGGTCTAAATGGGCATTTCAATGGACCCGTTAGAATTTTAACTGAGTAAAAAGTACAGAAATTGAGGTTTTGCAATATAAATGTGTTGAAAAGCTCCTAATCAATTATTTGAACTCCTAATATCTGAATAAAACATTTTTGCGGTCCTTTTTGTAGAGGTTTCGGACGAGCGGGTCTAAATGGGCCTTTCAATGGACCCGTTGAAATTTTAACTGAGTAAAAAGTATAAAATTGAGGTTTTGCAATATAATTGTGTTGAAAAGCTCCTAATCAATTACATAAACTCCTAAAATTTGATTAAAACTTTTTTTTGCAGTCCTTTTTTATACGTTTCGAACGAGGAGGTCTAAATGGGCCTTACAATGGACCCGTTGGAATTTTAACTTAGTAAAAAGTACAGAAATTGAGGTTTTGCAATATAATTGTGTTGAAAAGCTCCTAATCAATTACATGAACTCCTACAATTTGATTAAAACTTATTTTGCAGTCCTTTTTGTAGAGGTTTCGTACGAGCGAGTCGAAATGGGCCTTTCAATTGACCTGTTGGTATTTTTACTGAGTAAAATGTACAAAAATTGAGGTTTTGCAATATAATTTTGTTTAAAAGCCCCTAATCAATTATTTGAACTCGTAAAATTTGATTAAAACTTGTTTTGCGGTCCTTTTTGATACGTTTCGGACGAGCAGGTCTAAATGGGCATTTCAATGGACCCGTTAGAATTTTAACTGAGTAAAAAGTACAGAAATTGAGGTTTTGCAATATAAATGTGTTGAAAAGCTCCTAATCAATTATTTGAACTCCTAATATTTGAATAAAACATTTTTGCGGTCCTTTTTGTAGAGGTTTCGGACGAGCGGGTCTAAATGGGCCTTTCAATGGACCCGTTGAAATTTTAACTGAGTAAAAAGTATAAAATTGAGGTTTTGCAATATAATTGTGTTGAAAAGCTCCTAATCAATTACATAAACTCCTAAAATTTGATTAAAACTTTTTTTGCAGTCCTTTTTGATACGTTTCGGACGAGGAGGTCTAAATGGGCCTTACAATGGACCCGTTGGAATTTTAACTTAGTAAAAAGTACAGAAATTGAGGTTTTGCAATATAATTGTGTTGAAAAGCTCCTAATCAATTACATGAACTCCTAAAATTTGATTAAAACTTATTTTGCAGTCCTTTTTGTAGAGGTTTCGTACGAGCGAGTCGAAATGGGCCTTTCAATTGACCTGTTGGTATTTTTACTGAGTAAAAAGTACAAAAATTGAGGTTCTGCAATATAATTTTGTTTAAAAGCCCCTAATCAATTATTTGAACTCGTAAAATTTGATTAAAACCTGTTTTGCGGTCCTTTTTGTAGAGGTTTCGGACGAGCAGGTCTAAATGGGCCTTTCAATGGACCCGTTGGAATTTTATCTGAGTAAAAAGTACAAAAATTGAGGTTTTGCAATATAATTGTGTTGAAAAGCTCCTAATCAATTACATGAACTCCTAAAATTTGATTAAAACTTATTTTGCAGTCCGTTTTGTAGAGGTTTCGGACGAGCGGGTCGAAATGGGCCTTTCAATGGACCCGTTGGTATTTTATCTGAGTAAAAAGTACAAAAATTGAGGTTTTGCAATATAATTGTGTTGAAAAGCTCCTAATCAATTACATGAACTCCTAAAATTTGATTAAAACTTATTTTGCAGTCCTTTTTGTAGAGGTTTCGGACGAGCGGGTCGAAATGGGCCTTTCAATGGACTCGTTGGTATTTTAACTGGTAAAAAGTACAGAAATTGAGGTTTCACAATATAATTGTGTTGAAAAGCTCCTAATCAATTATTTGAACTCCTAATATTTGAATAAAACATTTTTGCGGTCCTTTTTGTAGAGGTTTCGGACGAGCAGGTCTAAATGGGCCTTTCAATGGACCCGTTGGAATTTTAACTGAGTAAAAAGTACAGAAATTGAGGTTTTGCAATATAATTGTGTTGAAAAGCTCCTAATCAATTATTTGAACTCCTAATATTTGAATAAAACATTTTTGTGAACCTTTTTGTAGAGGTTCTGGACGAGCAGGTCTAAATGGGCCTTTCAATGGGCCCGTTTGAATTTTAACTGAGCAAAAAGTATAAAATTGAGGTTTTTCAATATAATTGTGTTGAAAAGCTCCTAATCAATTATTTTAACTCCTAAAATTTGATTAAAACTTGTTTTGCGTTCCTTTTTTTGTAGAGGTTTCGGACGAGCAGGTCTAAATGGGCCTTTCAATGGACCCGTTGGAATTAAATTGAGTAAAAAGTACAAAAATTGAGGCTTTGCAATATAAATGTGTTGAAAAGCTCCTAATCAATTATTTGAACTCCCAATATTTGAATAAAACATTTTTGCGAACCTTTTTGTAGAGGTTTCGGACGAGCGGGTCGAAATGGGCCTTTCAATGGACTCGTTGGTATTTTAACTGGTAAAAAGTACAGAAATTGAGGTTTCACAATATAATTGTGTTGAAAAGCTCCTAATCAATTATTTGAACTCCTAATATTTGAATAAAACATTTTTGCGGTCCTTTTTGTAGAGGTTTCGGACGAGCAGGTCTAAATGGGCCTTTCAATGGACCCGTTGGAATTTTAACTGAGTAAAAAGTACAGAAATTGAGGTTTTGCAATATAATTGTGTTGAAAAGCTCCTAATCAATTATTTGAACTCCTAATATTTGAATAAAACATTTTTGTGAACCTTTTTGTAGAGGTTCTGGACGAGCAGGTCTAAATGGGCCTTTCAATGGGCCCGTTTGAATTTTAACTGAGCAAAAAGTATAAAATTGAGGTTTTTCAATATAATTGTGTTGAAAAGTTCCTAATCAATTATTTGAACTCCTAATATTTGAATAAAACATTTTTGCGGTCCTTTTTGTAGAGGTTTCGGACGAGCGGGTCTAAATGGGCCTTTCAATGGACCCGTTGAAATTTTAACTGAGTAAAAAGTATAAAATTGAGGTTTTGCAATATAATTGTGTTGAAAAGCTCCTAATCAATTATTTTAACTCCTAAAATTTGATTAAAACTTGTTTTGCGTTCCTTTTTTTGTAGAGGTTTCGGACGAGCAGGTCTAAATGGGCCTTTCAATGGACCCGTTGGAATTAAATTGAGTAAAAAGTACAAAAATTGAGGCTTTGCAATATAAATGTGTTGAAAAGCTCCTAATCAATTATTTGAACTCCCAATATTTGAATAAAACATTTTTGCGAACCTTTTTGTAGAGGTTTCGGACGAGCGGGTCGAAATGGGCCTTTCAATGGGCCCGTTTGAATTTTAACTGAGTAAAAAGTACAGAAATTGAGGTTTTGCAATATAATTGTGTTGAAAAGCTCCTAATCAATTATTTGAACTCCTAATATTTGAATAAAACATTTTTGCGGTCCTTTTTGTAGAGGTATCGGACGAGCTGGTCTAAATGGGCCATTCAAAGGACCCGTTGGAATTCCCTCCGCGACGGTGATGAGTGGAATCCCATCGACGGGGCGTGAGGATGAGTGGAATCCCCTCCGCGAGACCGGTGATGAGTGAAATCCCACTGTGAGGTAATGTGGTTGTTGGATGTGAGTTCCAACGTGTCTATCCGCGTATTCGGGTCTTAACTAGGTGCCAATGTTAATAGATATGTGTATCAATGTGTTGTGACATATGAGCTATGAATTGAATGTTAAATGTGATTACATGCATTGTAAAGTTGGGCTTGTGATCATGGCATTTATATTGTATATTGCTCATGCATCTTTACTTCATGGCTCTTGTGGACCCTTGGTATGGTTGTGTTTTACCTTGGCTAGATCGTGCTCGGACCCTGCAATGTTGAGGTTTGTTTTTAGAGCTTACCCTCACTAAGCATCATTGCTTACGCTCTCTTTGTTCAACATTGCAGATCCTTAGTTCGTGGGTTGCTCGGGCAAGTGGAGGGCCTCCAAGTGTGGTTTTGGCTTGAGTTCATCAAGTATGGATTTTTAATGTTAGACATGTAATAATTTGAGCAATGGGACATGTATGGTTTTGTTGGATAGTTGTTGGTTGCTAGGAGCATGTTTAGACTCCATGTATGTTGCTTTTGTATGGCTTGTGATGCCATGTTTGAGTTGTAATCCATGCCTAAATTGCTTATCTTGAATGTTGGTTAAGTGCCCTTGAGTTTGCCTTATGTTGAAAGTTGAAGTATGAGTTTTGGATGTTTAAGTGTCATCTTTGGTTCAATTGCATGTTCCTTTGATGTATGTACATGTTGGGTGCTTGTATGGCTTTAAAGTGGCATATAAATGTTGTATGAATGCTTGTTGAGGTCTAGGAAGGTCCTAAATTGCATTTAGATTCGAGTCTTTATCGTTTTTGCTGAGTTTGGAGGTTTTTGCTGTGCAGGGGTACCGATACAGTTGGTATGGTATCGATACCACCTTCTTGTTCAGGCCTCGTGTATCGATACACTTGAGAGGTGTATCGATACTATTTTTGTCACTGGAGCTACTGTCCAGTTCGGTATCGATACCGACCTCTGGGGTATCGATACCGTCATCTTAACGTTGACCGTGGGAAGTCAACCGTTGGGGAGGGTATCGATACACTCCTGGGGTGTATCGATACGGTCCCTACGGGTTGACTTTGACCAGTTGACCTAGTCAAGGGGGTATTGATACACCCCTTAGGTGTATCGATACCGCCTGCAGTTTAAGCTTAAAATTGGGCTATAACATGATTGTTTGAGTTCGTTCGATTGTTTTGAATATGTTGTTCCGTTGTATGATCACTTAGGGTTTAATATCCATTTAGACAAGATTTTAAAATGAAAAAAATAGGGTTGCTAACCGAGGGGGAATCCTTAGGGGTTTTCACTCGGTTTTCCCCGTGTGGCCCACTCGGACCGGTCATTCCGCCAGACCGGGACGAGGGGGTTACACTTGTTGGTATCAGAGCCTAAGGTTACCGAGACCTTGGGCAGGTAAGTGAGGTAAGTTTAAGTTTTTAAATTGAATTGCACGGTGTTTGCTTGTTTTGCAAGAATTATTGCTTGTGTGACAAGTATGCTGATTGTTTTATTTTAAAGTATGTGTGTGTGGGTCCCATTGCTGCTATTACATTGGAAAAAAATGATTTTTATGTGAGGGAACATACTTGAACACTTGGAAGCCTTGCCTTGCTAACCCAACTTGTATGTTTGGTTGTTGTGGTTGTAGTTGATATCTGTGAGAGCGATGTCTAGACCGAGAGGTAGACCGAGGTTGGTTCGTCAAGAACCACGAGTTGCGGCTCATGTTGAGCCGGCAGTTGGTGTGGAGGCTCACCTTGAAGGGCCGGTGGCCGCGGGAGTTGGCGCTCCTCCACCACCTCCACCACCACCACCTCCTCCACCTCCTCCACCTGGAGTTGGGGGCGAGGATGGAGCCGGAGGTAATGGACCACAAGGTGGCCAAGGTGGCCAAGGTCCAGCTGGAATTGACATGACTCCGCTTGTGCAAGCAATAGCGGGAGCATTCCAGGCCGCAGTTGCGGGAGCTCAGGCTGCAGCTCAGCCTAGGTGTGATGATGCTAGTCTACCTTTGGAGAGGCTCCGTAGCTTAGGGGCCGAGGAGTTTAGAGGATCTACTCCGGAGAGGTCGGAGTTATGGTTGGAGAAGACAGTTCGTATCTTGGCTCAGATGGGTTGTACGGGCGCACGTAGGTTGGGTTGTGTGATCTCGTTGCTTCAGGGTGATGCCTACACCTGGTGGGTCACCATTACTACCGGGGTTCCAGAGGCAGAGGTTGATTGGGAGTTCTTTGAGTCTGCTTTCCGGAAGAGGTACTTGGGACCGAGGTACCTAGATGAGAAGAAGAGAGAGTTCATGGCTCTCACTCAGGGAGATACTTCTGTGACTGATTATGAGATTCGTTTCGTTCGTCTGAGTCAGTATGCTCCGGAGTTAGTACCTACTGAGAGGGCTCGATGTGATCGTTTCAGATACGGACTTCATGAGGAAGTTAAGAGGTATACCTTGGCTTCTGATTATTCTGACTTTGATGTCTTGGTTGCTAGAGCCAAGGACATTGAGCACAGCTTGGGGCTGGCCAAGCGTTCTGGGGGATCTAGTTCTGGTAAGATGCACAACAACTTTGATGGTAGAGATGCCAAGAGGCACAGAGGTGGCGGACATCAGTTTGACCATAGACGTGGCGGTGGCCACCATGGTAGGGGCCATCAGGGCCATAGAAGAGAAGGGCGGTTGCCCAAGTGTACCCGTTGTGGGAGACAACATGCTGGTGAGTGTTGGGGCAACTTCCATGCTTGTTGGAACTGTGGTTCGAGGGACCACTTTAGGAGGGATTGTCCGCATCAGGCGGCTCAGGCACCGAACATTGCTCAGGCTCCTGCGAGAGCTAATGATTTTCAGAGAGGCCGTGGGCGCGGTCGTGGCTACTTCCAGCCTAGGGCTGACGCACCTAGGGTAGATGCTCAGAGGAACCTTGCTCATGTTGTGGCTGTGCAGCCAGAGGTGGGAGGACCCGCGAGAGTCTATGCTCAGAGAGAGGCCGGGAACGACACCGACGTGATAGCATGTAATTTTGAGTTACAGTCTATGTCTTTGCTTTCTTTGGTTGATTCGGGTTCTACGCATTCCTACATTTTGAGTGAACATGCACAGAAGTTAGATATCCCTGTTGAGATCTTAAATGTAGGCATGCATGTTACTAGTTCTTTTGGTGAGACAGTTGTGGTTAGACGTATGTATAGGAGGTGTCCACTGAAGATTCAGGGTCATGTGTTTTGAGTTGATATGATGGAACTTCCTTTCTACAGTTTTGATATTATTTTGGGTATGGACTGGTTGGTTGAGCACCGGGCTAGTATGGATTTTGAGACAAAGAGAATTTCTTTGAAGCTTTCTGATGACTACGAGGTAGTGGTAGTGGGCGAGAACATTAAGTTCTTGTCTAATGTGGTGTCAGCTTTAGAGGCCCATAGGTTGATGGACTCTGGATGTGGGGCCTATTTAGCTTATGTTATGAATCCGGATATGAGTGAAGCTAGACCGAAAGATATCAGGACAGTGTGTGACTTTCCAGATGTGTTTCCCGAAGAGTTGCCGGGTTTGCCTCCTGACAGAGATGTTGAGTTTGTGATTGAGACAGTTTCAGGGTCTAATCCAGTTTCGATAGCTCCGTACCGCATGGCTCCGAAAGAGTTGAAAGAACTGAAGAGTCAGTTGCAAGAATTATTAGACCGTGGTTTCATTAGGCCTAGTAGTTCTCCGTGGGGTGCTCCAGTGTTCTTTGTGAAAAAGAAAGATGGTAGCTGCGCATGTGTATTAAATATAGAAAGTTGAATCAGTTGACTGTGAAGAACAAGTATCCGTTGCCTCGTATAGATGATTTGTTTGATCAGTTGAGAGGTGCTTCAGTGTTCTCGAAGATAGATCTGAGATCCGGGTACTATCAGTTGAAAGTGAAAGAGTGTGATGTTCCGAAGAGAGCTTTTAGGACTAGATATGGTCACTATGAGTTTCTTGTGATGCCATTTGGGCTCACGAATGCACCAGCAGCATTCATGGACATGATGAACAGAATTTTTAGGGACTATCTAGACCGTTTTGTGGTTGTCTTCATTGATGATATACTTGTGTATTCGAAGACAGAAGACGAGCATGATGAGCACTTGAGATTTGTTTTACAGAGATTGTTGAGCAACCAGTTGTATGCGAAGCTTAGTAAATGTGAGTTCTGGATTCGAGAGGTTGTATTTCTTGGCCATGTTGTTTCGACCGAAGGTATCCGAGTTGATCCGTCGAAGATTGAGGCTATTGTTGAGTGTAAACAACCTAAGTCCGTGACCGAGATTAGGAGTTTCCTAGGATTAGCCGGTTACTATAGGAGATTTGTTGATGGTTTCTCTAGAGTAGCTGCTCCTTTGACTAAATTGTTGCAAAAAGGAGTCAAATTTGAATGGTCAGATGCAAGACAGAAGGCCTTTGAGAAATTGAAAGAAGCTTTGACAAATGCTCCAGTATTAGTGCAACCTGTTTCTGGTAAGGAGTTTGTGATTTACAGTTATGCTTCCTACGTAGGCTTAGGATGTGTCTTGATGCAAGATAGGAGAGTTGTTGCTTATGCTTCCAGACAGTTGAAGATTCATGAGAAGAACTATCCTACTCATGACATAGAGCTAGCCGCAGTGGTGTTTGCATTGAAAATTTTGCGTCACTATTTGTATGGTGAGAAGTGTATAGTTTACACCGATCACAAGAGCTTGAAATACTTGATGACACAGAAAGAGTTGAACTTGAGACAGAGGAGATGGCTAGAGTTGTTAAAAGATTATGATTTGACCATTGAGTACCATCCGGGTAAAGCAAATGTAGTAGCTGATGCTTTGAGTAGAAAAGTGGCCGTTGAGTTGAGAGCTATGTTTGCTAGATTGAGTGTGTCCGATGATGGTGGTTTGATCACCGAGTTGCAAGTGAAGCCTTCTTTGATTCAGTTGATTAGAGAGAAGCAGTTGCAAGATGCGAGCCTAGTTCCTCATGTTCAGGACATAGCCGAAGGAAGACCGACTGAGTATAGTTTCAGTGGTGAGAGTTTGTTGTGCTTTAGAGATAGAATTGTTGTACCGGAAGATGTTGAGCTGAGACGTCAGATTTTGAGTGAAGCACATTCGAGTCCCTTTTCTATGCATCCGGGTAGTACCAAGATGTACCGAGATTTGAAGAATGATTACTTCTGGGTTGGTTTGAAGAGAGATGTAGCCGAGTATGTGAGCCGTTGCATGGTTTGTCAGGAGTGAAGGCAGAACATCAGGTTCCTTCAGGTTTGCTACAGCCTTTGAAAATTCCGGAATGGAAATGGGAGAGGATCACCATGGATTTTGTATCGGGGTTGCCTTTGTCTCCTACGAAGAAGAATTCCGTTTGGGTGATTGTTGATAGGTTCACTAAGTGTGCTCACTTCTTAGCAGTGAACACTACGGATTCCTTAGACAAGTTGGCAAACTTGTACATCCGTGAGATTGTGAGACTTCATGGAGTTCCGAAGTCCATTGTTTCAGATAGGGATCCTAGATTTACTTCGAGGTTCTGGGGTTGCTTACATAGTGCTTTGGGTAGCCGTTTGCATTTCAGCACATCTTATCATCCGCAGTCCGATGGGCAGTCAGAGCGAGTGATACAGATTCTTGAGGATATGCTTCGTTGTTGTGTGATTGATTTTCAGGGTTCTTGGGAGAAACACTTACCGTTGGTTGAGTTTGCTTACAACAACAGCTATCAGTCTAGCATCCAGATGGCACCTTATGAGGCTTTGTATGGTAGACGATGTAGGACTCCGATTTGTTGGGCTGAGACAGGTCAGAGATTGTTACCTATGCTAGACTTGCTTAAAGGAACTACAGAAAAAGTGAAGTTGATTTGTGACCGTTTGAAAGCAGCTTCCGATCGTCAGAAGTCTTATGCAGATTTGAAAAGGAAAGAGATTGAGTACTCAGTGGGTGAGAAAGTGTTTCTGAAAGTATCTCCGTGGAAGAAGGTGATGAGATTTGGCCGGAAGGGCAAGTTGAGTCCGAGGTTCATTGGTCCGTATGAGATAGTTGAGCGGATTGGGCCTGTAGCTTATCGCTTGAGGTTACCTTCGGAGTTAGATAAGATCCATGATGTCTTTCATGTGTCTATGCTTAGGAGATATAGATGTAACCCCCTTAACCCGGTCTAGACGGTTGACCCGAATTAAGAAAGTCACACGGGGAAAACCAAAGTCAACCCGAAAGTCAACCTTGATTAACGACCCTTTTTTTTCTTTTTAATCTTTTCTAGATGCACATTAACCTTAATTGTGATCATGCAAACAACATATCAAAAGATCACAAACATCAGAGATCAAACAGGGACCCAATTGAACAAATTGCAACTTTAGGGACCAAATTGTAAATTCTGATAAGTTAAGGGACTTAACCCAAATTAAAGTTACCATCTTGAAATTAGTCAGGTTTCATGCTTCTCTGTGAAATTTCAGCTAAAAAGGACATCCACAGCTCATGCAATTGATCATACAAGATTCAGGACCAAAACGTAAACAATTCAAAACATATAACTACCATGTCAGCCCCCTAACGGTCGACCGTTCCGAAACAGGCTAGTCCTGTTCTGAAACACGGGCCGTTCCGAAACGGGTTCCGGAACGTGGCTTCGGCAGAGGCCAAACCGTTTCGAAACGGTGTATACCGTTTCGGACGCCTGGGTTCATGCAAGGCACCCGTTCCGAAACGGTACACCCCTGTTCCGAAACGCCTGCACAAAAATCAGCAGACAAGCATATCTAAACATGCAATTGGACACTCAAACATGCTCCAAACATCGCCAAACTTTACCAGCATGCAATTAAACATATTTAAGACGTACAAGCATCATCAATTCAACAAAATAACAACACATGCAAAAAGCCCCAAATTAAAGGTCATGCTTCCTACACAAGCTATCCACTCAAGCATCAACTTGCAAAACAAGCATAAAAGGTTCAAACCAAAAACCAGCAACAACATCAACATTTAACATACTTAGGGAGTCTTAAACACCTCCCAAAACATATACATTGGTCCCCCATTGCCAAAACATACAAAAGCTAAATGTTTAACAAAACCTTCCATACATTGAGCTTTACTTGAACTTGTTTGCTTGCCTCCTCTTGCTGCCCTCAATGTACTCTAATGCTCTGCATTATTGAATCAAGAAAACGAGAGAGCGTAAGCCAAAGCTTAGTGAGGAGTGCTCTTTAAAAACCATTCAATAATGCAATTAAAACCATTTGTAAAACATGCTTATAAAACAACCTTTACACATGCTCAAAGCATACTTTAAATCAAGCAATATCATGCTTCCACATTTCATTTAAACAAGCATCTCATGCTTCAACATAACATTAAATCATGCATCTCATGCATCTCATGTACTATACATGTCATATTGGCTCAAGTGATACATTTCATTTATGAAATCAAGTTCAACAACTTTCCCCAAGGACTTTTAAACACCTTGGACCCCAAGGACTTTTAAACACCTTGGCCATGGACTTTTAAACACCATGAAAGGACCACACAAGGACTTTTAACCACCTTTGTGTCCGTAGCTTGAATTACCCCAAGGACTTTTAAACACCTTGGCCCCAAGGACTTTTAAACACCTTGGCCCCATGGACTTTTAACCACCATGGAAAGGAGCACCTAAGGACTTTTAACCACCTTAGAGTCCGCAACAAGATTCATCCAATGACTTTTAACCACCTTGATGATCTTAGATAACAAGGCTCACTCAAGGACTTTTAACCACCTTAATGACCTTCACTTTTACAAACCATCACTTGCCAATACACACTTTATACATCATGTAACCCACTGTTTTAAAGCATTTAAACCAAGCCATTTCATCATGCATTTCAAAGCATTAAATCATCATTTAACAATGCATTAAAAACAAGGTACTCTTACCTAGAGACACCTTCAACACATGGCTTAAAGCCTCAGCATATATCATGCTAACACATCAGCAATTATCATGCTTAAACATGCTTTCAAAACAGTAAACAAATCATGCAAAATCATCATTTCACATTTCATCAAAACATGGCCACCACTTAGAGAGAGTAATCCGAAAACTTACACTTGAGCTTAGCAAAGTTGTTTAGACTTAAACTAAGCTCCCAAAACCTTGGTTTCAAAGCCGAAAACCATTTCCACAAATCCACTCACCGATTTCCACTTTGCTTCAAGCCAAAGCACCAAATCAAGCCTCCGGATCAACAAATCTTGGATCCAAGGATGCCTCCCCTGTTTCAACACATTAAAGCAGAGGATTAATGCATCATCATGCATTAATTGCTTCAATGAAAGCATCTAAACTCGCTGCTCTCACTAAACCTCCATTTTCGGCCACCAAACACAACCGAAAATGTATCCGAAACACTTCTAAACAAAGCCCAGTCACAAACCAGCAAAACCTCACTTCCATCAACATCAAAACACATCTAAAAACAACCTATAAACATCCTTATACCTCCAGCAACATCAGATCACCAAGATCACCACAAAAGCTACCTTAAAACTCAAGCTAAACTTAGGAAATCCAACCTATCCGGGATTGCATCAATCAAGACTCATTTCCACATCAATTTAATGATCATTTAACATCAAAAACACTTCTCAAAACACAGATTTAACAGATCAAACGAAAATCAAGTGAAATCATCAAAATCTTGCATAATTAGCCAAGATCCACAAATCAACCTTAAAACCTTTAATCAAACATCAATTTAGGATTGAAAACTTTAGGAATTTCATTAAAGAACTTGAAGTTCAGAGGAGAAGGACGTTCTTACCTCCAAACTTGAGTTTCTCCTCTTTTTGGAATTGAAAAGCTTGATAAATCTTGAAGCAATTGAAGAGGATTTGAAGACACAATGATTTGCAATCAATTGAGAGTTGAAAGAAGGTTTTTAGGTGAGAAAATCAGAATGAAATCTCTGGAAATTGAGTGTTTGGGTTGAGAGAAAAAGATAGGAAGAAAATAGGTAGTTAAATGAGAAAATAGCTAAAAATAGATTTTCCCTCCTTTTGATTCTTTTAAAAATCAGAATTATGTGTTAAAATATCTTAGAAAAATCTGGAGAAACTCCCTTTGGGTAAATAGCTCCTTAAAGATTCAAAGTTTCAACCCTTTATAAAATAGCCACCAAACTTTCAAAAATTACATTTTGGTCACTAACCAAAATGTCACACTTCCGAAACTCATTTTCCAAAATTGATTTCACAGTTCACTTAAATATAATAAAAGATGATTTTAGAACATTTTTCCATATTTTTAATGCAACCCGAACTAGGCTTTCCTAATTTAACCTCTTACGATTCGAACAGCACTTTGACCAACCGGTCAACGCCCAAGACTTCCAAGCCCAAAACCGGGGCGTTACAACTCTCCCCCCCTTAAGAAATTTCGTCCTCGAAATTTACCTGAAGGAAAGAGATAAGGAAACTGCTTCAGCATATCTTCCTTCCGCTCCCACGTGGCTTCCTCAACACCGCGATGCTTCCACAGCACCTTCACCAACTCAATGGTCTTGCCACGAAGAACTTTGCTATCTGAATCCAGAACCTTCACCGGTTCCTCATCATAAGTCAAATCCGGATTCAATTCCACTTCCTCCACAGGCAACACATGCGAAGGATCAGATCTATACCTCCGGAGCATAGAAACATGGAACACATCATGAATCTTCTCCAGCTCCTGAGGTAACCTCAACCGATACGCAACAGGACCCACTCGCTCAACAACCTCATACGGTCCAATGTATCCAGGGCTCAGCTTACCCTTCCGCCCAAACCTCATCACCTTCTTCCAAGGCGAAACCTTCAAGAACACGCGATCACCCACCGCAAACTCTATCTCCTTACGCTTCAAATCCGCGTAAGACTTCTGCCGATCAGAAGCAGCCTTCAACCGCTCACATATGAGCTTCACCTTCTCGGTGGTCCCTTTCAACAAAGCAGGCATCGAAACCAACTTTTGACCAGTTTCAGCCCAACACAGAGGAGTCCTACACTTCCTCCCATACAGAGCCTCATAAGGTGCCATCTGTATACTCGCCTGAAAACTGTTGTTGTAAGCGAACTCAACCAAAGGCAGATGCTTCTCCCAAGAACCTTGAAACTCTATCACGCAGCATCTCAACATATCCTCCAAAATCTGAATAACCCGCTCAGACTGGCCATCCAACTGAGGATGATAGGATGTACTGAAATGCAACCTTGTACCCAGAGCTTGATGCAAACACTGCCAAAAACGCGATGTGAACCTCGGATCCCTATCCGACACGATCGACTTAGGCACACCATGCAACCTCACAACCTCGGCAATGTACAGCTCTGCCAGCTTATCCAAAGAGAACGTAGTATGCACAGGCAAGAAATGTGCACACTTCGTCAGGCGATCCACAATCACCCAAACAGAATTCTTCTTTGACGGAGACAAAGGCAAACTAGATACAAAATCCATGGTAACCCTCTCCCACTTCCATTCAGGGATTTCAAACGGTTGCAACAAACCAGAAGGAACCTGATGTTCAGCCTTAACTCGCTGACACACCAAACACTTGCTTACAAACTCTGCCACATCCTTCTTCAAGCCCACCCAATAGTACTCATCACGAAGATCGCGATACATCTTTGTACTACCAGGATGCATAGCAAAAGGACTACTATGACCTTCAGCTAGAATAGCACGCCTCAACTCAGCATCAGCAGGCACTACTATCCGACTACCAAAACACAACACTCCATCCTCATTAAAGCAGAAATCCGAAGGTCTACCCTCCGCGATATCCTGAACATGAGACACCAAGGAATCATCCAACAACTGCTTATCCTTGATCAACTGAACCAACGAAGGTTTCACTTGCAACTCAGCAACAAGACCACCATCCTGCGATATGCTCAAGCTAGCAAACATAGCTCTCAGCTCAACAGCTACCTTTCTACTCAAGGCATCCGCAACAACATTGGCCTTTCCAGGATGATACTCAATCGTCAGATCATAATCCTTGAGCAACTCCAACCAACGTCGCTGCCTGAGATTCAACTCCTTCTGAGACATCAGATACCTCAAACTCTTGTGATCCGTGTACACAGTACACTTCTCACCATACAGATAATGCCTCCAGATCTTCAGAGCAAAAACCACTGCAGCCAACTCAATATCATGCGTAGGATAATTGCGCTCATGCACCTTCAACTGCCGCGACGCATAAGCCACAACCTTACCCTCTTGCATCAGCACACACCCCAAACCAACATAGGATGCATCACTGTAGACTACGAACTCTTTCCCTGATTCAGGTTGAATCAAGATAGGAGCTTGAGTCAAAGCCATCTTCAGCTTCTCAAAAGCTTGCTGCCTCGCTTCTGTCCACTCATACTTAACATCTTTCTGCAGCAACTTCGTCAAAGGAGCAGCAATCTTGGAAAAACCATCTACAAACCTCCGGTAGTATCCTGCCAAACCAAGGAAACTACGAACCTCCTGGACAGACTTAGGAACTTTCCAGTTCATCACTGCTTCAATCTTCTGAGGATCAACACGAATCCCCTCAGCTGAGACCACATGCCCAAGAAAAACCACCTCTCTAAGCCAGAACTCACACTTACTCAACTTAGCATAAAGCTGATTCTCCAACAAAGCTTGCAACACAATCCTCAAATGCTCTTCGTGCTCTTCCTCAGTACGCGAGTACACAAGGATATCATCAATGAACACCACAACAAACTTGTCCAGGTATTCATGAAAAACACGATTCATCATGTCCATGAAAGCAGCAGGAGCATTTGTCAAACCAAACGGCATCACAAGGAACTCATAATGCCCATACCTTGTCCTGAAAGCAGTCTTAGGTACATCCACATCCTTCACCTTCAATTGATAATACCCTGACCTCAAGTCAATCTTAGAGAACACAGCAGCTCCCCGAAATTGATCAAAGAGATCATCAATCCTCGGCAAAGGATACCGATTCTTGATAGTCAACTTGTTCAGCTGACGGTAATCAATGCACATCCTCATTGTGCCATCCTTCTTCTTCACAAACAAGACAGGAGCACCCCAAGGCGAAACACTCGGCCGGATGAAACCACGATCAAGCAACTCTTGCAACTGCGTCTTCAGCTCCTTCAGCTCTTTAGGTGCCATTCTATAGGGAGTAATGGACACAGGAGTGGTATTCTCATACAGCTCAATACCAAACTCCACCTCGCGGTTAGGAGGTAAACCAGGCAACTCCTCAGGAAAAACATCAGGAAACTCCTTCACAACCCTGATATCCTGCACCCTCAGCTCCTTCGAACTAGGATTCATCACAAAAGCTAGAAAAGCTTCACAACCTTGCCTCAGCATCCTGCTCGCCTTCAAGGTAGAAACAACATTGGCAAGAAACTTCACATTCTCACCAACCACCACCACTTCATAATCATCCGCAAGCTTAAGCGAAACCCGCTTATTCTCACAATCCACAACAGCACGATGCTCAGCAAGCCAATCCATACCAAGGATCACATCAAAACCATAAAAGGGCAACTCCATAAGATCAACATGAAAGACATGCTCTTGAACAACCAAAGGACACCTTCTATAAAGCTTACGAGTCACAACAGTTTCACCAAAAGAACTAGTGACTCTAACACCAACATCCAAAGACTCAACAGGCAAACCAAGCAACTCAGCATGCTCACGAAGAATGTATGAATGCGTAGATCCAGAATCAATCAAAGAAAGCAATGACAAGGATTGCAAAGTAAAGGTACCTGCAATCACATCAGCATCATTCCTTCCTTCGCGCTGAGCATACACCCTCGCTTGGCCTCCACCCTCAGGTTGAATAGCCACAACATGAGCTACACCGCGACCACCTTCCTCTCGCCTCTGAAAATTACCACGGCCGCGCCCACGACCTCTCTGCGGTGCTGCAACAACAGGAGCACGCTCTTGACCACCAGCCATCCTCGGACAATCACGTCTCAGATGATCAGCTGAACCACAGTTCCAGCACTCATAACCAGCTGCCATCACAGGAGCTTGCACCTCCCTCCCAGCACGAGGACAGTCACGCCTCAAGTGACCACGGGAACCACAAATCCAACAAGCACTAGGGTCAGCTCTAGCATTGCCACCCTTAGCAGGTGCACCTCCACCTCTCTTAGACGAGGACTGAAACCTCTGATCACGCCCTCTCTTGTTCCGACCACCGGAACTATACTCAGCAGCTCTCTTTCCAGAACTAGCTCCAGCACCCTTAGCAGACAAACTCAGGTTCATCTCAATGTCCTTGGATCGACTCACCAACACATCGAAATCATTGTACTCCGCAGCCAACATATAGGTCTTGACCTCCGTCACCAAGACATAACGGAATCTTTCGCACCTCTCGCGCTCATCAGGTATCAGCTCCGGTGCATACTGGCTAAGACGTACAAACTGTACCTCATACTCAGCCACACTCATGCTCCCTTGGGTAAGAGACATGAATTCACGCTTCTTCTCATCCAGATATCTAACTCCCATATATCTCCTCTTAAACGCATGCTGAAAGAACGTCCAAGTAACATCAGCATCAGCCATCCCAGAAATTGTGGTCGTCCACCACGTATAAGCATCACCTTGCAGCAGTGACACCACACATTCCAGCTTTTGCACATCAGTGCAACTCACCTGTCCCAAGACACGCTTGGTACTCTCCAGCCATGCTTCAGACCTCTCAGCTGACATACCCCTAAACTCAGTCCCACCAAGACTGCGCAAACGTTCCAAGGGTAGTCTAGCACCAGCATCTCCCTGATGCCCAGCTCCTTGAGCTCCAGCTACTGCTGCTCGAAACGCACCCGCAATAGCTTGTACCAGCACAGACATGTCAGGCATCGCTTGCCCCTGACCAACCTCAGGTCCTGCAGCTCCAGCACCAGCTGCCTCAGCTCCAGCTCTTCCCCTCTCCGCACCACCACCACCAGGTGGAGGAGGAGGTAACACAGCACTACAAGTGTGCTCATCATTCACATTCCCCTCCGGGGTCGTAGCTCTCGCGCTACTCCTTAACTCTCTACGTGGTGCCATACTATTACCATGCATAACAATACAAAATAAAACAAGTCAGGACCAGCAAGGTAAGCAAATTCCAAGTATTCAAGCTCAATTTCCTTCAAAAACAACATTATCTCTTTAGCTTTTGTTTGGCAATGGGTACCCTCATCATGCATCATCACAACATGCATCACATACACAACATCATCACAAATCACTGAACATGCTTTCACTCAACAAGCATACAAACCAACCCATGCTTCAATCATGCATACACACATTCCCAATTACTCGAGAACTCAGCTCTGATACCACCAAATGTAACCCCCTTAACCCGGTCTAGACGGTTGACCCGAATTAAGAAAGTCACACGGGGAAAACCAAAGTCAACCCGAAAGTCAACCTTGATTAACGACCTTTTTTTTTCTTTTTAGTCTTGTCTAGATGCACATTAACCTTAATTGTGATCATGCAAACAACATATCAAAAGATCACAAACATCAGAGATCAAACAGGGACCCAATTGAACAAATTGCAACTTTAGGGACCAAATTGTAAATTCTGATAAGTTAAGGAACTTAACCCAAATTAAAGTTACCATCTTGAAATTAGTCAGGTTTCATGCTTCTCTGTGAAATTTCAGCTAAAAAGGACATCCACAGCTCATGCAATTGATCATACAAGATTCAGGACCAAAACGTAAACAATTCAAAACATATAACTACCATGTCAGCCCCCTAACGGTCGACCGTTCCGAAACAGGCTAGTCCTGTTCCGAAACACGGGCCGTTCCGAAACGGGTTCCGGAACGTGGCTTCGGCAGAGGCCAAACCGTTTCGAAACGGTGTATACCGTTTCGGACGCCTGGGTTCATGCAAGGCACCCGTTCCGAAACGGTACACCCCTGTTCCGAAACGCCTGCACAAAAATCAGCAAACAAGCATATCTAAACATGCAATTGGACACTCAAACATGCTCCAAACATCGCCAAACTTTACCAGCATGCAATTAAACATATTTAAGACGTACAAGCATCATCAATTCAACAAAATAACAACACATGCAAAAAGCCCCAAATTAAAGGTCATGCTTCCTACACAAGCTATCCACTCAAGCATCAACTTGCAAAACAAGCATAAAAGGTTCAAACCAAAAACCAGCAACAACATCAACATTTAACATACTTAGGGAGTCTTAAACACCTCCCAAAACATATACATTGGTCCCCCATTGCCAAAACATACAAAAGCTAAATGTTTAACAAAACCTTCCATACATTGAGCTTTACTTGAACTTGTTTGCTTGCCTCCTCTTGCTGCCCTCAATGTACTCTAATGCTCTGCATTATTGAATCAAGAAAACGAGAGAGCGTAAGCCAAAGCTTAGTGAGGAGTGCTCTTTAAAAACCATTCAATAATGCAATTAAAACCATTTGTAAAACATGCTTATAAAACAACCTTTACACATGCTCAAAGCATACTTTAAATCAAGCAATATCATGCTTCCACATTTCATTTAAACAAGCATCTCATGCTTCAACATAACATTAAATCATGCATCTCATGCATCTCATGTACTATACATGTCATATTGGCTCAAGTGATACATTTCATTTATGAAATCAAGTTCAACAACTTTCCCCAAGGACTTTTAAACACCTTGGACCCCAAGGACTTTTAAACACCTTGGCCATGGACTTTTAAACACCATGAAAGGACCACACAAGGACTTTTAACCACCTTTGTGTCCGTAGCTTGAATTACCCCAAGGACTTTTAAACACCTTGGCCCCAAGGATTTTTAAACACCTTGGCCCCATGGACTTTTAACCACCATGGAAAGGAGCACCTAAGGACTTTTAACCACCTTAGAGTCCGCAACAAGATTCATCCAAGGACTTTTAACCACCTTGATGATCTTAGATAACAAGGCTCACTCAAGGACTTTTAACCACCTTAGTGACCTTCACTTTTACAAACCATCACTTGCCAATACACACTTTATACATCATGTAACCCACTGTTTTAAAGCATTTAAACCAAGCCATTTCATCATGCATTTCAAAGCATTAAATCATCATTTAACAATGCATTAAAAACAAGGTACTCTTACCTAGAGACACCTTCAACACATGGCTTAAAGCCTCAGCATATATCATGCTAACACATCAGCAATTATCATGCTTAAACATGCTTTCAAAACAGTAAACAAATCATGCAAAATCATCATTTCACATTTCATCAAAACATGGCCACCACTTAGAGAGAGTAATCCGAAAACTTACACTTGAGCTTAGCAAAGTTGTTTAGACTTAAACTAAGCTCCCAAAACCTTGGTTTCAAAGCCGAAAACCATTTCCACAAATCCACTCACCGATTTCCACTTTGCTTCAAGCCAAAGCACCAAATCAAGCCTCCGGATCAACAAATCTTGGATCCAAGGATGCCTCCCCTGTTTCAACACATTAAAGCAGAGGATTAATGCATCATCATGCATTAATTGCTTCAATGAAAGCATCTAAACTCGCTGCTCTCACTAAACCTCCATTTTCGGCCACCAAACACAACCGAAAATGTATCCGAAACACTTCTAAACAAAGCCCAGTCACAAACCAGCAAAACCTCACTTCCATCAACATCAAAACACATCTAAAAACAACCTATAAACATCCTTATACCTCCAGCAACATCAGATCACCAAGATCACCACAAAAGCTACCTTAAAACTCAAGCTAAACTTAGGAAATCCAACCTATCCGGGATTGCATCAATCAAGACTCATTTCCACATCAATTTAATGATCATTTAACATCAAAAGCACTTCTCAAAACACAGATTTAACAGATCAAACGAAAATCAAGTGAAATCATCAAAATCTTGCATAATTAGCCAAGATCCACAAATCAACCTTAAAACCTTTAATCAAACATCAATTTAGGATTGAAAACTTTAGGAATTTCATTAAAGAACTTGAAGTTCAGAGGAGAAGGACGTTCTTACCTCCAAACTTGAGTTTCTCCTCTTTTTGGAATTGAAAAGCTTGATAAATCTTGAAGCAATTGAAGAGGATTTGAAGACACAATGATTTGCAATCAATTGAGAGTTGAAAGAAGGTTTTTAGGTGAGAAAATCAGAATGAAATCTCTGGAAATTGAGTGTTTGGGTTGAGAGAAAAAGATAGGAAGAAAATAGGTAGTTAAATGAGAAAATAGCTAAAAATAGATTTTCCCTCCTTTTGATTCTTTTAAAAATCAGAATTATGTGTTAAAATATCTTAGAAAAATCTGGAGAAACTCCCTTTGGGTAAATAGCTCCTTAAAGATTCAAAGTTTCAACCCTTTATAAAATAGCCACCAAACTTTCAAAAATTACATTTTGGTCACTAACCAAAATGTCACACTTCCGAAACTCATTTTCCAAAATTGATTTCACAGTTCACTTAAATATAATAAAAGATGATTTTAGAACATTTTTCCATATTTTTAATGCAACCCGAACTAGGCTTTCCTAATTTAACCTCTTACGATTCGAACAGCACTTTGACCAACCGGTCAACGCCCAAGACTTCCAAGCCCAAAACCGGGGCGTTACAATAGATCAGATCCTTCTCATGTGATGCCTGTTGAGGAGATAGAGTTAAATCCGGATTTGTCCTATAATGAAGAACCCGTTGAGATACTTGCTTCTGATAGTAAGGTGTTGCGCGGCAAGACCATAGAGTTGGTCAAGGTGTTGTGGAGACATAGAGGCGTGGAAGAGGCCACGTGGGAGAGGAAAGTAGATATGGTTGAGCAGTTTCCGTATTTGTTTCCACCAGGTAATTTCGGGGACGAAATTCCTTAAGTGGGAGAGAGTTGTAACACCCGTGTCTTGGGCCTAGGAGTTAGCCGGGTTGTCGTTCGAGTCAAATAAAATCTAATTAAAATAAACCAACTTTGAATAATGACCTATTTGAATCTTAATAAAGAGGGATGGACCAAAGTTGTGATTTACCCACATTTTAAATAAAGCAAGACAACTTTTATGGAAAAGTTGTCATCTTCCTCCTCATTTTCCCTTTCCCAATTTCAAAACCCTCTCCCCCATTTTCAAACTCTCCTAAAACCCTAGTTACTATTCCATTGACTTTGCTAATTGATTTCAACATCAAATTAAGAGGTAAACATATTTTCTTAACCTCCTCTCTATCCTCTACTTATCTATTGTTTTAGATTTCAAAAATATTGAGTTTTGGGAATTAGGGTTCATATGGAAATTTGGGTTTTTGATGGGGTTTTTCAATTTGTTTTGAGAAATTATTTTAGGGTTATGTTTAATCATAATGAAATATACAACATATATTAATTTGGTTGATTTTGGATGAAATTTCGTAGTGGGTCCTTGGGGCAAATTTTAAAGTATGAAAAATTGGGTTTTTGAGAGGTTTAGTGTTGGAATTGAAGGGCTGATGGTCTACCTATGTTAGGAGGGTGATTTGGGATGTTTTGGAAGTCATTTGGGTGCTTGGAAATGGGTATTTCAGCCAATGGTTGTTGAAGTCGGAAAATTGGGTTTTTGAGATGTTATGTGGTTTGGGGAATTTGAGGAAATTGGGTTGTGATTTGCAAAGTAGATTGATGGTTGAATTAGCATTGGGTTGAGAAGTAATGTATGTGTTTTGTTTGACTAGAAGCAAGAGGAAACGTGGAAGAGGCTTTGGGATCGAATCCGGGAAATTGAAGGTGATTACTTGCTTGGTCTTGGAGCTTGGAAGCTTAGGTGAGTGGTTAATTGCTTTAAATGATTTAAAAATAGTTGGTTCGAGTATATGGACTAGGTTGGGCTTGGTAGACCCACCTAGAGTTAGGATTAGGGTGGTAGCCTAATCCTAAGCTTGATCTAGAGCCATTGGATGAACTCATTATACGGTTGTGTATGTCTCGTATGAAATATGGTATGAATGCTTGTGTATATTGTATTATACATGTGGGTTGAAATATGACTTGTGATGCTTGAGACATGCATGATGATGGTTGTTGGTGAGTACGTGCTAAGCACGAGATTGATTGAAATGAGTAATGAGAAAGGAGTAAATGTTGGCACTAGTATACTTGAATACAAATGATCGATCATTAGGATGTTAGTGTGTACACATGAGTCAAAAGTCATGCGTGGCCTTGGTGGCGTTGAGTCACCAAGGAGGAGTACGGGTTCGCCCGGAAATTGTATTTAAATGTAGTCGGTGATGAGTGGAATCCCATCGACGGGGCGTGAGGATGAGTGGAATCCCCTCCGCGAGACCGGTGATGAGTGAAATCCCACCGTGAGGTAATGTGGTTGTTGGATGTGAGTTCCAAGGTGTCTATCCGCGTATTCGGGTCTTAACTAGGTGCCAATGTTGATTGATATGTGTATCAATGTGTTGTGACATATGAGCTATGAATTGAATGTTAAATGTGATTACATGCATTGTAAAGTTGGGCTTGTGATCATGGCATTTATATTGTATATTGCTCATGCATCTTTACTTCATGGCTCTTGTGGACCCTTGGTATGGTTGTGTTTTACCTTGGCTAGATCGTGCTCGGACCCTGCAATGTTGAGGTTTGTTTTTAGAGCTTACCCTCACTAAGCATCATTGCTTACGCTCTCTTTGTTCAACATTGCAGATCCTTAGTTCGTGGGTTGCTCGGGCAAGTGGAGGGCCTCCAAGTGTGGTTTTGGCTTGAGTTCATCAAGTATGGATTTTTAATGTTAGACATGTAATAGTTTGAGCAATGGGACATGTATGGTTTTGTTGGATAGTTGTTGGTTGCTAAGAGCATGTTTAGACTCCATGTATGTTGCTTTTGTATGGCTTGTGATGCCATGTTTGAGTTGTAATCCATGCCTAAATTGCTTATCTTGAATGTTGGTTAAGTGCCCTTGAGTTTGCCTTATGTTGAATGTTGAAGTATGAGTTTTGGATGTTTAAGTGTCATCTTTGGTTCAATTGCATGTTCCTTTGATGTATGTACATGTTGGGTGCTTGTATGGCTTTAAAGTGGCATGTAAATGTTGTATGAATGCTTGTTGAGGTCTAGGAAGGTCCTAAATTGCATTTAGATTCGAGCCTTTATCGTTTTTGCTGAGTTTGGAGGTTTTTGCTGTGCAGGGGTATCGATACGGTTGGTATGGTATCGATACCACCTTCTTGTTCAGGCCTCGTGTATCGATACACTTGAGAGGTGTATCGATACTATTTTTGTCACTGGAGCTACTGTCCAGTTCGGTATCGATACCGGCCTCTGGGGTATCGATACCGTCATCTTAACGTTGACCGTGGGAAGTCAACCGTTGGGGAGGGTATCGATACACTCCTGGGGTGTATCGATACGGTCCCTACGGGTTGACTTTGACCAGTTGACCTAGTCAAGGGGGGGTATCGATACACCCCTTAGGTGTATCGGTACCGCTTGCAGTTTAAGCTTAAAATTGGGCTATAACATGATTGTTTGAGTTCGTTCGATTGTTTTGAATATGTTGTTCTGCTGTATGATCACTTAGGGTTTAATATTCACTCGGTTTTCCCCGTGTGGCCCACTCGGACCGGTCATTCCGCCAGACCGGGACGAGGGGGTTACATGTAAAAAGTACAGAAATTTAGGTTTTGCAATATAAATGTGTTGAAAAGCTCCTAATCAATTATTTGAACTCCTAATATTTGAATAAAACATTTTTGCGGTCCTTTTTGTAGAGGTTTCGGACGAGCGGGTTTAAATGGGCCTTTCAATGGACCCGTTGAAATTTTAACTGAGTAAAAAGTATAAAATTGAGGTTTTGCAATATAATTGTGTTGAAAAGCTCCTAATCAATTACATAAACTCCTAAAATTTGATTAAAAGTTTTTTTGCAGTCCTTTTTGATACGTTTCGGACGAGCAGGTCTAAATAGGCCTTACAATGGACCCGTTGGAATTTTAACTGAGTAAAAAGTATAGAAATTGAGCTTTTGCAATATAATTGTGTTGAAAAGCTCCTAATCAATTATTAGAACTCCTAAAATTTGATTAAAACTATTTTGCAGTCCTTTTTGTAGAGGTTTCGGACGAGAAGGTCTAAATAGGCCTTACAATGGACCCGTTGGAATTTTAACTGAGTAAAAAGTATAGAAATTGAGCTTTTGAAATATAATTGTGTTGAAAAGCTCCTAATCAATTATTTGAACTCCTAAAATTTGATTAAAACTTGTTTTGCGGTCCTTTTTTTGTAAAGGTTTCGGACGAGCAGGTCTAAATGGGCCTTTCAATGGACCCGTTGGAATTAAATTGAGTAAAAAGTACAAAAATTGAGGTTTTGCAATATAATTTTGTTTAAAAGCTCCTAATCAATTATTTGAACTCCTAAAATTTGATTAAAACTTGTTTTGCGGTCCTTTTTGATACGTTTCGGACGAGCATGTCTAAATGGGCCTTTCAATGGACCCGTTAGAATTTTAACTGAGTAAAAAGTTTTAATCAAATTTTAGGAGTTCAAATAATTTATTATGAGCTTTTCAACACAATTATATTGCAAAACCTCAATTTTATACATTTTACTCAGTTAAAATTCAAACGGGCCCATTGAAAGGCCCATTTAGACAAGCTCGTCCGAAACCTCTACAAAAAGGTTCGCAAAAATGTTTTATTCAAATATTAGGATTTAAAATAATTGATTAGGAGCTTTTCAACACAATTATATAGCAAAACCTCAATGGATGTACTTTTTACTCAGTTAAAATTCCAACGGGTCCATTGAAAGGCCCATTTAGACCCGCTCGTCCGAAACCTCTACAAAAAGGACCGCAAAAATGTTTTATTCAAATATTAGGAGTTCAAATAATTGATTAGGAGCTTTTCAACACAATTATATTGCAAAACCTCAATTTCTATACTTTTTACTTAGTTAAAATACCAACGGGTCCATTGAAAGGCCCATTTCGACCCGCTCGTCCGAAACCTCTACATAAAGGACTGTAAAATAAGTCTTAATCAAATTTTAGGAGTTCATGTAATTGATTAGTAGCTTTTCAACACAATTATATTGCAAAACCTCAATTTTATACTTTTTACTCAGTTAAAATTCAAACGGGCCTATAGAAAGGCCCATTTAGACCTGCTCGTCCGAAACCTCTACAAAAGGTTCGCAAAAATGTTTTATTCAAATATTAGGAGTTCAAATAATTGATTCGGAGCTTTTCAACACAATTATATTGCAAAACCTCAATTTCTGTACTTTTTACTCAGTTAAAATTCCAACGGGTCCATTAAAAGGCCCATTTAGACCTGCTCGTCCGAAACCTCTACAAAAAGGACCACCAAAAATGTATTATTCAAATATTAGGAGTTCAAATAATTGATTAGGAGCTTTTCACCACAATTATAATGTGAAACCTCAATTTATGTACTTTTTACTCAGTTAAAATATCAACGGGTCCATTGAAAGGACCATTTCGACCCGCTCGTCCGAAACCTCTACAAAAATGTATGCAAAACAAGTTTTAATCAAATTTTAGGAGTTCATGTAATTGATTAGGAGCTTTTCAACACAATTATATTGCAAAACCTCAATTTTTGTACTTTTTACTCAATTTAATTCCAACGGGTCCATTGAAAGGCCCATTTAGACCTGCTCGTCTGAAACCTCTACAAAAAAGGACCGCAAAACAAGTTTTAATCAAATTTTAGGAGTTCAAATAATTGATTAGGAGCTTTTTAACACAATTATATTGCAAAAGCTCAATTTCTGTACTTTTTACTCAGTTAAAATTCTAACGGGTCCATTGTATGGCCCATTTAGACCTGCTCGTCCGAAACGTATCAAAAAGGACTGCAAAAAAAGTTTTAATCAAATTTTAGGAATTCAAATAATTGATTAGGAGCTTTTCAACACAATTATATTGCAAAAGCTAAATTTCTGTACTTTTTACTCAGTTAAAATTCCAACGGGTCCATTGTAAGGCCCATTTAGACCTGCTCCTCCGAAACGCATCAAAAAGGACTGCAAAAAAGGTTTTAATCAAATTTTAGGAGTTTATATAATTTATTAGGAGCTTTTCAACACAATTATATTGCAAAACTTCAATTTTATACTTTTTACTCAGTTAAAATTTCAACGGGTCCCTTGAAAGGCTCATTTAGACCCGCTCGTCCGAAACCTCTACAAAAAGGACCGCAAAAATGTTTTATTCAAATATTAGGAGTTCAAATAATTGATTAGGAGCTTTTCAACACATTTATACTGCAAAACCTCAATTTCTGTACTTTTTACTCAGTTAAAATTCTAACGGGTCCATTGAAAGGCACATTTAGACCTGCTCGTCCGAAACCTCGACAAAAAGGACTGCAAAATAGTTTTAATCAAATTTTAGGCGTTCAAATAATTTATTAGGAGATTTTCAACACAATTATATTACAAAACCTCAATTTTATACTTTTTACTTAGTTAAAATTCAAACGGGCCCATTGAAAGGCACATTTATACCTGCTCGTCCGAAACCTCTACAAAAAGGTTCGCAAAAATGTTTTATTCAAATATTAGGAGTTAAAATAATTGATTAGGAGCTTTTCAACACAATTATATTGCAAAACCTCAATTTCTGTACTTTTTACTCAGTTAAAATTCAAACGGGCCCATTGAAAGGCCCATTTAGACCTGATCGTCCGAAACCTCTACAAATAGGACCGCAAAAATGTTTTATTCAAATATTAGGAGTTCAAATAATTGATTAGGAGCTTTTCAACACAATTATATTGCAAATCCTCAATTTTATACTTTTTACTCAGTTAAAATTCAAACGGGCCCATTGAAAGGCCCATTTAGACATGCTCGTCCGAAACCTCTACAAAAAGGTTCGCAAAAATGTTTTATTCAAATATTAGGAGTTCAAATAATTTATTAGGAGCTTTTCAACACAATTATATTGCAAAACCTCAATTTCTGTACTTTTTACTCAGTTAAAATTCCAACGGGTCCATTGAAAGGCCCATTTAGACCTGCTCGTCCGAAACCTCTACAAAAAGGACCACCAAAAATTTATTATTCAAATATTAGGAGTTCAAGTAATTGATTAGGAGCTTTTCAACACAATTATAATGCAAAAGCTAGATTTCTGTACTTTTTACTTAGTTAAAATATCAACGGGTCCATTGAAAGGCCCATTTCGACCCGCTCGTCCGAAACCTCTACAAAAATGTCTGCAAAATAAGTTTTAATCAAATTTTAGGAGTTCATGTAATCGATTAGGATCTTTTCAACACAATTATATTGCAAAACCTCAATTTTTGTACTTTTTACTCAATTTAATTCCAACGGGTCCATTGAAAGGCCCATTTAGACCTGCTCGTCCGAAACCTTTACAAAAAAGGACTGCAAAAAAAGTTTTAATCAAATTTTAGGAGTTCAAATAATTGATTAGGAGCTTTTTAACACAATTATATTGCAAAACTTCAATTTTTGTACTTTTTACTCAGTTAAAATTCCAACGGGTCCATTGTAAGGCCCATTTAGACCTGCTCGTCCGAAACCTTTACAAAAAAGGACTGCAAAAAAAGTTTTAATCAAATTTTAGGAGTTCAAATAATTGATTAGGAGCTTTTCAACACAATTATATTGCAAAAGCTCAATTTCTGTACTTTTTACTCAGTTAAAATTCAAACGGGTCCATTGTAAGGCCCATTTAGACCTGCTCGTCCGAAACGTATCAAAAAGGACTGCAAAATAAGTTTTAATCAAATTTTAGGAGTTTATGTAATTGATTAGGAGCTTTTCAACACAATTATATTGCAAAACCTCAATTTTATACTTTTTACTCAGTTAAAATTTCAACGGGTCCATTGAAAGCCCCATTTAGATCCGCTCGTCCGAAACCTCTACAAAAAGGACCGCAAAAATGTTTTATTCAAATATTAGGAGTTCAAATAATTGATTAGGAGCTTTTCAACACATTTATATTTCAAAACCTCAATTTCTGAACTTTTAACTTAGTTACAATTCTAACGGGTCCATTGAAAGGCCCATTTAGACATGCTCGTCCGAAACCTCGACAAAAAGGACTGCAAAATAGTTTTAATCAAATTTTAGGAGTTCAAATAATTTATTAGGAACTTTTCAACACAATTATATTGCAAAACCTCAATTTTATACTTTTTACTCAGTTAAAATTCAAACGTGCCCATTGAAACGCCCATTTAGACCTGCTCGTCCGAAACCTCTACAAAAAGGTTCGCAAAAATGTTTTATTCAAATATTAGGAGTTCAAATAATTTATTAGGAGCTTTTCAACACAATTATATTGCAAAACCTCAATTTTATACTTTTTACTCAGTTAAAATTCAAACGGGCCCATTGAAAGGCCCATTTAGACCTGCTCGTCCGAAACCTCTACAAAAAGGACCACCAAAAATGTATTACTCAAATATTAGGAGTTCAAATAATTGATTAGGAGCTTTTCAACACAATTATAATGCGAAACCTCAATTTCTGTACTTTTTACTCAGTTAAAATACCAACGAATCCATTGAAAGGCCCATTTCGACCCGCTCCTCCGAAACCTCTACAAAAAGGACTGCAAAATAAGTTTTAATCAAATTTTAGGAGTTCATGTAATTGATTAGGAGCTTTTCAACACAATTATATTGCAAAACCTTAATTTTTGTACCTTTTACTTAATTTAATTCCAACGGGTCCATTGAAAGGCCCATTTAGACCTGCTCGTCCGAAACCTCTACAAAAAAGGACCGCAAAACAAGTTTTAATCAAATTTTAGGAGTTCAAATTATTTATTAGGAGCTTTCTAACACAATTATATTGCAAAAGCTCAATTTCTGTAATTTTTACTCAGTTAAAATTCCAACGCGTCCATTCTAAAGCCCATTTAGACCTGCTCGTCCGAAACGTATCAAAAAGGACTGCAAAAAAAGTTTTAATCAAATTTCAGGAGTTCAAATAATTGATTAGGAGCTTTTCAACACAATTATATTGCAAAAGCTAAATTTCTGTACTTTTTACTCAGTTAAAATTCCAACGGGTCCATTGTAAGGCCCATTTAGACCTGCTCGTCCGAAACGTATCAAAAAGGACTGCAAAAAAGGTTTTAATCAAATTTTAGGAGTTTATATAATTGATTAGGAGCTTTTCAACACAATTATATTGCAAAACCTCAATTTTATACTTTTTACTCAGTTAAAATTTCAACGGGTCCCTTGAAAGGCTCATTTAGACCCGCTCGTCCGAAACCTCTACAAAAAGGATCCCAAAAATGTTTTATTCAAATATTAGGAGTTCAAATAATTGATTAGGAGCTTTTCAACACAATTATATTGCAAAACCTCAATTTTTGTACTTTTTACTCAATTTAATTTCAACGGGTCCATTGAAAGGCCCATTTAGACCTGCTCGTCCGAAACCTTTACAAAAAGGACCGCAAAACAAGTTTCAATCAAATTTTAGGAGTTCAAATAATTGATTAGGAGCTTTTTAACACAATTATATTGCAAAAGCTCAATTTCTGTACTTTTTACTTAGTTAAAATTCCAACGGGTCCATTGTAAGGCCCATTTAGACCTGCTCGTCCGAAACGTATCAAAAAGGACTGCAAAATAAGTTTTAATCAAATTTTAGGAGTTTATGTAATTGATTAGGAGCTTTTAAACACAATTATATTGCAAAACCTCAATTTTATACTTTTTACTCAGTTAAAATTTCAACGGGTCCATTGAAAGGCCCATTTAGATCCGCTCGTCCGAAACCTTTACCAAAAGGACCGCAAAAATGTTTTATTCAAATATTAGGAGTTCAAATAATTGATTAGGAGCTTTTCAACACATTTATATTGCAAAACCTCAATTTCTATACTTTTTACTCAGTTAAAATTCTAACGGGTCCATTGAAAGGCCCATTTAGACCTGCTCGTCCGAAACCTCGACAAAAAGGACTGCAAAATAGTTTTAATCAAATTTTAGGAGTTCAAATAATTTATTATGAACTTTTCAACACAATTATATTGCAAAACCTCAATTTTATACTTTTTACTCAGTTAAAATTCAAACGGGCCCATTGAAAGGCCCATTTAGACATGCTCGTCCGAAACCTCTACAAAAAGGACCGCAAAAAATGAATTATTCAAATATTAGGAGTTCAAATAATTTATTAGGAGCTTTTCAACACAATTATAATGCGAAACCTCAATTTCTGTACTTTTTACTCACTTAAAATACCAACGGGTCCTTTGAAAGGCCCATTTCGACCCGCTCGTCCGAAACCTCTACAAAAAGGACTGCAAAATCAGTTTCAATCAAATTTTAGGAATTCATGTAATTGATTAGGAGCTTTTCAACACAATTATATTGCAAAACCTCAATTTTTGTACTTTTTACTCAATTTAATTCCAACGGGTCCATTGAAAGGCTCATTTAGACCTGCTCGTCCGAAACCTCTACAAAAAAGGACCGCAAAACAAGTTTCAATCAAATTTTAGGAGTTCAAATAATTGATTAGGAGCTTTTTAACACAATTATATTGCAAAAGCTCAATTTCTGTACTTTTTACTCAGTTAAAATTCCAACGGGTCCATTGTAAGGCCCATTTAGACCTACTCGTCCGAAACGTATCAAAAAGGACTGCAAAATAAGTTTTAATCAAATTTTAGGAGTTTATGTAATTGATTAGGAGCTCTTCAACATAATTATATTGCAAAACCTCAATTTTATACTTTTTACTATGTTAAAATTTCAACGGGTCCATTGAAAGGCCCATTTAGATCCGCTGGTCCGAAACTTCTACAAAAATGACCGCAAAAATGTTTTATTCAAATATTAGGAGTTCAAATAATTGATTAGGAGCTTTTCAACACATTTATATTGCAAAACCTCAATTTCTATACTTTTTACTCAGTTACAATTCTAACGGGTCCATTGAAAGGCCCATTTAGACCTGCTCGTCCGAAACCTCGACAAAAAGGACTGCAAAATAGTTTTAATCAAATTTTAGGAGTTCAAATAATTTATTATGAACTTTTCAACACAATTATATTGCAAAACCTCAATTTTATACTTTTTACTCAGTTAAAATTCAAACGGGCCCATTGAAAGGCCCATTTAGACCTGCTCGTCCGAAACCTCTACAAAAAGGTTCGCAAAAATGTTTTATTCAAATATTAGGAGTTCAAATAATTGATTAGGAGCTTTTCAACACAATTATAATGCGAAACCTCAATTTCTGTACTTTTTACTCAGTTAAAATACCAACGAATCCATTGAAAGGCCCATTTCGACCCGCTCCTCCGAAACCTCTACAAAAAGGTTCGCAAAAATGTTTTATTCAAATATTAGGAGTTCAAATAATTGATTAGGAGCTTTTCAACACAATTATATTGCAAAACCTTAATTTTTGTACTTTTTACTTAATTTAATTCCAACGGGTCCATTGAAAGGCCCATTTAGACCTGCTCGTCCGAAACCTCTACAAAAAAGGACCGCAAAACAAGTTTTAATCAAATTTTAGGAGTTCAAATTATTGATTAGGAGCTTTTTAACACAATTATATTGCAAAAGCTCAATTTCTGTACTTTTTACTAAGTTAAAATTCCAACGGGTCCATTGTAAGGCCCATTTAGACCTGCTCGTCCGAAACGTATAAAAAAGGACTGCAAAAAAGGTTTTAATCAAATTTTAGGACTTTATGTAATTGATTAGGAGCTTTTCAACACAATTATATTGCAAAACTTCAATTTTATACTTTTTACTCAGTTAAAATTTCAACGGGTCCATTGAAAGGCCCATTTAGACCCGCTCGTCCGAAACCTCTACGAAAAGGTCCGCAAAAATGTTTTATTCAAATATTAGGAGTTCAAATAATTGATTAGGAGCTTTTCAACACAATTATATTGCAAAACCTCAATTTCTGTACTTTTTACTCAGTTAAAATTCCAACGGGTCAATTGAAAGGCCCATTTAGACTTGCTCATCCGAAACCTATACAAAAAGGACCGCAAAAAATGTATTATTCAAATATTAGGAGTTCAAATAATTGATTAGGAGCTTTTCAACACAATTATATTGCAAAACCTCAATTTCTATACTTTTACTCAGTTAAAATTCCAACGGGTCCATTGAAAGGCTCATTTAGACCCGCTCGTCCGAAACCTCTACAAAAAGGACCGCAAAAATGTTTTATTCAAATATTAGGAGTTCAAATAATTGATTAGGAGCTTTTCAACACATTTATACTGCAAAACCTCAATTTCTGTACTTTTTACTCAGTTAAAATTCCAACGGGTCCATTGAAAGGCCCATTTAGACCTGCTCGTCCGAAACCTCTACAAAAAGGACCGCAAAAATGTTTTATTCAAATATTAGAAGTTCAAATAATTGATTAGGAGCTTTTCAACACAATTATATTGCGAAACCTCAATTTCTATACTTTTTCTCAGTTAAAATACAAACGGGTCGATTGAAAGGCCCATTTCGACCCGCTCGTCCGAAACCTCTACAAAAAGGACTGCAAAATAAGTTTTAATCAAATTTTAGGAATTCATGTAATTGATTAGGAGCTTTTCAACACAATTATACTGCAAAACCTCAATTTTTGTACTTTTTACTCAATTTAATTCCAACGGGTCCATTGAAAGGATCATTTAGACCTACTCGTCCGAAACCTCTACAAAAAGGATCGCAAAACAAGTTTCAATCAAATTTTAGGAGTTCAAATAATTGATTAGGACCTTTTTAACACAATTATATTGCAAAAGCTCAATTTCTGTACTTTTTACTCAGTTAAAATTCCAACGGGTCCATTGTAAGGCCCATTTAGACCTGCTCGTCCGAAACGTATCAAAAAGGACTGCAAAATAGGTTTTAATCAAATTTTAGGAGTTTATGTAATTGATTAGGAGCTTTTCAACACAATTATATTGCAAAACCTCAATTTTATACTTTTTACTAAGTTAAAATTTCAACGGGTCCATTGAAAGGCCCATTTAGATCCGCTCGTCCGAAACCTCTACAAAAATGACCGCAAAAATGTTTTATTCAAATATTAGGAGTTCAAATAATTGATTAGGAGCTTTTCAACACATTTATACTGCAAAACCTCAATTTCTGTACTTTTTACTCAGTTAAAATTCCAACGGGTCCATTGAAAGGCCCATTTAGACCTGCTCGTCCGAAACCTCTACAAAAAGGACCGCAAAAATGTTTTATTCAAATATTAGGAGTTCAAATAATTGATTAGGAGCTTTTCAACACAATTATATTGCGAAACCTCAATTTCTATACTTTTTCTCAGTTAAAATACAAACGGGTCGATTGAAAGGCCCATTTCGACCCGCTCGTCCGAAACCTCTACAAAAAGGACTGCAAAATAAGTTTTAATCAAATTTTAGGAGTTCATGTAATTGAATAGGAGCTTTTCAACACAATTATATTGCAAAACCTCAATTTTTGTACTTTTTACTCAATTTAATTTCAACGGGTTCATTGAAAGGCCCATTTAAACCTGCTCGTTCGAAACCTTTACAAAAAAGGACCGCAAAACAAGTTTCAATCAAATTTTAGGAGTTCAAATAATTGATTAGGAGCTTTTTAACACAATTATATTGCAAAAGCTCAATTTCTGTACTTTTTACTAAGTTAAAATTCCAACGGGTCCATTGTAAGGCCCATTTAGACCTGCTCGTCCGAAACGTATCAAAAAGGATTGCAAAATAAGTTTTAATCAAATTTTAGGAGTTTATGTAATTGATTAGGAGCTTTTCAACAAAATTATATTGCAAAACCTCAATTTTATACTTTTTACTCAGTTAAAATTTCAACGGGTCCATTGAAAGGTCCATTTAGATCCGCTCGTCCGAAACCTTTACAAAAAGGACCGCAAAAATGTTTTATTCAAATATTAGGAGTTCAAATAATTGATTAGGATCTTTTCAACACATTTATATTGCAAAACCTCAATTTCTATACTTTTTACTCAGTTAAAATTCTAACGGGTCCATTGAAAGGCCCATTTAGACCTGCTCGTCCGAAACCTCGACAAAAAGGACTGCAAAATAGTTTTAATCAAATTTTAGGCGTTCAAATAATTTATTAGGAACTTTTCAACACAATTATATTGCAAAACCTCAATTTTATACTTTTTACTCAGTTAAAATTCAAACGGGCCCATTGAAAGGCCCATTTAGACATGCTCGTCCGAAACCTCTACAAAAAGGTTCGCAAAAATGTTTTATTCAAATATTAGTAGTTCAAATAATTTATTAGGAGCTTTTCAACACAATTATATTGCAAAACCTCAATTTCTGTACTTTTTACTCAGTTAAAATTCCAACGGGTCCATTGAAAGGCCCATTTAGACCTGCTCGTCCGAAACCTCTACAAAAAGGACCGCAAAAAATGTATTATTCAAATATTAGGAGTTCAAATAATTGATTAGGAGCTTTTCAACACAATTATAATGCAAAACCTCAATTTCTGTACTTTTTACTCAGTTAAAATACCAACGGGTCCATTGAAAGGCCCATTTCGACCCGCTCGCCCGAAACCTCTACAAAAAGGACTACAAAATAAGTTTTAATCAAATTTGAGGAATTCATGTAATTGATTAGGAGCTTTTCAACACAATTATATTGCAAAACCTCAATTTTTGTACTTTTTACTCAATTTAATTCCAACGAGTCCATTGAAAGGCCCATTTAGACCTGCTCGTCCGAAACCTCTACAAAAAAGGACCGCAAAACAAGTTTCAATCAAATTTTAGGAGTTCAAATAATTGATTAGGAGCTTTTTAACACAATTATATTGCAAAAGCTCAATTTCTGTACTTTTTACTCATTTAAAATTCCTACGGGTCCATTGTAAGGCCCATTTAGACCTGCTCGTCCAAAACGTATCAAAAAGGACTGCAAAATAAGTTTTAATCAAATTTTAGGAGTTCATTGAAAGGCCCATTTCGACCCGCTCCTCCGAAACCTCTACAAAAAGGACTGCAAAATAAGTTTTAATCAAATCTTAGGAGTTCATGTAATTGATTAGGAGCTTTTCAACACAATTATATTGCAAAACCTTAATTTTTGTACTTTTTACTTAATTTAATTCCAACGGGTCCATTGAAAGGCCCATTTAGACCTGCTCGTCCGAAACCTCTACAAAAAAGGACCGCAAAACAAGTTTTAATCAAATTTTAGGAGTTCAAATAATTGATTAGGAGCTTTTTAACACAATTATATTGCAAAAGCTCAATTTCTGTACTTTTTACTCAGTTAAAATTCTAACGGGTCCATTGTAAGGCCCATTTAGACCTGCTCGTCCGAAACCTCGACAAAAAGGACTGCAAAAAAGGTTTTAATCAAATTTTAGGAGTTTATGTAATTGATTAGGATCTTTTCAACACAATTATATTGCAAAACCTCAATTTTATACTTTTTACTCAGTTAAAATTTCAACGGGTCCATTGAAAGGCCCATTTAGACCCGCTCGTCCGAAACCTCTACGAAAAGGACCGCAAAAATGTTTTATTCAAATATTAGGAGTTCAAATAATTGATTAGGAGCTTTTCAACACATTTATACTGCAAAACCTCAATTTTTTTACTTTTTACTCAGTTAAAATTCTAACGGGTCCATTGAAAGGCCCATTTAGACCTGCTCGTCCGAAACGTATCAAAAAGGAATGCAAAATAGTTTTAATCAAATTTTAGGAGTTCAAATAATTTATTAGGAACTTTTCAACACAATTATATTGCAAAACCTCAATTTTTTTACTTTTTACTCAGTTAAAATTCAAACGGGCCCATTGAAAGGCCCATTTAGACCTGCTCGTCCGAAACCTCTACAAAAAGGTTCGCAAAAATGTTTTATTCAAATATTAGGAGTTCAAATAATTGATTAGGAGCTTTTCAACACAATTATATTGCGAAACCTCAATTTCTGTACTTTTTACTCAATTAAAATACCAATGGGTCCATTGAAAGGCCCATTTCGACCCGCTCCTCCGAAACCTCTACAAAAAGGACTGCAAAATAAGTTTTAATCAAATCTTAGGAGTTCATGTAATTGATTAGGAGCTTTTCAACACAATTATATCGCAAAACCTTAATTTTTGTACTTTTTACTTAATTTAATTCCAACGGGTCCATTGAAAGGCCCATTTAGACCTGCTCGTCCGAAACCTCTACAAAAAAGGACCGCAAAACAAGTTTTAATCAAATTGTAGGAGTTCAAATAATTGATTAGGAGCTTTTTAACACAATTATATTGCAAAAACTCAATTTCTGTACTTTTTACTCAGTTAAAATTCTAACGGGTCCATTGTAAGGCCCATTTAGACCTGCTCGTCCGAAACCTCGACAAAAAGGACTGCAAAAAAGGTTTTAATCAAATTTTAGGAGTTTATGTAATTGATTAGGATCTTTTCAACACAATTATATTGCAAAACCTCAATTTTATACTTTTTACTCAGTTAAAATTTCAACGGGTCCATTGAAAGGCCCATTTAGACCCGCTCGTCCGAAACCTCTACGAAAAGGACCGCAAAAATGTTTTATTCAAATATTAGGAGTTCAAATAATTGATTAGGAGCTTTTCAACAGATTTATACTGCAAAACCTCAATTTCTGTACTTTTTACTCAGTTAAAATTCTAACGGGTCCATTGAAAGGCCCATTTAGACCTGCTCGTCCGAAACGTATCAAAAAGGACTGCAAAATAGTTTTAATCAAATTTTAGGAGTTCAAATAATTTATTAGGAACTTTTCAACACAATTATATTGCAAAACCTCAATTTTTTACTTTTTACTCAGTTAAAATTCAAACGGGCCCATTGAAAGGCCCATTTAGACCTGCTCGTCCGAAACCTCTACAAAAAGGTTCGGAAAAATGTTTTATTCAAATATTAGGAGTTCAAATAATTGATTAGGAGCTTTTCAACACAATTATATTGCGAAACCTCAATTTCTGTACTTTTTACTCAATTAAAATACCAACGGGTCCATTGAAAGGCCCATTTCGACCCGCTCCTCCGAAACCTCTACAAAAAGGACTGCAAAATAAGTTTTAATCAAATCTTAGGAGTTCATGTAATTGATTAGGAGCTTTTCAACACAATTATATCGCAAAACCTTAATTTTTGTACTTTTTACTTAATTTAATTCCAACGGGTCCATTGAAAGGCCCATTTAGACCTGCTCGTCCGAAACCTCTACAAAAAAGGACCGCAAAACAAGTTTTAATCAAATTGTAGGAGTTCAAATAATTGATTAGGAGCTTTTTAACACAATTATATTGCGAAACCTCAATTTCTGTACTTTTTACTCAATTAAAATACCAACGGGTCCATTGAAAGGCCCATTTCGACCCGCTCCTCCGAAACCTCTACAAAAAGGACTGCAAAATAAGTTTTAATCAAATCTTAGGAGTTCATGTAATTGATTAGGAGCTTTTCAACACAATTATATCGCAAAACCTTAATTTTTGTACTTTTTACTTAATTTAATTCCAACGGGTCCATTGAAAGGCCCATTTAGACCTGCTCGTCCGAAACCTTTACAAAAAAGGACCGCAAAACAAGTTTTAATCAAAGTTTAGGAGTTCAAATAATTGATTAAGAGCTTTTTAACACAATTATATTGCAAAAGCTCAATTTCTGTACTTTTTACTCAGTTAAAATTCCAACGGGTCCATTGTAAGGCCCATTTAGACCTGCTCGTCCGAAACGTATCAAAAAGGACTGCAAAAAAGGTTTTAATCAAATTTTAGGAGTTTATGTAATTGATTAGGAGCTTTTCAACACAATTATATTGCAAAAACTCAATTTTATACTTTTTACTCAGTTAAAATTTCAACGAGTCCATTGAAAGGCCCATTTACACCCGCTCGTCCAAAACCTCTACAAAAAGGACCGCAAAAATGTTTTATTCAAATATTAGGAGTTCAAATAATTGATTAGGAGCTTTTCAACACATTTATACTGCAAAACCTCAATTTCTGTACTTTTTACTCAGTTAAAATTCTAACGGGTCCATTGAAAGGCCCATTTAGACCTGCTCGTTCGAAATCTCGACAAAAAGGACTGCAAAATAGTTTTAATCAAATTTTAGGAGTTCAAATAATTTATTAGGAACTTTTAAACACAATTATATTGCAAAACCTCAATTTTATACTTTTTACTCAGTTAAAATTCAAACGGGCCCATCGAAAGGCCCATTTAGACATGCTCGTCCGAAACCTCTACAAAAAGGTTCGCAAAAATGTTTTATTCAGATATTAGGAGTTCAAATAATTTATTAGGAGCTTTTCAACACAATTATATTGCAAAACCTCAATTTATGTACTTTTTACTCAGTTAAAATTCCAACGGTCAATTGAAAGGCCCATTTAGACCTGCTCGTCCGAAACCTCTACAAAAAGGACCGCAAAAAATGTATTATTCAAATATTAGGAGTTCAAATAATTGATTAGGAGCTTTTCAACACAATTATAATGCGAAACCTCAATTTCTGTACTTTTTACTCAGTTAAAATACCAACGGGTCCATTGAAAGGCCCATTTCGACCCGCTCGTCCGAAACCTCTACAAAAAGGACTGCAAAATAAGTTTTAATCAAATTTTAGGAGTTCATGTAATTGATTAGGAGCTTTTAAACACAATTATATTGCAAAACCTCAATTGTTGTACTTTTTACTCAATTTAATTCCAACGAGTCCATTGAAAGGCCCATTTAGACCTGCTCGTCCGAAACCTCTACAAAAAGGACCGCAAAAAATGTATTATTCAAATATTAGGAGTTCAAATAATTGATTAGGAGCTTTTCAACACAATTATAATGCGAAACCTCAATTTCTGTACTTTTTACTCAGTTAAAATACCAACGGGTCCATTGAAAGGCCCATTTCGACCCGCTCGTCCGAAACCTCTACAAAAAGGACTGCAAAATAAGTTTTAATCAAATTTTAGGAGTTCATGTAATTGATTAGGAGCTTTTCAACACAATTATATTGCAAAATCTCAATTTTTGTACTTTTTACTCAATTTAATTCCAACGAGTCCATTGAAAGGCCCATTTAGACCTGCTCGTCCGAAACCTCTACAAAAAAGGACCGCAAAACAAGTTTTAATCAAATTTTAGGAGTTCAAATAATTGATTAGGAGCTTTTTAACACAATTATATTGCAAAAGCTCAATTTTAGTACTTTTTACACAGTTAAAATTCCAACGTGTCCATTGTAAGGCCCATTTAGACATGCTCGTCCGAAACGTATCAAAAAGGACTGCAAAAAAAAGTTTTAATCAAATTTTAGAAGTTTATGTAATTGATTAGGAGCTTTTCAACACAATTATATTGCAAAACCTCAATTTTATACTTTTTACTCAGTTAAAATTTCAACGGGTCCATTGAAAGGCCCATTTAGACCCGCTCGTCTGAAATCTCTACAAAAAGGACCGCAAAAATGTTTTATTCAAATATTAGGAGTTCAAATAATTGATTAGGAGCTTTTCAACACATTTATACTGCAAAACCTCAATTTCTGTACTTTTTACTCAGTTAAAATTCTAACGGGTCCATTGAAAGGCCCATTTAGACATGCTCGTCCGAAACCTCGACAAAAAGGACTGCAAAATAGTTTTAATCAAATTTTAGGAGTTCAAATAATTTATTAGGAACTTTTCAACACAATTATATTGAAAAACCTCAATTTTATACTTTCTACTCAGTTAAAATTCAAACGGGCGCATTGAAAGGCCCATTTAGACCTGCTCGTCCGAAACCTCTACAAAAAGGTTCACAAAAATGTTTTATTCAAATATTAGGAGTTCAAATAATTGATTTGGAGCTTTTCAACACAATTATATTTCAAAACCTCAATTTCTGTACTTTTTACTCAGTTAAAATTCCAACGGGTCCATTGAAAAGCCCATTTAGACCTGCTCGACCGAAACCTCTACAAAAAGGACCGCAAAAATGTTTTATTCAAATATTAGGAGTTCAAATAATTGATTAGGAGCTTTTCAACACAATTATATTGTGAAACCTCAATTTCTGTACTTTTTACTCAGTTAAAATACCAACGAGTCCATTGAAAGGCCCATTTCGACCTGCTCGTCTGAAACCTCTACAAAAAGGACTGCAAAATAAGTTTTAATCAAATTTTAGGAGTTCATGTAATTGATTAGGATCTTTTCAACACAATTATATTGCAAAACCTTAATTTTTGTACTTTTTACTCAATTTAATTTCAACGGTTCCATTGAAAGGCCCATTTAGACCTGCTCGTCCGAAACCTTTACAAAAAAGGACCGCAAAACAAGTTTTAATCAAATTTTAGGAGTTCAAATAATTGATTAAGAGCTTTTTAACACAATTATATTGCAAAAGCTCAATTTCTGTACTTTTTACTCAGTTAAAATTCCAACGGGTCCATTGTAAGGCCCATTTAGACCTGCTCGTCCGAAACGTATCAAAAAGGACTGCAAAAAAGTTTTAATCAAATTTTAGGAGTTTATGTAATTGATTAGGAGCTTTTCAACACAATTATATTGCAAAACCTCAATTTTATACTTTTTACTCAGTTAAAATTTCAACGGGTCCATTCAAAGGCCCATTTAGATCCGCTCATCCGAAACCTCTATAAAAAGGACCGCAAAAATGTTTTATTCAAATATTAGGAGTTCAAATAATTGATTAGGAGCTTTTCAACAGATTTATATTGCAAAACCTCAATTTCTATACTTTTTACTTAGTTAAAATTCTAACGGGTCCAAAGTCCAGGATCCAACCTCCATGAAACAACTCAGACCAATTAGCATCTGCATTGTCCTTTATAAAATAGTTGCCAAAACAATAGTCAACATAATGAAACAGGCTATACCTCTATGCATAAGCCCTAATCAAGCAGCCTTTATCCAGGGACGCAACATATCAGACAACATCCTCGTTGCTCATGAAATTATTCACAATATTAACTCAGGAGCTACTAAGTCCTCTCAAGGTGCTGCTCTTAAGCTAGACATGGAGAAAGCTTTTGATAGAGTAGAATGGTCATTTCTTGCAAATGTTATGGAACGCATGGGCTTCGCATCCGAATGGATCGACCTTATAATGCGTTGCATTACTACAGTCTCCTTTTCAGTTAAAATTAATAATTCTTTCTCCTCACCCTTTCAACCTCAACGTGGTCTCCGCCAGGGGGATCCCCTTTCCTTTTCCTCTTTTGCACTCAAGGCCTCTCGGCTTATTTAGCTGCTGCTCAACAAACTAAAATTCTTCCAGGACTAGGCGCATGTAAATACGGGCCTAAAGTCAACCACTTGCTTTTTGCCGATGATTGCATGGTATTCATTAATACTAATCAATCTGAAGCGTCCCTTCTTAAAAAAGCTCTTCAAACGTATGCTATTGCATCCGGTCAAGCGGTTAATTTTGATAAATCAACAATTTTTTATAACCCGCGTACACCATCAGCAACAAGAAATGCAATCAACAACCTTTTACAAGTACGTGAGGTTACTAACCCTGGAGTATATCTAGGCATCCCACTTCTAATTGGGAAAAACAAAACTGAATCGCTAGGATTTGTGCGCGATAAAGTACATGATCGTCTTTCTAGTTGGGACAAACATCTCCTCTCTTTTAGTGGTCGAGAGAAATTCATCAAAGCAGTCTTACAATCTCTTCCACAATATGTCATGTCCTGTTATCTTCTACCACAAAACATCATCGATGACATGACTACATCAATCCGTCAATACTGGTGGACTGGCAAATCCAACAAAATAGGTTGGCATATGATCCCATGGAATCGTGTATGTTTACCTAAATCTGCCGGTGGCATGGGTTTTAAGGATTTGCATGATTTTAACATTGCTCTTTTGGGCAAGCAACTTTGGAAACTCATCTGTGAACCAGATTCTCTATTAGGACAAATATACCATTCTAAATACTTTCCCTCAGGCAATATCCTAGATGCACCAAAACCCAATCGGGGTTCTTTTGCTTGGCAAGGTATGTATAACGCGCTTCAGCGACTCTTCCCCGACTTTCTTCACCGCCCAGGCATAAACAGTAATATTAGAATACACAAAGATATATGGGGAGGGTCTTCCCCGATTGAGCTCACTGGGGATTACGAAATCTCAGATGAATTCCATATTCGATGTCGTGATTTTATGATTCGTAACCAAACAGCTTGGGATACGGATAAGGTAAGAAATTACTTCAATCCAACTGATGCCGATGCTATTCTTCGCATCCCCATCATAAATGATCAACGTGATTCAATACTCTGGTCTCCTAACGACTCGGGTACCTACTCAGTCCGTTCTGGATATATTTTCCTACAACGCTCCATAAACCCACCTACGTCACCTACTCGGTTCTGGAAGTTTTTATCCAAAGTCAACGCTTTGCCCAAAGTCAAAACTTTTGGTTGGCGTATGGCATCTGATGCTCTACCAGTTGGAATTAAAATGCAAGCTTTTTCTCCTAACTCGGGACCTTGTCCTATCTGTGGTAGCCACTCGGAATCGATCCTTCATGCGTTTCGTGACTGCCCTGGGGCGTCTGAAGTCCTCCAAATTTGTGGTATCCCTATCACTCTTTATAGGAGTATAGCTCCCACCCCTCTGCAATGGTTAGAGGAAGCAGCTACTACAATTTCCCCTGATAAATTTGGTCTCTTCCTTACTGCTTTATGGAATATATGGAATAGACGTAACGACTGGGTACATAACCAACATCTACAGCCACCCTGGTTAATTGTCGTCAATTCCATTAGCTTACATGATGAATTTTGTAAAGCTTTAAAGACGTCTGCCCCAGCTCCATCTACCTTTTCTAAACCTTCCTGGATCCCCCCCCACTTCATCATATCAAAATAAATGTGGACGGAGCTTTTAATCCATCGACTCGTGCAGCAGCCGTTGGCTCCGTTGCTCGTGATTCTGAAGGAAAAGTTGTGGGTGGCATTGCACTCCCTCTTGGTAGCTGTCAGGACGCTATCACTAGTGAAGGGGAAAGCATCCTAGCTGGTCTCACCTTTGCCCGATCCCAAGGCTGGAACCGTCTTTTGATTGAAACAGACTGCGCTTCTCTCGCGAATAGGATCAACAACCCTGCTCGGGACCTTTCTACCATGGGACCTACTATTCTTCAGATTCAAGCATTTCTTCAAGATTTTGACTTTGTAACTATTTCTTTTGTACGTCGTGAGGCAAATATTATAGCCCATACATTGGCTACTTCCTCGCTGAATTCTATGACTTCTATATCATTCAATTCGGATATTCTATCTTGTATCCAACACTTTGTAACAAATTATTCTTGATTAATAATATTTGGGCACTCTTTTCCCCTTTTTAGGGTCCTCTAGCTCTGCTTGAAGGACAATAGTAGGGTTTTTTAATGAGGCCTTTTCTTCAAAAAATATTCTAACGGGTCCATTGAAAGGCCCATTTAGACCTGCTCGTCCGAAACCTCGACAAAAAGGACTGCAAAATAGTTTTAATCAAATTTTAGGAGTTCAAATAATTTATTAGGAACTTTTCAACACAATTATATTGCAAAACCTCAATTTTATACTTTTTACTCAGTTAAAATTCAAACGGGCCCATTGAAAAGCCCATTTAGACCTGCTCGTCCGAAACCTCTACAAAAAGGTTCGCAAAAATGTTTTATTCAAATATTAGGAGTTCAAACAATTGATTAGGAGCTTTTCAACACAATTATATTGCAAAACCTCAATTTCTGTACTTTTTACTCAGTTAAAATTACAACGGGTCCATTGAAAGGCCCATTTAGACCTGCTCGTCCGAAACCTCTACAAAAAGGACCGCAAAAATGTATTATTACAATATTAGGAGTTCAAATAATTGATTAGGAGCTTTTCAACACAATTATAATGCGAAACCTCAATTTCTGTACTTTTTACTCAGTTAAAATACCAATGGGTCCATTGAAAGGCCCATTTCGACCCGCTCGTCCGAAACCTCTACAAAAGGACTGCAAAATAAGTTTTAATCAAATTTTAGGAGTTCATGTAATTGATTAGGAGCTTTTCAACACAATTATATTGAAAAACCTCAATTTTTGTACTTTTTACTCAATTTAATTCCAACGGGTCCATTGAAAGGTCCATTTAGACCTGCTCGTCCGAATCCTCTACAAAAAAGGACCGCAAAACAAGTTTTAATCAAATTTTAGGAGTTCAAATAATTGATTAGGAGCTTTTTAACACAATTATATTGCAAAAGCTCAATTTCTGTACTTTTTACTCAGTTAAAATTCCAACGGGTCCATTGTAAGGCCCATTTAGACCTGCTCGTCCGAAACGTATCAAAAAGGACTGCAAAATAAGTTTTAATCAAATTTTAGGAGTTTATGTAATTGATTAGGAGCTTTTCAACACAATTATATTGCAAAACCTCAATTTTATACTTTTTACTCAGTTAAAATTTCAACGGGTCCATTGAAAGGCCCATTTAGATTCGCTCGTCCGAAACCTTTACCAAAAGGACCGCAAAAATGTTTTATTCAAATATTAGGAGTTCAAATAATTGATTAGGAGCTTTTCAACACATTTATATTGCAAAACCTCAATTTCTATACTTTTTACTCAGTTAAAATTCTAACGGGTCCATTGAAAGGCCCATTTAGACCTGCTCGTCCGAAACCTCGACAAAAAGGACTGCAAAATAGTTTTAATCAAATTTTAGGAGTTCAAATAATTTATTATGAACTTTTCAACACAATTATATTGCAAAACCTCAATTTTATACTTTTTACTCAGTTAAAATTCAAACGGGCCCATTGAAAGGCCCATTTAGACCTGCTCGTCCGAAACCTCTACAAAAAGGTTCGCAAAAATGTTTTATTCAAATATTAGGAGTTCAAATAATTGATTAGGAGCTTTTCAACACAAATATATTGCAAAACCTCAATTTCTGTACTTTTTACTCAGTTAAAATTCCAACGGGTCCATTGAAAGGCCCATTTAGACTTGCTCGTCCGAAACCTATACAAAAAGGACCGCAAAAAATGTATTATTCAAATATTAGGAGTTCAAATAATTGATTAGGAGCTTTTCAACACAATTATAATGTGAAACCTCAATTTCTGTACTTTTTACTCAATTAAAATACCAACGGGTGCATTGAAAGGCCCATTTCGACCCGCTCGTCTGAAACCTCTACAAAAGGACTGCAAAATAAGTTTTAATCAAATTTTAGGAGTTCATGTAATTGATTAGGATCTTTTCAACACAATTATATTGAAAAACCTCAATTTTTGTACTTTTTACTCAATTTAATTCCAACGGGTCCATTGAAAGGCCCATTTAGACCTGCTCCTCCGAAACCTCTACAAAAAAGGACCGCAAAACAAGTTTTAATCAAATTTTAGGAGTTCAAATAATTGATTAGGACTTTTCAACACAATTATATTGCAAAAGCTCAATTTCTGTACTTTTTACTCAGTTAAAATTCCAAAGGGTCCATTGTAAGGCCCATTTAGACTTGCTCGTCCGAAACGTATCAAAAAGGACTGCAAAAAAAGTTTTAATCAAATTTTAGGAGTTCAAATTGATGATTAGGAACTTTTCAACACAATTATATTGAAAAACCTCAATTTTATACTTTTTACTCAGTTAAAATTCAATCGGGCCCATTGAAAGGCCCATTTAGACCTGCTCGTCCGAAACCTCTACAAAAAGGTTCGCAAAAAATGTTTTATTCAAATATTAGGAGTTCAAATAATTTATTAGGAGCTTTTCAACACAATCATATTGCGAAACCTCAATTTCTGTACTTTTTACTCAGTTAAAATTCCAACGGGCCCATTGAAAGGCCCATTTCGACCAGCTCGTCCGAAACCTCTACAAAAAGGACTGCAAAATAAGTTTTAATCAAATTTTAGGAGTTCATGTAACTGATTAGGAGCTCTTCAACACAATTATATTCCAAAACCTCAATTTCTATACTTTTTACTCAGTTAAAATTCCAACGGGTCCATTGAAAGGCCCATTTAGACCTGCTCGTCCGAAACCTCTACAAAAAGGACCGCAAAACAAGTTTTAATCAAATTTTAGGAGTTCAAATAATTGATTAGGAGCTTTTCAACACAAATATATTGCAAAAACTCAATTTTTGTACTTTTTACTCAGTTAAAATTCCAACAGGCCCATTGTAAGGCCCATTTTGACCCGCTCGTCCGAAACCTCTACATTAAGGACTGAAAAAAAGTTTTAATCAAATTTTAGGAGTTTATGTAATAGATTAGGAGCTTTTCAACACAATTATATTGCAAAACCTCAATTTCTATACTTTTTACTTAGTTAAAATTCTAACGGGTGCATTGAAAGGCCCATTTAGACCTGCTCGTTTGAAACCTCGACAAAAAGGACCGCAAAATAGTTTTAATCAAATTTTAGGAGTTAAAATAATTGATTAGGAACTTTTCAACACAATTATATTGAAAATCCTCAATTTTATACTTTTTACTCAGTTAAAATTCCAACGGGCCCATTGAAAGGCCCATTTAAACCTGCTCGTCCGAAACCTCTACAAAAAGGACCACAAAAATGTTTTATTCAAATATTAGGAGTTCAAATAATTTATTAGGAGCTTTTCAACACAATTATATTGCAAAACCTAAATTTCTGTACTTTTTACTCAGTTAAAATTCCAACGGGTCCATTGAAAGGCCTATTTCGACCCGCTCGTCCGAAACCTCTACAAAAAGGACTGCAAAACAAGTTTTAATCAAATTTTAGGAGTTTATGTAATTGATTAGGAGCTTTTCAACATAATTATATTGCAAAACCTCAATTTTATACTTTTTACTCAGTTAAAATTCCAACGGGCCCATTGAAAGGCCCGTATAGACCAGCTCCTCTGAAACCTCTACAAAAAGGACCGCAAAAATGTTTTATTCAAATATTAGGAGTTCAAATAACTGATTAGGAGCTTTTCAACACAATTATATTACAAAATCTCAATTTCTATACTTTTTACTCAGTAAAAATTCCAACGGGTCCATTGAAAGGCCCATTTAGACCCGCTCGTCCTAAACCTCTAAAAAAGGACCGCAAAACAAGTTTTAATCAAATTTTAGGAGTTCAAATCATTGATTAGGAGCGTTTCAACACAAATATATTGCAAAAACTCAGTTTCTGTACTTTTTACTCAGTTAAAATTCCAACGGGTCCATTGTAAGGCCCATTTCGACCCGCTCGTCCGAAACCTCTACATTAAGGACTGCAAAAAAAGTTTTAATCAAATTTTAGGAGTTTATGTAATAGATTAGGAGCTTTTCAACACACTTATATTGCAAAACCTCAATTTTGTATACTTTTTACTCAGTTAAAATTCTAACGGGTGCATTGAAAGGCCCATTTAGACCTGCTCGTCCGAAACCTCGACAAAAAGGACCGCAAAATAGTTTTAATCAAATATTAGGAGTTCAAATAATTGATTAGGAACTTTTCAACACAATTATATTGAAAAACCTCAATTTTATACTTTTTACTCAGTTAAAATTCCAACGGGCCCATTGAAAGGCCCATTTAGACTTGCTCGTCCGAAACCTCTACAAAAAGGACCGCAAAAATGTTTTATTCAAATATTAGGAGTTAAAATAATTGATTAGGAGCTTTTCAACACAATTATATTGCAAAACCTAAATTTCTGTACTTTTTAATCATTTAAAATTCCAACGGGTCCATTGAAAGGCCTATTTCGACCCGCTCGTCCGAAACCTCTACAAAAAGGAATGCAAAACAAGTTTTAATCAAATTTAATGAGTTTATGTAATTGATTAGGATCTTTTCAACACAATTATATTGCAAAACCTCAATTTTATACTTTTTACTCAGTTAATATTCCAACGGGCCCATTGAAAGGCCCGTTTAGACCAGCTCCTCTGAAACCTCTACAAAAAGGACCGCAAAAATGTTTTATTCAAATATTAGGAGTTCAAATAATTGATTAGGAGCTTTTCAACACATTTATACTGCAAAACCTCAATTTCTATACATTTTACTCAGTTAAAATTCCAACGGGTCCATTGAAAGGCCCATTTAGACCTGCTCGTCTAAAACCTCTACAAAAAGGACCGCAAAACAAGTTTTAATCAAAATTTAGGAGTTCAAATAATTGATTAGGATCTTTTCAACACAAATATGTTGCAAAAACTCAATTTCTGTACTTTTTACTCAGTTAAAATTCCAACGGGTCCATTGTAAGGCCCATTTCGAGCCGCTCGTCCGAAACCTCTACATTAAGGACTGCAAAAAAAAGTTTTAATCAAATTTTAGGAGTTTATGTAATAGATTAGGAGCTTTTCAACACAATTATATTGCAAAACCTCAATTTCTATACTTTTTACTCAGTTAAAATTCTAACGGGTGCACTGAAAGGCCCATTTAGACATGCTCGTCCGAAACCTCGACAAAAAGGACCGCAAAATAGTTTTAATCAAATTTTAGGAGTTCAAATAATTGATTAGGAACTTTTCAACACAATTATATTGAAAAACATCAATTTTATACTTTTTACTCTGTTAAAATTCCAACGGGCCCATTGATTGGCCCATTTAGACCTGCTCGTCCGAAACCTCTACAAAAAGGACCGCAAAATTGTTTTATTCAAAAATTAGGAGTTCAAATAATTGATTAGGATCTTTTCAATGCAATTGTATTGCAAAACCTCAATTTCTGTACTTTTTACTCAGGTAAAATTCCAACGGGTCCATTGAAAGGCCCAATTCGACCCGCTCGTCTGAAAGCTCTACAAAAAGGCCTATTACTACCCGCTCGTCCGAAACCTCTACAAAAAATACTGCAATACAAGTTTTAATCAAATTTTAGGAGTTCATGTAATTAATTAGGAGCTTTTCAAAACATTTATATTGCAAAACCTCAATTTCTGTACTTTTTACTCAGTTAAAATTCCAACGGGTCCATTGAAAGGCCCATTTCGACCCGCTCGTCCGAAACCTCTACAAAAGGATCGCAAAACAAGTTTTAATCAAATTTTAGGAGTTCATGTAATTTATTAGGAGCTTTTCAACACAATTATATTGAAAAACCTCATTTTATGTACTTTTTACTCAGTTAAAATTCCAACTGGTCCATTGAATGGCCCATTTAGACCTGCTCGTCCAAAATCTCGACAAAAAGGACCGCAAAACAAGTTTTAATCAAATTTTACGAGTTCAAATAATTGATTAGGAGCTTTTCAACACAATTATATTAAAAAACCTTAATTTTATACTTTTTACTCAGTTGAAATTCCAACGGGCCCGTTGAAAGGCCCATTTAGACCTGCTCGTCTGAAACCTCTACAAAAAGGACCGCAAAAATGTTTTTTTCAAATATTAGGACTTCAAATAACTGATTAGGAGCTTATCAACACAAATATATTGCAAAACCTCAATTTCTGTACTTTTTACTCAGTTAAAATTCCAACGGGTCCATTGAAAGGCCCATTTAGACCTGCTCGTCCGAAACCTCTACAAAAAGGACCGCAAAACAAGTTTTAATCAAATTTTAAGAGTTTAAATAATTGATTAGGAGCTTTTCAACACAAATATATTGCAAAAACTCAATTTCTGTACTTTTTACTCAGTTAAAATTCCAACGGGTCCATTGTAAGGCCCATTTAGACCTACTCGTCCGAAACCGATACAAAAAGGACTGCGAAAAAAGTTTTATTCAAATATTAGGAGTCCAAATACTTGATTTGGAGCTTTTCAACACAATTATATTGCAAAACCTCAATTTTTGTACTTTTTACTCAGTTAAAATTCTAACGGGTCCATTGAAAGACCCATTTAGACATGCTCGTCCAAAACCTCGACAAAGAGGTCGCAAAAAATAGTTTTAATCAAATTTTAGGAGTTCAAATAATTGATTAGGAACTTTTCAACACAATTATATAGAAAAACCTCAATTTTATACTGATACATGCATGAGAGGGCTAAAGCAATGCATATTGGACAAGAAGTTGAATCTGTTTGTGAAGTCTAGAAAGTCAGCCAACTTGAGACGACATTTCGGATGGGATCCTGGCATTTCTGGGCAGAGTTGTCTTCTAACAAATTGACCGGAATTCAGTTACCTTTCCAACGCATCTTGAAACGCATCAATCGAACATCGGGAACTCAATATACGTTCATTTTACTGAAGACTGTGTATGTAGAAAACTGGATACGGGATTATTACGGGAATTTGTAAAATTATACTTTTTACTTAGTTAAAATTCCAACGGGCCCATTGATAGGCCCATTTAGAACTGCTCGTCCGAAACCTCTACAAAAAGGACCGTAAAAATGTTTTATTCAAATATTAGGAGTTCAAATAATTGATTAGGATCTTTTCAACGCAATTATATTGAAAAAACTCAATTTCTGTAGTTTTACTCAGGTAAAATTTCAACGGGTCCAGTGAAAGGCCCATTTCGACCCGCTCGTCCGAAACCTCTACAAAAAGGACTGCAAATGTAACGCCCCGGTTTTGGGTTTAGAAGTTGTAACCCCCTTAACCCGGCCTAGACGGTTGACCCGAATTAAGAAAGTCACACGGGGAAAACCAAAGTCAACCCGAAAGTCAACCTTGATTAACGACCCTTTTTTTTCTTTTTAAACTTGTCTAGATGCACATTAACCCTAGGTATGATCACTCAAACAGCATGCTCAAAGATCATAAACATCAGAGATCAAACAGGGACCCAATTGAACAATTTACAACTTTAGGGACCAAATTGTAAATTCTGATAATTACAAGGACTTAACTCGAGTAAAGGTTACCATCTTGAAATTAGTCACATTTCATGCTTCACTGCCAAATTCCAGCTCAAACGGACATCCCAAGCTCATACAATTGCACAAACAAGATTTAGGACCAAAACGCAAGCAATTCAAAACATATAACTGCCAATGTCAGCCCCCAACGGTCAGGTGTTCCGAAACAGGAAGAACCTGTTTCGAAATGCGGGGCCGTTCCGCAACGCGTACCGAAACGAGGGCTGGCAGAGGGCTTTCCGTTTCGGAACGGTGTCTTCCGTTTCGGACGCCTGGGCTGCTACAAGGCACCCGTTCCGAAACGGTAGCTACTGTTCCGAAACGACCTGCACAGAATGCAGAAGATTGGCTGCCAAAACAAACAATGAATAAACCAAACATGCTCCAAATGCAATCAAACCACACCAGCAAGTTACTCAACACATAAGGAACATTTATGCATCAAAATCTAGATACATGATCACCCCTAGGTGCACCAACACATTAAACACATTCAAAACTCTTTCATGCTTATAAACAAGAAGCATAGCAAATCAACTTAAGCATAAGATGATCCAAACGTTGCAACATTAAACCACATGATTCAACATCACATACCAAACTTGTCCATCATACACAATCTCGTTATACAACAACATAAGAGATTCTTCCCCCCCATTGCCTTTATTAACTATAGCTATTAACCGAGACATACATCTCAAGTGGAGTCCTCCTTGAATCCCTTGCTCCTCGCTGTTCCAACTTCAATTATCTGCATTGATGGACAAGAAGGAGCATAAGCACATAATGCTTAGTGAGGAATGCTCAAAACCAAAACACCATCAATGCAGCGAGTCATAAAACCTCTTTGAAAAGCAACTCGATTTGTTAAACCAAGCAATGCTTGAAAACCCTTTTCAACAACAAGCTCAAAATCATGCATTACTCAAACATGAAAACCAACCCTTAGCTTAGCAAGCTAAGTAAACCTTTTCAAAGCACAACTTGCAAAACCATTAATTTAACCATTTCATGCATAAACATCATATGCAAAGTTCAATTCAAAACCTTGGAAAACACTTCCATTGCACATCATACATTCCTCATACTTGGTTATAATTTCAAGCAAGAAACCTTTTAAAACCATTTATTCAAACAATCCAACACATGCATTAAACAAATGCAACATATGAACCACATCATCAACATTTGCATCTTATGCCTTTAAAAACAAGTCTTAGCAAGACTTCAATGCACTAAAGAGATTTCGTGCACACATGCATCATTCTCAATGGATAATCGACACTTGTTCAAACTTAACAAGCAAACATGCATTCTTAATACATTATGCACTTCCCATGCAACCATGCATCATTCCAAGCATATCATGCTTCATTATAATCAAGAACATCATATTGGCTTTCAAGTGATAATCCAAATCCACTTTTCAACTCAACATCCAATCGGATACGCGGATCACAAGCGTTGTCCCTACGCTTCATACACACTACCAATCCAAGGTCCCCAAATGGACTTTTAACCACCATTTGACCTTACCATTCATAAGGTTCCCTTGTATGGACTTTTAACCACCATACAACCTTATCTTCCTCAAGGTTCCCATGTATGGACTTTTAATCACCATACAACCTTAACATTCACAAGGTTCCCATGTATGGACTTTTAAACACCATACAACCTTAACTTACACAAGGTTCCCATGTATGGACTTTTAAACACCATACAACCTTAACTTACACAAGGTTCCCATGTATGGACTTTTAAACACCATACAACCTTAACATGCACAAGGTTCCCATGTATGGACTTTTAAACACCATACAACCTTAACTTACACAAGGTTCCCATGTATGGACTTTTAAACACCATACAACCTTAACATGCACAAGGTTCCCATGTATAGACTTTTAAACACCATACAACCTTAGCATCACCGATTGGTAGTTGTATAACATCACTAACGAGATCCGGGACACCCTATACAAGATCCACACATGGACTTTACACCACCATTGTGATCTTAACAAGCACAAGGTCCACCAATGGAATTTTAACCACCATTATTACCTTTGCTTACCCAAGGTCCTCGAATGGGAACTCAACCTCCATTATGACCTTAACCATCTCGTTAGGATACTTGGATGGAGTTTACCGGTTCACTCTTAACCACTCCACATCCAAGGCGACTTTATTCACGGTGCACCCAATCCTATAGCCGGCTAACTATATCCGATCAAAGAAACCAAGAACCACTTACATCACTTGCCAATATAACCATCTTACCACATTAGTCCAATGATTCACATGCATAATCATAATGCAAAAACCATCATTTACCATCATCAATCCACTGTTTTTAAAGCATTACACAAAGCCATTAAACATCATGCAACACCATGCATCAAAACCACAAATTTCCATGTACAAAACCAAGGATCTCTTACCTTGAGCATCCTTCACATATGGCTTTCAAAACCAGCATTAAACCATGCTAAAATATGCTTTCAAAACAGAATTTAAAACATGCAAATCACATGCATTGCAACCATCAATCACAATTGCTTTTAAAGCCAAAATTCACAACACAAACCAAGAGCAAAAATCCATTTACTTACTCTTGAGCTTAGTTAAGTTGTTTAGACTTAAGCTAAGCTCCCAAAATCTTCAAACCTTGGTTTAAAAGCTGAAAACCCAACTTCACTCACCGATACACAAAACAAGGCTAACCAACAAGCCTTCCAAGCATCCGAAACCTTCCGCACCACCTCTAATGCTCACGGATCAAACTCCCCTGTTTCAAGCACACAATAACAGAGGATTAATGCATCACTATGCATTAAAAACACCAGCAACACAACTCAACTCGCTGCTCATCACAAATCCAACAATTCGGCTACCAAACACAACCGAAATCACCTCCAAACACTTCCAAAACTTAACCCAGCCAAGATCCATCACTTCTAACCATTTTTAAACATCAATTAACATCCAAAATGATCACAAACACGTCCTTATACCTCCAGCTATAACAGATCATCAAAAACACTCCAAAAACAACAAAAAACTCAAGCAAAACTTAGGAAATTCAACCTATTCGGGATTGCATTGATTAAACCTCAATTCCTCATCAATTTAACATTCATTTAACATCAAATTGACACCTCAAAACACTGCCCAAACAGATCACACGAAATTTCACCAAAAATCACCAAATCTTGCATTTTAAAGCCAAAATCAAGATTCCAATTGAAAAGCCTTTAACAAATCACAAATCAAGGATTGAGAACTTAGGAATTTTAGTAAAGAACTGAGAGTTTAGAGGAGAAGGACGTTCTTACCTCCAAACTTGAGTTTCTCCCTTTTTAGGATCAAAAAGCTTGAAGATCCAATTAGCAAATGGTGAGGTTTTGTTGATGAGATGATTTGCAATCAAAAGAGAATTGAAATGAGTGATTTAGATGACAAAATCAGAGGGAAAAATCTGGAGAAATGTGTTTGGTTTGAGAGAAAATGAGAGAAAAGGAAAATAGAAGATTTGAGAGAAAAGTTAGTTAGAAATAGGAAAATATCTTCCCTCCACTTTTCTTTGGTTTAAAAATCAGAAATAAATCATTTAATATCTTAGAAAAATCTGGAGAAACTCCCATTGGGTAAATAGCTCCTTAAAGATTCAAAGTTTCAATCCTTTTTAAAATAGTCACGCAGTTTTCAAAAATTACATTTTGGTCACTAGCCCAAAATGTCACCCTTCCAAACCTCATTTTGTAAAATTGATTTCACAGTTCACTTATATATATTAAAAGAGGATTTTAGAAAATTTTTCCATATTTTTAATGCAACCCGAACTAGGCTTTCCTAATTTCACCTTTTTATATTCGAACAGCACTTTGACCGAACCGGTCCAAACCCAAAACTTCTAAGCCCAAAACCGGGGCGTTACAACTCTCCCCCTCTTAGGAAATTTCGTCCTCGAAATTCAACTGGCGAAAAGAGAACAACAACCTTCTCAAATCAACACACAAGGCAACACAAAAGCCTCAACCACCACTGAACACTTTCCACACAAAACTCCACCGAACCCAACACCACCACATATTGTTCACAAATTCCAGCACACTCAAAGTTAAGCACAACTTAACCTTTCACAACTCCGAACTACACATAGCCCCATCAACAGCCTGAAGAACCTCAAACTTTTACAGCATACACACCTTAGCACACAACTCCCAAACTTGTTCACACAGTGACACCAACCAATCCAATTCAGCCACCATGTAAACTACAACCTTCACTGCTTCTAAAACTCTTTACAAACTCCCCAACTTCCTTCAAAGATTTTCCAAACAAGCAAAAATTCTTAAGCACTAACTGCTTACCCAAACTTCTCAACATATTACTGTCCTTACTTCACATCCACCGCAATCTTTACCATCGACTCACCAGAACTGCTCACTCATCGACAGATAATCACGTCACTAACCCCAACCTTGACTTCGCCCACCATTCCACACACCACCAGCTGAACTCAAAAAGAATTCACTTATTCACAACCAGCCAACCACTTCTCACAAGAATCCGTCCCACCAACAATGGCCCTTGATCTTACATTACCTTTCCACTTCAAGCTTCGACCACAACACTTGCCTTACTAGAACATCGCCCAACTTAAACATACATACCACCTTCTCAACTCCTCAAAGGTTACTAAGAACCAACACTTACATAAACAACCCTTCTACTACAACATTAATGCTAAGCTACCTCAGCACTTTAGAAACACAACCAATAACCTGCAACATCACTTAACACCAAGGAACCACCACCTCTACTAGCTATTCAAACCACTTGACCGATTCTAACCTCAACCAGTACTCCTTACCACCAAACCACTAAACTCTTCAAGCATCAAACACTTTCCTTCTACCAACGTGCTATACCGCTCTCACTATTACTAGCAACTAGCCTAATACTTTCCATTACTTCTAACTTCCACCCAGCACCAACACAACCTCTAAAAACCCATCATCCAACCTAACCCAACCACAACACTAACAGATTCGATTAGTTATTAGCGAGTGTGAACATTCGTATGCATGGTCACCAATATGCCCTATCAATGCCTGATGTACATGTATGCAAAACCTCTAATTTCATGCCACATGTATGCATGGACCAACATATATATAATATAGCATATAACAAATGATTTTAACTGTGCATTAATGCCAGTTCACACCCTCCAATAACATCCTCAGAATCCGTCTAAGAACAACCTCCTACCTCACTTCTAACTTGTCTAACTCCATCATTCCAACAACCATTAACCACAAGATACTCACTTATGCCTACTTCACGCTAAAGATGTTTCAAACAACAACAACAACCTCAACATGCTAGCAGCAAGATCATACTCACTACGCAAGGAAAACCAACAGAAACCAAACTAAGATAGCTAAGCAAAGGTTACTTAACAAGGTTACCTGAAAACACCTCACTGCCCTGGAGCTTCATCAGGCGAGCTCTCTTCCTCGCGGAACCATCATCCTCCAGCCGCACTGCTGCAGCATCGGCTAACACACAAAGGTCATCACCAACTCCTTGCAGTAAAGAACCTTGGATGTTCCGAGCCAACTTCAAACAATCACGCCTCCTATGTCCAGCAGACCCACATTTCCAACAGATTTCCTTTCCCAAACTCTTCACAACTTTCTGCTCTTTCTGCCACCTTCGAACCTTGTCCCGGCCGTGCCTACGACCCTTCAGAGACCCTTTGGCTACCACTGAGGCTGACTTCACCCCAAGAGGACAATCACGCTTCACATGCTCTTTAGAACCACAGTTCCAACAAGTACATGCGCCCCAACAACCTCCAACATGGCGCCTCCCACAACGATTACACACCGGTAGCTGAGCCTCCACTCCTTGTTCAACCAGCACTTGCCCTAGATCTGCACTACCTTCACACTGCTTAACTCTTGGGAATTCCTCCCCAAGATACCTTTCATAAAAGGCAGACACAAAGAAGTCCCAATCAATGTCGTGGATGTGCGATGCCACTGCCACAGACGTCCACCAGGCACATGCATCCTCCAACATCAAAGAGACAACGCTCCCCAGCTTACAGGCAGAATCACAACCTTCCTGATCCAAAATCAGAATCGCACTGGCCAACCAGGCCTCAAACGTCTCAGGTGTCGAACCATGATATTCCACAGCACCCAAATCAAGCAAACGCTGCTTCGACAAACCCACACATCCCACAGCCAGCACATCTACCGACTTTACTTTTACCACAACCTGAGATGTTCCCAACACCTCTTGAACAACAGGTGATGAACTCTTCATCACAGAACCAACTTCTCCCTCCTGTCTCAATACCTCAACACCAAGCACAGAAGACTGAGGCAAAACACCTTCACTAAAAGGTGAATTCCACGCCTTAACAACCTGCCCTAAAGCAGCAACCATCTCACCCAACTGCCAATCTTTCATCGATTTCGCCATACTATTAACAACAAGCAATCACAACAAAACAAACAAACCAATTAGACCAGCTTTAAGCAAGGATTCAAACTCCCACTCCAAAATAACACAATAGCTATAGTAATAAGGCAATGGGTATCCCGAATCCTCCCCTTACTCATGACATAACAGCCAATAAAACATGGATATCACAACACCAAGCATATCAATCAACATACTTAGATCATGCTTTCATCAAACAACATCCATTCACAACAGCATAATATCCACATATCATACTCATTACACCTTCATCATGCATAAAACCAACTCACAACATCAGCACAAATCCACATTAACTCAGCGATGATTCATAATCACAAAGCATGCTCGAAAACATCAACAACTTACTCGGAAACACGTGTTTCAACCAGCTTTCAACCATACATCAGGTTAGACACCAAACACATACTACAACAACTCACAGTTTTCCCAAAGCATTCGCAACTCGGCTCTGATACCACCAAATGTAACCCCCTTAACCCGGCCTAGACGGTTGACCCGAATTAAGAAAGTCACACGGGGAAAACCAAAGTCAACCCGAAAGTCAACCTTGATTAACGACCCTTTTTTTTTCTTTTTAAACTTGTCTAGATGCACATTAACCCTAGTTATGATCACTCAAACAGCATGCTCAAAGATCATAAACATCAGAGATCAAACAGGGACCCAATTGAACAATTTACAACTTTAGGGACCAAATTGTAAATTCTGATAATTACAAGGACTTAACTCGAGTAAAGGTTACCATCTTGAAATTAGTCACATTTCATGCTTCACTGCCAAATTCCAGCTCAAACGGACATCCCAAGCTCATACAATTGCACAAACAAGATTTAAGACCAAAACGCAAGCAATTCAAAACATATAACTGCCAATGTCAGCCCTCAACGGTCAGGTGTTCCGGAACAGGAAGAACCTGTTTCGAAACGCGGGGCCGTTCCGCAACGCGTACCGAAACGAGGGCTGGCAGAGGGCTTTCCGTTTCGGAACGGTGTCTTCCGTTTCGGACGCCTGGGCTGCTACAAGGCACCCGTTCCGAAACGGTAGCTACTGTTCCGAAACGACCTGCACAGAATGCAGAAGATTGGCTGCCAAAACACACAATGAATCAACCAAACATGCTCCAAATGCAATCAAACCACACCAGCAAGTTACTCAACACATAAGGAACATTTATGCATCAAAATCTAGATACATGATCACCCCTAGGTGCACCAACACATTAAACACATTCAAAACTCTTTCATGCTTATAAACAAGAAGCATAGCAAATCAACTTAAGCATAAGATGATCCAAACGTTGCAACATTAAACCACATGATTCAACATCACATACCAAACTTGTCCATCATACACAATCTCGTTATACAACAACATAAGAGATTCTTCCCCCCCATTGCCTTTATTAACTATAGCTATTAACCGAGACATACATCTCAAGTGGAGTCCTCCTTGAATCCCTTGCTCCTCGCTGTTCCAACTTCAATTATCTGCATTGATGGACAAGAAGGAGCGTAAGCACATAATGCTTAGTGAGGAATGCTCAAAACCAAAACACCATCAATGCAGCGAGTCATAAAACCTCTTTGAAAAGCAACTCGATTTGTTAAACCAAGCAATGCTTGAAAACCCTTTTCAACAACAAGCTCAAAATCATGCATTACTCAAACATGAAAACCAACCCTTAGCTTAGCAAGCTAAGTAAACCTTTTCAAAGCACAACTTGCAAAACCATTAATTTAACCATTTCATGCATAAACACCATATGCAAAGTTAAATTCAAAACCTTGGAAAACACTTCCATTGCACATCATACATTCCTCATACTTGGTTATCATTTCAAGCAAGAAACCTTTTAAAACCATTTATTCAAACAATCCAACACATGCATTAAACAAATGCAACATATGAACCACATCATCAACATTTGCATCTTATGCCTTTAAAAACAAGTCTTAGCAAGACTTCAATGCACTAAAGAGATTTCATGCACACATGCATCATTCTCAATGGATAATCGACACTTGTTCAAACTTAACAAGCAAACATGCATTCTTAATACATTATGCACTTCCCATGCAACCATGCATCATTCCAAGCATCTCATGCTTCATTATAATCAAGAACATCATATTGGCTTTCAAGTGATAATCCAAATCCACTTTTCAACTCAACATCCAATCGGATACGCGGATCATAAGCGTTGTCCCTACGCTTCATACACACTACCAATCCAAGGTCCCCAAATGGACTTTTAACCACCATTTGACCTTACCATTCATAAGGTTCCCTTGTATGGACTTTTAACCACCATACAACTTTATCTTCCTCAAGGTTCCCATGTATGGACTTTTAATCACCATACAACCTTAACTTTCACAAGGTTCCCATGTATGGACTTTTAAACACCATACAACCTTAACTTACACAAGGTTCCCATGTATGGACTTTTAAACACCATACAACCTTAACTTACACAAGGTTCCCATGTATGGACTTTTAAACACCATACAACCTTAACATGCACAAGGTTCCCATGTATGGACTTTTAAACACCATACAACCTTAACTTACACAAGGTTCCCATGTATGGACTTTTAAACACCATACAACCTTAACATGCACAAGGTTCCTATGTATGGACTTTTAAACACCATACAACCTTAGCATCACCGATTGGTAGTTGTATAACATCACTAACGAGATCCGGGACACCCTATACAAGATCCACACATGGACTTTACACCACCATTGTGATCTTAACAAGCACAAGGTCCACCAATGGAATTTTAACCACCATTATTACCTTTGCTTACCCAAGGTCCTCGAATGGGAACTCAACCTCCATTATGACCTTAACCATCTCGTTAGGATACTTGGATGGAGTTTACCGGTTCACTCTTAACCACTCCACATCCAAGGCGACTTTATTCACGGTGCACCCAATCCTATAGCCGGCTAACTATATCCGATCAAAGAAACCAAGAACCACTTACATCACTTGCCAATATAACCATCTTACCACATTAGTCCAATGATTCACATGCATAATCATAATGCAAAAACCATCATTTACCATCATCAATCCACTATTTTTAAAGCATTACACAAAGCCATTAAACATCATGCAACACCATGCATCAAAACCACAAATTTCCATGTACAAAACCAAGGATCTCTTACCTTGAGCATCCTTCACATATGGCTTTCAAAATCAGCATTAAACCATGCTAAAATATGCTTTCAAAACAGAATTTAAAACATGCATTGCAACCATCAATCACAATTGCTTTTAAAGCCAAAATTCACAACACAAACCAAGAGCAAAAATCCATTTACTTACTCTTGAGCTTAGTTAAGTTGTTTAGACTTAAGCTAAGCTCCCAAAGTCTTCAAACCTTGGTTTAAAAGCTGAAAACCCAACTTCACTCACCGATACACAAAACAAGGCTAACCAACAAGCCTTCCAAGCATCCGAAACCTTTCGCACCACCTCTAATGCTCACGGATCAAACTCCCCTGTTTCAAGCACACAATCACAGAGGATTAATGCATCACTATGCATTAAAAACACCAGCAACACAACTCAACTCGCTGCTCATCACAAATCCAACAATTCGGCTACCAAACACAACCGAAATCACCTCCAAACACTTCCAAAACTTAACCCAGCCAAGATCCATCACTTCTAACCATTTTTAAACATCAATTAACATCCAAAATGATCACAAACACGTCCTTATACCTCCAGCTATAACAGATCATCAAAAACACTCCAAAAACAACCAAAAACTCAAGCAAAACTTAGGAAATTCAACCTATTCGGGATTGCATTGATTAAACCTCAATTCCTCATCAATTTAACATTCATTTAACATCAAATTGACACCTCAAAACACTGCCCAAATAGATCACACGAAATTTCACCAAAAATCACCAAATCTTGCATTTTAAAGCCAAAATCAAGATTCCAATTGAAAAGCCTTTAACAAATCACAAATCAAGGATTGAGAACTTAGGAATTTCAGTAAAGAACTGAGAGTTTAGAGGAGAAGGACGTTCTTACCTCCAAACTTGAGTTTCTCCCTTTTTAGGATCAAAAAGCTTGAAGATCCAATTAGCAAATGGTGAGGTTTTGTTGATGAGATGATTTGCAATCAAAAGAGAATTGAAATGAGTGATTTAGATGACAAAATCAGAGGGAAAAATCTGGAGAAATGTGTTTGGTTTGAGAGAAAATGAGAGAAAAGGAAAATAGAAGATTTGAGAGAAAAGTTAGTTAGAAATAGGAAAATATCTTCCCTCCACTTTTCTTTGGTTTAAAAATCAGAAATAAATCATTTAATATCTTAGAAAAATCTGGAGAAACTCCCATTGGGTAAATAGCTCCTTAAAGATTCAAAGTTTCAATCCTTTTTAAAACAGTCACGCAGTTTTCAAAAATTACATTTTGGTCACTAGCCCAAAATGTCACCCTTCCAAACCTCATTTTGTAAAATTGATTTCACAGTTCACTTATATATATTAAAAGAGGATTTTAGAACATTTTCCATATTTTTAATGCAACCCGAACTAGGCTTTCCTAATTTCACCTTTTTATATTCGAACAGCACTTTGACCGAACCGGTCCAAACCAAAAACTTCTAAGCCCAAAACCGGGGCGTTACAGAAGTTTTGGGTTCGGACCGGTTCGGTCAAAGTGCGGTTCGAATATAAAAGAGTGAAATTAGGAAAGCCTAGTTCGGGTTGCATTAAAAATATGGAAAAATGTCTTAAAATCCTCTTTTATTATATATAAGAGTGTGGTGGAATCAATTTTACAAAATGAGGTTTGGAAGGGTGACATTTTGGCTAGTGACCAAAATGTAATTTTCGAAAACTGTGAGGCTGTTTTAAAAAGGATTGAAACTTTGAATCTTTAAAATGTAACTTTAATTTGGATTAAGTCCTTATAATTTTCAGAATTTACAGTTTGGTCCCTAAAGATGTAATTTGTGCAATTGAGTCCCTGTATGATCTTTGATTGTTATGATCTCTGAGTATGATGTTCTTGTGATCATGTTTAGGGTTATTGTGCATCTAGATAAGTTTGAAAAAGAAAAAAAAAGGGTTGTTAATCAAGGTTGACTTTCGGGTTGACTTTGATTTTCCCAGTGTAATCTTCTTAATTCGGGTCAACCGTCTAGGCCGGGTTAAGGGGGTTACATTTGGTGGTATCAGAGCTGAGTTCTCGAGTAATTGGGAATGTTTATGTGAATGTTTAAAGCATGTATGCTTTGTATGCTTGTTGAGTGAAAGCATGTTGATTGAATTGTGAATATGTTGCAATTGTGGTGTATGCTATGGTGAAGCATGTTGTGAGTACCCATTGCCAAATCAAAGCTAATGTAATAATGTTGTTTTCAAATGAAAATGAGCTTGAGTACTTGGATTGCTTACCTTGCTGGGCCTGACTTTGTTTTACTTGCGTTGTGATTGCATTGTTAGAGTATGGCACCTCGTAGAGAGTTAAGGAGTAATGTGCGAGCTGCGGCTCAGAATGAGAATGAGAATGAAGAGAATGTTGAAAGTGCGGTGTTACCTCCTCCACCTGGTGGTGGTGGTGCTGGGGGTGAAGGAGCTGAAGCTGCAGCTGGTGCTGGGGTCGCTGGACCTGAGGCTGGTCAGGGGCAAGCTGTTCCTAACATGACAGTGTTGATACAAGCTATTGCTGGAGCTTTTCAAGCAGCAGTAGCTGGAGCTCAAGGAGCTGGGCATCAGGGAGATGCTGGGGTTAGATTACCCTTGGAACGTTTGCGCAGTCTGGGAGGGACTGAGTTCAGAGGGTTGTCTGCTGAAGGTTCGGAGTCTTGGTTAGAGGGTACCAAGAGAATCTTGGGTGAGATGAGTTGCACTGATGTGCAAAAGCTGGGATGTGTAGTATCATTGTTGCAAGATGATGCTTACACTTGGTGGACTACCTCTATCGCTGGGATGGCGGATGCTGACGTAACTTGGACATTCTTTCAGAATGCATTCAAGAGAAGGTATCTAGGTGTGAGGTACCTAGATGAAAAGAAGAGGGAGTTCATGTCTCTTACCCAGGGGAGCATGTCTGTGGCTGAGTATGAAGTACAGTTTGTTCGACTCAGTCAATATGCACCTGAGCTTGTTCCGGATGAGCGAGAAAGGTGTGAAAGGTTCCGTTATGGTTTAGTGACGGATGTAAAGATGTATGTGCTGGCTACCGAGTATGATGATTTTGATGTGCTGGTGGGCCGAGCAAAGGATATTGAGATTAATTTGGGTTTATCTGCTAGAAGTGCTGGGTCAAGTGCTGGTAAGCGAGCAGCCGAGTATAGTTTCGGTGGTGGACGGAACAAGAGGGGACGTGATCAGAAGTATCAGTCCTCAGCTAAGCGAGGTGGTGGTGCACCTGCTCGGGGAGGCAATGCTAGAGTTGATCCGAGTGCATGTTGGACATGTGGTTCGCGTGGCCATATGAAACGTGATTGTCCTCGAGCTGTGAGGGAGGTGCAAGCTCCTGTTGTGGCAGCTGGTAATGGGTGCTGGAACTGTGGATCTACGGATCATATGAGACGAGAGTGTCCTATGTTGGATGGTGGCCAAGTGCGTGCTCCTGTTGTTGCTGCACCGCAGAGAGGTCGTGGGCGCGGCCGTGGTAACTTTCCGCGGAGAGAGGAAGGTGGTCGGGGTGTGGCCCATGTTGTGGCTATTCAGCCTGAGGGTGGTGGCCAAGCCAGGGTGTATGCTCAGCGTGAGGGAAGGAATGACGCGGATGTGATCGCAGGTACTTTTACTTTGCAATCCTTGTCATTACTTTCCTTGATTGATTCTGGATCTACGCACTCATACATATTGCGTGAGCATGCTGAATTGCTTGGTTTGCCTGTTGAGTCTTTGGATGTTGGTGTGCGTGTCACTAGTTCTTTTGGTGAGACTGTTGTGACTCGAAAGCTTTATAGAAGGTGTCCCTTGGTTGTTCAAGATCATGTTTTTCATGTTGACCTTATGGAGTTGCCTTTCTATGGTTTTGATGTAATCCTTGGTATGGATTGGCTTGCTGAGCATCGTGCTGTAGTGGATTGTGAGAATAAGCGAGTTTCGTTGAAGCTTGCGGATGATTATGAGGTTGTTGTGGTTGGTGAGAATGTGAAGTTTCTTGCCAATGCGGTGTCTACGTTGGAGGCGAGTCGGATGCTGAGGCAAGGTTGTGAAGCTTACCTAGCTTTTGTGATGAATCCTAGCTCTAAGGAGTTGCGTGTGCAAGATATCAGGATTGTGAAGGAGTTTCCTGGTGTGTTTCTTGAGGAGTTGCCTGGTTTACCTCCTAATCGCGATGTGGAGTTTGGGATTGAGCTGTATGAGAATACAACTCCTGGGTCCATTACCCCTTATAGAATGGCACCCAAAGAGTTGAAGGAGCTGAAGACGCAGTTGCAAGAGTTGCTTGATCGTGGGTTCATTCGGCCGAGTGTGTCACCTTGGGGTGCACCGGTCTTGTTTGTGAAGAAGAAGGATGGCACTATGAGAATGTGCATTGATTATCGTCAGCTGAACAAGTTGACTATCAAGAATCGGTATCCTTTGCCGAGAATTGATGATCTCTTTGATCAATTTCAGGGAGCAACTGTGTTCTCTAAGATTGACTTGAGGTCAGGGTATTACCAGTTGAAGGTAAAGGATGTGGATGTGCCTAAGACAGCTTTCAAGACAATGTATGGGCATTATGAGTTCCTTGTGATGCCGTTTGGTTTGACAAATGCTCCTGCAGCTTTCATGGACATGATGAATCGTGTGTTTCATGAATACCTGGATAAGTTTGTTGTGGTGTTCATTGATGATATCCGCGTGTACTCGCATACTGAGGAGGAGCATGAAGAGCATTTGAGGATTGTGTTGCAAGCTTTGTTGGAGAATCAGCTTTATGCTAAGCTGAGCAAGTGTGAGTTCTGGTTAAGTGAAATGGTGTTCCTTGGGCATGTGGCTTCTGCTGAGGGGATTCGAGTTGATCCTCAAAAGATTGAGGCGGTGATGAATTGGAAGGTTCCTAAGTCTGTTCATGAGGTTCGTAGTTTCCTTGGTTTGGCGGGATACTACCGGAGGTTTGTGGATGGGTTTTCTAAGATTGCTGCACCTTTGACAAAGTTGTTACAGAAGGATGTTAAGTATGAGTGGACGGAAGCGAGACAGCAGGCTTTTGAGAAGCTTAAGGCAGCTTTGACGCAAGCTCCTATCTTGGTTCAACCTGAATCAGGGAAAGAGTTTGTGGTGTATAGTGATGCGTCCTATGTTGGTTTGGGATGTGTGTTGATGCAAGAGGGTAAGGTGGTGGCTTATGCATCGAGGCAGTTGAAGGTGCATGAGCGCAATTATCCTACGCATGACATTGAGCTGGCTGCGGTGGTCTTTGCTTTGAAGATCTGGAGGCATTACCTGTATGGTGAGAAGTGTACTGTGTACACGGATCACAAGAGTTTGAGGTATTTGATGTCTCAGAAGGAGTTGAATCTTAGACAGCGTCGATGGGTGGAGTTGCTTAAGGATTATGATTTGACGATTGAGTATCACCCTGGAAAAGCTAATGTTGTAGCGGTTGCCTTGAGTAGGAAGGTAGCTGTTGAGTTGAGGGCTATGTTTGCCAGTTTGAGTATTTCGTGTGATGGTGGTCTTGTGGCTGAGTTGCAAGTGAAACCATCTTTGGTTCAGTTGATCAAGGAAAAGCAGTTGCTGGATGATTCCTTAGTGCCTCACGTTCAGGATATTGCGGAGGGTAGGCCTTCGGATTTCTGCTTTAATGATGATGGAGCGTTGTGTTTTGGGAGTCGGATAGTAGTGCCTAATGATGCTGAGTTGAGGCGTGCTATTCTGACTGAAGGTCATAGTAGTCCTTTTGCTATGCATCCTGGTAGTACTAAGATGTATCGTGATCTTCGTGATGAGTACTATTGGGTGGGTTTAAAGAAAGATGTTGCGGAGTTTGTGAGCAAGTGCATGGTGTGTCAGCGAGTTAAGGCTGAGCATCAGGTTCCTTCAGGGTTGTTGCAACCGTTGAGAATCCCTGAATGGAAGTGGGAAAGGATTACCATGGATTTTGTATCTGGTTTGCCCTTGTCACCATCGAAGAAGAATTCGGTGTGGGTGGTTGTGGATCGCCTGACGAAGTGTGCGCATTTCTTGCCTGTGCATACTACGTATTCTTTGGATAAGCTCACGGAGCTGTACATTGCTGAGATTGTGCGGCTGCATGGTGTGCCTAAGTCGATTGTGTCGGATAGGGATCCGAGGTTTACATCGCGTTTCTGGCAGTGTTTACATCAAGCTTTGGGTACAAGGTTGAATTTCAGTACATCTTATCATCCTCAGTCGGATGGTCAGTCTGAGCGTGTTATTCAAATTTTGGAGGATATGTTGAGGTGCTGCGTGATTGAGTTCCAAGGCTCTTGGGAGAAACATTTGCCTTTGGTGGAGTTTGCCTATAACAATAGTTATCAGGCAAGTATTCAAATGGCACCTTATGAGGCTTTGTACGGGAGGAAGTGTAGGACTCCTCTTTGTTGGGCTGAAACGGGTCAGAAGTTGGTTTCGATGCCGGCTTTGTTGAAGGGAACCACCGAGAAGGTGAAGCTCATTTGTGAGCGTTTGAAGGCAGCTTCTGATCGGCAAAAGTCTTACGCGGATTTGAAGCGTAAGGAGATTGAGTATGCGGTGGGTGACCGTGTGTTTTTGAAGGTTTCGCCTTGGAAAAAGGTGATGAGGTTTGGCCGGAAGGGTAAGTTGAGCCCTAGGTATATTGGACCTTACGAGGTGATTGAGCGTGTGGGTCCTGTTGCGTACAAGTTGAGGTTACCTCAAGAGTTGGAGAAGATTCATGATGTGTTTCATGTTTCTATGCTCCAGAAGTATAGATCGGATCCTTCGCATGTGATGCCTGTGGAAGAAGTGGAATTGAATCCGGATTTGACCTATGATGAGGAACCGGTGAAGGTTCTGGATTCGGATAGCAAGGTTCTTCGTGGCAAGACCATTGAGTTGGTAAAGGTGTTGTGGAAGCACCGTGGTGTTGAAGAAGCCACGTGGGAGCGGAAGGATGACATGCTGAAGCAGTTTCCGTATCTTTTTCCTTCAGGTAAATTTCGAGGACGAAATTTCTTAAGGGGGGGGGGGAGAGTTGTAACGCCCCGGTTTTGGGTTTAGAAGTTTTGGGTTCGGACCGGTTCGGTCAAAGTGTGGTTCGAATATAAAAGAGTGAAATTAGGAAAGCCTAGTTCGGGTTGCATTAAAAATATGGAAAAATGTCTTAAAATCCTCTTTTATTATATATAAGAGTGTGGTGGAATCAATTTTACAAAATGAGGTTAGGAAGGGTGACATTTTGGCTAGTGACCAAAATGTAATTTTCGAAAACTGTGAGGCTGTTTTAAAAAGGATTGAAACTTTGAATCTTTAAGGAGCTATTTACCCAATGGGAGTTTCTCCAGATTTTTCTAAGATATTAAATGATTAATTAAAGGTTTTTAAATAAAACTAAAAAGGAGGGAAGATATTTTGGAGTTTCCAACTAACTTTCCATATTTTCCATTTTCATTTTTCTCTCATCTTTTCTCTCAAACCAAACATCTTTCTCCATAACTTTTCCCTCTGGTTTTGTCATCTAAATCACTCATTTCATTTCCCTTTTGACCTTCAATCATCTCTTCATCAAATCCTTTGCATTAGCTAATTGGATCTTCAAGCTTTTTTTTTCTAAAAAGGGAGAAACTCAAGTTTGGAGGTAAGAACGTCCTTCTCCTCTAAACTCTCAGTTCTTTACTGAAATTCCTAAGTTTTCAATCCTTAATTTGTGTTTTATAAAAGGTTTTACAATTGAACTCTTGATCTTGGCTTTAAAATGCAAGATTTGCTTGATTTTGATGAAATTTCGTATGATCTGATTGGGCAGTGTTTTGAGGTGTCAATTTGATGTTAAATGAATGTTAAATTAATGACAAATTGAGGTTTAATTAATGCAATCCCGGATAGGTTGATTTTCCTAAGTTTAGCTTGTGTTCTTGGTTGTTTTTGGAGTGATCTTGATGATCTGTTATGGCTGGAGGTATAAGGATGTGTTTAGATCCTTTTTGGATGTTAATTGAGGTTTATGAATGTTTAAAATTGGTGGATCATGGCTGGGTAGTGTTGAGGAGTTGTTTGGATGCATTTTCGGTTGTGTTTGGTAGCCGAAAATGGAGTGTGGATGAGAGCAGCGGGTTTAGGTGCTTTCATTGAAGATATTAATGCATGATGATGCATTAATCCTCTGCTTTGATGTGTTTAAAACAGGGGAGTCATCTTTGGATCCTAGTGGTGGTGATCCGGAAGCTTGATTGGTGTTTCGGCAAGAGGCGAAACGGAATCGGTGAGTGGATTTTGGTTTTCAGCTTTGAAACCAATGTTTTGAAGGTTTGGGAGCTTAGTTTAAGTCTAAGCAACTTAGCTAAGCTCAAGAGTAAGTTTTCGGAAAAACTCTCTTGATGATGAACCATGGATTGGTTGTATGCAATGTGGTTTGTTTGCATGTTTAAATCCTGTTTTGAAAGCATATTTAGCATGTTTATTTGCTGAGATTATAAGCCATGTGTTGAAGGATGCTCAAGGTAAGAGATCCTTGTTTTTGAACATTGTTTAAATGTGGTTTGATGCCTAAAGATGCATGATGTTTATGGCTTTGTTTAATGCTTTAAAACAGTGGAATATTGTTGTAAATGATGCATATTGGCAAGTGATGTTTAAGGTCACAAAGGTGGTTAAAAGTCCTTGTGTGAGCCTTGTTTATTTAAGAGCAACATGGTGGTTAAAAGTCCATGGTTGGCTCTTGGTTAAGATCACCAAGGTGGTTAAAATTCCTTGGGTGAGTCTTGTGTATTTAAGGACAACATGGTGTTTAAAAGTCCATGGTTGGTCCTTGGTTAAGGTTACAAATGTGGTTAAAATTCCTTGTGTAAGCCTTGTTATTTAAGAACATCAAGGTGTTTAAAAGTCCTTGGATGATTCTTGTTAAGGACACAAAGGTGTTTAAAAGTCCTTGTGTGGTCCTTGCCATGGTGTTTAAAAGTCCATGGGGTTAAGGACACAATGGTGTTTAAAAGTCCATGTGTGGTCCTTGGAAATTGTAAGATCACAATGGTGTTTAAAAGTCCATGTGTGAATCTTATGTTGAATGTATCACTTGTTGCCAATATGACATGTTATGAACTTGAGGCATGATTGCTTGTTTTAAATGCTTATGAGCATGTGCAAATGATGATTTGAATCAAGGTTTATAAATGTGTTTGTAAATGCATTATTGTGTGGTTTTAAATGAGCATTCCTCACTAAGCTTTTGCTTACGCTCTCTCTCTTTTCTTAAACCAACAATGCAGAGCATTAAGGTGCATTGAGGACAGCAAGGGGGACAAGAATCCAAGTGGTGAACAAAGCTCATGTATGGTGAAGATTTCTTAAACACTATTAGCTTTTTGCATTTGGCAATGGGGGACCTATGTAGTTGTTTTGGGAGATGTTTTGGACTCCCTAAGTTGGATTTATGATGTTAATAATGTTGAGACTTGTAATTGGCCTTTATGTGGTTTGTTTGGTGGTTTGATGCTTGAATGGTTTTTCAAGTAGGAAGTATGCCTTTAGAATTGGGGATTTTCATGATTGTTGCCATGTTGATGTTTGGTTGATGCAATTATGTTCCTTGTATGTTGAATGACTTGCTGGTAAAGTTTGGTTGCATTTGGAGCATGTTTGATGGGTCAATTGTATGATAAACCAGCAATTTTTCTGCAATCTGGGCAACCTGTTTCGGAACAGGTACTACCGTATCGGAACGGGGGCCTGAAATGGCCTGGGCGTTCCGAAACGGAAGGCAATGTTTCGGAACGGATATGCCACTACCAGGCACTGTTTCGGTACCAGTTTCGGAACGGTCCCGCGTTTCGGAACGAGTCTTCCCTGTTCCGAAACACTCGACCGTTGGGCACTGAAATTGTTGGTTAAATGTTTTGAAATGTTTGCGTTTTGGTCCTGAAACTTGTTTATGCAATTGTATGAGTTTGAGATGTCCATTTGAGCTGAAATTTGGCAGAGAAGCATAAAAGATGATTAATTTCATATTGGTAACTTTAATTTGGATTAAATCCTTATAATTTTCAGAATTTATAGTTCGGTCCCTAAAGATGTAATTTGTGCAATTGAGTCCCTGTATGATCTTTGATTGTTATGATCTCTGAGTATGATGTTCTTGTGATCATGTTTAGGGTTATCGTGCATCTAGATAAGTTTTAAAAAGAAAAAAAAGGGTCGTTAATCAAGGTTGACTTTCGGGTTGACTTTGATTTTCCCCGTGTAATCTTCTTAATTCGGGTCAACCGTCTAGGCCGAGTTAAGGGGGTTACAGCAAAACAAGTTTTAATCAAATTTTATGAGTTCATGTAATTGATTAGGAGCTTTTCAACACAATTATATTGCAAAACCTCAATTTCTGTACTTTTTACTCAGTTAAAATTCCAACATGTCCATTGAAAGGCCCATTTCGACCCGCTCGTCCGAAACCTCTACAAAAAGGACTGCAAAACACATTTTAATCAAATTTTAGGAGTTCATGTAATTGATTAGGAGCTTTTCAACACATTTATATTGCAAGACCTTAATTGCTGTACTTTTTACTCAGTTAAAATTCCAACGGGTCCATTGAAAGGCCCATTTAGACCTGCTCGTCCGAAACCTCGACAAAAAGGACCGCAAAACAAGTTTTAATCAGATTTTAGGAGTTCAAATAATTGATTAGGAGCTTTTCAACACAATTATTTTGAAAAACCTCAATTTTATACTTTCTACTCAGTTAAAATTCCAACGGGCCCATTGATAGGCCCATTTAGACCTGCTCGTCCGAAACCTCTACAAAAAGGACCGCAAAAATGTTTTATTCAAAATTAGGAGTTCAAATAATTGATTAGGATCTTTTCAACGCAATTGTATTGCAAAATCTCAATTTCTGTACTTTTTACTCAGTAAAAATTCCAACGGGTCCACTAAAAGGCCCAATTCGACCCGCTCGTCCGAAACCTCTACAAAAAGGACTGCAAAACAAGTTTTAATCAAATTTTAGGAGTTCATGTAATTGATTAGGAGATTTTTAACACAATTATATTGCAAAACCTCAATTTCTGTACTTTTTACTCAGTTAAAATTCCAACGGGTCCATTGAAAGGCCCATTTCGACCCGCTCGTCAGAAACCTCTACAAAAAGATCGCAAAACAAGTTTTAATCAAAATTTAGGAGTTCATGTAATTGATTAGGAGCTTTTCAACACAATTATATTGCAAAACCTCATTTTCTGTACTTTTTACTCAGTTAAAATTCCAACGGGTCCATTGAAAGGCCCATTTAGACCTGCTCGTCCAAAACCTCGACAAAAAGGACCGCAAAACGAGTTTTAATCAAATTTTAGGAGTTCAAATAATTGATTAGGAGCTTTTCAACACAATTATATTAAAAAACCTCAATTTTATACTTTTTACTCAGTTAAAATTCCAACGGGCCCGTTAAAAGGCCAATTTAGACCTGCTCGTCTGAAACCTCTACAAAAAGGACCGCAAAAATGTCTTTTTTTTTCAAATATTAGGACTTCAAATAACTGATTAGGAGCTTATCAATAAAAATATATTGCAAAACCTCAATTTCTGTACTTTTTACTCAGTTAAAATTCCAACGGGTCCATTGAAAGGCCTATTTCGACCCGCTCGTCCGAAACCTCTACAAAAAGGACCGCAAAAATGTTTTATTCAAATATTAGGAGTTCAAATAACTGATTAGGAGCTTTTCAACACAATTATATTGCAAAACCTCAATTTCTATACTATTTACTCAGTTAAAATTCCAACGGGTCCATTGAAAGGCCCGTTTAGACCTGCTCGTCCGAAACCTCTACAAAAAGGACCGCAAAACAAGTTTTAATCAAATTTTAGGAGTTCAAATAATTGATTAGGAGCTTTTCAACACAAATATGTTGCAAAAACTCAATTTATGTACTTTTTACTCAGTTAAAATTCCAACGGGTTCATTGTAAGGCCCATTTCGACCTGCTCGTCCGAAACCTCTACATTAAGGACTGCAAAAAAAGTTTTAATCAAATTTTAGGAGTTTATGTAATAGATTAGGAGCTTTTCAACACAATTATATTGCAAAACCTCAATTTCTATACTTTTTACTCAGTTAAAATTCTAACGGGTGCATTGAAAGGCCCATTTAGACATGCTCGTCCGAAACCTCGACAAAAAGGACCGTAAAATAGTTTTAATCAAATTTTAGGAGTTCAAATAATTGATTAGGAACTTTTCAACACAATTATATTGAAAAACCTTAATTTTATACTTTTTACTCAGTTAAAATTCCAACGGGCCCATTGAAAAACCTCAATTTCTGTACTTTTTACTCAGTTAAAATTTCAACGGGTCCATTGAAAGGCCCATTTCGACCCGCTCGTCCGAAACCTCTACATTAAGGACTGCAAGAAAAGTTTTAATCAAATTTTAGGAGTTTATGTAATAGATTAGGAGCTTTTCAACACAATTATATTGCAAATTCTCAATTTCTATACTTTTTACTCAGTTAAAATTCTAACGGGTCCATTGAAAGGCCCATTTAGACCTGCTCGTCCTAAACCTCGACAAAAAGGACCACAAAATAGTTTTAATCAAATATTAGGAGTTCAAATAACTAATTACGAGCTTTTCAACACAAATATATTTCAAAACCTCAATTTCTGTACATTTTACTCAGTTAAAATTCCAACGGGTCCATTGAAAGGCCCATTTCGACTCGCTCGTCCGAAACCACTACAAATAGGACTGGAAAAAAGTTTTAATCAAATTTTATGTGTTTATGTAATTGATTAGGAGCTTTTCAACACAATTACATTGCAAAACCTCAATTTTATACTTTTTACTCAGTTAAAATTCCAACGGGCCCATTGGAAGGACCATTTAGACTTGCTCATCTGAAATCTCTACAAAAAGGACCGCAAAAATGTTTTATTCAAATATTAGGAGTTCAAATAACTGAATAGGAGCTTTTCAACACAATTATATTGCAAAACCTCAATTTCTGTACATTTTACTCAGTTAAAATTCCAATGGTTCCATTGAAAGGCCCATTTACACCAGCTCGTCCGAAACCTCTACAAAAAGGACCGCAAATTAAGTTTTAATAAAATTTTAGGAGTTCAAATAATTGATTAGGAGCTTTTCAACACAATTATATTGCAAAACCTCAATTTCTGTACTTTTTACTCAATTAAAATTCCAACGGGTCCATTGAAAGGCCTATTTCGACCCGCTTGTCCGAAACCTCTACAAAAAGGACCGCAAAATAGTTTTAATCAAATTTTAGGAGTTCAAATAATTGATTAGGAACTTTTTAACACAATTATATTGAAAAATCTCAATTTTATACTTTTTACTCAGTTAAAATTCCAACGGGCCCATTGAAAGGCCCATTTAGATCTGCTCGTCCAAAACTTCTACAAAAAGGACCGCAAAAATGTTTTATTCAAATATTAGGAGTTCAAATAATTGATTAGGAGCATTTTAACACAATTATATTGCAAAACATCAATTTCTGTACTTTTTACTCAGTTAAAATTTCAACGGGTCCATTGAAAGGCCCATTTAGGCCCATTTAGACCAGCTCGTCCGAAACCTCTACAAAAAGGACTGTAAAACAAGTTTTAATCAAATTTTAGGAGTTTATGTAATTGATTAGGAGCTTTTCAACACAATTATATTGCAAAACCTCAATTTTATACTTTTTACTCAGTTAAAATTCCAACGAGCCCATTGAAAGGCCCATTTAAAACTTCTCGTCTGAAACCTCTTCAAAAAGGACCGCAAAAATGTTTTATTCAAATATTAGGAGTTCAAATAAATGATTAGGAGCTTTTCAACACAATTATATTGCAAAACCTCAATTTCTGTACTTTTTACTCAGTTAAAATTCCAACGGGCCCATTAAAAGGCCCATTTCGACCCACTCGTCTGAAACCTCTACAAATGGACTGCAAAACAAGTTTTAATCAAATTTTAAAAGTTCATGTAATTGATTAGGAGCTTTTCAACACAATTATATTGAAAAACCTCAATTTCTGTACTTTTTACTCGGTTAAAATTCCAACGGGTCCATTGAAAGGCCCATTTAGACTAGCTCGTCCGAAACCTCTACAAAAAGGACCGCAAAACAAGTTGTAATCAAATTTCAGGAGTTCAAATAATTGATTAGGAGCTTTTCAACACAATTATATTGCAAAACCTCAATTTCTGTACTTTTTACTCAGTTAAAATTCCAACGGGCCCATTGAAAGGCCCATTTCGACCCACTCGTCCGAAACCTCTACAAAAGGACTGCAAAACAAGTTTTAATCAAATTTTAAAAGTTCATGTAATTGATTAGGAGCTTTACAACACAATTATATTGCAAAACCTCAATTTCTGTACTTTTTACTCGGTTAAAATTCCAACGGGTCCATTGAAAGGCCCATTTAGACTAGCTCGTCCGAAACCTCTACAAAAAGGACCGCAAAACAAGTTTTAATCAAATTTTAGGAGTTCAAATAATTGATTAGGAGCTTTTCAACACAATTATATTGCAAATCTTCAATTTCTGTACTTTTACTCAGTTAAAATTCCAACGGGTCCATTGAAAGGCCCATTTCGACTCGCTCGTCTGAAACCTCTACATTAAGGACTGCAAAACAAGTTTTAATCAAAATTTAGGAGTTTATATAATAGATTAGGAGCTTTTCAACACAATTATATTGCAAAACCTCAATTTCTATACTTTTTACTCAGTTAAAATTCTAACGGGTGCATTGAAAGGCCCATTTAGACCTGCTCGTCCGAAACCTCGACAAAAAGGACCGCATAATAGTTTTAATCAAAATTTAGGAGTTCAAATAATTGATTAGGAACTTTTCAACACAATTATATTGAAAAACCTCAATTTTATACTTTTTACTCAGTTAAAATTCCAATGGGCCCATTGAAAGGCCCATTTAGACCTGCTCGTCCGAAACCTCTACAAAAAGGACCGCAAAAATGTTTTATTCAAATATTAGGAGTTCAAATAACTGATTAGGAGCTTTTCAACACAATTATATTGCAAAACCTCATTTTCTGTACTTTTTACTCAGTTAAAATTTCAACGAGTCCATTGAAAGGCCCATTTCGACCCGCTCGTCCGAAACCTCTACATAAAGGACTGCAAAAAAGTTTTAATCAAATTGTAGGAGTTTATGTAATAGATTAGGAGCTTTTCAACACAATTATATTGCAAAACCTCAATTTTATACTTTTTACTCAGTAAAATTCCAACGGGCCCATTGAAAGGCCCATTTAAAACTTCTCGTCTGAAACCTTTACAAAAAGGACTGCAAAAAAGGTTTTAATCAAATTTTATGAGTTTATGTAATTGATTAGGAGCTTTTCAACACAATTATATTGCGAAACCTCAATTTCTGTACTTTTTACTCAGTTAAAATACCAATGGGTCCATTGAAAGGCCCATTTCGACCCGCACGTCCGAAACCTCTACAAAAAGGACTGCAAAAAAAGTTTTAATCAAATTGTAGGAGTTTATATAATTGATTAGGAGCTTTTCAACACAATTATATTGCAAAACCTCAATTTTATACTTTTTACTCAGTTAAAATTCCAACGGACCTATTGAAAGGCCCATTTAAAACTTCTCGTCTGAAACCTCTTCAAAAAGGACCGCAAAAATGTTTTATTCAAATATTAGGAGTTCAAATAACTGATTAGGAGCTTTTCAACACAATTATATTGCAAAACCTCAATTTCTGTACATTTTACTCAGTTAAAATTCCAACGGGTCCATTGAAAGGCCCATTTAGACTAGCTCGTCCGAAACCTCTACAAAAAGGACCGCAAAACAAGTTTTAATCAAATTTTAGGAGTTCAAATAATTGATTAGGATCTTTTCAACACAGTTATTTTGCAAAACCTCAATTTCTGTACTTTTTACTCAGTTAAAATTCCAACAGGTCCATTGAAAGGCCTATTTCGACACGCTCGTCCGAAACCTCTACAAAAGGACTGCAAAACAAGTTTTAATCAAATTTTAGGATTTCATGTAATTTATTAGGAGCTTTTCAACACAATTATATTGCAAAACCTCAATTTCTATACTTTTTACTCTGTTAAAATTCTAACGGGTCCATTGAAAGGCCCATTTAGACCTGCTTGTCCGAAACCTCGACAAAAAGGACCACAAAATAGTTTTAATCAAATTTTAGGAGTTCAAATAATTGATTAGGAGCTTTTCAACACAATTATATTGCAAAACCTCAATTTCTATACTTTTTACTCAGTTAAAATTTCAACGGGTCCATTGAAAGGCCCATTTAGACATGCTCGTCCGAAACCTCTACAAACATGACCGCAAAAATGTTTTATTCAAATATTAGGAGTTCAAATAATTGATTAGGAGCTTTTCAACACATTTATATTGCAAAACCTCAATTTCTGAACTTTTACACAGTTAAAATTCTAACGGGTCCATTGAAAGGCCCAATTAGAACTGCTCGTCCGAAACCTCGACAAAAAGGACCGCAAAATAATTTTAATCAAATTTTAGGAGTTCAAATAATTGATTAGGAACTTTTCAACACAATTATATTGAAATACCTCAATTTTATACTTTTTACTCAGTTAAAATTTAAACGGGCCCATTAAAAGGCCCATTTAGACCTGCTCGTCCGAAACCTCTACAAAAAGGACCGCAAAAATGTTTTATTCAAATATTAGGAGTTCAAATAACTGATTAGGAGCTTTTCAACACAATTATATTGCAAAACCTCAATTTCTATACTTTTTACTTAGTTAAAATTCCAACGGGTCCATTGAAAGGCCCATTTAGACCTGCTCGTCCGAAACCTCTACAAAAAGGACCGCAAAAATGTTTTATTCAAATATTAGGAGTTCAAATACTTGATTAGGAGCTTTTCAACACAATTATATTGCGAAACCTCAATTTCTGTACTTTTTACTCAGTTAAAATACCAACGGGTCCATTAAAAGGCCCATTTCGACCTGCTCGTCCGAAACCTCTACATTAAGGAATGCAAAACAAGTTTTAATCAAAATTTAGGAGTTTATGTAATATATTAGGAGCTTTTCAACACAATTATATTGCAAATTCTCAATTTCTATACTTTTTACTCAGTTAAAATTCTAACGGGTCCATTGAAAGGCCCATTTAGACCTGCCCGTCCGAAACCTCGATAAAAAGAACCGCAAAATAGTTTTAATCAAATTTTAGGAGTTCAAATAATTGGTTAGGAACTTTTCAACACAATTATATTGAAAAACCTCAATTTTATACTTTTTACTCAGTTAAAATTCAAACGGGCCCATTGAAAGGCCCATTTAGACCTGCTCGTCCGAAACCCTCTACAAAAAGGTTCGCAAAAATGTTTTATTCAAATATTAGGAGTTCAAATAATTGATTAGAAGCTTTTCAACACAATTATATTGCAAAACCTCAATTTCTGTACTTTTTACTCAGTTAAAATTCCAACGGGTCAATTGAAAGGCCCATTTAGACCTGCTCGTCCGAAACCTCTACATAAAGGACCGCAAAAATGTTTTATCCATATATTAGGAGTTCAAATAATTGATTACGAGCTTTTCAACACAATTATATTGCGAAACCTCAATTTCTGTACTTTTTACTCAGTTAAAATACCAACGGGTCCATTAAAAGGCCCATTTCGACCCGCTCGTCTGAAACCTCTACATTAAGGACTGCAAAACAAGTTTTAATCAAAATTTAAGAGTTTATGTAATAGATTAGGAGCTTTTCAACACAATTATATTGCAAAACCTCAATTTCTATACTTTTTACTTAGCTAAAATTCCAACGGGTCCATTGAAAGGCCCATTTAGACCTGCTCGTCCGAAACCTCTACAAAAAGGACCGCAAAAATGTTTTATTCAAATATTAGGAGTTCAAATACTTGATTAGGAGCTTTTCAACACAATTATATTGCGAAACCTCAATTTCTATACTTTTTACTCAGTTAAAATACCAACGGGTCCATTAAAAGGCCCATTTCGACCTGCTCGTCCGAAACCTCTACATTAAGGACTGCAAAACAAGTTTTAATCAAAATTTAGGAGTTTATGTAATATATTAGGAGCTTTTCAACACAATTATATTGCAAATTCTCAATTTCTATACTTTTTACTTAGTTAAAATTCTAACGGGTCCATTGAAAGGCCCATTTAGACCTGCTCGTCCGAAACCTCGATAAAAAGAACCGCAAAATAGTTATAATCAAATTTTAGGAGTTCAAATAATTGGTTAGGAACTTTTCAACACAATTATATTGAAAAACCTCAATTTTATACTTTTTACTCAGTTAAAATTCAAACGGGCCCATTGAAAGGCCCATTTAGACCTGCTCGTCCGAAACCCTCTACAAAAAGGTTCGCAAAAATGTTTTATTCAAATATTAGGAGTTCAAATAATTGATTAGAAGCTTTTCAACACAATTATATTGCAAAACCTCAATTTCTGTACTTTTTACTCAGTTAAAATTCCAACGGGTCAATTGAAAGGCCCATTTAGACATGCTCGTCCGAAACGTCTACATAAAGGACCGCAAAAATGTTTTATCCATGTATTAGGAGTTCAAATAATTGATTAGGAGCTTTTCAACACAATTATATTGCGAAACCTCAATTTCTGTACTTTTTACTCAGTTAAAATTCCAACGGGTCCATTGAAAGGCCCATTTAGACCTGCTCGTCCGAAACCTCTACAAAAAGGACTGCAAAAATGTTTTATTCAAATATTAGGAGTTCAAATAATTGATTAGAAGCTTTTCAACACAATTATATTGCAAAACCTCAATTTCTGTACTTTTTACTCAGTTAAAATTCCAACGGGTCAATTGAAAGGCCCATTTAGACCTGCTCGTCCGAAACCTCTACATAAAGGACCGCAAAAATGTTTTATCCATATTTTAGGAATTCATGTAAATGATTAGGAGCTTTTCAACACAATTATATTGCGAAACCTCAATTTCTGTACTTTTTACTCAGTTAAAATTCCAACGGGTCCATTAAAAGGCCCATTTCGACCCGCTCGTCTGAAACCTCTACATTAAGGACTGCAAAACAAGTTTTAATCAAAATTTAAGAGTTTATGTAATAGATTAGGAGCTTTTCAACACAATTATATTGCAAAACCTCAATTTCTATACTTTTTACTTAGTTAAAATTCCAACGGGCCAATTGAAAGGCCCATTTAGACCTGCTCGTCCGAAACCTCTACAAAAAGGACCGCAAAAATGTTTTATTCAAATATTAGGAGTTCAAATAATTAATTAGGAGCTTTTCAACACAATTATTTTGCAAAACCTCAATTTCTGTACTTTTTACTCAGTTAAAATTCCAACGGGTCCATCGAAAGGCCCATTTAGACCTGCTCGTCCGAAACCTCTACAAAAAGGACCGCAAAAATGTTTTATTCAAATATTAGGAGTTAAAAAAATTGATTAGGAGCTTTTCAACACAATTATATTGCGAAACCTCAATTTCTGTACTTTTTACTCAGTTAAAATACCAACGGGTCCATTAAAAGGCCCATTTCGACCCGCTCGTCAAAAACCTCTAGAAAAAGGACTGCAAAAATAAGTTTTAATCAAATTTTAGGAGTTCATGTAATTGATTAGGAGTTATTCAACACAATTATATTGTAAAACCTCAATTTTATACTTTTTACTCAGTTAAAATTCCAACGGGCCCATTGAAAGGCCCATTTAGAACTTATCGTCTGAAACCTCTACAAAAGGACCGCAAAACAAGTTTTAATCAAATTTTAGGAGTTCAAATAATTGATTAGGAGCTTTTCAACACAATTATATTGCAAAACCTCAATTTCTGTACTTTTTACTCAGTTAAAATTCCAATGGGTCCATTGAAAGACCCATTTCGACCCGCTCGTCCGAAACCTCTACATTAAGGACTGCAAAACAAGTTTTAATCAAAATTTAGGAGTTTATGTAATAGATTAGGAGCTTTTCAACACAATTATATTGCATAACCGCAATTTCTATACTTTTTACTCAGTTAAAATTCTAACGGGACCATTGAAAGACCCATTTAGACCTGCTCGTCCGAAACCTCTACAAAAAGTACCGCAAAATAGTTTTAATCAAATTTTAGGAGTTCAAATAATTGATTAGGAACTTTTCAACACAATTATATTGAAAAACCTTAATTTTATACTTTTTACTCAGTTAAAATTCCAATGGGCCCATTGAAAAACCTCAATTTCTGTACTTTTTACTCAGTTAAAATTTCAACGGGTCCATTGAAAGGCCCATTTCCACCCGCTCGTCCGAAACCTCTACATTAAGGACTGCAAGAAAAGTTTTAATCAAATTTTAGGAGTTTATGTAATAGATTAGGAGCTTTTCAACAAAATTATATTGCAAATTCTCAATTTCTATACTTTTTACTCAGTTAAAATTCTAACGGGTCCATTGAAAGGCCCATTTAGACCTGCTCGTCCTAAACCTCGACAAAAAGGACCACAAAATAGTTTTAATCAAATATTAGGAGTTCAAATAACTAATTACGAGCTTTTCAACACAAATATATTTCAAAACCTCAATTTCTGTACATTTTACTCAGTTAAAATTCCAACGGGTCCATTGAAAGGCCCATTTCGACTCGCTCGTCCAAAACCACTACAAATAGGACTGGAAAAAAGTTTTAATCAAATTTTATGTGTTTATGTAATTGTTTAGGAGCTTTTCAACACAATTATATTGCAAAACCTCAATTTTATATTTTTTACTCAGTTAAAATTCCAACGGGCCCATTGGAAGGACCATTTAGACTTGCTCATCTGAAATCTCTACAAAAAGGACCGCAAAAATGTTTTATTCAAATATTAGGAGTTCAAATAACTGAATAGGAGCTTTTCAACACAATTATATTGCAAAACCTCAATTTCTGTACATTTTACTCAGTTAAAATTCCAATGGTTCTATTGAAAGGCCCATTTACACCAGCTCGTCCGAAATCTCTACAAAAAGGACCGAAAATTAAGTTTTAATAAAATTTTAGGAGTTCAAATAATTGATTAGGAGCTTTTCAACACAATTATATTGCAAAACCTCAATTTCTGTACTTTTTACTCAATTAAAATTCCAACGGGTCCATTGAAAGGCCTATTTCGACCCGCTTGTCCGAAACCTCTACAAAAAGGACCGCAAAATAGTTTTAATCAAATTTTAGGAGTTCAAATAATTGATTAGGAACTTTTTAACACAATTATATTGAAAAATCTCAATTTTATACTTTTTACTCAGTTAAAATTCCAACGGGCCCATTGAAAGGCCCATTTAGATCTGCTCGTCCGAAACTTCTACAAAAAGGACCGCAAAAATGTTTTATTCAAATATTAGGAGTTCAAATAATTGATTAGAAGCATTTTAACACAATTATATTGCAAAACATCAATTTCTGTACTTTTTACTCAATTAAAATTTCAACGGGTCCATTGAAAGGCCCATTTAGGGCCATTTAGACCAGCTCGTTCGAAACCTCTACAAAAAGGACTGTAAAACAAGTTTTAATCAAATTTTAGGAGTTTATGTAATTGATTAGGAGCTTTTCAACACAATTATATTGCAAAACCTCAATTTTATACTTTTTACTCAGTTAAAATTCCAACGAGCCCATTGAAAGGCCCATTTAAAACTTCTCGTCTGAAACCTCTTCAAAAAGGACCGCAAAAATGTTTTATTCAAATATTAGGAGTTCAAATAAATGATTAGGAGCTTTTCAACACAATTATATTGCAAAACCTCAATTTCTGTACTTTTTACTCAGTTAAAATTCCAACGGGCCCATTGAAAGGCCCATTTCGACCCACTCGTCCGAAACCTCTACAAAAGGACTGCAAAACAAGTTTTAATCAAATTTTAAAAGTTCATGTAATTGATTAGGAGCTTTTCAACACAATTATATTGCAAAACCTCAATTTCTGTACTTTTTACTCGGTTAAAATTCCAACGGGTCCATTGAAAGGCCCATTTAGACTAGCTCGTCCGAAACCTCTACAAAAAGGACCGCAAAACAAGTTTTAATCAAATTTTAGGAGTTCAACAACACAATTATATTGCAAAACCTCAATTTCTGTACTTTTTACTCAGTTAAAATTCCAACGGGCCCATTGAAAGGCCCATTTCGACCCACTCGTCCGAAACCTCTACAAAAGGACTGCAAAACAAGTTTTAATCAAATTTTAAAAGTTCATGTAATTGATTAGGAGCTTTTTCAACACAATTATATTGCAAAACCTCAATTTCTGTACTTTTTACTCGGTTAAAATTCCAACGGGTCCATTGAAAGGCCCATTTAGACTAGCTCGTCCGAAACCTCTACAAAAAGGACCGCAAAACAAGTTTTAATCAAATTTTAGGAGTTCAAATAATTGATTAGGAGCTTTTCAACACAATTATATTGCAAATCTTCAATTTCTGTACTTTTACTCGGTTAAAATTCCAACGGGTCCATTGAAAGGCCCATTTCGACTCGCTCGTCTGAAACCTCTACATTAAGGACTGCAAAACAAGTTTTAATCAAAATTTAGGAGTTTATATAATAGATTAGGAGCTTTTCAACACAATTATATTGCAAAACCTCAATTTCTATACTTTTTACTCA